>JAREIS010000031.1:0-1200000 GCA_030060385.1 Muscicapa striata striata
TTCTCAGTGGTGGCATCTTTAGTCTGGAGAAATCTTGATCCATTTGGAATTTTAGCTTTTTTTTTTTTTTTTTTTTTTTTTTTTTTTTTTTTTTTTTTTTTTTTTTTTT
Source organism: Muscicapa striata striata (assembly GCA_030060385.1). Lineage (NCBI taxonomy): Eukaryota > Metazoa > Chordata > Aves > Passeriformes > Muscicapidae > Muscicapa > Muscicapa striata. The sequence goes on from JAREIS010000031.1 coordinate 110, forward strand.
TTTTTTTTTTTTTTTTTTTTTTTTAGTGTTGGTCTCTCCAAAAGTAGCCAGTGTTTTCAGTGGTGGCATCTTTAGTCTTGGAGAAATCTTGATCCATTGAGGATTTCAGCTGTCAGACGCCCAGTCTCAGGCCCATTGCCCTGGCTACGAAAATGGGCAATTTTCCCTCTGAAAAAAACCATACTCTCCCAGTTTCTTAACACCAGTTTGGAGGTAGTGTTGGTCTCTCCAAAAGTAGCCAGGCTTCTAACTGCTGGCATCTTTAGTGTGGGAGAAAACATTAGGTTTGGAATTTTTGCAGGCCGAAGCCCAGTCTTAGGACCATGCCATTGCATGCAAAGAAGGGCCTATTTCTCTGTGAAATAAAGATCACTTCACCACTTTTGTAATATCCATTTAGAGGAGGCTTTTGGCTCTCCATGAACAGCCAGAGTTCTCAGTGATAGCATTTTTAGTCTGGGAGAAATCCTGATTGCTTCGGAATTTTAGATGTCAGACACCCAGTCTCCGGCCAAGGGCCCTAAATATGAACATTGGCAATTTTCCCTCTGTAAAAAACCACACCCTCCCAGTTTCTTAATACCATTTAGGAGGAAAATACAGTCTCTCCAAAAGTAGCCAGGGTACTCAGTGGTGGCATCTTTAGTCTGGGAGAAATCCTGATCCCTTCGGAATTTGAGCTGTCAAACGTCCAGTCTCAGGCCAAGGGCCCTGGAAAAGAACACTGGATATTTTACTCTGAAAAAAACCACACCCTCCCAGTTTCTTAATACAAGTTTGGAGGAAGATATTGTCTCGCCAAAAGTAGCCAGGATTATATATGTTGGCATGTTTAGTTTTGGAGAAATTCTGATTGCTTCGGAATCTGAGGTTTCAGATGCCCAGTCTCAGTGTTGAAGGTTGGGATTGTGTTCCTTCAATGTATGAGTGGGGAGAATTTTTTCCCATTGTAATGCTAACAGAACCCGCCGGCTGTGCCCAGGGTTTTTGATGGCCCTGGATGGGCGGGTGGGTGGGACCGGAGCTACCCGGAGGGGATGCGGATTTTCCGGGAGCGGGGAGGGGGCGGGGAGCTACTCAGGGGGAGCACGAGGCTTCTGGAGGGGCCCGGCTGTTTCCGGGGGGAGAGAGGGGGAACTTCTCCAGTCTGCTCGGCGGGGTGAGGAGGTAGGAGACCCGGGAGCCGGCTGCATTTCAGCTGCCCAGCATCTGCCCTGCTACCTCGGAGGCGCTGCTGACCACCAAAGACCAAATACTTCCTACCTCTGGGAATACACTGCTCATCTGGACACAGGATCGGAGTGAAGAGCTCTCACCTGAGCCAGCCCGGCCGCGGCTGTTCCACTCCACCTCCTGGCTCCCGCCTGCGCCTGCAGCTGTGCTGGCCCTGCTACAGTTACACCCCAGGAACGGACACAGACCGAGTGTGTCCGCGTCTAAGAAAGGACTACAACTGACTTTTCTTCTGTTTTTCGTCGGTAATTTTTAATAATTACTGTTGTTTTCTACTTGTGCTGTGAGTTAGAGTAGTAAAGAGCTGTTACTTTTACCTCCTTATCTCCGCCTTGAGTCCTTGATTTGAAACAATTATAACACTCGGAGGGGGGTGACATTGATTTCTCTATTTCAAAGGGAACTTCTGCCGTTTTTGGCAGAACTCTGTCCTAAAACCAGGATTATTTCAACAATGGTACTTACTTTCAAGGATTTCAGATTTGCTTTAATTGCTAGTATTATTATTCCGTGGCTGGTGTTGCTGATGGGCCTGCTTTACTTAGCATTCAGAAACAAGGGAATACTGGCTTGGATAACAACCGTGAGGATGCTGCCCCAGAGCCTGCCCCTGTCCCTGGGACTAGAGATGCTGCCCCAGAGCCTGGTGTTGCCCCACAGCCCACTGCAGAAATGAACCAGCCAGAGTGGGTGGGGGTTCTAGTGAAGGAGATACGGGACATGGGCCAGGTGTTGAAGGAGCACCTTTCCCCAGCTAGTGAGAAACCCTCCCTCTGCCCTAAAGAGGGAGAGTCTGATGGTGCTGCAGGGGAACCCGTAGATGTTACATCTGTCCAGGTTCCAGCTGGATCACAGGGGCAGCCACAGCGAGCAGCAGTTGCCCCTGTGGAAACTCGGAAATCTAAGATTAAAACAAAGCACCTAGATAGTGGGGATCAGCCAGGAGGGTCCTCACAGTCAGCAAGGGAGCCAGAGGTTGAGATTGTCACCGAGTCTCTCTCATATGACACTCTCCGTAACCTGCGAAAAGACATTGTGCGACGGGGCCGTGAGCCTTTTACAACCTGGTTACTTCGTGTCTGGGACCTTATGGGGAGAGGTGTACAACTGGATGGCACTGAGGCCAGGAATTTGGGATCCTTGTCCCAGGACTCAGGTGTGGACCAGACATTCGTAAGGGAGCAAGGCCTCCTTTCCCTTTGGGAACGGCTTCTAATGAGTGTGAGAGAAGTTTATCCACAAGAGAGAATGCAGGAGCACCACCATAGAATGCGCTGGAAGACCATTGATGAAGGGATCCAGCAGCTGAGGGAAGTGGCAGTATTAGAGGTACTCTTTGGGATGGATGGACAGCATGACAATGACCCTGACAAGGTCAGGTGCACAGGGCAGATGTTGTGGGATCTGGCAACCCTGGGGCCACCTGAATTTGCTACCTACATTGCACTGATTAGGGCTGATGACCACCGAGAGACAGTAGGTTCTGTTGCCAGCAAGCTCAGAAATTTTGACAGTATGATTAATGGCCCAGTGCAGGCCAAGGTCTCTGCTGTGGCCAGGGACCTCCAACAGGTCCAAGAGGAGATGAAGGGGATGAGAGGGTTGAAAGGAGAGGTGAGGGAGATTATAAGGGAGGAGATAAGGAAGATCAATGCAGCACCAGTACGAGTCACAGGCCCCAAATCTCTCACCCAACGCCCCCAGCTAGGGACAGAGGATACTCCTCACGAACTGACCTGTGGTTCTTCCTGCGAGACCATGGGGAAGACATGGAAAAATGGGATGGGAAGCCCACTTCTGTCCTGGCAGCACGGGTGCGTCAGCTCAGGAGAAATGCCAACCGAGGGAACCACGCTAAAATGAAGGTAGCCTCGACCTCCCACAACCAAGGTGCAGGGTACTACAGAAGGGAGGATGATCTGTCAGATCCCCTGGAAGGGACCTCCACTATGTATGCCCAGGAAGGAAATAATAACCAGGGCTAGAGGGGCCCTGCCTCTAGCCAGGGAGAGGCATGGGATAACAGGATCTACTGGGTAGTGTGGGTGCGATGGCCTGGCACATCAAAGCCACAGAAACATAGAATGTTAGTTGATACTGGTTCAGAATGCACCCTGATACCATCAGAACATGTGGGGAAGGTACCTGTTTCCATTGTTGGGGTGACAGGGGATCACAGGAATTTACTTTGCTGGAAGCTGAGATTAGCCTGACAGGGAAGGGGTGGCAGAAACATCCGATTGTAACTGGCCCAGGGGCACCGTGCATTCTAGGCATAGACTTCCTCAGGAATGGCTACTACAAAGATCAAGGGGATTCAGGTGGGCTTTTGGAATTGCTGCTGTATCGGCAGAGAGTATTAAGCAGTTGAACACCTTGCCTGGACTGTCAGAAAATCCATCTGCAGTGGGACTCCTGAAAGTGACAGAGCAACAGGTACCAATTGCCACCATGACAGTGCACCGCCGGCAGTACCGGACAAATCGAGATGCTGTGATCCCCATCCACAAGATGATCCGTGAGCTGGAGAGCCAAGGGGTGGTGAGCAAAACCCACTCACCCTTCAACAGCCCCATCTGGCCCGTGCGCAAGTCTGAGGGGAATGGAGATTGACTGTGGACTATCGTGCCTTGAATGAAGTGACTCCACCGCTGAGCGCAGCCGTGCCGGACATGCTGGAGCTGCAGTACGAGCTGGAGTCCAAGGCAGCGAAGTGGTATGCTACCATTGACATTGCCAATGCATTTTTCTCCATTCCTTTGGCAGCAGAGTGCAGGCCTCAGTTTGCTTTCACCTGGAGGGTGTGCAGTACACCTGGAACCGACTGCCCCAGGGGTGGAAACACAGCCCCACCATCTGCCACGGGCTGATCCAGGCTGCACTGGAAAAGGGTGAGGCCCCAGAACATTTGCAATACATTGATGACATCATTGTGTGGGGGAACACGGCAACAGAGGTCTTTGAGAAGGGAGAGATTTTGCTGGAAGCTGGCTTTGCCATCAAGAAAAGCAAAGTCAAAGGACCTGCTCGAGAGATCCAGTTCCTGGGAGTGAAGTGGCAAGACGGACGGCGCCAGGTCCCCACTGAGGTCATCAATAAGATCACTGCAATGTCAGCACCAACAAGCAAGAAGGAAACACAAGCTTTCCTAGGTGCCATAGGCTTTTGGAGAATGCATATCCCTGAATACAGCCAGATTGTGAGCCCTCTCTACCTGGTCACCCGCAAGAAGAATGATTTCCACTGGGGCCCTGAACAGCAGCAAGCCTTCGCCCAGATCAAGCAGGAGATCGCTCATGCTGTAGCCCTTGGCCCAGTCAGGACAGGACCAGAGGTAAAGAATGTTCTCTACTCTGCAGCCGGGAACCATGGTCTGTCCTGGAGCCTTTGGCAGAAGGTGCCTGGTGAAACTCGAGGCCGACCCCTGGGATTCTGGAGCAGAGGTTACAGAGGTTCTGAAGCCAATTACACTCCGACGGAGAAGGAAATCTTGGCTGCCTATGAAGGAGTTCAAGCTGCCTCAGAGGTAGTGGCACAGAAGCACAACTTCTCCTGGCACCCCGACTGCCAGTGCTGGGGTGGATGTTCAAAGGAAAGGTTCCTTCTACCCACCATGCCACCGACGCCACATGGAGCAAGTGGATTGCCCTCATCACGCAGCGCGCCCGCATTGGTAACCCAAATCGCCCTGGGATTTTGGAGATAATTACAAACTGGCCAGAAGGTGAAGATTTTGGTCTCGCCGAGGAGGAGGAGCAGAAGCAAGTGACCCGAGCTGAAGAAGCCCCACCGTACAACCAGCTGCCAGCAGATGAAGCGTGATACGCTCTTTTCACCGGCGGTTCCTGTCGCATCGTGGGAATGAATCGGAAGTGGAAAGCAGCCGTCTGGAGCCCCCACGACAGGTTGCACAAGCTACCGAAGGAGAAGGTGGATCAAGCCAACTTGCTGAACTCAAAGCTGTTCAGCTGGCCTTGGACATTGCTGAGAGAGAAATGGCCAAAGCTCTACCTCTACACTGATTCATGGATGGTAGCCAATGCTCTGTGGGGCTGGCTGGAAAGGTGGAAAAAGGCTGACTGGCAACGTAGAGGAAAGCCAATCTGGGCTGCTGATGAGTGGAAAGACATTGCCACTCGGATAGAGAAGCTACCTGTGAAAGTCCGCCATGTGGATGCCCATGTTCCCAAGAGTCGGGCTAGTGAAGAACACCGGCTGCGAGGCGGGTAGATCAGGCTGCACAGATAGAGGTGTCAAAGATAGACTTAGATTGGGAACACAAGGGAGAATTGTTCCTGGCTCGATGGGCCCATGATGCCTCAGGTCATCAGGGCAGGCGCCACCTATAAGTGGGCACGAGACCGAGGGGTGGATCTAACCATGGACAGTATTTCCCAGGTTATCCATGACTGTGAGACGTGTGCTGCCATCAAGCAAGCCAAGCGGGTGAAGCCCCTTTGGTATGGTGGGCGATGGTCCAAATACAAGTACGGAGAGGCCTGGCAGATTGACTACATCACACTGCCTCAGACCCGCCAAGGCAAGCGCTACGTCCTGACCATGGTGGAAGCCACCACCGGGTGGTTGGAGACCTACCCTGTGCCCCACGCTACTGCTAGGAACACCATCCTAGGCCTGGAAAAACAAGTCCTTTGGAGACATGGTACCCCTGAGAGGTGAGTCAGACAATGGGACTCATTTCAAAAATAGCCTTGTTAGCACCTGGGCTAAAGAACATGGCATTGAGTGGGTGTACCATATTCCCTACCATGCACCAGCGGCTGGGAAAGTCGAACGGTGCAATGGCCTGCTTAAAACCACCTTAAAAGCACTTGGTGGGGGGACTTTTAAGAACTGGGAGATTAATTTACCAAAGGCCACATGGTTAGTGAATACCCGAGGTTCCACTAACCGAGCAGGTCCTGCCCAATCTGAGCCTTTGGGAACACCAGATGGAGATAAGGTCCCAGTGGTACACCTGAGAGGCATGTTAGGGAAAACTGTTTGGGTGAACTCTGCCTCCAGCAAAGACAATCCTGTTCGTGGGGTGGTTTTCGCTCAAGGACCAGGTTGCACTTGGTGGGTGATGCAAAAGGATGGAGAGACCCGATGCATTCCCCAAGGAGACCTTGTTCTAGGGTGAATTATCTATGATACTGTGCCTGTAACTGCCTGTATGTATATGATTGAAAGGTTTTTAATTTGCTGTAGCATGTTGGCATGGGAAAAATTCGGGGTGGATAATGTTGAAGGTTGGGATTGTGTTCCTTCAATGTATGAGTGGGGAGAATTTTTTCCCATTGTAATGCTAACAGAACCCGCCGGCTGTGCCCAGGGTTTTGATGGCCCTGGATGGGCGGGTGGGTGGGACCGGAGCTACCCGGAGGATGCGGATTTCCGGGGAGCGGGGGAGGGCGGGGAGCTACTCAGGGGAGCACGAGGCTTCTGGAGGGGCCCGGCTGTTTCGGGGGGAGAGGGGAACTTCTCCAGTCTGCTCGGCGGGGTGAGGAGGAGGAGACCCGGGAGCCGGCTGCATTTCAGCTGCCCAGCATCTGCCCTGCTACCTCGGAGCGCTGCTGACCACCAAAGACCAAATACTTCCTACCTCTGGGAATACACTGCTCATCTGGACACAGGATCGGAGTGAAGAGCTCTCACCTGAGCCAGCCCGGCCGCGGCTGTTCCTCCACCTCCCTGGCTCCCGCCTGCGCCTGCAGCTGTGCTGGCCCTGCTACAGTTACACCCCCAGGAACGGACACAGACCGAGTGTGTCCGCGTCTAAGAAAGGACTACAACTGACTTTTTCTTCTGTTTTTCGTCGGTAATTTTTAATAATTACTGTTGTTTTCTACTTGTGCTGTGAGTTAGAGTAGTAAAGAGCTGTTACTTTTACCTCCTTATCTCCGCCTTGAGTCCTTGATTTGAAACAATTATAACACTCGGAGGGTGACATTGATTTCTCTATTTCAAAGGGAACTTCTGCCGTTTTTGGCAGAACTCTGTCCTAAAACCAGGACAACTTACCTTTTCATGCAGTTCATGTGATTTGCATTTAAACTTTGCACTTGAGACACAGACAAGTTTTTTTTAAAATTTTGGAAGCAATGAGCAAATCTGAGTCATCCAAACTACTAGAAAACATTGAGTGGTGGGAAAACCCCCGACTCATACCAACTGTGCAAGCATTCACTGAGGCCAAAAAGATTTGGGTCTGGTTATGAGAGAGGTAATACAACTCCCACTGAAATCAGGGAGCTTCATACCACACCAGGTTACAACAGCAAAACTAACTATGGCTCAATTAACAATATGGTGAACAATGCAGCTGTTTTTACTAGATGCAACTGTTGTTATTCAAAACAAACCTTCATTTTCACAGGTTTTACCTCAGATTCTGTTAGTCTGTGCCTTTGTTCACAACTGCAGATCTCAATAATAAAAGCACTCAAATACCAGAATAATTACCCAAAAATTTACACCATATGAACATTAAAAACAGGAAAATGATTGGGACTTATCTGATAAGTTTTGAGAAAAACAAAGTAATGACAAATGCTACAATTTGTCTGTGGGGCAAATTAACAGCAATGTGCTTTCGGACATATGAAAGTCAGAATTATTTAACACAAGAGGCTATTTTTGAAAGGAGATGAGTACTGAAACAGCAACAAAAGCAGATGGCCCCATCTTCACATTTGGAAAAGGTTGCAAACATGTCCCAAGAGAACTAAGCAAACTCAGTGCCGGGGCAGCCTGTCCATTGGAGCTGAACATTCCCGGGAATAACACCACTAAAATCTACCATATCTCATTACAAAAGTATCACGATCTTTTCAAAAAATCTATTGAAAAACAAATTTTATAGTTTCAAAATTATTTGAGACAGTTATAATAAATGGCTTCTTCATGACTTCCAGCTTTCTCAGCAGAGCACAGAGGGGACAAATGCCTCTAGACTTAGAGCCTGGCCACCACTTTCCCAGCTGGGACCCACTGCAGATTCCCAGGTGCAGGCACTTTAGAGTTACAGGCAATTTGAAGGGAGATGTTTCTGGGATTTAAGACAAGTAGCTTTCCCGACTTGTAGAAAATCTGGTATTGCTTATCTAGAGGTAATCACTTGCACATTTTTGCTTGCAGATATAAAATCTGAGGCTTTTTTTGTAAAAAATTGCCTGCTTTTTTTTCAAAAAATTCAGTTGTCCTGAAACACAACAGTCCCTTTTACAACACTAAAAAAACCTCCTACCACTGTATAGTTATCAGTCATTCAATATAACAAGCTTTTAAGGCCTTACTCTTTCCTTTTATAGCTACTAAAAAATTATGCAACTTGGGCCCAATTGGGAAAACAATATTTTTCCATACTTTTTAAAAACAATTTTTTAGTTAGCCTTGGCTCTTTTAGCTTAGTACTAATTCCTAAATCTAAATCATAGTATATTACAATTAGATTTACACTAAATCACATTTACAAGAGGAAATTTCTCTATAATTTCCTTCCATATATCCAAAAAATGGCTCACCACTTGAGGGGTGTCTATGTTGTATCAAAATTTTCAGCTACAATTCATCCACTTCACAAATAAGTCAACATGAGCACAGAACCCTAAGTGACCAAAGTCATCAATGTTGCCTGTATGTTTCTAACCAGTGCCCCTTTTAACGAGTTTAAACGAGTTTAAACAATCTCACAAGCCTGTTCAAGCAGCAATCACAATTTATGTATGTATACATTTCCATGTACCCGGGCTTCCCCCGATGAATAAAGAAATGGTTGCTAAGATTCAATTTATTACTGAAGACTACCCCCCCAAAAACTTAAATCTATAGTGAGACATAACAATATCAAAAGGTTGAAAAAAAAATTTATTTAGCATTAATATTTTGGTTTAGTGCATGACAATCATAAATGGTCATATGTGAACTCACCCCAAAAAATATAAATCATGAAAATTAGTTTAGAAGTGTGTAACAGTATTTAGCAGGCATTATATCTTTAAAAAGTAGCCAATCTTTTCCTCTGTTCTAGTCCTCCTCCCCCACCTGGAGTGAAGATCCAGGACTGGGCTCCCCATTACATAGAAAGAGATGGACTTAGTGGAGAAACCAGAAAAGGGATAATTTCTAACTCTACATGAAGAGGCTAAAAGAAAAGGGAATGTTTAGTCTGGAATAGAAAAGCCTAGATGGTCTATCATCAATTTTCCAAGTACCTGATGGGAGAGAGTAAAAAAACGGCCAGACTCTTCTCAGTGAAGCCCAGTAACAGCAGAGGCGATGGCCAAATCTGAAACATGGGAAACTTCACCTGAACATGAGAAAACACCTTTTTATTACTGTGAGGTGGTTAAACACTAGAAGTTGCCAGGAGGTGCTGTTCAGCCTCAGGTACTGTTACTCTGTAAGCATATGGCTGTAACCTCTCCAATGACTCACAAACAGGCAATTTTTGGCTCTACCCTAAACTCTCAGGGCATGTTCTACCATCCCCCAGCTTTTGACCCAGTAAACAAGACTGACCACTCCACTGTCTTAAGTAAATTATCAAGTTGCACATATTACACAGAAGACACTTGAGCTTAGAGTTCAAACAGATACCAGCTAAGACAAAGATCAAGTTCACAGGTCAAAGTAAACAGTTTGTTCTCCATAACATTTTAGCCAAGTAGTTCCAGTGATGTTCAGCTCTTATTCACAAGAAATTTAATCATGCCAGTTTTACAACATGGCTCAGATGTCTGGCAAAAGAGATTAAAATCCAAATTGATTTTCACTCAACTTGAAAACAAAACTAAAGGTCGCTGTCATGCCTGCTCCCCAAATTGAGAGGAGTTCATCCACAACTAATATCACAAGTGGGAAGGCTACACCCACAGATAGAGGAAATGCAGAAATTTAGTCTCACTCCCTTAAGCAGGCAGGTTATGCAGAAAGCCCTGCAAAACTAATCTGAGAATTCAGGCTTCTTGTCCAGCAGTATGAGGCCCTGTTTATATCCATACCCTTTCAAGAAAACAAAAACTTGTGCGGTAATTGACCTGCGTCTTCACCCGAGGCTTTACCAACTATGCTATTACTATAAAAGTAGATTCACAAAAAAATTTTGAATTCATCAAATTACAATGTGTACCTTTCTCCTGGAATCAACTAAAACACTGAGACAGAAATAGCCTTAATAAGAGAAAATGTTGAAATAAATATATCAATGACATCACTGTACAACTTCTGTCCCTAAAATAAAGCTATGTGCCCTTTTTCACACTGGATTCACAGTCTTGGTGTTTTCTTATGGACTGGGCACCTTAGTCCTTCTTCTCATTCCAAACTAGAGGAAGAACTGCTCTTCCCATTTCATAAGGGCACCATACTAACACCTAGGCACGCTCTTTTGAATAACAGCCAAATGCACACAACACTGATTCACATTATAGGACTGTAAGGTTCAATCTACAACTTCTCCTCTAAGCAGGCCACTTGATGGTCATGGTCTTGCTTACTGGAAGAACGCTCTTGCCATCCTCCCCTGTTCCAGGTGCTTTAGGGAAATTTTGTCAGAAAGAAGAACAGCACTAGAATCTGCTTTATCAAGGCCATTGACCCAAGAGCATGGAAGTTTCAGTGAATGTCCAATTACGCCCTCATACATCTTTTGCAACAGTCATAGTAAAACTCTAGTATTGCTTACCCAAAATGGCTTAAAATAAGTACTCTGAACATAAGGCTAGAGATGAGTTCTCTTTACCCTTACTCTTTCTGGTCACAGGTCAATTAATGATTCATTTGAATTAGGTCAGGGCTAAGTTACACAGTTGGGATAAAATGCTTTTCTCATCTGCAAAATTTCAGAGCAAGCTAAAGCCCACTGTTGAACACATTTCAGTAAGAAGAGATATGCTGGAGTGCTTTCATTTAGACAGTAAACATAATTCTCTACTGTGGATGAGCATGCAATTAAGAAGATTTTATATAAAAGAAGAATCACTATGACCCCTTCTTTGCTTACATCTTTTTGTTTGATTGCTTAGGATGAAGAATTTTGTGCTAGCATGCTCTCTGTGAAAGTTCATGGCCTGGAGATAGGCCATAGATATAAACACACACATTTCATTGTTAAGACCCATGTAGTGTATAACTCTCATAATGATGTCCCATATCCTTTAGCATAACCTCTACATGAAACTTCCCAAAACCACCAGAAACTAGAAAACTCCCTGGCCATGGGGATTTTACAGGAATAAGCAGGCATCCATGCCCCTTTAACAAACATTCTGAAGACCAAAGATTTTGATTCAGGTGACTGATTCTTCTTCTAGCCCACATCAATAGATCTACATGGAAAAAAAAATATTATTTGACCTATGCTTCAGTTAAAATAATTTCCCATACTGACAATGCACATTTAAAATAGGCTAGAAATGCTTCTCAACTGTAATTAACAAAAAGTCTTTTAGAAAGAATATATTTCTTGAAACTTTAAAAATATGGACAGTAAAGAAAATGGGTGAAAATTCCCTGTGAGGAGGAAATTAATTAAAATCCCTAGTGAACATTTGGAAGTTGGAAAAATAGTAGATGCCATTCAAGAGCTGAGAAGATACAGAATTAATCCAAACTTCCCTATTCATAATGCCTCATTTTCTTTAAAAAGTTGTGTGTATGATTTTAGTACCATAAGCTATGTGAAATTAAGTTTCTGTGAAGTTTTGGGGACATCACCTCTTGCAAAGCATTCAGCTGCTGTCTGCCTAACCCCACCACTGAGGCTGTATCAAAGCAGGGCTGAGAAATGAGTGAGTCAGTCTTCTTTCAATTCTTGCCCTAACACAGGAGACACTAGAGTTCCTTCCTGCTCTGATTGGGAAGACTAGTGTTTAGTTTGCCTCAAAGGCTGAATCAGATTACAAGATAGTGGGCATCTGAAATAGAAAAGAACTCCAGGGTGCTACAGTTGAGATGAAAAGGAGGAATGACTAGAAGGAGGGAGAAAAGAAAGAAATGGAAGGAACATCATACCCTTTAGCCCACATGGGTGTGGCCAAACCCTGCACATCCTATAGTCCACTGTGTTTTCTCAGTCTCCTGTGAAATACTGGATGTGATGTGCTAAAACTCTCCTCCTTTTTCCTCATTATAGGAACCAATGGAGGCTTAGCTTTTTACTTAAGCTTAAAGGGAGACACTTTATCTTCCAAACATTACAGTCGTTTCACTTTCTAACAGGAGTTTAATCCTATTAATTAAGATAAATTACCACGATGTTTTGCTTAGGTTGGGGTTAAAACTCTGAGATTTTCAACTGATTAAGAAAAAAACCAGCCAGTTATCAAGTCCTAACTGAAGTAATTCCCTGGTTATTTCCTCTGGCTAATTACAATGTAATCACGATTGTTTGGCAGTATTGCATTCTGTCCAACTTAGTTTTACGTTGAAAAGAAATCTTGCCAAGAAAAACACACAAAAAAAAAAAAAAAGGGGAAGCCTTTTACTACGAATTGGCTTGATCTAAAGTGCCTCTTTAGCCACTGAAACTGTAAAACAAATAAGTTACGACCGCCTGACAACGCAATAAAAAATACTAACCGCTGTCGTGGATAGTGAGCTGTATGAATGGAGATCCCCCTCGCAGGCTGTCCGCGATGCACGGACCGCGCTGACGGCAGCGCTCCGCCGCCCGGCCGAGCCCCGCGGAGCAGCGGCCAGGAGCAGCCAGGGCAGCCCCTTCTCCACCCGCCTCGGCTCTCTCAACCCAAACCCGGCTGCAGGCACCCACCGACATCCTGCTGCCCTTACACCGCACACGCTCGGCTCTCCTTTAACATTCCTTTTAAATTCTTCTCTTTTTAAATAGGTTTATCCTTAAATCCCTCTGAGACCTGCCTTTGATGCCAACACCTTTTGAACGCCAACTCCACCCCAACCTTGTCCGGGCTCGGCTTCTCGCAGCCCTGCAAGCCCGGGGTGGGCGAGCGGCGCTCTCCCGATCCGTGCCACCCCGGAGAACAGGGCAGCTCCCGTAAAAAAAAAAGGGGGAAGCCTTTTACTACGAATTGGCTTGATCTAAAGTGCCTCTTTAGCCACTGAAACTGTAAAACAAATAAGTTACGACCGCCTGACAACGCAATAAAAATACTAACCGCTGCCGTGGATAGTGAGCTGTATGAATGGAGATCCCCTCGCAGGCTGTCCCGCGATGCACGGACCGCGCTGACAGCGAGCGCTCCGCCGCCGCGGCCGAGCCCCGCGGAGCAGCGGCCAGGCAGCCCAGGGCAGCCCCTTCTCCACCCGCCTCGGCTCTCTCAACCCAAACCCGGCTGCAGGCACCCACCGACATCCTGCTGCCCTTACACCGCACACGCTCGGCTCTCCCTTTAACATTCCTTTTAAATTCTTCTCTTTTTAAATAGGTTTATCCTTAAATCCCTCTGAGACCTGCCTTTGATGCCAACACCTTTGCCCCGAACGCCAACTCCACCCAAAGCACTTGTCCGGGCGTTCCCGGCTTCTCGCGGCCCTGCAAGCCCGGGGTGGGCGAGCGGCGCTCTCCCGATCCGTGCCACCCCGGAGGGCCGAGGTGGCTCCCGTCACACCGAGCTGGCCACCCTTCCTAAAAGGGGCTGCAGCTCAGGGGAGGGAGAACGACTAGCAGCTCGGAAGGGTTTCCATCATTTCCGTGAATTCGACTAGGTTTAATATTTGCGCAGTGAAGAACAGGTGGGGAAAGGGAAAGGTGCGTGTGTAAGTAGAAGAGGGGAAAGGACGGGCACACACCCGCTGCTCTTGCGCTAGCGCCGCACTGCTTCCAGCTTTCATTTTAAGTGCCGCAGGTCTCCCGCCACTTCAATTCCATTTCTCCCCACTTTATCCCTATTTCTGCACTCCCGTTAGCCAGAGATGTGGCTCTCTGTCCCAGAACAGAAATAGAAAAGGCGTTACCCCCACTCTCACCTTCCAGCAGCTCAGAACCAAGTATTACACGTTCATGATTATCGCTTTTGAAAACAAGGCTCAAAACTTTCCCAGCGGGCTGGGGAAGCGAACCACCTGCGGGCGGCCTGGCGCACCGGCAGGCGGAGCCCCGCGGGATCGCCGCCGCACCGCCCCGCAGGACAAGCGCACCGCCGGACCGGCAGCGCCGTATCGGAGCAGCGGCCGGGAGCGCCGGGCACCTGCGAGGAGCCAGGGCAGAGCGTACCGGGAGCCCACGACCCGCCCACAGGCGCCCACAGGCACCCACAGGCACCGACGGGGCTCGGCGCTGCCGTGCCCACCTGTGCGGCGCCTCCAGGTGCCGGCCATCCCCTGGGAGTGCGGGGCCCAAGTTCGCCAAGAGGCGCCCCGGCCCCGGCCGTCCTTTCCCCCACCCCGCGCTCCGGAGGACACCCGCTCCCCGGCAGGGAGGGGGCTCCCTGCCCGGTGCCATGCCCCTACCTGGAAATGCTTGAAGAAGGCGGAGATGCGGGTGATCTGGAGGCTCAGGCACCTGGAGGTGCATCTGGCGGTGGCGAAAGCCTCGTCTTGCCTTCGGGCGGCGGCGGCGGCCCCCAGCCCGTCGGGACTGCCGCAGGCGGCCGTCACCCAGAGGAGCAGGGCGAGGGACACGCCGGGCGCCCTCCGCACCATTGCTCTGCGGGAGACGAGGGCAGAGGGGCGGCCGGGCGGCGCGGGGGGCTGCAGGCGCCGGGGTGAGCTCGCTCCCGCTCGGCGGGCTGGTGCCGGGCTGCGCCGGGGACGGACACCTCCGCGCCGCAGAAACTACACAAGAAAGTTCAATCATTCAACTCCCCTCACCCCCGCCCGCCCCGGCCCACAGCCCTCCCCGCCGGCAGCGGGCGGGCCGATGCTGGCAGCGGCCGCGCCATTGGCTGCGCCGAGCGCCGCCGGCGGCGGGCGGGCCCCGTGCCCGCGGGCAGGCCGGGCCGGCGGGGGCGGCCGGAGCCTTCCCTCACGCACTGGAGCTGTCCCCGCCCGCAGCCGGAGCCTTCACCGGAGCCTCCCTCACGCACTGGAGCTGTCCCCGCACGCCGCCACCTGAGCGCTCGCCCTGTCCCCACACACAGCCCTGTCTGTGCGCCAGGGCCGCTGGTAGCCAGTCGTAACACCCTGGTTAATTCCCTTTTATTTCCTCCTACAAAAATCAATTTCATAAAAAGAATGGGGACGCAAGAACGGAGGGGAATCACTTTCTGAAACTCGATGTTTCTTACAGAGCAACACTGCGGTGAGCGCTTGTCCTAAGGTGAAACATACACAGGCTCCTCTGAAGAGTTATTTGAAAATGAAACTCTACAAGTCATTACTCTAAATATCTCTGTGTAATAGCCGCAAAGATTAAAACAGCACCTTGAGCTGTAAAATGGCCCCCATACATTAAATATCAGCATACATAAATATCAGCATACATTAAATATCATCCTTTCCCTCTCGCCGTCCGCTCCCAGCGGAGCGTGTGCAGGATGTAGCACAGAGGTTACCTACCACATTCCTCTCCCTCTGCACGCTGCATGCTGCACTCCTCCCGTCACAAGTATGTGCTGCTAGAAAGAGCAAGTGGATCATTTCTCACCGAAGCCTCTATATGTAACTGAACTTGAAAATCTCATGGTTGTATGAGCTGAAAGAGGTAACTTTTAGGCCATTTTCAGGAGCTATGTCAGTTACTACTAGAAGTTTAGTGTGGTTATCAAACCCCGTATTAAAAAAGACTTCAGGAGTCATCTTTACTGGTAGGAGTTCTAGTATAAGTTAAGTGTTCACTAGGAAAGTCAACTAAAATCTCATGAAAGTCAGAAAGATTTTCAAAGATTCTGGTACTAATTTTACATGGCTATAATTCTTCTATGAATGTTTTTACATGTACAAGTGTGAAATAAAAACATATTCCCCAATGTTATTATTCTCACCAGACTATGAATACACCTTTCATGCACATCAGAAATTCAAAGTATAAAAACGTCTGCTACATCCCAACTAGGAAATCACTTGCTAAATACTACCATTAGATTCTAGCTATTAAAAAAATTAAGGTGCAGATAAGAAAATAATTCCTGTCACAAGTATTCCTAACATACAAATATTACAAAAAGCCAGGCGCATTTGAGTTTAGATGTTACTTTGCAGCTCATGGTCTCTCTTGTCAGCTGTCAGAAATCTTCACTTGAGAAAAGCCAGAAAGCCAGAGTCAGTCCTGCCAGTGTTACCAAATGGAGATGACAGTTGGTGCCCCTGGATGCTTGAGGGAGCACCGCTGCCAAAAGGTGAGGTCACCTGCCACATGCTGGCCCAGAAGTTCCCCTGCTCTTTGCACTGTTTACCATACTCTGCTGGCTGTTTTGGAAATGCCCCAGCTAATCAAGGAAGACCATCTCAGCTGCACCTCCTTGAAGCCTTCCTCATTTTTTCAGCTGGAATGGTTACCTTTCCTCCTGTAGTGAGCAGAGATCATAAGGGGTTCACAAATGCCTTTCCTAATTTTGACTGATATCTCACCACCAGAGAACTGGTTACTTTGCCTGATCCAGCATCTCTATATTTACACAGTAAAAACAGCACATGACAGAACAACACAGAAATAAATCCACAGTCTTAGCAATGTTATTGTCACACATAGTGGTGACCCCATCCAGGCCTCAGTGTTAAGTTCAGGACTTCCCAGTTTGCAGCTGACAATCTTTTAAACAGTGTTTCTTAAGCCTTGACTAAAACTTTTGCAACTTTTGCCTTGAGCCATGAAAAGAAAATTGCTTTGCTGATTCATAGTGTTTACAGGCACACTGAATGCATTGAACTTTTACCACAGATAATAAGAACTGCCTGAAAAAAATATGTAACTTTCTGTAAATCAGATGCAAATCTAGAAAGGCCAGAAAATTCAGTTGATATATCCCCTCCATGTGAGTACTAATGCCTTTTATGTCATGTATTAAAAGCTCCAGCTCGAAGTAAAAAGGTATGAATCCTGTTTCTTTTGTTTTATAAAGTCTGGTAGCAAAGGGCATAGAGCCCTTAATGATTAAAAAGTTAGTGAATGCACAGTTTACTCTGTTGCTTTTGTTTGAGAGTTCATGATAACAGAGATCATCAGTATAGTCACTAAATTCCTTCTCAGTAAGGGCTGACTTGGTAAGCACACAAAAGAGTGGCTGTTCATTTCCAGTAAAACTGTAGTCACACAGGTCCTGTTCCCCTCTGTGGAGATTATGAAACAGGCTCTGTAGCTCAAGAATTTACTAGGTAATTAAAACTCACTATGGACTAAGTATCTGTTAGACCAAAAGAGTAGATATGCAAGTTTATGCAATATATTAATTTTAAGGATGTTAATAATTTGGCAACAGAATAAAGGAAATTGGAAATAAATTATGTATACATTTCAACCAACCTGTAAATAAAATTATGGTCTTTAATCAGATAAATAGACATATGGATATATTAATATATTTTACTCACTCTTTTTTTGTCAATAAATTGCATTAAATATTCTTTTTGTATTAAAAGTAGTAATATTAGTACTAATAAATTCTTGCAAGTGCAGAGTATTATTTTTCTGCTAAAAGTATCCGCATTATTTTCCTGCCTGTGCTTCAGAAGAGTCTGACAATGTACAAATGAGGTTTTTTGCAAACCGGGGCCGTTTTTTCACAGGAGACAGCGCCACATGCTGGCACTGCGAGGCGAGAGCCACCTGGCATTGTGCTGGTTTCGTTCTGCTTAATGAGTTGGGTTTAATCGATTCCGAATTAAAATAGCTTCATTATAAAGAATTGCTTCTTACTCTATAGGGACCTGCGAACATCAATTTCTGATTTCAGGCAAAAAAATAGAAGAGATATTGTTAATGGTAAAAATATTTACTGTTTTCATATAAACCACTGTATTCTAGCGCACAGATTTAGTTTATTGTACTAAATCATCCTAATATGCCATTTATTACTCAATTTTCTTTAGCTTTAACTACATTATGTCAAAAACGATCATAACTCTGGATACAATATAATCCCCCAAACCCTGTTCAGGATCTCAGAATGCAGGGGTGCCTCTCCAAAGTGCTTGTGTACTAATGGAGGCACTATGGGGAGTAAAGAAAATGAGTCAGGGATCTGTCTGCCGATGCAGGATCATGGAGACATGGCAGGATGGCTCCCATGACTCTTATTACAGTTGGAAAAAATATCTTTTATGAAGGACAGGATGAGGAGGGGAAGTTATCTGTTATGTGAGAGGGCAGTTGAAGTGTGTGGAGCTCAGTCTGGGATGGATGAGAAGGGAGATGAGCACATAAGGGTTAGAATTAAGGAGAGGACAGGTAAAGGTGACATTATAGTGGGTGTCTGCCAAAGGCCACCTCACAAGGAAAACCAAGTGGATGAGCTCCTTTACAAACAGATGGAAATAGCCCAAAGTTCTCAGGCCTTGGTCTTCATGAGGGGCTTCAACCATCCCAACATTGGCATAAGCAATCCAGGCACCTGGAGTGTGTAGTTATCTTCCTCTTCTGGGAGATGGAGAAGACAACAAGAACAAGAGATCTACTGAACTTCATACCAAGATGGAGGGGCTCGTTGGGATGTGAAGGTCAAGGGCAGTCTTGGTGGAAGAGACAATGAGATGGTGAAGTGCAAAATACTGAGGGAGGAGAGGAAAATTTAGTTCAAAACCTAGGACTTCAGCAGAGCTGATTTTGCCCTCTTCAAAGATTTTTTTGGAAGAATCCTATGAGGTAAGGTCTTGGAGGGAAGAGAGACTCAAGAAAGTAATTTAATATGTAAGGATCACCTTTGCCAAGCTCAAAAGCAGTCTATCCCAAAGAACAGAAAGGAAAGCAAAAATGCCAGGAGAATTCTGTAGATCAAGGAGATCCTAGCAATACTCAGACACAGAATGGAATCATACAAAAGGTGGATGCAAGACCAGTAAGTGGGAAGAATACAGCAACATTGAGAATGCAGGGATCTAGCTAAAGCTCAATGGAATTGAATCAGCCCAGAGATTTCAAGAACAAGAATGGCTTCAATAAGTACATGGGAGACAAACATAAGACTACGGAAATTATGGGACCATTGCCTTAAGAGACAGGGGACTTGATTAAACAGAATGTTTTCTTTGCTCCAGATCTTATTATCATGACCAGCCTTCAGGAATGCCATTTCCAAAGAGCAGGAGGAAGGTTGAATCAAGAAAGATGCAGCCCTGTCAGAAGAGGATCAGGTCAGTGAACATAAAAGTAAATTGAACATGAGTAAGTCCATGGAGCCTAACAGGATGCACCCACAAGTGCTGAGAGAGCTGGTAGATAACATTGTGAGGCCACTCCTGGTAATCTTTGATCACTCTCTGGGAGAAATGCCCAAAGACTGGAGAAAAGCAAATGTGACTCCTATCTTCAAAAAGGGGAAGAGGCACAACCCAGGGAACTTCAGGCCAAGCAGTTTCACTTTGATCCCTGGGAAGGTGATGGAGCACTTAACACAGAAATACATTTTGAAGCGCACTTCCTTAATTCTTAACATCTTCTTTAATCACCTGGGTGATGGAGCCTCAACAAGTTTGCTAATGACACAAAAATGGGAGGATTGGTGATACATCAGTGAATTGTGCTGCCATCCAGAAAGACTTCAACAAGTTGGAAAATAGGCTCTCAGGAACCTCATGAAGTTCAACAAGGGGAAGTAGAAACTCCTATACCTGGGGAGAAACAGCTCTACACAGAGAAAAATTGCTGAGGACCACCCATCAGGAAAGCAGCTTGATAGGAAAGGTCCTGTAGGTCCTCATGGAGTTGAATATGAGCCAACAAAATGCTCTGACAGAAAGAAAAAAAAAAAAAAAAAAAAAAAAGGTGAAAGATATTCTTGTCTGCATAGGGTAAAGTGTTGCAAGCAGATACAGAGTGGTCATCCTTTCCTTCTCCTCAGCACAAGAGAGACAAGGACATAATGGAGAATGCCCAGTAAGGGCCCTGATGATGCTGAAGAAACTGGAGCATCTCTCCTGTGAGGGAAGATAAAGACAGCTGAGGCTGTTTGGGCTGTAGAAGAGGAGGCTGAGGGGGGATCTCTTTAATATATATAAAATCCAAAGGGAGGCTGGCTATTTTCATTGGTGTCCAGTGACAGGACCAGAGGCAATGGATGGAAATTGGAAGTGAGGAGGTTCCCTGTGAACATCAGGAAACACTTTTTTTTTTTTTTTTTTTTTTTTTGTTTTGTGAGGGTGGTCAAGCACTGATGCAGGTTGCCCAGAGAAGTTGTGAAGTCTCCATCCTTGAAGATACTCCAAAGGTGTCTGGATGTCAACTGGCTCTAAGTGTCCCTGCTTGGGCAGGGGAGTTGGACCAGATGGCCTTTCAACTCGTCTGTGATTTGAACAGCACAATAACTGAATAAACAAATGTATTTTCAATTGCTCTTCCCAAATGGAAAAGAAATTTAAATAAAAATGTTCACTTTAAATCTTGTCCTTGAAAACAAATTGTTTGCCATGGTCTTCAGTGAAGTCTACAGGTACATTTTTTTAGAAGTACCTATTCAATGCAGAAGTACAATTATGTTTTAAATTTTAACTTTTTGAATATCAGTTGTCTATTTGTTTTGTTAATGAATTCATTCAGAGATTAAAGAGATTTTTACATGTCCCACTTACAGTGCATGTTTAGTTCACTACTTCAGGATATACACAAGGAAGGGAACATATATATAAAGAACATACAATAATTTAGTTGTAATATTAGATATATTTTATCTGTATTAACTGCACTTACAGACAATAAAATGCTGGGAGATGGCCAGGTCACCTTCTTGATTATTTTCTTGCTAGCAACACTTCACCAAAGAAATTGTAATAACTAGAACTCCACTAGACCAGTCCTTATTCTTCTTTCTGAGCTTTGAAATTAGCCTATGTCTCCTATAGTTTTCAGCTGCTCAAGGGAAAATCAGAAATTACCATGGAAAATAAAGGGATTTTGAAAGATGCTTCCACAAAACCATTTCTTTTTGCAAGTAAAACAATGGAAGCCAGAGCAGACACTGAAAGAATTAATTTGTGCCAGAAATTATGCCATCTGAGGACAAACACTCATGCCTGTGAATGGGAGGATGAGAAATACTTTCTTATGGCTTTGAACAGTCCTTCAAGGTTTGAATACAGCTCCGTTCCTTTGTTAAGAACTGCATAGTAATATTTTTTTCCTCATGGGTTCTTATGGGTGGTCTATATCATTCCTTCCTCATGTGATCCCTGAAGTTAATGATCTCCTCCAGCTCCTTTTGAGAAATAGAATTTTACATAATCCTAGGTCAAGCCTGTGAGTTAATTCCAGAAATCCATCTCTGTGTCTCCTAAAGCTGATATTCTTCACTCATAGATGGAGTCCTTGTAATAATACTTTCTCCTGGGAGCAATTCAATAGGAATGTTCAGCATCGCTGTTTCCTCTTGAACAAGAGAAATCCTTTATAGGTAGTAAGAATATTAGTAGTGCAGTTATCAGTCACAGTATAGGCAGGATGAAGTGATGGTTCACTGTTCCAAAAATCTCATCATTTGTGTGCAAAACAAGAGGAAATCAGTGTCTATCCAGAGATTTTTAAAGAAATGTAGGAAACCAATTAGGTAATTTTGAATATGTGGCAAGTCTCATATTGCATGTTTGAGAAACTCAAGACCAGTGAGGTCTGTGGAGGGGTTTGAAGTAAAATGATGGGACAATTTTAGTGAGATTTTTCCTAGGTATTAGAAACATAACAAAAATTATAAAGATGCTTATTTTAACATTTAGGAAATTAAGAATAACTGCTGAGATAATCGTTGTCTGTAAGAAGGATTGAGTTTTTCAGTGTTGAACTACAACTTAATGTTCTGTGTCTTCATGCAGTGCAGAAGAGAGGCAAATTCAGAAATACAAAGAGAGTCAAAATGACTAAAACAGAAGGCTCAGAAAGCACCTTTTGCTCTGCTCTTGGCAAATAAATATTTGCTACTATAACAAGGGCAGAGAAAAGAAGTCACAATATTTAGAATAGAAAATTATAGGAGTTTAGCTTCATGGATGAATATAAAGGACTGAATATTAGAGACATTGTGCCAAAGAATTCAGATTTAGACAAACTTTAATTTTCAAGATGTGAGGATCAACCCCTTCGACTCAAAGATGATCCTGAATAAGATTTCATCAAAAAAATTAAAGAAAGAAGACTAAATGAGATTAATTAGGAAAATGTTGCACTTGCGACACCCATAAAGAAAGGTCAGAGGCAAGCTGTGCTATTAGTTGAATGAACATACTTATTTCCTCCCAGGGACTCTCATCTTTTTCAGGGTCACACAGAATAGGGCAAAGCCAAGGCTTCCCTCATTCTGAATCTGTGTCTTCAACTAGTTTGCAAAAATAAGTTTTCCAATAAAAATATATCTTACTGGCATGTTCCCAGCTACTTCTTGTCTCTTCAGTCGTTTGATCTGATTTCTGGTTTCAAACAGTCCATAATTCTTTGTCTTTAATTTTATCTATGCCTTACTTTCCTTCTGATTGCACAAGAGCATATTTTTAAACAGGCACCCCTCCTTATATCAGGAGAGAAAACAATGTCAAAAAAAAACACATCTTTAAGGTATTTTTTGTTGTTGTTGTTGTTGTTGTCTTAAATTAAGGATGTGTACCTTATTTCTAGTCTGACTGCAATATTTATAAATCTTAGACTTTGAACATTTTTCCACCTTCTGGGTAGATGAAGGCTTCCTTTCATGTTGAAATCCACCTGAAGATAGGTCAAGATGTATCTGAAGCTAAATCTGGGATATAAGGGAGCGTTTCCCTATAGACCATGATTAAGTTCTTTTATAAATGAACCAAACTGAAATGTCTTTGTGAAGTGTTGCTGTATTGCAGATTCTGTAAATCTGTTTTTTTCAGAGACTTTCCAACCTTGGGCTGTATACCTAAGGACTGGACATGTGATTTTAGTAATGGAGTCAATAATGCCATACTGATGAAATGTGGCATCTATAATCTGTCTTTATTTGTCTTCAACTTATATAGTTAAGAGCTACATTAGTCTTAGTCACTGTATTTTGCTGGGAGCTCCTGTTCAGTTGGTTACTCACCAGACCCCAAAGGCTTTCAGAGACAAAGGCTTTCCAAGAAACATTTGTGTCTGTGAGTGTGACCTACTTTCTGTGTTCCTAGATGCACAACCTTGCATATGGCAGCATTAAAATGCATGATGTTTAAAAATGAGTTCAGATTACTGAGTGATTGAGAATTCTGTATATATTATTTATCACTCGAGTCAATAATCATATCACATGGAAACTTTGTAAAAATTGATTTTATTATAAGTTTCTAATCACCAATACACAAACTAAACACTGAGTCCAGAACAGACAGCACTAAACTCATTAATTTATGATTTTTCATTTACAATTAGTTTTGGAGAGAGTATTATTATAAAGATTTTTTTTTCTAGTCCACATAACATAAATGTTTTGCACTGATTGTTGCTGAATGTCAAATTTTAGTTAGGAAGTCACACAACAGAACAAGCGACATTATTTTGACATTGCCTTTGCCAATCAGATTTGTAATCACCTAAAAAGACAATATCAGATTTACTTTTTATATGTGTATTAAAATTATTTCCATGCATTTATCAATTCAATTTGCTACTATACTTGCCATTATTGCTTTTGCCAAGGAGAGGCAGACCTGTCAAGGTGAAAATCCTTTTGGGCTTGAAATCGATCAATGGATGTGTGTGGAGTCTGAGCAATTGTAGTAATTCTTTTTAATTAGCCTCAGTCCTATGCAACCACCCAGCCT
Organism: Muscicapa striata striata; assembly: GCA_030060385.1. NCBI lineage: Eukaryota > Metazoa > Chordata > Aves > Passeriformes > Muscicapidae > Muscicapa > Muscicapa striata. Next base: position 24,161 of record JAREIS010000031.1, read on the forward strand.
TTTACACGACACGTATCAGTTCTCTATTCACATCAATGGATAATTTTAATATCATTCATACTTTAGGATTTATTTGCAAATTATTTAAGAAAACATCATTCCACATACCAGAGCTGCAACATAATTAATTGATCCTTTTTAAACATACCTAGCTGATAATTATGAAGTCTTAGCACTCCTGTTCAGTGTCTGAAGTAACGTTTTTTAAACACAAAATAGTTAAAAGTAATGCATGATATATAAAAGCATTCTGTTCCCTTGAATTAGGAGGAAACCTTTTGATGTGCTTGAGAGGTTGTTGTTTGTGTACTCTGTCCTTCAACTTAAAGTAACACCAAAAGTGAAAGAATGAAAAATTGCAATCATTAAGAAAAATCTGATCCTCCAAATTTGTTTTTTATAGATTTTCCTGGTCTGTGTTGCAAATACTAAGATTTTAAATACAGAATAATTCAGACTGTTGTTCACAGTCTTTTCTGCAAGGTTAATTAATTTTGAAATTAAAAGAAGGAAAATCCATAGCAATTTATTTGCCTTTTTAGCCAATCTTTTATTAATTATACTAGAAATTATTAAGTGTGTAACTGGACTTTTGCATGTGCAGACAGACATATATGTGAAAAACTCCTAAGTGTAGTGAAGGACTCCAGAAAAGTTGCTTTCTTTGCCTCTTTTCACTTGGTAATTCATTTCAGTGATGTTGCTCCTTGTGCCACTCAGAAGAACAGAGTCTAGTTAAAGTTCTATGACTCCCTGTCATACCCAAACTTCTTAGGGGGATGTGACCAAACACAATATAAACAGGGATATCAGTGCTGATATGCACCCTCCAATGTCTTCAAATATGATGTTCTTCTAAGAAAATACTTCAGTGATTGGTGCCAGCTTGTCAGTCCTCAGCATGTGTTCCTGCTGCCCTTCATCACATTTACTATTTTCCCAAATTTGAAGTTGAGGTCTCTTGCAACCCTGATGCACTCCATGACTACCTGCAGGTCACTGATAAAGGTGCTAAACCTGCCAGGTCCCAGTGCAGAGCTCTGTGGTATCCTCCTTTCACAGGCAGCCTAGAGTAGAGCCTGTAGGGTGCTCCCCACTGGCCACCCCCCCGACCCTGCCCACCCAACAGGATTTTTGCCATCTTCTTCTCCAGCCATGGGCTGTGATGGTCTAATTTGGCCAAAAGAAGTAATTAATTATGGCTTAGCTAGATGTGTGAAATGAACCTGTCAAATGTCAAAAATACATCCTTTATTACTACTAAGCAGAATTCCTTCTGACTGCCTCCAAGGCTAATTTTGAACTGTATATCTCAAACAACATAATTGATTTGTCTGATTTGTCTTTACAAATGTCACTGAGCAGATGGAGTTTGGCAGCTTGTTCCAGTATCAGTGCATGTACTTAAGATATTGGGTACACAAGATATTGGGTACTCATCAGGCCTTCACTAGCAAGAGCTATTAGTTATAGGAACTTCCTGCTTTCTCCTGGCTAAGAGAAAAATCCTTTTTTTCCCCTTTCTACAAAACCTCTGAAAATTTGGTTCAGAGTTTGAAGTAATCAGAGCTAATAAGACTGATACAGTATTTATGCTCTCCCACAACATACATTCCAATGGTTTTAAGATTTTGTGCAGAGTTGATGCCACTGCATACACAAATTAAATAGAGAAACAAATAGTTATTTACAGCTGGCCTACTGAGCAGAATTCTTTCAGCTACATGTATGTAATTGAAAATATAATTTTATATAGAATGAAAATGTTTTTAAAAGATTTCATTTTAACTAAAATTTTCCAGGTAAAGACTGCTTTGAAAAGAAAACATGAAGCAGTTTGATGCTTACAATAAATAATCTCCTGTTTGGGTTTGTAATGAAGTGTTTTACACAGTGGAAAAAAAAAAGGACCAGTATTTAAAGAATGCCAAAAGCAGTTTTGGGATGGATTTTAATAATAATAATAAAGTTTTTCAATTTTTTTTCTTACTCTCACACGTCAGTAAAAGTGCTGTAGATAAATGTGCTGCTGCTGATATGCCATGAACTAATAATTATAAAAATAACACATAGGATATATTTTGAAAATCTACCAAATTAACAAAAAAATATTACTTCAGGTTGTTTTTTCAATTTAGCTAAGCAAAAATAACATCCAAATTTTATGTTTTTCCCATTTCCATTTCTAGGGGTTTTTTAAGGTTTAGTTTTAGTTCCAAATCAGAATGAAACCCTTTTTTCAAAGTACCACATTTTCAATTTTAATTAGACTGCCAGGAACTTAAAAGGCCTGTCCATTGTCTTATCAAAAGCTATTTAATAGTTTTAATATCTAGGAAAAGATGCATTGGTGTCTGGCATTTCTGATGTTTGGTGATGTGAAACAAGATGATGATCCTCAGAGAACATTTGGGTTTTGTACTACTCTTTGAACTTCTCTAATTTATTTGAGAAGTTGGACTGATGTTGCACTGGGCTGGGTGTTGAGCTTTGAACACCTTTTCCCATTTGTATCAGGTCTATTCACTACCTTTCCCTACCCACTGCTCACATGAAAAAGTAAATCACAATTTTAATGTTGGTTACTGCAATGACAAATTCTGTTTTGTTTTATATCATGGTCTTGACAGGAATACCATTTTTCCTGACCTGCTCAGGTTATTTGTGTAGCTTTCACACTTGTGTAATGCTCAGGCTTGTTTAATAATGCCTGTCTGATCATCTATATTGCTTTGAAGACTTTAAAAGCAGAAAGACAATGTATTTGTCAAATGTTTTATCCCTACCAAAATTCTATGGTTGTCATGGTAACTATGGAAAAGAAGGAAAAAAGGAGAAGCAGGTTGTGATTTTCTTAAAAGATATTATGTCATGGTTGTTAGAAATAAAATTATGAGAAAATATGGCAGTTTCATCAGTGCTCTATAAGGCAAAAAAGAGTTGTTCTTAATTTTTACAAATAAAGAAGAAAACAAATCATGTTTTATGTTCATTAGAAATGACATCAAATCTTCCTTTTCATTTCAGTCCTCCTAGCCCAGGGCATTCTTGACAAAATAACAAAACTCAATTCAACCTGTGCATTTTAACAGCAGAAAACCCTGTCATTAACATTATAGTTTTTGAGAGCTCTTTCATTATATTTTCCTACCTTCTTTATCGCCTCATCATCACAAAGGTAATGTTTTTCACCCTCTTAAAATAAAATATAATGACTCTGTATAAGCTAGATCCCTTCCTACTGGCAAATTACATTATGCTTAAGGGCTGCATGACAATTTAGGATACTTAAACCATTCTAAAAGCCTATAGATTTCACTGATGATTTTTTTTTCAGAATTGGGTAAATTACTCCCCATTTCCTGATTTACCTAGTTATTTTAAAGTAAGCCTAGTCAATGTGAAAGTGAGTGACAGGATCAGATTATAAAAGGTTTGCTTCCCTTCTTCAGTCTGAGGAAAGCTTTTTATTTTAAGGTATTCAGTTTGGAGTAGTCCATTTATTTTTACGTTCAGACACACAGTTTCTATGTTGCCTGTGTCTTTCCCTCTCCAAAAACTTCTTGGAAATGGACAGATGAAGAATCTATGCAACTGCTAAATAATAGTGCCATTTCGTCACTGTTAAAGAAAGGTTTCAAGAGTTTCTGTACTCACACTCAGGGTATTTGGAATATACTTTCATTTTAACATAAATGACACTGTAGGGAAGCTGTCCTAAGAAGTCAAGCTATAATGGTCTGTGTGGTTCACAGTTTCTGTGAGAAACATCTACCCGTGTAGCCCAAAACTGTTTGTGAGTTTTGAATGAGTCACATGTCTACTTTAGCAACTATTGGAGAGAGGTTTTCATGCCAAGTGGTGTTTCCATGCCAATTTGCTGCATAACTCTAGAGATATTTAATTAGGTTTTCTTTGCATGTTGCTCCCCACTGAAATCAGGATGATCCAGTCCTTATGTGACAATGATATACACTGCTGTGGCTGAATCTGAGAAGTGAGCCAGTTCCCTGGAACACAGTATTTCTGCAATTCCTGTGATATATTTGTGTAAACATTTGAGTGAATGATTCAGCCCTTTAAAAATTGATGTGTATATATTTCTGATAGAAGACGACAGCTTTATCTTCATGTTTTTTGTGCACCACCCGAGGGAGAAATCCTGTGCCAAATGTGAGTGAGGTTTAATTGCATAGCTAAATAAGTTCGTGTGATGATCATCAGAAATGGATACAAATAATTCTCAGGATAATTTTGATTTTTAAAATTTTGATTTTTGTAATTTCTTGTTTAGAATGCTTGAACTTATGATTTTAATATCATAGGGTTTAGATGGAGCTTAATGGAATATAATATATTGATATCTAAACTTCCTTTGCTCAGTAGTTGTCCTGTATCTTCAATAAATATTTTGAAATAAAAGTTTTAAGATGTATGTAAAATGAAGTACATGACAACATAAGATGTTACAAAGAGGCCTTTTGCAGAAAACCTTGAATCTAATAATCCCCATCTGATCTGGTTTAAATGAAACAGTGGGAAAAACAAAAGCATGTCTGTAAGTAAGGATTTTGATTTTGAAAGGCCAAACTTTAAGTAATTGTGAGAACTGATTAGAGACAATGACTGGATTGAGAGTTTAAGGACTTTAATATAGGAAAGCCATGCACATTAACTCAAGAGTAAACTGTATCTGGAATTTACAAGCTAAGCAAAGAAGAAAAGGCTGGACACAACATCCCATGACTTGTAGATTTAAATTACCTTCAGACTTGTAGGGGATATAAAAAGAGGAATGGTAAAAAGAAAAAATGAGTGGTTTTATTTGGTATAGGAAGAATAAGGGTAAAGATAGAGGGTTGCAAAATATATTTAATACATTGAACAATAAATTTAATCAGAAGTATAAAAAGAAAAGACAAAGTAAACATCATGATGGAAAGCAGAGGTACTAATGAAATGTAAGATTTTGTCAGTGTAGCTCTAGCCTAACATGCCTGTTGTGCTTCAATCTTCAGTACCATAATGAATCAGAACACCAGGCACTGGGTCCCAGCCTTCCTGCAGGCCAGCCATGTGGCCAGGAGTTAGTGACATGCTGCAGGGCCTCCTCTTGCCACATCATCTGGCATGTATAAAACATAGAATTGCTAAGAATCCCTCTAAAAAATGGTAATTTGCAAATCTGTTTGAAATTTCTGTATCAAAGGAAGAATCTGCAGAAATGAAAGAAAAATGTGAATTTCCACTGTTTTATTTCCTGTAACTTTTACATTTGTTGATATCTATCTTTAAATCAGTATTGATTTTACCAGTTTAGACATATCATAGTATTTATTAACAAGAAGTAGATTTTAAGTAAAGCACAGATATTTTAAAATTCCATCTTGCTATACTTAAGAAAATACTTTCAAAGTAAATTAGTTGTAGTTTCAACCAGATAAGTTAAAACGGGCCTGTCCAAGAACACCTAGTATTCTATACATTTATTCTTAAATTATTATTTTGATAGAGGACAATTTCCTGGTGCAAACAGTTTTTTCTGTACAGAGCAGAACAAGTTTCCTTCTCTGTGAAGGATGGAAGTTCCTTCTGCATGGTGTTTACCAGGCAAATATAGTTTCCCTTAGCTCACTGAGAATACATAGAAGATTCACATATTTTGTGTTAGAAGAAAAATTAGGGGCTGCAGTCATTGTGTAACATATTTAAAGACCACATCACAGAGACACCATCTGCACTTCACTAGGGGCTTGTTCCAGCTAGAGCCCAGATTTGTCTCCAGAGTTACCAACATGAGGAAGCTTAATTCAGTTTTCCTTGGTCCCCTGCCTTTAGTTTTGCTGAAAAGATGAATTAGTATTTGCATATAGCCAGACACCTTTCTTGCAAATATTATTGGGTAATATCTTGTTGTCTGGATAAAATATTGCTGCTAATGGACGGATTTTTTCACATATAGCAATTTAAAAAAAATATATATCCTGTGCTTTGTAGCCACTTCTTGTCATTACCCCAGACAATTTTCTGTTACATAATTTTTTAATTAGAAAGTCCTCTCACTCCTTCTCACACACAGCAATTTTCTTTTTTCTCTTTTTTTTTTTTTTTTTTTTTTTTTTAATAATCTAGCTAAGGAAATTGGTGTCTATTTGTAGGGATAAATTAAGAGCAGCAACAGTGACAGACTTGTGATGATGACTGTCTTCATTAACACATGCTTTATTAAAAATTTCATTTTTGAAACCTAAAAAAAAAAATCTGTGGAATGGTCCAAGACTTTACAAACTTAGGCTTCTCTTCTGCTGAGTTTCATTGTGTGACCCTGAGGAATTCTTTTCACTCTCCTGTGCTTCATTTCCTCGTCTTCAGAAAGAAGCCTAGAGTTCTTTCTATTCCACAGAAGCTGTGTGAAGTGATGATATACAATGTGAAAAATCTATCCAAGGAAGAGTGATACTCATTTACTTACCTGTTGAATACACATTCCAGCTGCTCATTTCTGGTTTTCTTCATGGTCATTGCAAATAAAGAAGTTCATCCAGGGCACCACTCATCTCATCCTAGAGGCAACACTGAAAATAAGTGAGCTGAACAATGTGCCTGTTCCTCTCCACTGATTGCATAGGAAATCTCAGGTGTGGGTGTGCAAATGTCTGTAACTGCAGGTATTTGGTCAGATTACTCAGTGGAGGAACTCTGAGTTTCTTATAATAAGAAAGTTGTATTGAATTCAAGAGAGTACTTGCAGGCTAAATCACCGCCTATCACAGAATGAGAGAAAAACAGTCTGAAAGAGGCCTCAGGAGGTCATCAACTCCAGCTTTTGCCCACAGGCAAAATCAGCTGTACCTGCCAACTCTGATAGATGCTTACCTAACCTGTCCTTAGAGATTTCCATGCAGATAAAGTGTGGGCAGTTACTTAGGCAAAGATATCCCATCTTCTGAGCGTAAGTTAAGTGCCCATTACTAAAGTGTTTATAAAAGTCATATACTGTAGACATATAGAAAATTTAAATGTGTTTCAATATTTTGTTCTGCTTATAATGGTGAGAGAGGCAGCGTGGCTTTCCATGCACATCTTGAAAATTCAAACCCAGCAGTCACATGCACTCCTGAGATAATCTATTTAAGATGGTATTTTTTTATCAGGAAGAGATTTGTGGGTTAAGTTTTCAGCCAGGAGCTCTACTTCTTTTATGCACACCTATTCACTTCAAAAAAACAGATATCTCTGCAAATGTCTTTCTGAGAAGTAGTTTCTTTTATAAGTACCCTTATTGAATTCATGAGTTTACTTGTAGACTAAATCACTGCCTATCACAAAATGAGAGAAAAACAGTCTGAGAGACCTCAGGAGGTCATCTACTCTATGCTTCCGCCTGCAGGCAAAATCAACTGTATCTGTCAACTCTGATAGATGCTTACCTAACCTTAGAGATTTCCAAAGACTGAAACTCAAAAAGCTCTCCAGGCAATCTTTTTGAGTGTTGTCATGATCCATGTCATTAGAAAGTTTTACTTAATATCTATCTTAAATCTTCCATGCTGTAATTCAAACCCATTAATTCAGTTTCCATCCTCTCTAGGCAGGGAGAACTGATTGTTTTGTTCTTCATTCCAGAAGCATTTCATTTTACATTCTTGAAGATTATAACAATCTCATCCTCTTTTATCTAAGTTTTTTGTTTTGTTTTGTTTTTTTCCTGAAGTATTCATAGTAGTACACTTTTCCAGTTCCTCCTTCATAAGTTTTTTGTTTGGGGATTTTTTGAAAGAGTATTTGTACATGTTTTAAATAGAAGATATAAGGGCATCCTTCTTCCAGTGTTAATATACATCAGGTGTAAGTCCCAAGGTCTTGGTATCAGAAAGGGAGCTACAGGGGTGTGTGAGGAGACCAGGGGCTTCCCCATGCTGGACACAGCTGTTTCCAGCTGCATCTGTGACAGAACAACCAGGGGACAGTGCTGGATTCAGCAGTCAAGTTGATGGTGCCGTTGGGAAAGCATATTTAATGAAGAGCTAAACACCACATAGCAGTGAGGAGTGAGAGAGAGAAAAAAAATGCATAAAAAATAATCCTCCAAACACCAAGATTTGAGAGAAAGGAAGAGAAACAGGTGCTCCAGGTACTGGAGCACATTCCCTTGTGGCTTGTGTAACCATGCTGGTCCATATATTCACACTGCAGCCCAAGGAGGACCCAATGTTGGAGCAGGGTTTATGCTGAAGGACTCCAGCCCATGGAGAAGAGCTGTTCTGGAACAAGTGAAAAGTATGAAGAGGAAGAAGCAGCAGACAGAAACCATCATGTACTGATCACAGTTTCCATCTCCATTCCCCACCTTCCTTGCAAAACCTGATGAGGGAGGAGGTCAAAGTGCCTGGGAGAAAGATATCTCACCATCTGGTTAAACTTTTAATTTTCAAGGAATTAAATTAATTTTTCCAAAACTGAGTTTGTTTTGCTTGTGACACTATTGGTAAGTGAGGTCCTTGTCTTTATCTCCACCCACGAGTGTTTTAAGCTTATTTACTTCTCTGTCCTATTAAGGAATGGAGTGAGAGAGCAGCTGGGTGGGTGTCTGGCAGTTACCCAAAGTCAACTCACCACATTCTCACTGCAGGATAGTCTTTTATATTAAACATTTTCCCTGCTTTTTAAATACGTTCTATATATTTAATGTAAAAAATGAAAGTCAAATAATAAATCCTTTCCTCTCCTATCTTTCTATCACAACTCCATATTTTAAAAATATAAAAAATATACAAACAACTGGATTTTCCTATGCAAAACTCAAAAATTTAAACCAACCATCTAAAACCCTAAAACTTCAGATCAATTATTTCACCTACAAGGAGCAAACAAAAAAATTCTACTTATTTTATTTTAGAAAGATCAGTCATTACTAAAAATAAGATTAAAAATCCAGCCCACTCTCCTGATGGTTATATTTCTGATTAATTATGTCGATTCAGAAGTCTCAATTAACAAAGATGTCATTTCAACCATTCATTTAGGAAGAAAATAAAAATGTTCAAAACAGTGGGAGTTTTATATTTTTACTTTATTGGTTTAATTATTTTGGAAAGAAATTACAAAATTTTAAAGTCAGAATAAATTTTTCGCGTAATGATAATGGTATTACATATTTTAAAAAAACATTCTGCCTTCAGGCACGTCTTTCAATGTAACTTCATAGTCTAAAATGATGCTTTAAATCTGAAGTTCATTTTAAGCATTTTATCTTAGAAGTATATTGAGATTCTATAAAACAAATAAGGAATGGGGCTACAAAGAAACTGCCTCATCATTTATCCTCCATAATTAGCATGGTTGGGTTTTATGAATTAATTCATGGGTTCCTGGCTCTCCTTGCTTCTGTGTGATAGTGTTGAGAAAGGTGACGGATTTATAGCGGGGAAAAAAATTGTAACACAGTTTCTTTCTTGTAAGTTATTTATGACAAGATAGTTATTATGAAGAGCTAGGAAGTGCAATTTATATTGGTTTATTGATTAAAGTAAAATTATAGCACATGGGCCATAGAGTAAGACATTTTATTGAGAAACAGATGATGAACAAGATCTGTGACATAATTTCTGTTTCAGTCTCATCATCAATCTATTGAAATATGTTCCAAAAACTCACAGAAGGCCCAGGCTTCTCCAGCTCTTTTCTGGTGGTGTTACAGTCAGCACTTCACAGAACCATGGAATGGTTTGTTTGGAAGGGGCTTTTAAAGGTTATCTAGACCAAGCCTCCACCATGGACATGGGCACCATCCACTGCGCCAGTTTGCTCAAACCCCATTGACTCTGGCCCTGAACTTTTCTGGGGATGGGGCACCCACAACTCCCTGGGAAACTCATTCCAATTTCTTACCAGCAACTTTTTTCATTATGTCCAGTCTAAACCTGCCCTGTTTCAGTCAGCCCCGTGTCCTGTCTCCATAACTCTTCACTGACCTTGCTGCCTGCAGGGCTGTTTCTCTCACATGTTCCCACTCCTCTCTCCTGGCTGCTGTTGCACAGCAGGCTCAGTCACTTCGTAGATGTGTTATCCAAGACATGCTTCCACTGTTGTGGTGGACTTGCCCTTGGGCAGCAGCAGGTCCATCTTGGAACAAGCTGGCTTTGGGTCTTTCCAACATGGGCAAAGCTTCTGATGTCTCCTCACAGAAGTCACCCCTGCTTCCCCATACTACCAAGAATTACCACACAAAACCAGTACACAGCAACTGTCCAGTTTTCCATCCAACAGTATCCCCAAGTCCTCTGCAGGGGTGCTCTCAATCCTATCATCACCCAGGCTATGCTGGCAATTTCCCTGACCAAGGTGCAGGACCTTGCACTTGGCCTTATTGAAATTCATGGGGTTCACACAGGCCCACCTCTCAAGCCTGTCAAGGTCCCTCTGGATGGCATCCCTCCCCTCCAGCATACCAGCTACACAAATCAGCTTGGTGTCATCAGCTACTTGAGGAAAAAAATTGCTACAGAATGACAGAATTGCAACTGCACAGGATTCCATCCAGATGGAACACCTTGAATATCTCCTGTAAAGGAGACTCCACATCCTCTCTTGGTCACCCACACAGCAAAGAAGTTCTTCCTCATATTCAAGTGGAACTTCTGTGCATCAGTTTCTGTCATTGCCTCTTGTCCTATTGCTTGGCACCACTGAGCAGAGCCTGGCTCCATCCTCTTGACACCTCCCTGCAGATCCTTATGTACAGTGACGAGGTTCTCTCTCAGCTGTCTCTTCTTGAGGCTGAACAGGCCCAGCTATCTCAGCCTTTCCTCACAAGAGAGATGCTCCTGTCCCTCAGCCATCCTTCCTGCCCTCCACTGGACCAGCTCCAGGAGCTCTGCATCTCTCCTGTCCTGAGGAGCCCAGAACTGGACACAGCTCTCCAGATGTGCCTCACCAGGGCTGAGCAGAGGGACAGGATCACCTCCCTGCTGCCAATGCTCTTCCTAATGCCCCCAGGATCCCACTGGCCTTCTTGGCCCCCAGGACACACTGCAGGCTCATGGACAGCTTGTTGTCCACCAGCACCCCCAGGTCCTTCCCCACAGAGCTGCTTTCCAGGTCAGTCCCCAGCCTGTACTGGTGCAGGGGGTTGTTCTTCCCCAGGTGCAGGGAAAACATTGCATTTGCCCTTTGAATTTCCAACTGTCCTTTGCCGTGGCTGAACTTGCTATAGCCTGGGGTTTTTTTTCCATTGGACTGCAGGTGCAGTCTGAGAAGCTCTGTACACTGAAGTGGAGGTTTAGGCTTGAAATGAGTGCACATAAGGTTTTGCTGTTGATTTCAAGGCCTTTTTTGGTTTGCTGCATCACTGTTTAAATTTTGCCTGACAGAAGAGTATCAAGGAGCATGATATTAAAGTGCATTGAATGTTAAATTATATAATAAATAGTAGTGAAATTCTTAATGAAAACTTTATGGCCAGATTTTTGTTTTTATCACAGAATAAAAAGCTTTGGTTTTTTGGAATAATTCAAATCAATCCAAAATATTTTCTGAGAGAATTCATTCTGCAACAAATTATGCCTTCATCCTATATTACTTTAGAAAGCTGCTTTTTATCTCAAGCATACATGTCATGATTCTCTGCTGTGTTCTGATGTAACAGCACATTCACAGGCTCCACTGGGACTCCACTAACTCCACTATTTCAAGTTCATAAAGAAGATTTAAACCAGATCCTATAAATTCGAGTGTTGTACAAATATAATGGTTGTCTGATGGCTACTATTCCAATTCCCTGCGTACAGTGTAGCTCAGTAATATGATCTCAGCCACAGGTAATGTTTTTATGCGGGTAGAATCTGAGCCTGGGAGTTAGTAACCTCATGCTCTATTCCCAGATATGCTTCAGATTTACTGTGCAGCCATAATTAGATGTGATGTTCTGTCTGTGCTTTGCATTGCTGTTTGCACAAGGACAATAATGCTTCTTTACCTTGGACAGCCCTTCTGAGAAATATGTGCAAAAACTATTAATCTGTTGATTGCTTACCTTACTTATCACCTAAGTGTCAAGGATAGCATCACCACAGCAGCCATCTATTATGTTAAGACTCAGTGACTTTTTATCTGTTTTCTGTAGTATTTAAGAGTGCTCATGGATTTTGCTTTTGGAAGGACTTGATATCTTCCAATGGAAACAATATTACATGTTACAGCTATCATAGCTGCAACACGAGATAGGAGCCCATTTTGGAATTAAAGATTTTGCTTTGTATGCTCCAGGTTTTCTGTCCTAATTATTCATATCCATCAGTGCTTTCTGCATGCCAAGTGAAATTTCCTATCAAACTGAAAAGTTTTTGATGTGGTGTGTTCCTTTATCCTCTTGTTATAGCCAACATCTATTGTAGCTTTGATCAGGGCTAGGTTTTATTGTAGCCCTAAAGTGCTACTTGAACCCAGATAGCTAAGAGGGGTTCAGGTAGCCCTTTTGGCTACCTGCCAGCAAGGAACAAAGACTGAGACTTGTAGCTGAATTGTTCCAAAGACAGTTTATTCTTCGAAGGGGACTACAAAGTCCGTTAATTTCAGGTAGGGAGAGATATTTATACTTTTCAGGAGGATTGAAAAAATAACTAATAAGAAGCTACTAGTTAAACACAATATCCAATTATCTTTCACTTAACACTCTAACAAGAAACCAATCACTGTGCTAACTTAAACACTAATAAAAATCTTAAGTGATAAGAGGTCTTCGAGGCGGGAATTATCTCATCTGAGAGGAATTTTCTTTGTCTCTCAGGGGAGAGAATCCCAAGGATATTTTCCTGGGGATTTTGTATCATCCACAATCTATCTTTCTAGCTGTATATACTTTAACATAAAATAACGATGTAAGAATTGCCTTATATAGTTCTGCATTTATTCTGTAGATTTTGTTGCGAGTACAGTGATAATTTGTCTCTTCATGTTTCTTTCAGTGAACTTCACCACATGTTATTTCCAACTATTTCATGCTGTATTTTATACTGCTTTCCAGCCAGGTTAATAGGTCTACTCATAATGATCTTTTAAACCTACGTATAATGTCTATGTTTGGAACTTATATTATTCCTTTTGTCAATCTTTCTTCAAACATTCTGCAAAGAAGTTGCAGTTAAATACTCGAGCACTTTCTGACCTACCTTTGCCTACATTTATGATGTTTTTCACTTCCTTCCTCTAGCATTAGTATCTCTACTGTTTTTCCTGTTGTGTACATAATTATCTGTTCTGTTACTGAAACACACATTAGAAGTCAGAATTTGCAGTGACATTTAAGATTTTGCAAAGTGTTCCTATTCTGCAAATACAGAATAACAACCTTGTTTCTGCCACAATGCTTTGGAGTAGAGCCAGTCTTTTGCATGGTGATTACTGGCATTTTGTTTTACAGTTCAAAAAACTGCAATTTCTACAGTAGCACATCAGAGCCCAAAAGTAAGTTATAAATATGGACTGATGCTACTCAGTATGCTTTTTCTTCATTACTTTTGATATTTAAGAGCTATGATGTACACTTAATAGTTTAATTAAATTAAATGGTTAACTTTTTTGGGAATCTTTTGTCTTTTGCTCCAATAAGAAAAAATATTTAGATTCTCTTATTAAATGGATTTCAGCCTTCATGTTCAGAGAAGGAGCACTTCCAATGCACACAGTCTGCCACAAATCCTGCCTCTCTTGCAGTTAGTGAGCACTGGGAAGATGCCAGATTGGGAGCAGAGGTGCCCAGAGGCAGATTTACAGACAGCCTACATATACCACATGTGCAAAAACTGCCCTCAGGCTCTCCTTTGAGGGCTGCAGCTGGCCTTGGACACTCAGAGAGCCTGCAGGAAGGCCTGGAAGGTGTCTCATATGGTGACTCTACCTGGACTTTTGGGACTACTATGGATAGGTACAACAAAGGCAGAAACTACATAAGGGAGATGGATTACTGAGGTAATGTCCCCTACAAAGATTTTATTCTTTTACCTCTAACCCTCAAGAGTTAAATGCCTCCAGGTAAGACATTTAGCCTTCAACTAATAATTCAGACAGAGCCAGAAGACCATGAACACCAAAGGACGGGATATCTTTTTTTTTTTTTTTTTTAATGTTTTAATAAATAAGAAATTAAGTAAAGCACAATTGTCATGCTTTTATAGGATAAATGGGGCAATAGACAATTCAGACTATTAGAAATGAACTGCTGTTCTTATATTGGTGTACATGGTTCTTTATGGTTCAAGTGGGAAAACATGGCAAGGAGCAAGAGCTGGAAGTTCTGCATTTAGTGGATCAGAGACATTCTAGACAAGGAAATAATTTCTATTAGTGGAGTGAATACATTTTATTTGAGCAAAAGTTTGGTCATCCCACTCCAGGTGTTCTGAGTGATAAAAATATAACACACTCTTATGTGCTGATCAAGGTTTATCCAAAGGTCAGGCTGAATTCTTAAAGAAATGCTGAATCTGTTTGGTACCAAATTATCTGTACAAAGGGCTTGGGACTGTATCTCATGAAGTTACTATTAAAATATGGCCTCAAAACTAAATGAAATAATGTTCTGCTTTGTGTCTGAATCTATTAGAAAAAGAAAGCCACAGCAATAATGGAGGAAAGAACAATCTATCTTATGTTCTTTGATATGAATGTCATATATTCTCCTTTGCTGTAAAGTGGCTTATGGGATACTGCATTGTCTTCTGCATTTCATTAAGGTACTTTTACAGCAGTCTCTGAAATTCACCCAGAACTAGCCCTGACAGGGGATTCTGACCTTTTGATGGATATAGTTTTGCCTGTAAAGTCAGCTAAGGGTCAACCTTATTCCCAGTGGGCAAGTGTCCATAGTGCAAAGCCCATTAGTGCTCAGCAAATCTGAGCAAATCCTCAACCTCCTGGTTCAAATCATCAGGGGTTCACCAAGTCATTATGCATCAGCTGAAATTTGGTCTCAGTAAAGGCAGTAATGAAATACATATTGCTGCTAGTGAAACCAGGATTTTACACTTCAGATTTGCTAGTATCAAGTCAAGATAGTAATACTATTATAAAATAAATTTTGAATTTAAAAGTGGTAATATGCTTCTTGGAGCAGGCTAGGTGCTTTCATTTGGAATTCTCCTCCAGCTCTACTGTGTAATAACAGGGCTTTTGTGCAGAGATTATTGCATTCTGCCATGCAGCAAATGCTGTGTATGACTTGGGTCCAAAGCTAATATAAAAGGAGGTTTTGAGCCCTCCTCCCCTTATAGCAGTTCATGGTGGGGAGGCATGGATTTAGAGTGTCTGGTTGAAATGACACAGAACACATCTTCCAGTGACTGCCTGGCATCCCACCCCTCTGGCTCCTTGGCTGTGATGCATCAGTTGAAAAATCAGAGAAAACCTCAGTGCTGCACTTCCTGCTGCATGAGCCAAGTGCTAATGTCCTGGCAGGGGAACAAGACTTGGGGCAAACTCTCTTCTCTTCTTCTTCTCCCCTGTCACTGGAAATATTTTTAATTACACCTTATCTCTTTGTCTACTGTTGAGCCACTTCTTCAACTGTGTCAAGAATTTGTATGTAAATAATTTAACATAAAAAACGTGAAAAGTGGCGTGGTTTTGAAGTGCTTGACATTTAGTGCTTTCTTCTGCATTCATGTTTATCTCTTTTTGCTTTCCTTTTCCCTCCAAATGTCATTCTGCCAAACATATTGAGTCATGACCTTTATAAGTTAGACAAACTGAGCAACCAGAAATATAGATCCAATTACAGTAACTTTTAGATGTATGTATATACAAAGAATTATGCAGCTATAGAACACTTACAATGAAGTTTTATTATTTCTATTGATTAATATAGATCATATCAGATCATATGTTGAAAGTTATATTCACTGCAGCCCACATGTGCAGGTGATCTATTAACCTATTTATAAGTAAGGATGCCGTAAAATGCTGGACAATTTTGCATGAATAAAGTAGGAATGCATAGACTGAATTTTATAATTATAAATATCTTTGAATATATGTATTTTCAGCTGAAAATAAATTCAGCTGAATTAATATTTCTTCTCCGATTTGAATAGTTTCAGAGACTCAAGCCAGTTCCAAGATAATTATCACCAGTTTTAAAATAAAACCTGGAAGCTTTTGCAGGAAAAAAAAAATGAAACAAGCTAATAAAGAAATTAATTTTATAAAATATTTCCATTTTCCTCCATACAGTCTCCCTGAATGATTTACAGTAAAGCAGTTCCTAATTTTTTCAATCAGTAAGAAATATTTTTTATCTTTATTGATTTTTCTTTCCTTTTTTATTTATTGCCACCGGATTTAATTTAAAATATTCTGCGGGATTAGACATTTTTCTTGTTGAAAAATAGGTGAGGATAATTTACTCTTTATAAAAGTTCTAGTGTTGAGGATATTTTGAAATAAGATGGAGCTGGAAAAAAAGGAAAAAAAAAGATGAAAGAGATGAGTAATTAACATAGATTTCAATGAACTGACTGCAATAAAATTAAGATTGATGGCATTAATATTCCAAGATTAGATTTCTTTGTTGTGACTGAGAAATAATACATAAATTTTAGCTAAGACAAAAAAAAAAAAAAGATTTGTTTATGACATGAAATGACATATGATTATGAAATGACAAATAAAAATAGGAAAGAAAAGGAAAAAATCACTTGTCTATATGGGATTTTTCTTTCTAGTTATATCATGAGTCTAATAAAACCTATTTTCCTTCTGTACAAATTTTGACTTCAGTGAAATTAATGATACCTTTCTATGAGGAAAAACAGACCCAACAAACTTTTCAAGAAAAACATATTTTAAAAAATAAAAATATTATCTACATCAAAGTTACAAAGGGAAAAAACCTCTTCTAATAAAATATAAAATCTACTCATAACTAATTACAATTAAGAAATTAAAATAATGTTCACAGGATTATTACACAGTATTGCCAATAAATTACATGTAAATACCTGGTATTCATGCAATTGCTAATGTATGAATTTCAGGAAGTCCTTAGCAGTCAGTTTGCCAAATTTTCTCCTGAGGTACTGCTTTTGGAAAGTCAGGGTTCCACTTTTAAAATAATTTCTGATTATCAGTGCTTCAGATATCATCTGCTTGAATTCTGCTGGGAATATCTCAAACCTTTAAGACTACTCTAAACAGGATTTTTATGGTTTGAGGTATACTGCAGGCCTTTGTGATAACAAAAAAAAAAAAAAAAAAAAAAAAAAAAAAGAGAAGAAAAAAGCCATCTGATGATCACCATATTACAGTTAAGATCTGACCACTGTCCCAAAATGTAATTTAATCCATATGTACAGAGCAGCTGGGGCTGCAGCACAGAATCAATATCTATGACTTAGAAAGCTTGAATCACATATGCTTGAAATAAATGTCAGACAAGAAGAAAAGCACAACTTCATAATTTAATGGTAAAACAAAAAACATCTAGATGCAGCAGGTGCATTTAGCAATTTAGCAGTAATTCATACCTCCCACCCCAAAATTTGGTAAGTCAGGGGGAAGTACCATTCCCTCATGGATTTGTTGGTAAATATTTGCTGGTAGGTACATGCTGGCTCCTCCTAATGACTCAACAGAATGTGGTTTTTTTAATATCATTGCCATTTAAAAGCAAAATTGCCTTTTAAAGACAAGCACTTAAAACTGTTACATTGTCTCTTTTTTACCTTTAGGATAACAAGATATGGTACTTTGTAGTCAAGTATTTCTGCAGAAAAATATAGGTAGCTTAGTGTGTCTGTGTAATGGTTTGAAAGCAAAACCACTGAGAGACTCCAGGTCAGAAATACAATTTAATAGGGAAAAAAAAAAAAAAGCCCAACAAAACAAAACCATGCAATAGTACAAAAGAAAAAATACTGACAGAGTCAGAATACAACCTGACACCCTCTAGTTAGGGTGCTGGTAGCAGTCCAGATAAAGTAGTCTTGTTGAAGCAGTGTTCCTGTAGAAAGGTCTGGCAGCTCTTGTCCTCTGGAAACCAGTGGGTAAGGGCTGTTTTGGTGTTCCAAATCTCAGTTTTTATCTAGGTGGGAAATGTTTGGCTCTTCCCCCTGGGTGGAGCATCTCACAATGGGATGATGGAATTTTATCAGTCATGCAGTGGGACTCAGTGGCCCATTAACAGCAGATTTCATGGAGGGAGGATGGATCATAGAAAAGATAAAGAACACTGCTGCACCTGGGTTTTAAAAGATGGCCCATTAGCAGAGGATATGTCCCACAGAGATAAGAATCACTGCCCCACCTGGTTTCAGCAGATGGTGATAGAATACATACTTTTGGGCACAACTTTACATTATAACCTAGGACAGTCTGTTATAAACTGTACCATATATATAATATATCATCTAAGCCACATTAGTGGCTGTGTCCAGGGCCTCAGCCTAATCTTCATCTGCATTATTGAAATTTAGATGCCCTTGCCATCCTCAGCAATATGTAATAAAAGTGATGCTTGAGCCCACAATTTCACTTCCTATAGCAGCTTTTACTTAGATCATCTTATACTTTATAGATTGGAATTTTCCTGAAAGCATTTTTTCTGCAATATTTAAAACATAAGGCCAAACTGAATTATTGTTGTTGTTGTTGTTGTTGTTGTTGCATTACCTCAAGATTGCATCTGATAAAATTCATAAGTAAAATTTAAATTATATTTTATAATGCTTTCATGTCCTGAAACACTCATTTCAAAGTGTTCCAACTTTTTACTTGTAGGTAGAATTAAAATAATTTTCATATTAATATGAAAAATTATTCATATGAAAAATGAGCTACTTTTTCTCTTAATTTTTTTCTATTTTTTTCTTAATTTGTGCTATTTTCTTTTGTTTACTAATTGCTATTATCTGGATTGAGTGAAATGTAAGTAAAATATTATTCTTGCTTTAACACATCTCAGATCCTACATGGTGTTGTTTAGCTTGGCAAAAATAGTAATAGAACAGAACTGATAGCTGAACAAAGATTAGATAATAACTAAAATTGCAAAGCAAGCTGACCTAAAGGAGTCTTGGGATTGATTCAGCAATACTGAAGACAAACTGTTCTTTCTCCACAACCTCTACTCCAAAAGACTTCCTGAGAGTTCCTGAGAGAAAAAAAATCACTGAAGATATGTGAGTTTCTGAGAACTTTCTGTCTTCTGTAAAAAGTAGATTAGAAATGTTAGAATGAAATGCAAATGATAATACAAAATTATGAGGTCCTGAATATGCTTAAATGAGAAATATTGATGAACATAATGAAAAAACTGAATCAAGATATCTGTCTCTGGAAAAATAGACTTTAAAGGTGATTACATAATAAAATAATCCTCATCCTTTCTTCATGAACATCTGTGTGAAATAATTTACTCTGAACTTGAACTTGTATCCATTGAAAGGATGCTGCCACACTGATTTGAAGACTGTGGAATTCACCTATTATCAAAGGGGTTACATTTACAGACATATTTAGAATGATGAATGCTGTCAGCTTGTTGATAACATAAACCTCCCAACAGCCTTGGGAATTCAAGCTGTGGAACAAAATCTCTCATTGACATTGGTAGAAAAAACTGAGCCCTGTGCATTGTTATCTTCAGAGAATTTTAGTCTTTCTTGAAATTCCAGGAGTTAACAAGCCTTCAGAAGAATCCAAGACCTGTGGAAACTACACTAAGAAAATGTTCCTAATACTCCTTTTTATAACACCTTGCAAGTATCCCTAATGATAGAAGCTGGTATTGACAAGAATATTAGAGAGATATGACCATAATGTTGAAATATCTTAGTATCTATTATCTCCTTACTCTATTTAACTGCTCACCATTTTTGTGAAAAGAAAGGATTCCCCTCAGTCAGAGGTAAAATGGAATTTACTAATAGATAAATTGCAATAGCATTCTCAGGACTAATCCTTCTCTCAGATGAGAAAAATGGTATTGATTACACATGAACTCCAGTCATTTTTTTAAAGTTATTTTATTCTGAAATTATTTTTTGCATTCCCAAAATGCCTGAAGGTATTAAGTTTCCCTTGAACTGCATTAATATTCTCTAGTAAAAATGATGAAGAACTAGTGTTAACAGCTGGATACATTACCAGAACTTAAATACCTCTACCAAGGTAACAGAAATTAAAGAAGTAGTTATAACAGAAAAGATGGCATTGGGCAAAATAATCTGTCAGGACAAAATCTGTCATAGTTGATGAATAATGTACAAAGATGTTTAATTCTTGCTTGGTACTATGAGTAGGGGGAAAAAAGCAAATTCAGAATCCTGTAGATACTCATGGCAACAGGAAATACATCTCATTTTCTATGAAGGTGTTGGTTTGTAAGTGCAGCAAGGTCTGCAGTGGCACCTAACTCAAAACAGTTTTTCAGCTACTCAAATCAGCCTTGCAAATTTACCAATTCCTTTTTTATCTGTCCATGTCTTGCAGAATCTAAGTACTTTAAATTTAATTGCTGCTGAGTCCATATCTGACGTGTCTTCAGCTTTCTGAACTTTTTTACTGTGGAGTAAAAAAGTAAAACTTTTTAAATACATAGTGTTAGACATATCCAAGATCATATTTTGTAGTTTTTTTGTCTTCAATACGAGAAAAAAAGGAAGCAAGTGTTTTAAAATATCTGCAGGATTTTGACATTAAAATCTAGTTAATAGGGGAGGCATGTCTAAAATGCACTTGAGTTGATAAGGCATATTTGAATTAATTGAAATGGGAGGAAGTCCATGTAAGTAAAACTTTTTATGCCTTAAAGAAATACTTAGCAGTTCTTATCTGAAGTTGATTGGAAAACATCATCATCATCAACAACAACAACAACAACAGCAACAAACAATAATAATAATTTACAATAAATTATAATAAACAATAATAGTCAATAATAATAATAATTTATATCTACTGGCTACATAATCTACAGCATTAGCCCCATCATTTCTGGGGTTTTTCCTCTTCTGTTGGGTTTTCCCTTTAAGGCCCTACATCTCTGAAATGTGGGCTCTGATACTGCAGGTAAACTGCATAAAAGGAATGATTGTTTCAGGATACCCTCTGCTGTCACACCAGAGTATCTCAGATTCCTCTTTTTGAGACACTATGCTTAATCTCTGTTTTCTATTCCTTTTTTTCCTCCCTCTAAGTATTACTTACAAAAAGACAAAAAAACTTTGTTGTCATCATTTCCCTTTGAGCTATTGTAAAACTAAGCAGTTTGCAGGGTTTTCCACTAATCTGAAACTGCCAGGACATCAAGATTAGGAAAAGGCAGCTGCTGTGTTTCTTTTCTCTTATGAAATTCAAAAAAAGATGGGAGAAGGATGGTGATAAAACAAAATACCTAAAATGGATTGCATTATACAGTTATTTTCCCCCTGGGTTTTTGGGGTTTTTTTTTCCATTTTAAGGCAGATAAAGAGACATTCATATTATTCCTCAGAAACAGTTCATTATAACATGGTGAACAAATGAGAGAATAAAAGAGTGAATAGGAAACAGCAACCTTAATGGAAGCATAATCCCAAAGATGCAATTAAATTTTATGTAGTTCTATGTTTACGAAAATTTTTCTGACTGAACATTTAGACTCCAAGACAACTTGTCTCTAAGGCCCTCAGGTCTCAGTTCACACATTGTGTTGGAAAGTATACAGAGAATTTTTGTGGCAAACAACTTTAAATGAGTCTTTCTTATTTTATTAGAACTGGAATCTTTGGAGTCCTCTGGATACCCTCAGAATCAGCTTCTGTAGCAAGTTGAATACCGCTGTCAGTTATAGTTTAGTATTTTGTATATTTTCAAAAAATTTGTGCCAGAGAATTATTTTTTGGTTGAAATTTCTTCATTTCTGTAACTTTATTTTAATCCTTTTCATTCCTGAAAGACTACATTTCTTAACTGTTGTTTCCCTAGTGAATTCCTTTTCTCTTGTCTATTGGTCATCATCACATAAATGAATTTAATAAGGAAAACAAAATTATAGGGGTTAAAGGAATGTGAATACCTTTATATTGCATACTTTATATTTTAAATTATTTTAATATTTTTAAATTTTAGCCAAAGCTTATTCCAAGTAAATATTTAGAATTCCACTTTAATTTTCACATGCAATTCCACTTTAATTTTTTTTTTTATTTTATCCATCATGTATTTTTTCACTGTGTGCCTTAAAAGTATACAGATGGTTGGTCATTGACATGAATCTCCTCAGCCATTTCAAACAATAATTACCCTCCACAACTCCCTGATAAAGAAGGAAAATTTTCTCTTGTCCTCTATTTAAAAAATCATTGTTTTATTGCTTCCATTTACAGCAGCAGGTGAGTAACTAAACTCCATTATCAGCCCTCAGCATGTTCGTGGCATACTGACAACCTGGACAGTAACCCCTGATTCCATTTCAGTTTTTCTAAGCCATGGCTTTCTAATCAGGAAGATTATTCTTATTATAGGTGTTGAAAACATAAACTATTTCATTTTAGACCCCTTGAAAATCCTCTGCTTTTTCTCTGTTATAAATAACTGAGAAATTTCAAAGGGAGATGGTATGGAGCTTACAGAGCTGATCCTCAGCTCAATCATTTTACCCAGCTAAAAGTCAGCTGTAAGTTTACTTATAGAAGTCACTATGTCCTGTCATGCCAGAAACAAACATCCACAGTGTCTCATTCAGGGTCTTTCATTATTTGAAGCATTCATTCTTATTATTTCTCTATCATTGCTTCTTTATTATGCAGCCAAAAAAAGGAAAAAAAAACCAAAACTGAGTTAGCCTTTCCGACAGGCAGAGAAGCATGCAAATAAGAATCAGCATTTTATCTATTCAATAAGGTACAGGGAAAGAAACAGTGTATGCAGAAGGTACTGAAAGGTTTGTTTGGGATTTCTTATGTTCCATTTCCTCCTCTCTAAAATAGTTTATCCACCTTACCAAGTGAGCCAATGACCATATCCATTTTGAATCAGCTGTACTTTCCACTTCTTCTTCTTCTTCTTAATTACTATTATTATTATTATTATTATTATTATTATCATTATCATTATCATTATCATTATTATTATTATTAAATTTTACCCTGTTAACCACAGTTACTCCTGAAAAGAAGTGTTTTAAATCAAATAGAAGAAAGGCCAAAAATGCCACCCTGAGTGAAAAAGAGTTCTTTGAGATGGCAATCCATTATATGTTTGCAGGCCAGGAGTCTAGAGACTACTGTGTGAGAGAAATGAGAATATTGTTTCCATACGGGAAATATCTTGAGTTTTCTGATTTGAGGCAAATCACACTTACAGGTTATTTTAGGTGTCACTCAGAACCATCTTTAAAAAACCTAAGGAGCAAACACAGCGGTCTTTGATATAAAATGGCATCAGCATTCCATTTTGGCACTGGTGCCTGTTTTATGTGGGGGACTCTGAGCAAAGCCAGGAAACAGACTCTGAAAGACCACCTAACTTTTCTTGTTTTCTCCTCATTCCCTGCTTTGGTTCTCAGAGCTGCCCCATGAGGAAAGCACAAGTCTTGCAGCTTCCCTGTGGACAAGTGGTAGGACACAGCTGCAGGGTGAAACTGCTGAGATGGAGGCACAGGAACTGCTGTTTTCCTGACTGGGTGCTTCAAAAACACTCTCTGGTATGAACATGTGCAGGTGAGCAGATAAACAGAAGGAACTAATACTGACTTTCATGTCTACCATTGACTTTAATGAATGGATAAGTGTGAACACTGTTGTTTACCCAGGCATCTCTGAGGTTCACTGTGAGAGCTGAGGTGGGTTTTAAAAATTTTGCTTGTTCATTTCAGTGGTCCAGATAATAGAGCTTAATTTATGCGAAGAAAATTGGACTAAGACAGGTATAAATTACAATATTTCTATGTATTGTGAAAAATACATCTTGTCAAATGGCCTGACTTTGTTATTTTTGTGGGGATATGTGAATCTGATGCAGAATTTTGATAGGAGGGTGTGTTAAACCCTCGAGGGAGTTCACCTGTGCCTTCCTAGGTGTCTCTCCAGGTGTAGGACTGTGCTCCAGGAGAGCAGGATTTCTACTTCACCTGAGAAAAGTGTCAGTGAATAAGCAACCAGGTTGCTGCTTGATTTGAGTGGAAGGGGCAGGTTTGCTTTGGGCATAAGTCAATGTTGGGAACTGCTGTGAGAGTGAACATTCAGAGAACAAAATAAAATGTAGATGAAATCCCTCTATATCCATGTCTGTCAGGGCTTTTGGCATATGCAAATCTGGCACAGGGGGGTTGGGGTGGGAATGTGGTTTTTTTTATTGATTTTAGTGGAAGGAAAAAGAGCTTGTAGATAAGATTGTGGCAGAGAACAATAGAACAGAGCAGTATTTGATGTGGTTCTGTGCTAGGTAACAGCAAGACTCAAGGAAAATAGAGTAGAAAGAACTGGAATTTGCAAGTGCAGCTCATGTGCAAATCAAGATCTTCTATAGAATAATGAACTACATATATATGTGTATATATACATACATATATATGTGTGTGTGTATATACGTATTTATATATATATAAATATACTACAACTGAAAGGTACCATGGTTTTGTGCCAGCTACAAAAAGAAAACCAACAACATTATTTTGCAATTAAAACCAGGAAAGTGACAGTTTGTTGTTAAAAGATCTTTGGTTGGATATGGGGTATTTTTAATTTAATCTTAAATCAGAAGGAGGAAGGTGTTCCTGGTGGCATAAATCCAACTTAAAGAAGCTAAAAGGCTGGGTTGGGTTCTGGTTTGTTTATTTATTGGTTTGGTGGGGTGAATTGCATTTCAATTCATTCAAAGGTGCAAACCAACTGTGGTGCAAACCAACTCTAGTGCAAAACTTCAAAAATTGTATAGTGCTACTACACAGAGGGGAGGGGAGTGGGGGTCGTGAGGAGGGCACTGGGTTGTTGTACTGGAAAAACAAATGCCAGAAAAAAATTAGTCCTTGCTGCAGGAGAACAAAAATAAAGTTGCATCAGAGCTTCACACAGTCTCATGTGGGTAATGAATTGCAGATCCCAGAAATGGGGAAAACACCTTTCCTTTCTAGGCACACAGCATTGTCCTCCATCAACATACACATGATTGCTGTCATTAGAGCCAACTTGGTGTGACCCAGGTCCCTTAGCTCGTGTATGGAAGTTTTCCCTTGACTTCAGTGTTGGCTCACTTCTTTGACCAATCTATATTTCCTAAAACCAGTGATAAGCCTCATCATTCTTAACAGATAACTTCAGAATTTTAAATTTCTGGATAAATGAGAGGTGCTGTTAAACCTCATCTTCTCTTTGCTCTCTCAATGTTTTTGGAAATAATTTCCAAGCAATCGGATCCTGTAGTCGTTTGCCCTTTTGGGAACTGGCTTTGTTAAGCAGAAAAATGGACATTGCTATATTTCTTAGCCTGTGGAGAAAGATGACCTTACATAAACCTATAAATGTCAAATTCTGGGAAGAATAAAGGCAGCCCTGCAAGGTAGTTTGAGTCAACTATATATGTTATTTTAGCGATTCAGACTAAACCTAGCATTGGTTAAAAGTATAGTCAAAAAGAAGGGGGTTGTCTATTAAATCTCATTACTGGATAATGTGGTACTATATTTCAGTGTGAGTGTGACATATAAAACCCAGCTTGGACTTATTAAAAATAGGATAAAGACCTAACTTCCTGGGTTCAAGCACCAAACTGGGAGAGAATTTGTAGATCTCTGATGAATAAAGATGCAAGGTAAGGCATTAACTATTGTAGTGAAACAGGAGTGGAATATCTTCCTTTATTTCTCCTGTTTTCTTTTCATGATCAGGATTGCCTGATTGTGATGACACACTTTTAAGATGTGTAGGGGTAGACAAGAGAAAAGAGGAAAGCTTCTCCTGTCAGGATGTTAAAGGGAAAGATGGAAAACTATGAGAAGGATGAGCACATTCAAATTTTTGTTGCAGACTATTCAGTGCTTTACTATCAGTTTCTGAAATATTTCTGTTTATAATGAAAGTTATAATTCAAGTATTTAACGCAATTACCATAAACTCTGTCTTGCTTTAACTCATGTTAATCAGACCAAGTTGCCCTAATTACTGGTTTTAAGTGTATCAAATTAAAACTAATTTTTACACTGAGGGACATGAAATGTTAACTTGACATTTTATGCAATTTGACAATGTAATACAACTTTGAATCCCTTTTTAAAATTATTTTTATGGTGATGTTTTAAGTTAATTCTATTCATATAATAATATGATCTATTGCTGCAGATTATTATAACTAAAGTTTGAAAACATTTTCCGTCTTAAGTATCCAGATGCTGGAAAACTTGCAGTAGAAATCATGAATTATTTAAGGTGAGACACAAAGCAAGCTAGTTATCCCTCATTTTTGCTGCTAATTGCTTAGGTGAAAATTCATTTGAAAGGTTTTGTATATTTACTGATGCCTTTCAGGGAATGCTTATAATTGCCATCCATTGAAATGAGGATGCCATCCATAGTACCAGCAGGTTTTCCCCCACTGTTTCTGACCTGTAGAATCCCTGCTGCTCCAGTGCTTGGCTTCTCTTAAGCAAAGACCACCAGTTATGTTAAACTATTCTGTAGTGTGTGCCTGAGGGATTATGTTTATTTCTGTGCCTGAAATATATCCCTCTCTGTTGACATGAGGTGACTACATAAGGTGACTATTGGATGGACTAAAGCTTCCATCTTATTTTTTACACGGAAGCTCTATTTTGAAAAGAAAAACTTCTAAAATCTTGCTTCCAAGCAACTTGTTTAATAGAATGTGCTGCATTGCACTTGTTTAATATAGTATGTTTGGTTATAAAACATTTGATATATTTCTTCCACTATGTTTGCATAGCAAAAGCAGTCATACAGTCTAATAAACTTTAGAAAAAGTATTTTCATTGTTTTACCGACAGCAGATTTCATCCAAACTGTTTCTAAAGCTATGTATCTTGACATGGCCAAACTCATGAAAGCCATGTTACAATTTCCATGCTGCTTACAAGTCTGCCTAAAGTGTTTAGAAAGGATCTGATCTCATATTTAAACTTGTCAGTGTAAGATGATAACATACACTACTGCCGGTTGTCATTTCTGTCTAATGAATAAATTTAAACAGATGAAGTTTGAAGACACCAATGTCATCCAAATTATGAAAATTATATTTCTCCTTTTTAGAAAAACATGATTAGCATAAAGAAATTCATTAAAATTTCTATGAGGATATTTAGAGCCTTAAGACTCAATTTCCAAAATAATTGCTTTTCATTTTCTCATTCAGCATATACTTGCTTATAATAAGTTGTCTAGGTTTTCACAGCTGTTCTGTATTTATAGTGTAAAGGGAAATTCACATGTCAGGGATGGTATGACAAATAAATGTTACATATGCGTATTTTATTCTTAGGTGTATTTTCTTATTAGCCAACAAAATGTCAAGAAATACAGTTTGAAGCCATTTAACAGCACACAAACAGATCCTGTAGGGTTTTTTTGTGGCACACCCCAACCAATGGAGAAATGATCTGCAATTTTCTTAAAGAACTGTAAAATTTTACTGACCTTTCAGACCTTTTGGGACTCTTTACTACAGCTATTTCCCTTTCTGGAACTCTTGGTGTGGGCAGATGGAAATCATCCACTACAGTGTGGCAAGGGAGAACTGTAATAAATCTTCTACTTGTCATCAAAATTTTCTGGGCAGCATCCTCAAGACAATGAGTGAACTTCTCTGTTTTCTCCCTCTTTCCTAGGATAAAATGTACACCTCATCATAAAGACCTTGTGAGGAAACTTTGACCCAATATTCCCAAGTTCCCAAAAGACTGGAGCTCTCCAGTTCTGTTTTCAGAAGGGAACCTGCAGTGAGCTCTGTGTCTCTGGCAGTCTGTGCTGGGATGTCCCCTGTGCTCAGGTTTGCTTTAATGTGTAGGCCAGGCATGGAAATAAGTGAAAGTATTTATACCATTCTTGCTCTTTGTAGACATAGCAAATAAGCCAGCATATTACAGCAAAGACATGCTGTTGACAGAGGTTCCTAGAGTAAATGGGACCTAGAGAGAATTACTCAGGAATTATTCCCTTTGACATTTTTCATATACATCTTTGTCTATCTAGTCCATAATAATAACTTCCTATTACATTGCCAAAAGGCAGTCATAATGATTTTAACTTACCTTAGGGCTGCCAGACAAGTACTAATTACTGAGACATATATTGGTGGATAGTTGTGGTTAGTTTTTTTTGTTTTTTTTTTTTTTTTTTTTTTTTTTTAGAGAGTAATGTAACAGCAAAATGAATTAGACATTATTTGTGCAAGTTTTAATAGAACCAGCTCTGAGCTGGCATATGTCTTACCAGTTATGAATGATAAAAAGCCTGGCAATATCCACTAGAAAGATCAAACTTCCTTTCCTAATTTTCCTTTGGCTAAAGATGTGGAGTAGATCATCTTTGATCAAGAGGGAAAGCAAGAAGTGTTGCTGTATTAAGCAGACAGGACTCAGTTTCTTCATGCAGAAAAAGCCCATTTTTTATTCCCAAAGCTCATATTTGTAGGAAATATCAGAAGGCACTGTGGTAGACCTAATTGGCTAACAATACACTGACACTCAGTTTATTGGTCAGTAAATGGCTAGGGTGTATGTCTGTCAAACCTCTCTGGTTTTGGGTAGTTCACATATTTTGTTCCTGAGTCCCACGGGACAGATTTCTTGTTTATTACCAGGTGCAAACAGTTTTCTTACCAGAATAGTTTGTTGTGCTAACTGCTTTCATTCTTAAAATTTTTCACATGGAAAGTTAGAAGTTAACTGTTAGCTCAGCTAGAGTGGCAGGGCCTAAACCATATTTTATAAGGCCTTTCTTTTAAAATGTATGCAACAAAGAAGTACAACTCCCAAGAAAGCTGCATTGACAAGTAACTATCAGGAACACCAAGGCAAACCAGGGTCCAAATAGAAGACTTCAGTGTTAAGCAAAACTTCTCTATTATCAAAAATCTAGGATTGAATTGATTTTTCTGCCCTGGTTGTTCTCTAATGACTTTCTCTCTGGAGGTGTTTATCTTCCATTACAATCAATAATAAAATCTAGTTAAGGAAAAAAAAAAAAAAAAAAAAAAAAAAAAAAAAAAAGAAAACAAAAACCAAATGCTGAAATTAAGTGAGATGAATCTCACTTCAGCTCCCAAGATCCTAAGTGTTCTCCACCAGCCTTTCTCCTGTGACTGGTACTGGAGTATGGCATTAAAATGTGATCCTTATAATTATGTTGAATAAATGAATGTCATCAATGCATAGTGGAGAATAAATACCCGTATTTGCAATAATAGGTAATATTTCTGCTACCTGGCAATGCACTAGATGGAAAGCTATCCTCTTGTAGTAGATACCACAGGGCTAAATAAATGTTAGTGCTTTGTACTGAGAAAAAGTACTTGTGTAGAGAAATGTTTGGATATTTTTGCCATTCTCTGCCTAGAGTAAACAAAATTTTCAAACTTCTTTGCCAAAGTAATCTCTACTTGTAGGAATTAAGCTGTGAAGTACTCAGCTCTTTTGAGCTGACTAATTCTGTTTATTTATTACTACTGATATAAATTACATAATACATTTAAGCTTTTGAAGCTTATTTATAACCATATTTGTGCTGTTAATAGGCTCCCCAGTAAACCACCCCAGACCCCAGATATAACAGCTACAAGCACAGCTCAAGGTTTCCTATTAAAACATATTTTCATTTTGCATCATACACAATGCTGGTGGCAGTGTATCAGAGAAGATTTTCCAAAGCATTTAAGAACATATCAAGAGAAACAGCTAGAAGTGTTTAGATCAAACATTTAAGTTAGAGGGTGCTTGAATAAGTGGCTAAATGTTTTATTGGACTGCAGCAGCTATGATGCAAGAAAACCTCACAAGCTCCTTGCTTCCTTAAGAATTACTCTATAAACTCATTATGTGAACAACTTCTGCCAGAAGCAGTCTCCTGTGAGCAGGCAATGCCTGCTGGCTCTTCAATGGTATGTAATTTCCAGCACACTATGGCTGAACATTGTGCCCTATGGATCTGATTTTTCAGAATGTGAATTCGCATCAAAAGCCCAGCTCACCTCCATCTGTAGATGCCCTGACATCTCTTCTGCTGATCCCTGAGTTTGCTTTTGGTGCAGGAGCCAGAATCTTTGTGAAGGTCAGTGCCCAAGCCACAAACCTTTGTCACTCTTCAGTAATTCAAGTTCTCCATTTTGGCTTAAAACAAGTGAAGAAGGAAAGAAGTGGGTTTCTTGAAGGGTTTACTTATGGAACAAGTTTCATAGAAGACTCAAACACTGACAAGAGTCTTAAGCACAAGTCATTGTCAGGGTTGACCCAAAATGTGATTCCAGTGAGGATACGTCCTCACATATTTTTATAATGTTTTTATAATGTAAGTCATCAGCAAACACTCCATCTACCCAAATAGTGAAATGAAACTGTTGTAAATGTGGTATATTTACAGCATGGCAAATACATTTGTCTTCTCTTAACCACTTATCTGATTGCTAAAGGTTTTTAATAATGCCTAAAGTAATGGGACCTGAATAATTCATGTCCAAATTAGATATACATTAATGATCTCAGTGTAGTTAACTGGAAAACTAGGATTTGGCTTTGTGTTTGCTTAGAGAAATAAAACACTTTGAAGGCTACTGTGACTGTAACTGCTAGGTTCAATAGAGCTGAGTCACTAAAAAAGAGTGATTTAATCTTTCCTGTTTACCTTCTCTGAAGTACACTGCTTGCAGGACCACTACATTAAAGGAACACTTTAGTTTACGTGGCCAAATAATCAGAATTTTGCTAACATTATTTGCAAAATGCAATCATTTAATTATAACTTTTCCAGCAAAACTGATTATGTACATTTTCTGTAATAGATTGCTTACCATTTAAAGTGTTTGATCATCTAGTTATGTATTGAAAATTAATCAGACTGTAGCTTTCTGAGCATTATCTCAAATTTTGAGCACAGTTTCAGCTGAAAGTTAACCATATCCAGATATGGCTGTCTTTTGAATAACAAGACAAGATGTAAATGGAATTAACTGCACCACCTAATTAATGGCTTGTCTTCATTTTCTTCTGTCTGCACTCAGAGTCAGGATTAAAACCATGAAGGAGATGAATTTCTCACATTCAGGCTTGGTTATTTATTAAATCTTATCTAAAATACAGAGAGAGTTCTGTAACTCTTCCAGCTACCAGCTAAAACTCGCAAAATGGAGAGTGAATCTAGCTAGTTACAAGATGTTTTAAAGCTGAACAGTCCAATAAAGAGCTAACACCTGTATTATTTATGCTTTTGACCCAATAACCAAACCTCTGTGACCCACAGTGCAGCACTATCCAACCAAAAACTACTACCTGACATCATGAATAAGAAGGAAGAAGATGATAGAGACAACATCCAGAAATGGCCATCTTGTCCCACGCCTATTGCTACATTCTAAAAATCACAAATTTCAAATCCTTCACCGTGTGAAATTACACACTTCTAACTACACACCCATGACTCCAACTCCATCACTCAGATATGGAAGCCTTCTCCAAGGCCTCAAGTCAAAAGCAGTGTTCTCCTGGGGATCAGTGTCAGAAAGCACAGAAAGCTGAAAAACGACCAGGCTTCTGGGTTCCAACAACAAGATTTATTTAAAAATAAAAAATAAAAAATAAAAAAAAAAAAAAAAAAAAATTAAAAAAAAAAAAAAAAAAAAAAGGGAAAAAAACCCACACACACACACCCCCCACACCACACACACACACACACACACAAAAAAATCAAACAAATTAAAATAAAGACATAAAAGAGACAAAAGCAGCCCTTGGGCGTGGGTTCTCTCGGTTCGTTTTTGGGGCGCAGCGCTGCGCGCAGAGCGGCCGAGCCGCGCCCCCGCCTGCAGTGCCCCGCGCGGGCTGCAGGTGGCGCTGCGCCCCCGGCTCTGCGCTCCGCCCGCGCTCGCAGGGATGCAGCGGCGCAGGGAATACGCGCTCGGGATTACGATCCTGCTCACTTCAGTGGCCTGGCGTCGCTCTTTCCAGTTCAAAAACCTCTCTTTTGTCTTCCTTCAGCATTGTTGACGATTTCATATTATGCTTTATGGCTATAAACTTGCATAGCAACAAACTAATGACTCTCATGTTGTGGCTTTGCCATCACTGTGGTGTACCTGTCTGCTATTTTTGGCTGGGGTAGAATTAATTTTCTTTACATCGGTTCTTGTGGGGCTCTATTTTGGATCTGCACTGAACACAGATTTGATAATATAGAAATGTTTTTGTTATTGCTGAGTGGTGCATACACAGATTCAAGGGCTTTGCTGATTTTCCTACTGCCATGCTGGCAAGGAAACTGGGCATGCATGGGAAATTAGGAGGGACAGAGCCAGAACAGGTAACCCCAACTGACCGAAGGGATATTCTAGACTATATGACATCATTCTCAGTAGATAAAGTGAGGGGAAGAAGAAGGAAGGGGGCAACATTAGAAGTGATAGCCTTTTGCTGTCTTTTTCTCAACCCACAAGTTTCCTAGTTTTCATGCTTTCAGCTCTCTCCCTGATCCCAGTGGAGAGAGCAAGTGGCTGCATGGGGCTTGGCTGCTGGCTGAGGTGAAACCACAACAAAATCTTACATTTCTTTGTAACAATCATGTACACTTTAAATAGGTTAATTTATCCCTTCTTTACCATTTCTGTCCACAAGTTGGTGAGCAATTGAGAGCCTATGACAGTGGCTGACCAAAATATATAGGTGATACAGCGTGTGTCCTGTTTTGCATGTATGCAGCCATTTTCACCCTAAGGCAGCCCAAATGTTCAGTGCAGACCAGTATCTGAGTGAAGGAACAGATGGCTTGTGTCAGTGGTGCATGGTCCAAGCAAGGGCACTCAGGAGCCAGCAGAAGAAAATCATCTTTGTCCCTGAGCTCCTCAGTTCAGTTTGTTCCTAAGATTCAAGCTCATATTTGATGTTGATTCCAAGCACTGTAGCCTAATAAGAATACGAGGGGTAATAATAAGGAAGAAGGAGGGAAAAAATATACAGTATCTTTCTTTTCTAATTTTTATGTCTAAAAGTATTGATGCTATAATGTTTCAATCTGAAATAGTTATAAGCTGCAGACAACAGAGTTATAATTTTAGTATGTAAAACACTTAAGTGGACTGCTGTGTATATTTTACCACAGTAACAGGACAGTTATAGAATAATAGAAAAAAACAGTTTGGAAGGAACATCTGAGGTTGCCTACTCAACCCCCTGCTCAAAGCAGTCCTGGCTTACACCTGGTTGCTCAAGTTCTTGCACAGTTGGATTTTGACTACCTGCAAGAACTTAAATTTTATTCATTCACTGTGCATCTCTTTCCAATCTGTGACCATGTCCATGCCCTTCTTTGCTACAAGGGTGTAGTGCTGGCTCATGATTAGCTTTGGGCACCAGGTGTCCTTGGGCAGACCCCAACCTGTGCTGCTGCAGGGGCTTGCTCTGTGCCAGCCAGGACAGGATTTGCATTTGCCTGTGCTGAAATTCATGTGGTGCTTCTCAGTCTGCAGAGGCTCCCCAGGGATGGTAGCCCTGCCTGCTGGTGGGTGCAACACCACCTCTAATTTACACTCCCCTCAAAATTTCCTAGGGACTCATTGTCCAGATCATGACTGTCTGGTTTGAGGGATCCTCCAAAAAGTACACTGAAAGAGCAATCAGGAGAGGTAAATGGAGGAGTATAGGAAGTAAATTAAAGGTGCTCAAGGAAGCTGCTCAGTAAAAAATCATGCTCAGTTGGCAGAGAGGTGGCTGATAGAGAGCAGAGTGCAGATTACTGATCCTAAGGTTCAAGAGACAAACAAGTGGGGAAGATTTGTGTCATTGGAATGAAAATAGTTGGGCAGTGTTTGGAGAAGGTTTTGCAACATGGCTAGAGTAGGAATTTTGGGGGAGCATTGTACAAAATGGGAAGAGGAGACAAGTACTTTTATATTTTTAGCAAAGGAAATCGGTTCATGTTAATCCACTCAATATTGCATATTTTCATTCAGTTAATGAACTAAAATTATTGTTACTTTCTTAATGTCTATGTAAAGTACTAGAGTGTATCAGGATCACACAACCTCATAATGGTTAAAAAAATAAGTTTCTAAAGCCCCAGATTGTTCATATTTCAATCCTGTAACTGGGTATCCTGTAACAGATAAAAGAAAAACATTCCTCTGGAAAAGAATAACTCTCCCTGCCTTGGTAAATGCTAAATCTGTGTTCTGTTTCTATTTAAAATGTAGCCAAGCTCTTCAATGAGATGGAATTTCAGTTCACTTGCAGAAAATGTGAAACAATACTCTGCTTGCTTTTTCCTTCTAGAGTCAGTATTACCAGTGGATTTTCTTCCATTATAATATGCTGAAATTTTTTTTCTCCATTGGACAAAATTCTCACTGTAACTAGAGATATTTGGCTTCCCTTAAGTCTACGTGAATTCTAATTATTAGCTTTCCTTCAAAGAGACATGAATTAAGTTTTTGTGAGTTAAAATGCAGAAGAGCACTGTCCTGTTCCCAGCCTTAGATCTGAGTGATAGGAAGTTGCTGGGCAAGAAAATGAAAGCAATGATTTTAGCTTTATCAATATTGAGGAAAATTTGTATAAGAGATCCCTTTAAATAGGGAAAAAAAATTCAAATCAGATGGTGATTATAAGTGGAAGTACACACAGACTAACAATATGAAAGGAAGACTGGTTAGTCCTCTGTGTTTTATTTTGAGAACATTGTTTTGGCTCTTTCCTCAAATTTATCAGTTTCTAAACTTGGCTCTTAATCAATTATTTAAATCAGAAATAATGTGCAAAAAAAAATCACATGCATAAAAAGAAGAAAGCCACTGGCAAATCCAGTTGTATAAAATAGTAACACACTGCTTTAGAAGCTAACACTATTGCTTAATACATCTAGACAAAAGTCACTTTCTCTGACCAGTGGGAACTCAGATCCCTAAAAGCCCTTTTTCAGTGTAATTCAACACTTTTCATTGAAACTGTCAGGGGTCAAGTGAAGCAGCTAACTTCAATTATGATTTTAAGTTTCTAAATATCTGACATTTTAAATAAAAACAGAAATCATGCAAATAAGGCCTGAATGGGTTTCTCTCTTATCTGTTATCATTCACCAATGTGAGGACTAAATCTGACCCTTAATTCACTTTACCATAAAATGAACAAGACTGTCTCACAGGACATTCTTGTAAGTATTACACTAAGTTCTCTGTCCTACATATCATCTTAACCTATATGACATTCCTCAGTTAATTAATCAGAAAAAAAAACTACTTTAAGATTTTTAGTCACCAAGTATACTTTTACACCATCAATTTAAAAACCCAACACATCAGGAGGCAAATGAAATTTATTTGAAACCTTCATGACCTTTCAATTAGAATTTTTTCAAATAATATAATATAATATAATATAATATAATATAATATAATATAATATAATACAATATAATACAATATAATACAATATAATACAATATAATTAATATAATCTATTGATTGAAGGCATTTACCAAATAATCCCAAATGGCAGACTTGAATCTCTGCAGTGGGCTTCACTTTGAGAGTATGTAATAAGAGAGAATTAAAACCTAAACAATACTAATTTAGACAGTAGCTAAACCAACCATCAACTGACTGGTGATATTGTAGTCTGTTGCTTGGCAACTGCTAGGAGCTGAGAAATTAATTATTTCTTTTAGACTGATATTAATTGCCTCATTTTATTAAGTTAGGGAAAAAAGAAACAAACAACACTACAATGAATTTAAAATTAGGCAGAAGAAGATAATCTGAGGAGAGATAAAGGATTAAGTCATGTAAAAGGAAAACAGGGCAAGGTGGAGAGAGGAGAGGAAAGGATTTGAAACGGGATGTCCAAAATATGTTAGTCTTAAGTGTAGGAACATTGCCACAGCAATGATACTGGGTTGGTTGGTTGGTTTGTGGCTTGGTTTTATTTTTTTTTTTTTCACTCTGGAAAAGCAACCTTTTGACAAAATAGAACTGGTTTTTTTTTTCTTAAATATAGACCTCAATTTGCATAATAATTTTGTTGGTCCAGTGTTGAAGACCTTTCAGATTAATTTTAAATAACATAAAAAATCCTATTAATAATATTTATTTAAACTATCTTTGAATGAATAAGGAAGAGTAAATTCAGGTACTTGCTCTAACTGGAGTAGAACAAAAACTTGGAACTGGATCTTCAGTAATTAAGGTGATTTTATCCCACATTGCAATAACATCCTCTCCTGGTTTCCAAGGCTTTAAAATGTTGCTCTATTTCCAAAATTACTTTCTGCATAATTTTTCATTTTGCTTATAGGAGAATTCCTAAGATAATCTTCTGCAGTGAACAGGACAAGTTGTAATTAGCTGAGATGATGAACATGGCTAGACTTTGCCAAAAAATAGCAGCTTTCATACAGCTCAAATAATTCATTGAAATTAGTTCACCTGATTATTTGGGTTTAAGGAAAGAAAACAAAAGCACATTATGGTATAGGCACATTAACTACAATACAATTAGTGTAATTGTAATGTAATTACAATGCAGTTGCAATTTGTAAAATTTTTTCTTGCTAGTGTATCTGAATTTTGAAGTCTAATTGAAGTTAATAGTTTCATCTTCTGTATAACACAAGAAACTCCTTGTCCATTGCTTCAGTTGTTTCAATTTTTGTTTTTGTTTCTTGGAAGAAACTGGGCAAAAATCCCTGATATTCTACTTGCTATAAGGTTGTCCAGTCAACTATTGATCAGACCATCTCTTTGTTTGGAACCAGTGGCTTTGTCATGAGAAGGGGATTTGGATTCACTTTCCCTTCTACTGCATAAAATGTGTTCAGACTTAGTGAGTCTAAGTAATGTTGATTCCTCAACACAGCTTTAGGTGATTCCTGATGTGATTGGTGAAAGGACAAGGATGTGCCAGTGCTGAGCACCACATTCCTGTGAGGTGCTCAGTTCCAGGGGCCAAGCTGCAGCTGAAGATCATGGCCAGTGTGCTGAGGGAGTGAAGCAGGGAGGGAAGATGGCATCTCTGCTACAAAATGTTAGCTTAGTGTCTCTCATTTAACCCTAGAGCCAGGCCAAGGATGAAAGAAGGTGCTTAAGTAAAATCAGATTTCATACCTGAAGTGGTGTCTGGGATTTAGATGATATCCCTTTCTCCTTAGACAATTGGCTTACTCTTTTTCCCATAGTCCTACTAAGAGGAGTTGCCATCACTTACCTTTAAACAAATTGTTTTAACTTCATTTGAGGTGAACCAAATGAGCTCAAGTGCTCCTTACCTGTGTCCCAAATGAGTGTCCTCAGTACTGCAGAGAATTCCCATCCTCTCTCCACTGCCCTGCCAGGCAGGGCAAGGGAGCACCAAAGGAGTCTGATCCAAATGCCCAGTGGGAAAGGCTGGGAAGAGGGAGCAGTGAAGCCCACTGAGAGGCTTCTGCAGATTGCTTCCCATGACTTTTCAATGCAAAATGCCAAAACAGTTGTGGGAGCAGGAGCCAGGACTTCATGGGTTACATACATCTCCAATGCAGCTTGCTAGAGAGTGGTAAGCCTCTTCCTGGAGACAGCAAGAACTGGAGCACTGTCTTGAAAGTTTAAATACCAGAGGAGGGCTTGGGAATAACCTGAACAAATGAGTCACCTTTCTAAGTTTCCATGAGAAAGGTGCTGGAATGCATCTTGAAAGAAATGAGTTCCTATCCTTTTCTAAAGTCCCTGACCTCAATGGTGTCTTGTGAAAAAAGAGAATTGCAAGAATGCAGGAGAAACTGTAGTCTGTCAGCTCTACTTAGTTCTCTGTATGTGAAATTAAGTTACTAATTAGGGTAGGGAGCTGTAAGAGAAGTCACATGCGCTTTTGCCCTGAAGATCTTAAAATTAAAAATACTTGAAAAGACACTCTTAACACAGCACAGGGAACTAATTGGTTGTGGCTGTGCACAAGGAAGTGTTCATTATTTTGAGTTTGCAAAATATCCTCGTCCTTAGTATTTCAAGATTCTTGCTAGTACTTAAATGGAAAAACATCATTAAAAGTAAATAGGTTATACTGAGGGAATTTTTTTAGCATGAAGTACTCAATCTCTTGCCAGAACTTAATGAAATTTATGATGTGAGAATGTCTACCAGCTGGAAAAAAACCCCAAAACTAATTTTTTTCAAGCTGTAACAATTCTATAATAAAATAACCTTTGGAGTAGATATGTCAGGGATTTTCACCACACACACTATGCATAGAGAAAGGAATATTTGTGGAGACCTAAGATCATTTTGCAGTGTAAAAAGTACCTAGTCCAGCCCTTCTTTGACAGTTGTTCTCAGCTGTATACATTAAGTGGATCACTTATACCTAATTGAACATCCTTAGACTAGAACTAGAGCTGTATGAGTAAAACCCCACAGGTCTTTAATGATCTCTGCCACTCCACCCCATAGGGCAGCAGCTTCTGTTTGTGAAGAACACATTCTATGTTGGCATTTCAACTGATGTGGTCCTCACAGAAATCCCCAGATCTTCCCAGGGACTTGGGTGAATCCAGCCTGGAGCAAGGCACTTCCAGAGCTCTGAGCTGAGGCAGGAACCATTTGCCTTACTGGTTTTAGTCAGGCAGTAGCAGCCCTTGCTGCTCAAATAGGAAAGTCCCTCAGAAAAGGGCATTACCTGGATGATCAAGAAGAATGAATCAAAAATGTGGGCTTTGTCAGCTGCTGTGAAAAGCATATTCTTCTGCATGATGAAGAAAATTCAGTATATGGGAAAATATTATTATTTAATGAACTCCCATTGTCATTCTCATTTGAAGTTGCTAATGAGGCTGAAGTCAATATCCTTCATCTGTTCAGTAAAGTGAATTCTTCTTCCTGACAGTCCAAGATTGCCAGTGGGAAAATGCAGTTTTGTGAGAAGAGCTAAATGGTGTTTACTGTGATGACTGATTATCTCCTAAAGAATCATGTGTTTTTCTCCAACAGTAGAGGATATAATTTAATTAGACTGTTATTTTAAATGTTCTGACTTTTTTTAATGCATTAACTTATGGCCTGTGGCTGATAGAAAAGAAATTAACGCTGACTCCTTTGAGTGTGGAATGAATTGCAGTTTGCAAGGGGAGAAAATTAATTATAAATGCCTGCTATTTAAGTTTTCCAGATTCAGATGATAAATGAAGCAATTATTACATGTCAAGTATATAAACAGTAATTCGTCAACATTTCAGCTTATTAATTCTAACATTTGCCATTCCATGTAACATATTTATCACTTTTTATTGCTTGTTGATGAAAAATCTAGCTTAGTTCTCTCAATTATCTTTAGACAGCTGCATAATGAAGCAACAAAGTAGGGATGTATATCACAGCCCTGAACACCATGAAAGAGTTCTTGTTTGTCTTCAGTTGAGCTCAGAATTGAGACCTGAGCCTGGCCCAGCTACAGGTGCTCATCCTCATTTCAGCTTCCCAGCCTTGTTTTCAGGGTGTTGTGCTGCCATGCTCCTGATTGCTCTTCAAAATCCATTTCTGCCTATTATGTGCCCAAGCCCTGCTGATTCAGTCTGCCTGGGTGCTCCTTCCTGTTCTTTCTAATCCCATCTCTGTGGCTTTCCTCATCCTTTCTCTATGCCTGCAATTACATAAGAGCTGGACTGGGAAACTGCCATCATTTTCAGATCTATCTGTGAAATCCTGGTGTCCTGCTGGACTCCCCACAAACTCTACATTGGTGTGTGTGACCATTTCCTCTCACCCTCTCATTCTCAGAGACATCTCTCTAATCCAGGATCCTCCAAATTTTACCTTATGGACAGGAAACAAAGGCTTAATCTCCCTCTTGGCAGACAGCTTTTTTTTTAATGATCTATTTATGGAGCTGTTGCAAAATCTTCCTGCTCTGCAGTGATGCTTTGGCCTGGAGGCTCTGCCAGTACAGGGTGTCAAAGTGCAGAAGCATAGCCATGCAAGTGGATAGATCACAAGTCAGACAGTCTGGGTTTCCTAACAGCTTTTGCTACTGTGTGATATGGGATTAATTGTTTTATATCCCAGTGTGAAATTCGGGCTCAAGTTACACCAGACATGACCTTAACCTGTGGTGTTTTGTTATTCCTTCACAAGGTTAGCCAAACCAGGTTTTGGGCTGCAAAAAACACAGTAAACACATGCCACTTGAATTTAAAGAAAAAGGAAAATTTAAAAGCACATTTTACAATTCAGTCACTTTGGGAAAGGCATGTATGCTTGCAGTTGCTGAAATGGCTACAATATACTCATTTTAGGCTTGCCTATAATCAAATGTCTTTGCTGATAACTTGAAGTCTTCTTGCCTTAAGGCTGCATCAGCCCCTAGGACCATTTAGCCACAAACACATGTGCATTATGGAATAAAACAAAAACCTGCACAGAAGCACACGTTTGTGATAGGTACCTCTCCACCAAGAAACTGGATCTTTTTCCCCTATTGGCAAGACTGAGGCTGAAGCAGACTGTGGATGACCAGGATAATGAATGCAGCCAGTCTGTGTATTGTCCTGGAGTCCCACAAAAACCAGTTCTGCTGGGCCATCCACCCTCAGAGCCATGTGAATGGCATCTCCCTCTAAACTTATCTTGTGGGTCTTAAGTCCCATCTTAAGAACAGCTGAAGTCCTTCCCTTCCTTGAAGAGAGTTCTTAATACCCTTTAGCTTTTTTGATTGTTTCAACATATAGCACATTAGAAACTATGGCACATCAAGTAACTGATTGCTCTGATGCATTCAGAAGCAAATTCACTTAACTTGTTTGTGTGTAATATCTTTATTATGAAACAGTATGTTTATAGGAGTTGGCACAATGTTGTCAGCATAGGATAAGTTGGCACTAACTATATCATATAAAAGCAGGATTTGCATGTTACCATATATGTCAGTCTCACCCTGATAAGTTAAACAGGCAAGTAGAGAAACAGTTTTAAATATAAACTTAAAAAGAAATACCCGACTTTGTAAGATCAGTATTTATTTTTTTTTTTTTTTAAATTACCCATACAATACATTACCAGTATTATACTTGTGCATAGATGGAGGAAATGACAGGCTGACAGTGTTTGTGTTTGTTCACAAGACAGTAGTAGAACTAGAGAGGAGGATGTCATAACATCTGACATCCCAAAATAAACTATGAGATGATGAATGTAACTTTTTAGTTGACAATCTCAAGTTTGTTCCATACTTCCCCCCATATCTTGGGGTCAAACAAATTTTACCTCTTTAACAGCAGTCTCTCTCCTCGTCTTGCTGTGGTTCAAAAAACCACTTGCAGATGTTCAAGATTACTTTCCTGCAAGAGAGAGGGAAGTTATTACATTTCTCTCAAGAAAATAAACCCTTCACCGCATTTGCCTAATATATGTCTCAGGCTGTGCTGCCTGTGTTATCACAGTGTAAAACAAAAGTCTCAGAAGCTATATTTGTATGAAGAGTCATTGTGATACTCACTGCTTAACCAGGCATTGTGGTTTAACCCCAGCTGAGAGCTAAGTACTGTGGAGGCACTTGCTCACAGACCTGCAAATAAAGTCCCTGGGTAATAATAATTATAATTATAATTATAATTATAATTATAATTATAATTATAATTATAATTATAATTATAGAGGAGACAACAAAGAGAGAGAGAGGATAAGAGCACAGAAAAACAAGTGATGAACAATATAAATGCTCACCCCCTGCTGACCAATGTCCAGCCTTTCCCTGAGCTGTGAAAAGCAGCTCCCAGCCAGCTCCTCCCACTTTATTTACTGGGCATGATGTTCTATGGTATGGAATAACCCTTGGGCCAGTTTGTGTCAGCTGTCCTGGCCATGCTTACTCCTGGCTTCTTGTACACCTATCCATTGGCAGAGTGTAAGAAACTGAAAATTCCTTCCTTAGGGTAAGCACTGCTCAGCAACAAGTAAAGCATTGGTACATTATCAACATTGTACTGTAGCAGCTACTAGAAAGAAAAGAAAATCTCTATCCAACAAAACCAGGACACTGGGAATAAGAAATAAAAGAGTTTAATTTCTCTTTTACACTCTTATACAGTCTAAGAAAATCACATCTAGGTGTTTCTGAGGTAATCACCTTGTTTTGAAAAGTCAGAATTTATTTAAATTGCTTCTTGTCTGTAGTAATATTTTCTTTCAGCTTGTGTGTGTTTTAATGAGAACTGAAACAAATGCTGACTTTAATTTGAATAGTATCTGAAGGAGTGTTTTGCAGATGTACATGTCCCTACTTAATTTAACTGGCTTTAGCAATGTTTGAGGATGATTTAGATGTCCTCTGCTGACTCAGTTATGAAGCATGCTAGAAAAGCAGAGAATCATGTGCTTATCGTGTGCCCTCCACCACCAGTGCTCTACTTGCTGTTGCTCTTTTTGATTGATATATCTGAATGTCCCAGTCCATTCAGGGGGATCTATATACACTCTGCTTAGCTGGAGGCTTGAGGTACCTCCTAGGAGATGTGATAGAAATATTTTAATGAGAATATCATATTGTAAAAATCCTTGTAGTAAATAAACCAAGTTTTGTTTGGTTTGTTGTTTTGTTGGGGTTTTTCTAATGGATACACTGCTGTTTACAGAGATAATTATCCTGTACAGGAGCAGCAGCTTTAGGTACAGTAAAGGCTCTCAGAATACTTTCCATGCAGCCTCAGTGGAACTCTTCATTGGAAAAGGTAATCAAAATTTCATAGCAAAAATCTAAGGCTGATAATTATCCAAGCTGTTCTCATTTGGAGCTGGACAAGAACATGAGAGAAAATATCTCAGAATCTGAAGGGAGACCACTTCAGATGTTTTTGAGCAGAAATCAACTCACTAGCTAAATTAAGGTGTATATGCTGTGCAACTTCAGCTCGCTCAAAATGCAAAGCCTGGAGTTTTTTCGGCAGGCCTTCCAGCAAAAACAGTCTCAAAATAAAAATACATAAATCCATTCCAGTCTGGGCTGCCTGCAGGGATGTGAGAGAAATAAAACATCCCAACAAGATGTATTTATGACATCTGGAGCAGGCTCAGTACAATGAGGTTTGGACCAAAGACTGAATACCATTTGCTAAGCTATCCACAGTGACAGTGAGCAGAGAAGGAACATAGCAAACCATTTACCTAATAATTGAACAAATAGTCTAGATCTTTTTAA
This sequence comes from Muscicapa striata striata, assembly GCA_030060385.1. NCBI lineage: Eukaryota > Metazoa > Chordata > Aves > Passeriformes > Muscicapidae > Muscicapa > Muscicapa striata. The sequence continues at coordinate 67,494 of JAREIS010000031.1, forward strand.
ACAAAACTATTTTGAAAAATATTTCAGTAACAGCTAAAAAATGTGACTAATAAAACCCCTACTTTTGTCCAGGAGCACTTGCAGTAAGTCACAAGGAATGCAGTTTCTATCCTCTCTGTATACTATTATCACCACAGAAATGAAACAGGTAATTTATAAGATGCCAAAAATTTGCTTGCCAGCATACAACAACATTATTTATTTTTGTGCTTGTTTGAAGGTATTTTTTTATTCTCTTGAGGGGTGGGAAAAAGAACAGCACTCTGCTGAATGTCAAAACAGTATGACAATTTTTTTAGCAGCATTACCAAAAACGTGGTTATCAACTTTTGGTGTTGACAAAATCAAAGATATTATGGAAATGGTAAATATTCTATATTCCAACCAATTTGGGTGAGTTTGACGTGTGGAATTTCTTGCACACTACCAAAAGCAATGTCATGAATATTAATCCTGTCTCTAGGTTAAGGAAGGAGCAGAAATACTACAGATTAGATTTATCAATATTAAATACAGAAGTAATTTAAATTCTGAACATGTTTAAATCTTGACAATATTTGATACAGAGATAAAGAGGTTTCTCTTCTCACAAAAAGAGAAAAATAAGTGATTTTTTTTTTCATATGCTTCCTCAAAAGTCTGTAACATCATCTGGATTAAAAAAACCCAGATTCACAAATAATTTTCCTGTTATCTTTAAACTGACAGCAGGAAGCATCAAGCTAAAGAATACCTGGGTTTTAATTGATGTATCTAATATATATCCTTTCCTTTTAGTGTTTGGATATACAAATCTTGTCCTTCAGTGCATATGTCTTCTTTTCATGTCTAGTTTTAAAAGTTCTTATTCTGTCAGAATCTTTACAATCAAAATTTTGTTTAAGCACAGAAACTGGTTCAGGATAGTCTAGCAGCCTCTCATTTAGGGAGAAAATCCATTGAGAGGGGAAAATTAAAGACAGAATGGAAGTTTTCCAAGAATCGATAAACATTTAAGAAAGTAGTGGAGATGAGAATGTGTAAAAATGTTATCAAGCTCCCATGTTGGTGCATTTATTCACTATTCTTAGAAATGTGGAAGTATCAGTATGGTACTGTCTCCACTGAAGTCAGAGGAGAAGGAGTTGGTTTTCTGACATGGATCCAGGTGGTTTACAATACAGAGGTTTATCATATCTCTAAGAAATAGCTTGTCTGAAAAGTACAGAGGATATCCCACAGGGCTGGTTTGCAATATGACCAGGAAAAACACTGTACCTCCTTTTGCAACTTAGTCCCATGAAAACTGACTAACCTGTAGGAATTACACTCATAACTAATGTTGAGTTTAAGGCATGCAGTACGTTAATCAATGAGCAATTAACTGTTCCTATGAAAGAGAGGAGAGAAGCGAGCTGGGCTTTATCTTGAATTCAGTTATTTGTAAAGTGGTTTTCAAAAAAGCCAACTCCAGCATTCCCACAGCCATAGATACAAATCCATGGAGGTCATGTCTTCCTTATTTACTTTTTCAGGCACATGACCAGTTTCTAATCTCTTCAGAAGTTACTTTGCTATGGCAATGTGCAAAAAAAGTCCTGAAGCTGCTCTGAAATTCTTTCTTCCCAAGAGTAAAAGGGACAGATAAGAACCCAGAGGCCCACCTGCTTGGGCTGCATTCTGCAGGTAAAACCTGTCTGCATGAGCAGACAGCCAGCAGACAGTGCCAATAGTGGTCAGGAGCTTTATGTGAGCTTGTGGGATGTGTCCAGCCCTGGCAAGGGGCACCATGACACTTGGCACTCAGAATTTCTGGGCAGGGTTCAGTCTGCTTCTAAGTCCAGAGGAACTGCTTGGCTGTGTAATTTCTGAGAGTCCCTGTTTTGGTTTTGCTTTATGGCTGGAGAGTGGAGGGGGACAACACAGTGGAAGTGGAGAGGTTCCAATTCCCACTTGCAGCTGCTGGAATGCTCTCACTGCAGCAGAGCCCCTTCCACAGTGGCCCCATGGGTGTCCCTTAAGCACTGGGCATGGAGTCGAGTGATGTTTCACAGCTGCAGGCTGAAGTGAGGACATAGCTGGGAAAGCAGCAGGTGAGCTCACAAGATGAGCAATTCTTGGACATATTTGGAAAATTGCAGGCCATTAAGTTTGATTCAATATTGGCTGTAAATCCAGGACTGCTGTTCTTTCCTCCTCAGATTGGTCCAAACATAAGGAAGAATGCAAGTCCACTCATGAGGAAAAGTTTTCAGGGGATTAAAGTCTCAGGCATTAAACAGCTCTCAAGTGTATTATTAGACACATCAGGTCAAGGAGCACTGTGAAGGCTGTTCTTGCTCTCGTGTAGGACCTTCTTCCCTGTAGCTGCAGACTAAATTTTCTGTAATTTCTGACAGGCCTCTGCACTTTTGTTCCCAATCTTTAGATAAATGCTTTTCTGAGTATTTGAATTTGCCTTTCAAGTTTCATCTTTTCATAATGTTGCAATGTATTTTCTCATCTAAATAGTATCAGCTTAGTTGGTAGTTGGCTCCAAAGTAGTCATGGATACATACAGTATTTAAATAAAATTTTGCTGTAAAATAATAAATTATTAAGCATTATCTTGGTCATATTTCTTTTTACATTTTAGCCAATTTTGTGTAGCCAGACTTCAAGGTGGGCAGTTTCTGATAATCAAATGCTAAATAAAAAATTCTGTTTCATAAAGTATAATCATAGAATGCTTCAGGTTGGAAGGGACCTTAATGTTGTTCCAACTCTCTGCTGTATCTCCCACTAGAACAGGTTGCTCAGAGCTTCATCCAACCTGGCCTTGAACACTTCCAGAAATGGAGCATCCATAGCTTCTCTGGACAACCCATTCCAGTGCCTCACCACCCTCAGAGTAAAGAATTTCTTCCTACTACCTAATTTAAACCTTCTCTCTTTCAGAGTCAAGCTATTTCCCTCGTCCTGTCACTACATGTCCTCGACAATAGTCTTTCTTCATCTCTCTGTAGGCTCCCTTCAGGTACTGAAAGGACACAAGTAGGTGACCCAAAGCCTTCTCTTTCCCAGGCTGGACAAACAGTTCTCTCAGCCTTTCCTCCTAGGAGAGGTGCTTCATTCCCTTGGGTCAACTTGGTGGCCTCCTTTGCACTTACATAATGCTGTAACTAACACAGTCACATGGGGGAATGCAGAACAAGTCTTATTTTTCTCTTTAGTGTGGGAAAGGGTTTAATGATGAGCTACTGGAATCAGAGTCTGTCATGGTTTTAAGTCCAGCCACACACAGCCACTCACCTGACTCCCCCTTTCTTTCCTCCCCACTTCAGTGGAATGAAGAAGAGCATTAAAGTAAAACTTGTATATTGAGATAAGACTAGTTAAATAATTGAAAATGAAGTAGAATACAAAAATAATGGAATTAATAATGATAATAAAAAGGAAAAAACCCCAACAAGTGGTGCACAGTGCAATTGCTCACCAGATGCTGACAGAGCCCCCTTCCCAAACCCAGATGGGCCAACCTTCCAGGCAATACCCCCAGTTCATACACAAGGCACAACCTTCTGTGGTGTGGAATATCCCTTTGGTTAGTTCAGATCACCTGGCCCATCTATGCTTCCCCCCAGTTTGTTCTTTTGCCTACCTCCTCACTGGCAGAGCATGAGACAAGGAAGAAAATATTCCTTGCTTAGGATAAATATTTAGTAATAAACAAAACATCAGCATGTTATCAACACCATTCACATTCTAAATCCAAAATAAAACACTGTGTACTGAGAAGATGTTAAGTGTACCCCAGGTGAAACTAGGACAGAGCTGGTCCAGGCTGGCACAACCCGCTGCAGCCGGGCTCTGCGTGGTCCTGATCTCGCCCCATGTCCTCCATCCAGCTCAGAGCATCCAGCATCCAGCCTGGACCATCCAGCTCAGAGCATCCAGCCTGGACCATCCAGCCTGACCATCCATCCTGTCCATCCAGCCTGGACCATCCAGCTCAGAGCATCCAGCCTGGACCATCCAGCCTGGACCATCCAGCTGACCATCCAGCTCAGAGCATCCAGCCTGGACCATCCAGCCTGGGCAACCCAGCCAGGACCATCCATCCTGGACCATCCAGCCTGGACCGTCCAGGTCACACCATCCATGTTCCCTGCCCTTCCCCACCAGATGGAGCTGCAAGGCACGGCATGAGCTGCAAAGGCAGCCCTTGATGGGAGGGAAAAACACACATTTCTGAACAAAACCTAAAATGACAATGGCAAAAGTGCTTGCAAACGTTCTGGAGTTCTGGTAGATGCCTTGCACAAAGCATGGTTTTTTTTACCTCACTGTAATTTTCTGAGGACTGTTTGGACTGTTTGTTTATTTTCGAAAGAGTGCAGAATTTTATTTCCATAGCTGTCAGCTTACTAAAAATTGAGAATGTGAACATGCTTGCAGGTATTCTGGAGGGAAAATTAATTACACAGCCTGAATGTCTGATACTTTTTGCAGCTTCTTGAAAGAAGTAAATTTATTTGCATCTTTTTTCCCAACAACATCTAACACTACAGTGTTTTAGGTCAGGAAGATAAGTTTTAAAACACTTGCATATATAAAAAATATTGTTTAAGCTCCTTTTATTATGAACCTAGTTAACGTTACGCAACTTAGTGAGTTGTTTTTTGAAATAGCTGTTTTCCCATCCACACATGAAAAAAAGAGACTGCACAGCAGGGGATGTTAGCTGGTACACAGTTTTTTTTCAATGTTATTGCAATGACAGCTTTGGGTTGGTGGTTGACATTAAAATGAAAGAAAAATATTTTCCAGCACAGCTAGTTGAAGAGCCAAGGCCATGACAAAGTTGTTTAGCAGTAAAAGAATTGACTTTTAGAGACTCTTTAAAAGAAGCCTCAAGCAACTTAGAGGCACAATGTCATATCAGATAGTAGCACCATTTTTTAAACCAGAAAATAAAGCTATTTGAAGATGCCAGCTCAGTAACTGTTTTGCAATAGCTAAATATAATGATATCAGCATTTTCAGAATCTGTGAGACTGGTTTCCTTTATGTTGCTATTATACCATATTATTATATGATATAATATGCTATGAACCAACATAGGAATAATGGTCAAGAGTAAAAATGAATAACTTGAATGAAAAAAATTCTCCCTTTTCAAAAAACACTGTTTATCACACATTTTTCCTCTGGAAAGAGAAGAGACCTGTGAAACCTATATCTGTAGGTTACATGCTTACTGTCTTTCAAGAGCTCCAGTATCAAATATGGTTACTTTCCAAGCTGTTTGCTTTTCCTAACTGCTATTTCTTCAAACTAATCTGTGATACAGCCTGATTTCCCAGGCCTCTGAAATGTAAATACAAAGGTGATTTTTGCAGAAGATACTGAAGATGATTTTGTAAAGGGTCCAGTTTGGATAGCCCATTGCCAAGCTGATGAGGGTAAATAGGTACATGGGAGGCAGCTGACTAAACCATTCTCATGGGAATGGGTAAAACACAAACTCATTCCATTTATCAAAAGTGACATAGACCTTATTGCCATTTTTCACAAACTTTAAGAGAATCAAGCTCAAGATTGTTTGTTTGGTGTACCTTTGGCTGAATTACCTTCATCCCTGGAGATACGGTGTTCTACAAAATCCAGCAAGGACCCAGGAGCCCTGAGTCCACCTGGCTGTGGGGAGAGGCAGAGCAAGATGCAGGGCAGCCTGATCAGATAGTCATGCTCTTCCTTGGAGCCAGGGTCACAGCAGCCTGGGTTTACCCCACAGACTCGTGATGCATTCAGCTGTTCAGTGAAGTTTATCTACATTTAAGAAATTCAGTCATACTTCTAAAGGGTCTTGGAAATATGTGGTCAGTGAAGCAACATTTGATGCTGTTACAAAATGGACCTTCTAACAAATTTGTTGTTCTTTGAATAGTTTCACTTGATCAGAAGATTTAGAGTGAGATCAAATTTTGAAATGAATTTGATTCATTTTCATGAATTAGAAACCTTTCTTCTCTGCAGTGAAGACATCTGCCACTAACACAAACAAGAATTTATATGCCAGGATATCATTAGGGTCAGAAGGGGTTGCTTTAATTTACTCGAGCCAGTAAAGTGAACTCAAGTTCAGACTGTTTAAGACAAAAGCAAAGAAAAAGCTAAAGAATAGAAGAAATAAATGTTATAATTCTCTGCTCTACATTTAAATGATCTTATTTTATACCATATTTTGTGTCTTTGTCTTCTCCCACTCTGGTAATTACCTCTTTAACCATTTACCTTGGGAAGAGACAATGTTCTGTAGGCACATGCTTCTGAGTAAAACAAATGGACACTGGTGTAGTCCTCTTAAAACACCACACCAGGTATGATGGCATAAAACAGCACTACAGAGTTTTAGCAAAACAAAGCAAGACCTCATATTCCTTTATATTCTGCACATATGTATTTCCTATGGCATATATGCAAGAAATTAATAGCTATTTTATTAACCAACTCACTCATACAATATTATTCTTTGTTAGCTTAAGTGTCCAGTGTGAAAATTTAAACATATATGTGCTTAATATTTAGATATTTATGTGCTATAAATTATGTATTTTTACGTACTTAATTCACTTATGGACATGCTTTCCATGATAATGAAAATTAAAGATAATGGTTGCTGGTTTATGACATGCAAAGTCCTTATCATTTTTTATGAATGGCTGGACCAAAAGATCACAAAAATTATGTGGTTGCCTTTTCCTGGAAAGAGACAGTCTGTCATGCAGTATCATGAGGGGATAAATTAATTTGCTATAAATGAATTGGTTCGGCCAAAATCCATACAAGCCCTAATGGAACATCAGCCCAGATTGACCAGTTTTATCTGGCTCGTATTAGCATACAAAATAGGCCCATAGGTGAATTTAACAAAAATTCATTCTTGCACTGTAAACTATCTTTACTTGGAGACTACCTTTACCCAGAGCACAGATCACTCACTTCAACATCTAAATAAAATCTCTTCTGCTTTGTGACAGGACAATAAAGTTTGATTCAGCACATTTGATTATTAGCACATTTGCTAATTTAGAAAACAAGAGGAACTCTATCTGTTTAAAATGTCTTTTACAAACAGCACAGATACTAATTTTCTCAAGAATAACAGATTTAACACTGCATCTGCAGTATATTTTTGAAAACACCTGAGGTGTGTAAATTGCCCTGGGTCTCTAATACCAAAAACAGAACTAGGAAGGCCCTGATACAGTTAGACAGATTTGCTGCCATTGAGTATTTTGGCATTGGCAAGATTTAAAAGAATCTTCTTAAGCAAGTAATTAACTTACTGCCAATTTTGACATTACTTTGCATTTCCTTCAAATGTCTGCAAAACTCCCACAGCCACCTCAATTGTGTATTTCTACAGGTGCCAGCAGGAACTTCATATATATTTTTTTTTTTCTAATGTTGACCTGAGTATGGTGGGGCTGTGGGATGTTGACTGTGATTTGTTGGACAAGCAAATGAAACTGGGGGTGACAGTATCTTCCTAAGGACCCACTCACCGTGGTGACATATGATTTGGTTAATGCATGAGTTAGTGCTGGTTTCAGAGCTATAACCTGGGCTGGTGAAATTAGAATTCACAGCTTTCCAATTGTGTTCACATATGCTCTGTCAACATTAGCTGCCATTCTTATTGACAAGCAACCAGGATCTCTTGATTGTCAAATTTGACCTTAGCTTGATCAGCATGATTTGTTCTTCACCTCCCAACTCTGGATCTGCAGAGGAGAGGCACAGTGGGAAACAGGCACAGATGAGCCACATTTTATCCCCTCCTTTCCCTCCTCTCTTTAAAGCTAGTTACTACTATATTGTCTGCAACTACTTTATTCTATTTCTAATATCTCTACATTCTGAGACTCTTCCAGTTTAGTACTAATGTATCTCAGAGCCCAGATTTACTTCCAAACCCTTCAAGATTCGTTTGTTCAACTCATGATCTCAGTAAGAAAAAAAACCCCTTTCAGTCAGAGAGAGGAAGGCAGAGTTGTCAGCTTCTCTTCAGTATATAAATGATATCTGCTGGACAAAATCCCTATTTTCCAGGTTAACCTATGGACAAGGCTCAAGTGTGGCAGTGTTACTAGTCTGTAAGTACCTAATTGGTACACTGTTTTTATTACTTGTTTGATGTTCTGCCCTTTTTTTGGGGCTTGTGGGAGTACCAGGCATCATTAGAACCACAGTGTCATTTACACCAGGTCACTGCCTCCTAGGTGCTTAGGATAATACTGGGCTGTTTGCTCCTCCACTTGTTTCAGAAAGCATCACAGTGAGCTCAGCTGTATGATGCTCCCTAGTAAATGCAAAGGCAGAAAAGGAAGGTAACCTCTCTTTCAGGAAACTTTTTTTTTTAAACTGGAAGAGCACAACCATGTGAGCAGGGTTGACAACAGGGATGTCACAAACCATATTATTAGTAGAAAACAGGATTACTGAACTGCTAAACCTTACCCTAACCTTGTCAAGGTCACAGAAGTGTGATGTTGCCTTCATCTCTATAGGAGATCTCATATTTCTCATGGTCTTCCCAGTTAGTTTTAGAGAGCAGCTGCAAGATTTTCAGCCCTGAAAATAATACACAGGATAAGCAGCTGGGAACAGCTGAAGCTGTTGTTAATGTCTTGTTACATGGATACTGTTGAGTATTGTAAGCACTTTCCAGGAAAAAAAATTATGGAAAAATTTACTCTGATATTGCCATGCTGTCAACAAAAGGGAGCATATACGAAAGAATTCCTTGCTTGGTCCATGCTATTAAACACTCACTGTTAAAAAGAGACATAAATAATGCAACAATTGATTCTCATGTGGAAACATTCCTTGACTCACTGAAGTATCTATCATGCCTTCCTTTTTTTTTGTGCAAGACCTTTGAAGTAGATGTCCACAAAATCTGAAGATAAACCTTGTGCAGTACTAAACTAAATAATCACAATAAATGGAGTAATTTATAAAGTTAATCCTGGAAATTTAAAATGTAAATATCCCTGCTGAACCAGAAACCCTCTGTCATCTGTGTCACCACATACAGATGCTTTTAAACTAGAGAGAGTGCCCTAACAAAGCCTAACTGGAGAGAAGAATTTCATAATAAAAAACAGTGATTCTGTTTTCAGAAAAGTAGCATGTACGTTTTTTCCTGAAAAAAAAAAAAATTAAATAAAATAAAAAAAATTTTTAAAAAAGTATTTACTACAGTAAGCTCAAAAAAAAAAAAAAAAAAAAAAAAAAGACACAGGCTGAACAAAGCTGCCCTCAGCTCAATCAGAAACATTATGATTCCTAACACATTCCAATGGCTCCTGCACTGGGCTTCTAACTGTGGTAAATTCTTCATGTTGTAAATCCAGCTGAACTTTTAAAAGTAGTACTTCTAAGGATAGATGGAGAAGGAAAAGAAGACTACTGAGTAAGATAAGAGCAGTTTGTAGGTGGAAAGTACAAATCTGAAGGAATGTTTATGAGGCAAGTAGGAAAGTAATTGAAAGTATCAGAACTCTTAAAAGGCTGCCTCTAATGCAGCCTCTATTGTTTCTATCTGGTCAAGTATTCATATTTATGGCTGGAATAAAAACGCTGGTCCATGGGGAGTTGCTCTCTAGAAACACTCAGCTGCCTCCCACAACCAGTGGCACAGTTCACTTCATCTTCTATGCAGTTCTGCATTTGAGAATGCAGAATGTTGACTCCTTGCAGTAAGCAAGTTTCAGCACACAACGAATCTCCCTTACTGGAGTGTCTTGATTTTTTTTTCTCAAATTTTAAAAAATTTCTCACATTCTGCAAAAATAACATTTGATAAGGAAAACTAAAATGTGAGAGATCCCAGAATAACCCATATCAAGAGCTCAGTGTATATATAATGTATATGACATTCTATATAGCAATGCAAATAACATCTATGACAATGTTATGTAAATCAGCAAGGAATTCAAATAATAATAATAATAAAGGTGGTCTACAGATACATTGGCCAGAAAAATAAACTGGTACATATAGAAGTCCTCTAAAAAGCTCAAATTGTGGTTAACAAGTGATCTCTGAGCTTTTATTTTTAATTTTGCGAAAAAAAAGATAGAAGTCCCATCTGAGCTACTTATCTCAGTATCAGCTACAGATAACACAAGGGCACCTCTAGAGTAGTATTCGTTAAACCTTGCACCAGTACTCAAAAATAGATCAGATAATTTGTACCTTTTCTTCACCACCTACAAAGAGAAGACAGATTAGTCATTTAAAACATGCCTGTAAATAGATAAAGATGAATCCTACCTCCTATTTTCTATTAAGTCTGTCTTCCCTAACTAAAACATTGTAATTTTCTGTATCCTACAATTTCTCTGTGTTGGCTAGATAAATGATAAGGTTTTTTTAAGAATGGTTATGTTTATGCTGGCCACCTAGTAAAATTCAGTTCAGCTCTCTCAGCAACACTGTAATATAAATAATGCATGTGTTAGCCAAAAAGCTTTAAAATTGCTAAGGACCAATTTCAGTATCTAAAACACTAGCTTTATTAGGTAATAGGCAGTTGCATACAAAATCTTGCTTACAAAATCAAAAATTTCAATGTAGGGGAAAAGCAGCTGTCTCATTAAAACTTTTTGTATCTGTAACAGTGTTTCCAAACTTTTGCATGGGGCACTTTTGGAAAGATTATTAACAAATAAGAATTTTAATAGACCTCTTCTTACTTATATTCCTAACATTACAGACCTGGAAATCTATTTTGATTTCTCCTGCTTCATGTTTCTTTCTTCCAGAACTTCTCTCTCTAATGTGGGATCATTATATTTCTTGTCATTTACTCTTCTTTGTCCTTTTGCTTGAGCCTTCACTCCTCAGAGTGTCCCTGGAAATTTGGATTAACATCTTCATGTCCCAAAGCCCCCAGCAAAACTTCCATGGTGACTTAATGCAAATTTCTCCACTAATTTCTATAGATGCTTCCCCATTACAACAACAAAAGAGCAAGATGATAGTGAAACCAGCTTGTACACTGCAAGTCATAGCCAGGTCAGTTCCTCTGGCAAGAAGGTTCAGTCTTGCAGTAAAAAAATGCCCAGCATTTTTGGGAAGTTGTCTGACAAAAGTATTTCTAAGCTTCTCCTCTAGAGATAAGTCAAAATTTGCAATAAAATCTTCAATTAAATCAAATTAATGGGTACAAATATGCTGAAAAGCTTCACATTTATAACATGTAAAACAAATCTTTATTCTATATATGGAGAAGTATTAAGGACCGTATTATTTCCTACAGGCAAACACATTTGATTAGACAAAGTCATCTCTTTCTAAGCCATTGTCTTGCTTCTGGTGTAATTCTCATATTGAAAAAACATTGTATAAGATATCCTTCAATGCAGTGAACTTGTTTGGATTCAGTAAGGTTAGTGCTTGAATTCCATGTGGAATAAGGAACATGTGTCAGCTCTGTTTGCCTTAAGGCCAGTGGAAAGGAATCTGTCCATGAAAATTAGATAATTTCTTAGCAATATAATTTAAACATTCCTCTTCTCTCCCCATATTATGAAAGATAGTGTGAAGCACTGCAAGATGAAAATCAGAAGTAGCTCAGACATTCCTTTTGGCTTGCTGACTTTGTATTATTTTCCAAATCCATGCAAATTACTAATAGACAAAACAGCATTCAAGATGCTCTTGACATATTCATAAGAGATAAGAGATAAGAGATGCCAGATATGCACAAGCTCCCTTAGTTTCTGAAGGAACTGGAGTTCCTCAGCAAATTATTTTCCCCCAAGATTTTGAGTCTGTCATTTCTTATTGGACTGCTAGTGAAAGGCATATTTGAAAGTGACAGCTAATTTTTCAGGGATTATTAAGTTAACAGTATTTTCTAATTTTCTATCACCGTGCCCCAGCAAAAACATTGCAAACATGAAACCTACCAGATTCTGGATGAGTCTGAAATGACCTAGCTCTGATAAAATTCACAGAGCTTTACCTGACCTCGCACAACAAACAAACAAACAGACAAACAAACACCAAACCACAACCAATTAAATTGAATTAAAAGTTCTGTGACTTTCTGCGGTGATGTCCAAAATCAGCTTGGAACTGGATTTGGGAACACTCACCTCCAAAGGTTTTTCCATTGCAGGTCATGACCATTAGAGGATGGGTGACAGCCAGACATCATCAGCCCCTTCAAGGTGCTTCCAGGATCAAGGGCTACTTATTCTATTAGGAAAGTTTCAGGAATTTTGAGAAGTTGGTGTCTCAAACTCTGATTTAGCATATGCCTTATAATAATAACAGCAATCTAGAAATGATTCAGGTAAAGTTTAACAGCATGCCTTTAGAAGCCATCACAGCTCCTAGTGGTATTGCTTTCTCAAGAGAAAATCCCTTCTGGTATTTCCTGTGGAGTAGGAAACTCCCCTTCCTCCATCCTGCCCCCAGTCCAGAAAAACTTCTTGACTGGTTCCTTATATCTGGAAAAAGCCCAAATAATCATCCTAGTGAATAACAATGATTAAATTGATATTTCTGATTCCCGCAGGATAATGTATTGTAACTCTTCAACTGATAACTTATCCATATAAATCCTGTAAGTCTTATAAAATAAATTATTAATGGTACTTTTTAAACCATGCATTTTTCTTTCTTAGAATATGTACAAAGAGGGAGAGAAACAGATATAAATATAAACCTTTGTAGGTTCAAAATGGCCCCAAATAAAAATAGTAGTATAAGATAATGCTAAACTTTTATTGTTTTTGGAGTACATCCAATGCTCAATATGCTTAATAGATCTGTATATACTAAGAAGAAAACTCAGAACTTCCTTGGAATCTCTTTTACTTATGACAGATTTCATTTGATACTAGCTACTGACCTGGTTTTCCATGCATGCCTTAACCATTTTAATTGATCTCATTGCCCAAAGCATAGTATTGAAATTGTACAAGCTGTTTTTCACTTTGTATGAAAAAAAATTCCTTAACTCCTCAGGAAGTAATTGAACAGCATATACAGCAGCCTAATCACAAAATTGCTTTACATCTTTAATCCTCTGGTTGTAAAGCATTGCTCTTCCTTACATCAGAAAAGAAATTTGATAATTCTGGAACCAAGACTTTATCACTGCTAACATTCTTTTGGGAGGCCTGTAAAGAACTTTGGTGTAACAACACAAAAAATAGTACCACATGGAAAATACAGAGAATACAGTGAGTTCCCAGGTAGTTCTAAGGCTATATCTTAAAATCTCTGTGAATTAATCTCAGGACTATTTTCTATTATAATAGTCTTGCAGCAGACTGACCTGATGGAAATAATAATATATTGGGGCATCTGATTGAGACAGATTATTAACTTTATTGTGTGTCTGTGCCTTTTGATCTTTTTTTGATCAGAGCTTTAGGTGCTCTTGTGTGAGTTAAATGTTAACACAAGTTGTTGTTTTTACAATAGCTACATTTTCTTGGTTTTGCTTAGTATGGTAATGTACTCAGAAATCATCCAGTTGCAAACTAAGGTGAAAGATATGAACTGACTAATATGGAAAAACTACAAGAGTGAAGACTGAAAGAGTGGAGTATTACGAATTACTTATTACAGTACTGGTATGTTCAATATAGACACATTTCTGAATACTGATAAAAATCTTGAAGAATATTAGCAGAACAGGTCAAAACTAGCCATTCATGGCAGCAGCACATATTAAATTGTCACCAAGTTAGTTGTTATTATCAGGAAATATTATTCAAAGGTAATCTAATTTTCTTATGACCTAAGACTTAAAAGACTTATTTTTCTTTTCTCATCTTTTCTATTAAAAATATTGACCATTCCAAATGATTCCTGCTTTCTGTCTGGAACTGATACTGTACAGTTTCTGTCTGTGTTCATATCCCAATACTCAGAGGCTGGCAGTATTAAAAATGTAAATGTACATTTTAATAAGCCAGAAACCCTTAAAAAGGCAACACAGAACAAGTTAGTAATATTTCCATGTAAAATTTGTCAATAGTTCCTGTCTTCTTTCTGGACTGAAAAAAACCTACCGGAATATCCAAACTCCTGAGGCAGCTGAGACACAGGGATGCCACTTAGCCCATCTTCAGATCTCCATGGAGCTTGAGGAGGAAAGTGTGAATACTTCCTTATTCCACTTGAGTGAATTTAGCCATTTCTATTCAAATTCCCTGTTAATCTCTGATCTTTAACTACTGCCAGTGAGAAGTCTGAAACCAGAGTCTAGGTCAAGTGTGGGAAAGTGCTCATTCCCCTGGATGCCTGAGGCTTCCAGTGATAATACTTTAAAATTATGTTCTTTTCCTCCTGACTGATTTAGGTTTGTTTTTAATGACAGCAGTTTAAGTTGAATAATTTTTATTTTAGTCACAGCTCGAGTCCAGGTTGAGCTTCAAAAGCAGAGCAATCCCTGTCAAGTGGCAAGAAACCATGAAATATAATTAGAATTACTGGTATTCTGTACTCAAAAAAGACTTAAACCAGAATTATGTAATTATTTTTATTTAGAAGAGTTTTTCAGCTGGATTTACTTTCCTATTACATCCAAGAATAGACACATCCTATCAAATAGCAGTACAGAATCTGGCAAAAGAATGTCATTGACCTTAACTCTGCCTTGCTCTGGATGCCTTTGTGCCTAGGGAGACCAAGAGGCTTTTGCATTTCTTTCTCTCCTTGCAACTGGGTCTTCAAGATCAGAACCTCCCCTAAACATTTTATATATACTCCTGGCAAAACCTCCAACCCTAGTCTCCAATCACACATGAATCCTTGGATAATCTTTCCTCATGCTGTTATTCTGACAATGTGCAATTGTTTTACTGTTGTAGCTTCAATCAGAGCTGGAGGAAAGGCATTCTCATCAAACTGCTCATGCTCCTCCTTGCTGAGGGGCACAAATGCCTCACAGACACCAACCATACAACACTTCTGTCAAGCACACCAGCCTCATGTCAGCTTTCCAATGGAGCAAACTTGCAGAGGGAAAGGGTCTAAACTCAGGTCATCATTTGTGCCAGCGTGGGTAACTGGACCCCAAAAATTCTGACCCTTAGTTGTTCACTTATCTGGTTCCAAATGGAAAAGAGAGGGTCCATCAGTTAACAGATGAGTCTATTCCAGTTGCAAATGCCAAACTCAGCTTTATGATGGGTCATCCCTGATGTATTTGAGCAGGTTTATCCAAGATAGTATGGTTCAGTTACTGCCTTTTTTTCTCTTTTAAATCTGTCTGTTGTACTTTCTGTATTAGAGATTTCTACCTTTCAAAGAAAAATAGCGTGCAGTGAGTTTTTGAAGCTAGGAGGAATAGTGATGCAGTATCTCAGTGTATTATAAAAAAATGCTGATTTCAGACTCACAATGAGAATAATACATTCAGAACCTTTACCTTAATAGAAGGAGATACGGAGTTATCAGTTTTGAAGATACAAAATAAATTTTCCATTACCTCTATTAGGCAATTCACAACATGATAGAATACTCAACATGTCTTAGAATATTAAAGTCTATATTTTAATATTTTTCAGTAATATGTGTACATATTGGGTTTATTGGTCAAGATTTCTGGTTTTTCCTTGTGTGCACTTGGAAACAGAACCTCATATCTGAGGCTTCTTGGAAGCCCAGTTAGAATAAATGAATCAAGTGAAATAGAATGTTGTCAAATATTCCTCACAGGACTTGTAGCATAGTGATTGTGATCCTACTTTTAATTATACTAATGTAAATGTGCTCAATTACCCAATACAAATTTTTGTCTTCCCAGCTCCCTTTGCTGGGAACTCACAAGCTAAAAATTCTGGGTTTATGTTGGATTTCTGCCGCCTTCTATTTTCTTGATGCAGTAAAGGTTTTCCAGTCTTCAGCAAGCTTTCAGCAATTCAGATTGTGCCCTCAGTAAAAAGCTGCATGAGTTCACCCAGACTGACTGAACTTTAAGTCATGACTAGGGTTAAGACCCAGCCTGTGAATGATGTGGCAGGTGGGTGACCTCCTTTCCCCTGCCCATATCAGAAGATAAGTATCCATTATATGCTTGCTCTTCAGAACTCACAGAAATAAGCATCAGTAGAAACCCTGCCATCAAATAAGGAAATAAAATTAAGAATAATCAATATGCAAAAAAAAAAAAAAAAAAAAAAAAAAGTGTAGTGAGTGAGTGCTGCTTTTTGTAGCAATTTTTGCAATAAGACAGTGTATGCGGATAAGTAATATTCCTGAAGAACTTCTTTATCCTCTGTGTGGCTGCAGAGCATTACAATTCAAACAGTGATAAAATAGAAATTTCCTCACACTTACTCATTAGTACACTTCTACTCAGGTTTGACATGGTTGAATTGATTCCTACTGCAGAACTCAAATAAATGTTCAGGAGTTCTCCCAAGATACTCAACCACATCACTATGTTGCATATAAAAGTGTAACCAGAAATGGCCTCAAAAGTGCATTTTGCCTTCAAGAAAATCTTTTTAGAACTATAGGCAATTGATATTTGTTTCCCTTTCAATTTTTATGTAGCTACACAGCCTATCAACATTTGCTCTTCCCATTTAACTGCTTGAATATTAGCTCTGCCTGTTGTTGTATCAAAAATAGAAACAAAATATGATCTTTTATACCCATGAAATTTCCCCCTTCAGCTCCTTCAAAGTGAGCTAAAATTTGTTTCCCCATCATTACTTAGCCCTTTTTTAAAAGTTTTGTTCCCTTCTCCTATATATCTTAAAAGAAATCTGTTTTAAAGGGATTTTTCCTCATTAAATGTCAACAGAAGAGTATGCTTTGACATTCTGAAATGATATGTTAATTTAATTTTTTATATCAGTTCCATCAGCTTTTCTGCCTAAATTAAATAATAAATCCACTTTATAAACGTGATTAGCGTGATAGTTCTAACTTTTTTTCAGGAGATTTACCGTTTATTTTTAAAAAATCTTCATACATAAACAGATATTTCTTAACACACAATTTGGGGGACTTTAAGTTATAGGAGCCTCAGAAAAAGGATTTTCTTTTTATAATGCAACATTTGTCTCTATGATGCCATTGAAGCAATGAATAATAATTACAAAATCTGTTAGAAATAAGAAAAAAAGTTTTCTTCTTTTCTGAATATCATAATATATTTAGCCTCCAGATATACTCAAGAAAATGACATCAAGGGCAACTAATGTTATTAATCAAAGTGACATTTGAATAAATGGCTTTGACTTTATACACAAGGACAATAGAGATGATCTGCAGATATCAGTTGCTTATCACACTGCAGTATTTTGTTTAATGCCATTACCTTGCCACTGATTCACTGGATGCAAACTCCTTATCATTTCAAGGCTTATTCTAGTGGCAAAATATGAAATGAGAACCTTATGAATATGCAGAGTCTTTCCCCATGGCACTAACTGAGGTCTATTTATGGCTGTGATTTATGAGGCTTATGAGCACAGCTAGAATTTTAGTTCAACATTAGCATTCCTTCTATGCATGACATGACAGTTTATAGTTCACAGCATCTCTACATTACATTTATGGGTTAATACATATATTTTTTTTTAATCCATTCATTTAAGATAAAAATCATCTCTCTAAACCTGTAAGCTTATACAACTGGATAAGGGGGGGAGGAGAAGCCTTTTGGGTTGGGGCTTTCAATTCTTCAATGGAGACAAGTATTTTCTACAGCTAGCAATAAGATTTAAGCAGATTAAGAGAAGTTTCAGGGGGCATTCAGATCTCAAGTGGGAGGTTTGGTTATCCCACTCCTGCTCTGGTCTAAGTTTATTACAAAATAAACCTTTAGGATAATATTTTTTTTTTCCTAGGTCACAATTGTAGAGCACTGCAATTATTTTTAATATTAAGGTTAATTTTACATTGATATTTTTTGGAGAATTTTCTCCTCTTCATTAATATATTCATTCCTCACTTTCTAAGAAACAGCTTTGGAGTTTGTCTTTCAGAATTGTTTCTTTAAAAAATTTTACTCCAGGGACCTCAGACACTAAACTGTCTGCTTTTCCTACTTTCCTCTCAAGGCACATTGTCTAGCTCTCAGGCTTTATTACAGGTCTTAATTTCAGTAAATATTAGTGGCAAATGGCTTTTTGCCTGTAGCATCTGAAGCAGACCTTCCATGACCCTTTCTAAACTTGTCATTACTTACAAGACCAGATAACTTGGATTGGATAGAGATAAATTTTGGTTATTTCTGGGCCCTGGCCTTTTGTATTTCTCATCATCACAGCAGAGATCTACAGAACAGCTCAACTGTGCAAGCTGGACAGGATACCTCCAGGACACCTTATGCATGTCACTATGCCCTGAGTAGGATGATCTCAGAAACCATGTGCCCTGGGGGTATCCACTATATCCCAGCCATAGATAGGTCTGAATGCAAGGTACTTGTTGCCTTGCAAAAAGAGTTAGAGGCTGTATCTAATCCATGTAATTTGAGGACACACAGCACCTCACAAAAGCCAAAATCAGAAATCAAAATGTTCATGAACCTAACTCCTCACTTGGTTCTCTTCAAAGTGTTATCAGAGATTTAAAATTAAGCACTAGTCAGGTGGCCAAGTGAGCCCCTTGTGGTCATGTAGCATCACAGCTGTCTGTCTATAACCAAGGTTAGCAAATATGTCTCAGAGAAATAAAATTGTGACTATATAGTTGAAATAGTCCCTCCTCTGAAAATAGAAGTAGAGGTAGAATCTCCAGATTTTTTAAACTGTGACAGTCAATTACTTCAATGATTTGGGGCATCCAGACAGACTTCAGAAACTTCACTAAGCATGGGTTTTTTCATCATGAACTCCCCACCTGCCATGGATTTTTGGGCTTTACTCATGCCACCCCAAAGATGCTTGAAATTTTGCATAATTCAACTTCTCAGAGTGGGTGAAGTTAAGAGGCATGACCTAAAGGAAACTTCAAAAACAGTTTGAATGGAAAATTCATGCTTGTCTCTGGAAGAATATAGTAATATTTCTAGACTTATATTGATGCACAGCTAATAATATTTTATTCTTAAGGGATCATTAGTCACATTAGAAAATTAATAGGAAGTCTAGGCTGGAAGAGTGATTTTGAAAATAAAACTGTATTGAGGGGTTAAGAAATCATTGATCATTGATTTCATGCTTGTATAACTGTAAAAACAGAGGCAATTTTATTGAACATCATTTTATGAGTGTGCATAGCAGAAATAAGCCTCCTGCTTAGTCTTAATGGCTTCTGACTCATTACAAGTAAATAATAATTACAGAGAGTGTTAAATGTTGGTTCAAAGAGGCAGAGATGAGGGCCTCTAATTGTATCACTTTCCTGGTGTTTATCCTTAATATATCAGGTTCTTCCTAACTTGTAGCCATGATGCTAAGCTTTTTGTGGGATTCATGCCACTGGAAGCCATGAATAGAGCCAGCAGATGATTTGCTCCTAACTCATATTTGTAATTGCACAAAAAATAATATTTCATTCTTTCTAAAACATGTTACATTCATATTTTTTCTATATTACTTTTCTTCAGATATGGTGTTTAAATATCAAGGTCCCTGCACAGCGACCTCTTGAGAGACAGAATTTTCTATTTTTAGAAAATTAAAACCCCACAGTCATAAATTGTACCTTATGATTGTGTAGCTCTGATCCCATCTGTTCTGTGAAAGGCAGAGGAATCTGACCTTCAATTCATTCTCTCTCCTTTTTTTTTTCTTTTTCCCCTTCTTGGGTTTGGCTTGTGCCTATGAGTGCTTGTCAAGAGCTGTCATCTGGTGCTACCCCTGCTGACACTGAGGTCTTCAAATATAATCAGCTAATGAGAGAAAGTGACACAAGGAGAAGAGAGACATTAACTTAGGGATTTCTTTACAGTGTTTGAGGAGACAAGAAAGCGTTTATGGAGGACTACAAGAAAAGCCTGAGTATTGTGATGCCCTGGTGGTCCCTTCTTTGCTGCTTTGCTCCTAGCACAATGTCCAAAGTGGGTCAGCTCCTGAAGGCATAGTCAGAATGCTCACTGGCATGACCAGGAAGCAATACTCATAGAAAAAAATAGACATTCCTCAATTAACAGTGTTAAAGGTAATTGATAATAATCGCTTTAGATAAAAGGAAAAAGAAAACCAATGTAGCAATGTAAGTTTGCAATATGAATAAAGGTTGGCACATACTCTATTATCAGCCAGACAAGTTAGTATCCAAACAGAAGGACTCAAGTGTAGAACTATTCCAGAAACACTTTTTTTCCTTAAGGAGATAATAAAAATGTACTTTTTCAACAATTAAATAAGCAATCAGCTGGGATACTCCTACCTTGCAGAAGAGAGCTGCCCCATACAACTATCAGTTCTTGAAAGATGAAGTAATTTGTGATTAGCAACAGGGACCAAAGGTTCAGAAGCACATCTGAGAATATTTTTAGCTTTCATGATAACAGCTAAATGCTTTGGACAAGTGGAGGGTAAGACAGTGTGCCAAGTCAAGCCCTGAAAGTGAATCACAGAAGGCAAGAAGTTAGTATATCAAACAAATACTGCAAAGCAGCAGAAAAGTATATTAAAAGGGCAGATGTGCAGATATGGTGGTAAAATCCTGATGAAAGAAGAAGGTTAGATACTGCTCTATCTCAGTGCACAACCAGTAGTGGTAAATATGTATTTGTATCTTCTGCATCACTTTTGCCTTAAAATAAGGCATCCTGAACTGCTAACCATAACTGTGATAAGAGATATTAAACACAAATTAAAACAATCATATTGCCATCTATCACAGGAACTGAAGAATGAGACTGTGCAGGGAGGACATTAAGGCAGCACAAAATGACAAGAAATGACATTATTTTGAAAGCTCAGAGAGGCACCAGTTACAGAGGCACAGCAGCACACAAATAGGTAGTGGCATGCCAAACAGACAGCAGGACACTGGCAAATGCACCAACTACAGAGAGTCCTGGCAGTGTGCAAAAGGAAAAAAACCAAACCAAAACAACAAAAACTAAATCCCAGACAAATTTAAATTACATAGAAAAAAGAAAATTAGGAAAATATGGATTGCAAATTATAATCAAGCAAAAGTACCTAGGCTTAAACTTCAGAAGTGCCGTAGCCTTCAGTTAAACTACCAGTGAATGCATGAACCTAATAACACTAGGAATGTGACAAGAACATTTCTATGAATAGGCACAAGAGCTAAATTAATTTTTTTTTTAAAGCCAGATAATGACAGCATGCCTTCAATAGCATTGTGAGCCTGTTGAGTACTGCAGTCCCTGTCTCAGAGAGCAGCAGGTGTGTGGTGGCTCTTAGGGCACAGGCTGGCAGCTCCTTCAGGTCATAGCCCTGTTGGTTCTAATTGCAGGAGCCTCCACTTGGTGATGCAGGGTCTTGGCTCTTAATTGTGTTTGTATAAATTCAGAAAGAAAAGGAAGGGAAGGAAAGGAAAGAATCAAAGAAAGCAAGAGACATTGCTGAGGTCAGAGTTCCCAGAATCTGGGTAAGCTGTGCAACAATTATTCAGATGCTTAGGTCCAAATTGTTTAAACAAAGCAGTGATTAAATGTCACTATGCAGAAAGTACTAAGAGACATGGAAAATTATGCTTCAGCACTTCAGTGCAAAAAAGACTGATTTTGACAAGTTATATTGTGTGAGAAATCCAATTGCCTTGCTACAAGTTGAACATTACTGTTTCTCAGAGGAAAAAATTTGTGAGAAAAACTATTGGCAACTCTACTAAACAAAACCATATCTATATTACAAGTCAGTGAGGGTTCTGCTGGCTTTAGGAAATACTCATGGAGACACATGACAAAGCCATTGCATATAAGGACTACAGAGTGCCAAATCTTTCAGAAGAAATCAGGAAATTAAATCTAAAGTAAAATTAAAGGTGGAGTTGTAGTTAACTGCAATATCATATTTGGTAAACTTGTTAATATCGTGCTGTAACATGATTCTAAAAAAGTCCAGGCAACTTTAGCCCAATGCAGTGGATAAATGTGACTAAAAATGTGGAAGAAATCCGGGAATAATACTTTTTTGTCAGGTACATGCAAATGTTTTGAGGCGTGTAGTAGTTAGAGGTGCAAGAGCTGTAGTTACCTTAGCCAAAGTCTGTTAACTCTAACTGGGATGATTTTAAAAAATGTAAATGGAAAAAAATATTTATCTATCTTTCTCTATGTAAATGCAATTCTCCATTCTGATCATGCTTGTTTTTTCTCAGTCTCTTTCCATGGGAAAATATCTGATGAAATCAACAGTTTTTCCATAACTTCAGGGAGAATTTGCTGTCAAATGCACTCCTGTTGAAACAACTAACAGACTTGAGCATGATTCCAAAGAGCTGAGAATCATTGCACAGAACAGAAACAACTTCTTTAGTATAGCTTGCTATTTAGGTTTCTGAGAACCAGGAAAATGCCAATACAAAATTTTACATCTAGGAACAAAACACTTGAGGCTCAGAGTGCCCAACTGCATAGTCTTGGTTTTCAAGTTTTGATTGTGCCAAGTTTGTGCACATTGCTAGGAGTCAAACTCCAACAGCATTGCAACAAACAATGGCAGCCTAATGGCCACATTCAACAATATCAAACCTCAACAAGGAGGGTTATGTTAAAAAAATTAAAGAAATCACATGCTAAGCCACTCCTTGCTGAAATAGTGCTCTCAGGCATGGTCTTAACCTCTGTACAATGTTGGATGGCAAAATTTTTGTTTGCCTTTCTGTTACAGAGTCTTGCCTTGCTACAGCTGGGTGTAACCGAAAGAAATGCTGAAAAGTCAAAATCAGTGTGTGCAAATCTGACAAAATTACAGGGGTTTTGGTGGGGTGGTTTAGGATAAACAATATATTTGGAATGAAACAGTGTATTAAACAAATAAAAGCTCAATAGTTATTCCTATATCATGGCAGACAACTTTTATATGTTTTATAAAAATAAGTATTTACAAGTCCCTAACAGAAGACACAAATGCAGAGTATGAAATACACATTTGTCTGAGAATGAGATGCAGGATGGGCAATAACACAGCCCATCCCCAGCAACCAGCAAAGACCAGCATGTCATCACCCAGGTAACCTGCATAAACCAAGAGGTCTTTAATCCTTCCTGAATGACAGATTGAGAATTATGTCTGAGTAATTATGGCTTGGGCACAGAAGAAGAACCTTGAGAAAAAGAAAACTTAATTTACAACCTAATTATGATTTAATTACTGTTAAAAAATAGAATGAGATAATGAGAGAGAGAGAAGGGGACATTTACTGCAGGTTTGTTTTTTCAGTGATAAAACTTCTGAGCATATTCTAGGTTGCTACATACATTAGAAGGTTATTAAATACATTATGATATTAGTCATGTTAAAATTGACTGCTTCAAGCTAGATGTATTTTGCTTCCCTTCTAGAAAACATTTCAAAGTAAACTTTAGGCAGTGGTGTAATCTTTGTAATATGACATTAACAAACTAATGGCGAAGAGTGATTCCAAGAGGCTGTGAGGTTTGTTTAGAGAATGTTTTCTGTTGTACAAAGAGCATCAAGTATTGCATTTCTGGATGAGGGAAATAGAGGGAATGAGAATTTCTTCCCATACACACCTCACCTTCCACATCAGGTTCAGTAGGAGCATTGCAGTACTGAGATTACAGCAAGGGCTCTTCTCATGACAGTGAGCATCAGTGTTGAATGCTGTTCCTGATACTCATAAACAACACTTGGTAACTTAATGGAATGGAAAGAGTTTCTACAGAACACTTCAGGGGCTCTGGTCCTACTTATCTGTAATAGATTCAGGGTCAGCAAAAGCCTGTATGAATATATGATATGCATTCAGGAGATGTGTCTTCTCTAAGATACGAGCTCCATTCACAGCATCACCCTGCCAGGCCTCTGTCACTTCCAGACAGTAATGTGGATATATCTGCACACATCTGCATGGACAAATTACAGAGAAAACAAACTAGGGAAAGGTGATGCATTTTTTCACAGAATTCAAACAAATACCCTCTATGCCTCTTGCTGTACAGTAGCATTGGTAATAAAGCAAGAGAGCTAGACATTAATTTCTTTCTACAGGGCATTATGGACTGGCTGCTTCTGCCTCTTACAGTCTGCCTTGCATTTCTAAGCAATTCCAAAGACACAGGCTACCCCTGGGGATCTGTCCTAGCTTGTGGCAACTCAACATCAGCACAGCTCTCCTGCACAGCCTGCAACAAAATGCAGTGTGGTGCTCAGTGTAAGAGCATACAGAAATAACATGTAGGCAAGTGGAAAAGGGAAGCAAGGACAAGCTATTTATACTACTGTGTAAAAGCCTCAGGTGCATTTTCTGCCTAGTTCCTTTTTCTGTAAATGTGAAAGATTTAATTGGGAAGGTCTTGAATTGGAGAAGTCTAAAGAACAGGAATTGCATCTTTATTAATGGTCTTGTGTTGTGTCATTTCTGCCTACTCTGAAAAGCACACTGCAGCCAAAAATAACTACTACTAACTATGACTACTCATCATTGTTTTATATCATGTTTATCCACAAGATTAACAGGCAAGAAATCAGGACAGATTTTTTTTTTTAATGCAGAAGGAAATACTAACTCTGATTCAAATCAAGGAGAATAGTTACTTTAACTCTGTGAGTTAAAGTAAGGGATATCACTTTTTTCTGTGTTCCCATAGATGGAAAATTCAGTAATGTGCTTTGTAGCAGTAGCAAAGAACTTTAAATATTGTTTCTGTATGTGCATGTATTTATAATAATTCTGTAATTGCTATGTAAAGTTCTGTAAACCTTTCAACATAACATCAACCTATTTCCTTCTCAGGCCCAGATAAAAAATATTGCCCCACATATTAAGAAAAAGGTAATACAGAAAAAGGGCTTCAACTAAACTAAACAACATTTAGTGTGAAAGAAAAATAAGTTAAAAGACGAGTAGGAAAGAATATTTTCTCTCTGCTATCTCTGCCAGATACTAGCTACTACTGCAGTTCTTGAACTAGATATTCTAATGACTTTCTCTGTCTCAAGACTTGCTGAAATTCAGTGTTCATTTTATTAAAGTTTTTGACTTATTTAAAGTGTCAGATTTTCATGTATCTTCTGGCAAGGACCAATAATTACCATCCTCCTTTCCACGTTAAAGAACTAAACCAAGTAGGCTGTTTTTCACAGCTCAGGGTGCAACATGGCACAGTAATAAAACCTGCCATATTGACACAAGTACAATAGAGAGAAAAATACAATATAAAATATTGTTCTGAAAATTTGAAAAAATGCCTATGGGTTTATAAAAGTGTACATGGTACTTGCAGAAAAAATGAGCAGCAGTGTGAAAAAAACATGAAAAACAAAAGATGGTAAAGCCTGAGTCACAGTGAAAGTTACTTTCTTTGTGTTTTACTTCTTCTTCTTCTAGAAGAAAAAAATACAGATTATATCCTTCTATGTTCTTAAAAACAGAACAGAATGTTCTTTTGCAAGGCATATATGGCAGTATTTTTCTCTGTTGGATGTCTAGATTTAAACTGAGTATCAGACATGCTTCTCAAACTGCTTGTTATATAGATTAGTCCTTTCAAAGTGGGAAGAAAGTCAAACTAACAATATAAATCCTCAACCTTAGTGAAAAATGACATTCCAGGAAACTGTGCTGCATGGTAGGTAGCCCATTCACCTGGGGATGAGTGAAGTGGGCTGATGACCTTCAGGAAAAAGAGTCCTCCAAAGATTTCCCTTGGAGAGTGTTTTGCCCCTGGCCTGAAGGCAGGATGAAACCTTGCACACTTGTAGCTGGACCTTGCACACTGAGGTGTGGCCAGGGCCTTGGAGTGTGGTCCCTATGCCTCAGCTTGATTAGCCATATTTCTCTATTCTTGTTTCCTGCTGCACTTCATGCTTTGTCTTTAATCTTGATACAGGTTGGGTAGGATGTGTCCTGCATACCACTGATGGTCATGACTAGAATATAAAGATGTGTGCGAGTGCAGGGTTTGGGGAGTAAAGCAGGGGTCCTGTGGAAAGAGATGTCCTTTATGTGTTTTCTCTCACTCTGACTCCTCCTTCTGGGGATGTGATAGGTCTGACAGGTTCTTCAGAGCACATGAAGCATCACTGCTTATTAGCCATTAGATGATTATCCACCTGGAGCTGAACTAATTCTGAATGGAGCCCATGTGTGGTCTTTGCCTGACTGAGCTCCAACCAGGATACAAAAGTGAGTTGATTGCAGTTACTTCAAGTACCTTGCACCACCCCTGGGTTTCTGCAGGTCCCATTGCCAAACCTGTGTGAGCTGCCTGATCAGCTGGATCAGACCCAGCTGAGGTGAACAGAGCCAAGGCCCGCTGAAGAGGAATAACTAAAGAAACAGCACTATGGATTTTCAAGATGTACTGAATAAGATTTCTATGGCCTAAGCTGAAGTCTCACAGATCCACTGGATTCTCACACATTCAGTCAGTCACCTGTCTATGGACACTTGGGATTTATGTGGTAATGGATAAGAACAACCCCTTATACTTGTTGGTAATGGCCCACTAATTTCTAGGTTGAGAGAGGCACCTCCACTGACAGCTGTCAAACTGGGGTCATTTGTTTTTCCTAGCCTGAACCAGAATAAGACTACTGACAAGAAGAAACCAGCTCAGTTTCCTATTAAAAATACATAGAGATTCCATTGCTACATTTTTTCAATGTTTAATAAGATGGATTTATTTCAAGTTCAGCATTGCAAAGGGTACTGAGATCAAAAATCCAGTTTTTAGCAAGTGAGTTAATTAGCAGTACTGATACCAGAAGAATTCTCTTCTTAAATTCACTGTGAACCTACTTAGTTTTTTCTGTCTTGCATTTATCCAAAGCACAGTTTATTTGAAGCAGGATCAGTAACACTCAATCAACTCTGTTTTTTAATGGATTTTTCCATGTGGTCCTTACACATCCAGAAGACTGTACTCACTAGCAATGTTTTCCTTCTCTAAAAAAAAAAAAAATAAAAATTTACAGATTTTATGCAAGGAGGATCTTTTCATCTTCTTACTCATCAGCCACACTTCCAGGAAGGCCTTAATTTAAGCTGTACACTAAATCACAGCTAGTGCTGCTGTGCTTCCTTCCCATAAATGCCATCAGACAGAGTGGTACTTCCAGGAATGATTCTGCAAAAGCATGGCTACAACCCAGCTGTTTGGTAAAAACACAGCTCTAGACTCAGACTCTGCTCTAATCAAGGGAAAACTCTCAGCACATGGAGCCTTGCTGAGCATCCAGCACTCAGGAAACACACCTGCCAGCTTCCAGTGCTCTAAGAGCTCCTGCTCCATCCTCTAGCCCAGCCTACACCCAGATAAAAATCCCTATCCTCACTCCCTAAAACCCAAACTTCTGCTTCCTTTAGGGCTTGGGGTACCTGGGAAGGAGGAGAAAAGCTATTTATCCAGTCCCTGTTGCATCTGCAGCAAAGCCAACAACAGATTTGGTATAAGCCAACACATTCAGGGATTGGGAGAAGGCTGTGTGGCTCTGGGGTTGATCTACTTTATGTGAGAGGCAGTGGAGATAGGAATCTAAGGTGCTCATGGCATATCTGATTTGACTTGATAGACATTTCAGATATTTCTGTCATACACATTTGCCAGTTGTGCCTCCAATGGTTTTTACATCTCATGAAAAAAATAGGACAAACCATGGAAAAATCTACCACATCTGGACATCAGTATAAAAGGAGAGATTTCACTCTGAAGTTTTCTTTAATGAAAAACTGTCTAGGCTATAAATGCTCATCACTAAACATGCTTGTACTGCCTTAAAATATACAGTGGTGTATTCCATTAGGTTACCATACATCAAAATATTTGATTTGACAAAAGATTTTGGCAGTCACCTGCATGCAGTTGCTCAGGCTGCAGACAGTGCTGAAGCAAATCCCATGGCACATCATTCTTTTTGCCTAAAAATATCCCTTCTAAATACCACAGAAGGAAAGTAAATATTCAGGAACATGCTATATAAATGTGTACATGACGTCAAAATTCACTTACAGCCATATCCTAACTTGCATGCTTGTGGAAAGGAATGAAAATTAGTTTATTTAAATGGTGGATGAAATATTCATCAAAATAACATCAAAAATTTTCACACTTCAGTTATTAATACTAATGGAGAAAGTCACTCTGGAGTGACTCCCATGAAAGATAATCAGCTTGAACCAGGCTGAACCAATTTGGAACAAACAAGATATTCCTCCACTCCTCTGATTTTAAATTTATCTGCACTTTCCCTAGATGAAATAAATTAGCAACTGAAGTGTGTGCAGCTTATGTAGGTCACAGAGTTGATGTATAACCCACTGCAGCCTCCTGCAAGGATTCATTTTTTACTACTGAGCAGCTGTGGCAATCCCTCTGCACTGGAGTCCTGTCTCCAGAATGCAACATTAAAAACACTGCTGGCTGCTTCTTTCCAAGAGCCAAAACCAGATGAGCAGGTGTCTGTCACACCCGAGATGTGGCTGTGTGTTCTGAGATGCTGCTTCAGAGTCCAGCTGCAGCATTTGCTTCAGATATGCTGGGGCACTACAAAACGTGCTGCCATTCTCATTTCTGCAGCAGTGTGGGTGTAAATAATGTGCCCACATTAGCAAAGCTCAGGGGATCTCCATGGAAACATTAAATCGTTGACATTTAAGCTCCCTGTGCTGATAAAGGAAGCAGCTGACTCCTGACCTATTACTAATGGTTTATCAAGGTAGGAAGCAGGATTTTTCCTTGACCTGCTAGAAATGATACAGTGACAGTAAATCAACAGTATCCTTCCTCTTCTCCCTCTTCCCTCTCCGAGGCATAATTTGCTGTTTTCAACTGGATTTTTCTTGACCTTTTCTTGCTGGTATCCCATTGAGACAATGTGGAATAACATTGATTGAGGAAATGCCAACTCCCAACTCACCTGCTGAAGTGGCATAGGTAACTTGTTTCAGATTGTAAAAAAAATGAAATTCAGGAAATCTCTCATATCATGCAAAGGAAAACAGAAGACCCCTCTAGAAAGTCACATTAAAGTGACATTACACTTCCCACAGCATCTGAAGCATTCATACACTCTCCATCTGATCAATCCAAATATCAACCCAACTTCCAACTGTCCCGTGCAAGACAGGAATTGGCTTTCTCTAGGCATTACTGAATGTTCACTGCATGCTGGGTTTGAAGTATTGTTGCCTCACCCCAAGCACAACACATTTGTGCCAGTAGTTAGATCAGACTAAACTTTTCATCAATCAACAGCTTGACCAAACCCCTCACTCCCAGACCCCAGAGCACACAGACCACAGTTCCTTGTCAGGAGAAACTCCCTGTCAAGACTTCTCACTTAGAGAAGCCCAAGCCCACCATCAACCGGAGATACCCTCTCTGGTTTTAAAGTGGCAGCCAATCCTAAAAAAAAAAATTCATTGTGCTGGTTCTGGCATCATTTTGACCTAACAAGCACACAAAATAATGCCTTATAAGTCTAAGACCCAGTCAGACTTCCACCCAGTTTCCACTGAGATAGTGGAATTCTGATAGCAAACCCCTGCGATTGACTGTCCTCCATCCAATTATTAATTAGTCACAGCTTCAATCACAGTTTTGTGACTGGATTTTTTTGCTGGCTCTGGCTTTGAGTTGTGCTTCATTAGAAAACATGGTTTGGGTTAAAGGAAAACTCTTGAGTGTCTAGCTTGTCTTTTGAGGAAAACTACCTTAATACTTTTACTGGTTTTATTCCAGATTTCCAGAATAATCTAGAGGATTTATTCTCACTGTAGTAACCATATATACCTCCTGTTACACCTGGCATGAATGACTGGCTGCAGAGAAAAGAGTCTTTCATCACTGCATTGTACAAATCAAAGGCTGATAACTGCTTGACCCATGCTCTGTTTTCCTCATAAAACAAGCCATTGCTTTTAGGTTACAAAGTGCACTCTCAGTTACCACCTTTGTTATTTTTATGGCACCTATTTATTCATGTGGTGAGGTAGACATTTGTCTGTTTTCTAACTTTCTTATCACTAACTTGTAGGCTTAGAGCCTGTTAAAGGCTGAGCCCAGCATGGTGTCAGTTTAAGTCCCTACAGGGACACAGACTAGGTCAGGTGAAGGGGTGCTCTCCTGCTCTGCAGTAGACCCATCTCCTAATCTTGGAGCAAGATGTTTTGCCATCTTTTATTTCTGTTGTAGAATAAATGCAATGCAAAAACAATTGGGATCTTTATGTAGAAAATACTATTCGTTAGAGGGATTAATGCTATATTATCAGAGTCTAATAGAGCTGTAGCAATTATGTCAAGACAGACACAACTATACAATCACCAGTTCTTTATTAAAAATTTTTCATGCTTTCTCTCAATGGAATTCTTTCAGGCAACTCTGACTCCTTTCCTCACAGGCAGCTCCACACAGCTTTGACTCCTTCTCTCCTCAAGTTTCTTTCTCCTGTCTGCATGACTAGCTAACCCCAACCTGTCCCTTACCCAGGCACCCAACCCAGTCTGTTCTTCACACAGCAATTTCTTACCTTATCTGTCTCTTGCACAACCTCATGTCCCTTACCTCCTCACAGCACAGGCAGCAGACTCTGATTCTCAAGCTCCAACAGTAACTATAAATCACTTTTGGCCAGGTAACCCACTCTTTTATAACCCCCATACTCATTGGGCAGGCAAGGCTGTCTCCACTTCTCAGCAATCAGTACAGCTGTAATTCATTGAGGAAAATTGCCTTCTTCACTCTCCTTACAAGCCATCTTCCCACATACATCTCTTCCTACCTCTGGACAGTGATAGTGAAAGCAGATGTTACACTAACTTGCACTGATAGCCTAATTGATACAAGGAAAATCTTATGGAAAATGGAAGGTTTCTTCCTCTTCTAGCTAACATCCATTAAAAGTATTAATGCATATCAGCTATGGTTGTGTCCTTTTAGTTCATGCTTTTGGAATTCATAACCCAAGCAAGCATTTATCATAAAATATTACTCATTAATGTAGCACTGGGGGCTTTTAAATGCTTAGAATAGACTGTCTGACCCATATCAGTGGTGTATAAACACCATGAAAGAAGTGTCCCTACTGGCTATAAAAGATGAATACAGACCATTATGCTGATTAGCAGAACTTGACTACTTAGAGTAGGCTACATATACATTTCAGTGTTTCAGGTCCTGACTTCAAATGCAGCATGAAATGCAATCAGCCAGTGTCACTCACATGCCACTTCCCTCAGATTTTACACCTCATGGAGCTAAAGGACTTCTGATCTTATTGCAAGAGGTTTCATTCAGAAGCAGGTTTTTATTTGAAAGCTACATGCTTGTTCTGAGTTTTTGCTCTCTCATATTACTGAGATTGATTTTCAATTTTTATTTCATTAAGAGTGTGCCCTTGGATGGTTGGAGTTTTTTAATTGATTTATGCTTAATTGCTATACCTTAGATATTCCTTGAGTGTTTGGAAACAAAATCTAGGGCATTAAAACAATGCTCCTTGGCTATGCTAAAGGTAAGAAATGAATTTGTTATTTAATATTTGTGCACTCTCTTTATCACCAACAACCACCATTGTGTGGGAGGGCTGTTGGGATGAAATGAGAAAGCTCAATAAATCAACATCCTGGAACCTTAAATGCTGAATTCTGCATTAGGAATGGAGAGTCAGCTCTGCTCCTGCTTCCAGCTGTTATTAATCCTGACATTTCAGAGATTTTTTGGCACACGCTGTTTTAACCTCCTGAAGTTTAAATACATTTAACATTCTCCCCTCCTGCATTCCCCATGGCTGTAGAGTGTGATTTTGCATTATCTCAGTAATCATATCCTTCTCTCTCTGAGAACAAACTCAGCCCAGCAGCCTGGATACAGGCGTAGGAAGAGCAGGCTTATCTGTTTGTACAGAATGTGCCATTGCTTGTTGCCATAGAGCCAACGTTATTTAATATCATTTAAATAATAATTTATATTGCAAAATATAACTTATAGTGTTGTGACCTGATAAGACTAATTGCCATTGATTGTTTTAAATATGACCAACTGATGTTTAAAACAGATTCTGAAGAGAAAAAAAAAAAAAATTGAAACGTTTTCATAATAGCATACATCAGTTGCTAGTCTTGACAGTAAGTACCTAAGCTTTTGAGGATTTTAAAAACATTCATTATGTCCCAGACTATGTTTTTTCCTGCCTACATGCTTCCGCTACATGGAGACCCAGCTGCCAAATTATTTTTATGTGTTAGCTAGGCAAGCTGAATCCTAAATTTCTTTCCATGTTCTATTTCATTATGGGACTATACAAAATTTGGAGTAAGGATAGATGTCAGAGAAATGTTTTTAAAGGACATACTCACTTTGGAGGGATGTACTTGAGGAAAGCCTTGAAATGCTGCTCTCACAGATACAGAACATACAGAACATGAGCTCAGACCAGTAAATGTCACTTCTGTTAACTGTAGTGGGACAATGACTGTGAGTAGGATTCACATTCCTTGGGAAAAGCAACGACAGCCAGTGTAGCATTTTGCTTCCTGTTGGCAAACTGTTGTTATATCACCATGGAACAATAACTTTGTTTGTGACAGGAGTTGCCCAAAGGGACAATGAGGAATATCTGGATAATAAAATGAAGAAGAAAGAAAGAAAAAAATGTCAAGTCACTCTATATTTGATGCTGTTACTGTCATAAACAGAGATGACTTCTTTCCAAGAAAATGAATAGAGGTTTGACATGTCCTAGAAAATCATGAGGTGCAAAAGTGGCAATAGTTCACAATTTCTAGAAGTGAGAATGTCTGTGTAGCATTCAGGAATTCACCCATATCAGACAATTTAAAATGTACTTAACAAATTAGATAGTATGGCATAACTATGGCAAGATACTGCTCACACAACAGGTGAAATCCAAAGGGGCAAATACAACAGGAATAGGGCACATGGCAACAGGGAGAAAAACACATAGGCATCAGCAGGAAAAGTGAAATAAAGGTCTGTATTTTGAATCCCACATTTTCAGATGTTTGGATGCTGCAGTATGAAGCAATTCCATTCAGAAAGGTTTCAAAAGGCAAAACAATCTTCCCAAGACAGCTGTTTATACTCTTGCTTTTAGGAGTGTGGCAGGACTTCCTCTGCTCTTCAGGAAGGAGGAGCTGCTCTCTTTCTCCTGCTCTAGTTTCTTGATAACTATTAAAGATTATCTGAGTGGTAGAAGTTAAAAGCTTAAGATCAATTTCCCTTTCGGGTAAATGAGATTTGGATTCCTTTTAGGCCCATGGGATGACTTCAACAGTGGCTGGACATTAAAATAGAAAATCAATCACTAAATATATTAAAGTAGTTGAGTTTAAAAGGAGAGGGGCTCACAAGGGTCAGAATTTGACCCTCTGTCCCATGGGCCAATAAAGCCTTCTGCTTCAGCATAAAGGTTTTCCCTGACATGAACCTGGTGCAACACAGGAATGCATTAGGCCTTTGGCATTTTGATACAGGTGTGCCTGGATAATAGGCAGTTTAACCAACACTACTGGTCTGATTTCACTTTTCTCAGCAGCAGTTGTTGGTCAGTCTATTTGTCCAGTATTTTGATTGACCCTCTGAGGACATTGGTGAGTTGACGTTCCATTGACTCCAATGCTGGAGTCAACAAAGGGAAAGGGAGTGGGTGGGTCTGTGCAGGGTCAGACTCACTGAAACTATAAAATCTGAATCTAAAGGGCATCATGTCAAACTCACATCTGCTGGCATTCTATAGGGAACAACATAGATATTTATAGAGGTAAGGTAGGGGGGCCCCTGATTATGGTATTAACAGATGGCATTTTGTTAAAAATTAGAAAGAGAGGAAAGTATCATTAATCAAAAGTGAACTTTATTAAGCTTTTTATTACTTAAGCTGGAGCTTTGGTACTTCTTACTGTAAGGACATTTGTATATCCAATATTTGTGAAAAGGTTTTTTTCAGATGTCTTGAGGTAGAAAAATCCATTTTTATTAAATTACTTCCTGGGGATTAAAGTAATGCTTCCAAAACCATGTGTACTCAAATATGCCTGTAATATTTTTCCATGAGTTTTTTATAAAATAGAGAATTATGAGGCTTTTTTTACAAAATGAGAAACAAATGGCATCAATAACTTAAATATCTTAATTATGCTGGTGGTTTGAGGGCTACACTAATAAGTTCAATACAACGCTATAGAAAACATCTGAAAGACAATGCTCATTCTATATGGTTATTGACACAATGTGTGTGGTGTAATGCAATAAACCTCTTAATACAATCCATTCTAGACAGCAGCTAGCCAGAAATTTTACCAATTTGCAACATAACTCTTGCTCTATGTAAGACTAAAAGCGGGCTAGAAAAAAAACTGAGTTATTTTCTGGTTCAACAGTGGTGTAATTTATTTTTGTTGACAGAGTGCCCAGAATCTGATATTAAAATCAAGTAACCTTTTAACAGGTGTTATAAAAAGTTCATTTGAAGTAACTTCTGTTCAGAATGCCTTTATCAACTGAGACCTTACAGGGTAAGGGGAGGGCTGAGGTGACACAAGCACTTACAAAGCCATGGCTGAAACAACGAGGAATAAATTGGTGAGTCTGGTAAAGAACCTCTATGTCCTTTCTGTTCTATACACACATTTTAAAATAGTTTTGTTCATTTCCCTTAATAAAAGATCTTGCTTTTCTCACTTCCATGAAGCCATTTCCATTTTTGGTAGTACCTGAAACTGATGTTATCCTCAGACAACATGGGTGTGAGCAACGACTGTAAAGGCAGAGTCTGTGCAGCTGCATGACAAAAGCATCCTTTTTGTTGAGGACAGAAGAGCTACAGTCAGTGTCTGAGTCACTTTACCCTTGCATGCCCAGGCTCTTCAACCTGTCAAGTAATTTGTCATGTTCCTGAAGAAATATTGACTGTATTAAAAGTTAGCTCTCTGCAGAATCTGGAATCAAAGCCTGAGAAGAACTTTGGATGAAATTCAGTAAAATGAAGTACTGAATGAGTGTTTTGTGCTGGGTTTTGTCCTTGTCTTTCTGGGCTAGAAACTTGTTCAGATTCTGTCTAGCATTTGTGACCTCGGTTATGCTGTAGGCTTTTGTGCCCTCCAAAGCTTGAATGAGTTCAAAAAGCTTGATTATGAATTAATAGGGTTTTTGTTTTTCATATTTGCATCTCAGGCAAGGAGTGTTATAATCACTTGTACATCTGTGCTGTGATTTCCCTTATTAGATCCTGTTTACATTTTTTGTGCATTTCAAGTTTCTAATGCAAATTTTTCTGCATGACAGCTGTTAGCTGTGAAAGCTGTTTGCTCTGTGTCCTGAATCTTCCCATCTAGTACTACTAATTGTTTGAAGTACCAGCAAAAAATATTGCATGGTAGTTCTGCTTTTTAAGATTATGATGATCTAAAATCTCCAAGTTCTCACTATCTACATAGTAGCTATATATTTGCTATTTCATGATACACGTTTATTTAAATGTAAATCCAGTATTGTCACAATTACTTTCCTTCGATTTTTTGGGGACAAATAGGCCAAAGTTAAGCATAATGATCATGTATTTAACTGTGCTAAGTAAATCCATGTAAATGCAATTTATCTTTGAGGTCAGAATTTGCAGAGAAGAGCATGTGGACCTGTCGAGGAGAGTGTGTTTAAATTACAGGACAGACTGGTGGATCACTGCTGAGTATGTATATGTACAGTCCAAGAATATGCCTAGTCATCCCAAATCAATGAGTGATCCCAGAGTTTTCAGAAAACTATGAAATGTACACAGTTCCCTGTTCAAGGATGCTCCTGTCTAGCATAGTGGCCAAAGGAAAAGCCACATCATCATCAGGCATGTTCTGATACACAGTGTTGTTGCAACTGTTAGATTAATTCTTTATTGGAAGCTATAATTTTAGCTATAACACTATTTTTTTTCCTAAATAATAAAGGACATGTTTTCTTAAACATTTTGAACATGCTGATTTATGCTCTTGTATCTAGATTGCATGGGAAGGCTGGATATATGTGATAGTTCTGAGACATAAATTTGAGACAAACATAATGACTTACCAGGCTCTTCATCCATAGAGCAATTTAAAATTATGTCTGGTACAATTTACAGTCTGTGGAAAAGAGGTAGCACCAGAAAAATGAATTATTCCTGTGATCCTGCTTTGTTAGTTTTGAATCAGAACAACATTTGAATCAAAGAACATTTTTGGGTATTGGAGTAAGATCAATGTAAAAAGCATGTTCAGTTTTACATCAAATGAAATAATCTGTCAAAAAACATCCTTATCCATTTGGTAAGTGGGATTGTAAAAAAAATGCATACATAGCTCCTGTTGGACATGTATTTGTGAGTCACTGCTTTCATCATTTTCAGTTACTTTTAAATTCAAATACCTGCAATCTTTCATATCTGAGACCTTTTCTGAGGCACTCCTAACCAATATTATATCTGCATTAATAGTTTAAAGATCTAATGTAACATTTATGACATAGCAGATAGTAATAAGAGACACAAACAGAGACAGTAGGAGGCACCACAGCTCCATTTTTCTTTGTGTCCAAAATAATCCATGACTAGAACTTGGATTATTGGCCAACTGTTTTATTGGTGTGCTTTATATTGATGTAACTATACTTGGGGCTTGCAGTCTTAAAATAATTTGAAGTCCACATGTTTTGATTATTTTTCTGGCTTTGACAATTGCTTTGCAAATGATTCTGGGAAACAACAGGGGAGGCAGAGAGAAAGTCTAAAGTTCAGCTTCTAATTTTCTTCTGGTCTCCCTCCTGACAGTCACACAGACAAAGAAAACAAATGTGTTTGACAAGCTTAGGACAGTTGCCCATTTTAAATAACACCTGATTCAGGACCTAGCTATGCATCTATTTAAGTAGCATTTTGAACAATGTTTTCTTCATCATTTGAATTGAGACTTAGACTAATATTGCTGCTAAAATACCAGTTATTTCAGAGTCAGAGTCATCGAGATATTTCTGTATTTCAAATCCTTATTCCCTTTTAAAATCTAAACAGCATGATTGAGATATGTTTACATTTTAACTCCCCAGAGGTGATGTTTCAACAATAGTTGTCACAGTGTTGTAGATGGCAATGTTATAAATTAAGAGTTATAGCAATGTGTCCTTCCCAAAAGAATGCTTGAATCCAACTGAAGCCTGACAAACTCCCATTGATTTCATCCTCATGACAGTATTTTTCATGAGGAGTCATGCAATTCAGATGTAGCTGCAGTGAGATTTGATCACTGGGAAGTGGTAATTTTTATTTTTTTTTATGGTATCCTCGTCATGTATATGCCTGTGATTATTTCATCCATAGTCATTTCCAGAATAACTCAGCATTTAACACATTGACCATCTTGAAAATATCTGTTATCTTGCTTTCTGGAAAACCTGGCCTCAGGCTGAAGCATTATCAAGAGTCTATCCTTGATTACCTCATTGCAGATCTCTCTGGAGCTGGACACTTAGGAGCTTCTTTTACAGGTCTAAACTGCACTAAAATGTAGCAGCTCTGGAGGTAGTTTAGGAAGTTGAATGAATCCAGCTACCATATCATATATTTCCACATGAGTTGATTTTCTGTTTTCTCAATTAGTTTTGTTGATATCTGTTACACAAAGTTTTTAAAAATCAGCTCAGTTTCCTCTGCAGGCTCTGTAGATGTACATTTGAACACCAACTCACTCAAAGCACCAACAACATTCAGAACAAGAGGGATAATTTGGGGTCTGCTCTGTAGGCAGGCACAGAGGAGAGGTGGATTGCCATGAGGTGTGGAAACCCTGGTCATTCTGAAAAGATGCTGCACATGCTGCATCCCTGCAGCTCTCTGAACACCAAGAGCTTTGCCTCCATGGACGGTTATTGTCATCAGCAGCAGTGACAATGTAGGACTGAACAATTCAAGCTAAACCATCACCTGCCAAGAGAGAGTTTCTGCCTACTGCCTGTCATTTTCCCTTCCCTCACTATACAGATGGCCAAGATCTTCCTAGTGCTGTTACAGGGGATACATACCCTGTATCTTCCTTTCATATTCTGAAAAATGCAGACCATATATGAATCTAACTTTTTCTATGTACTAGGAGGGGTTCTGTCTTATTGTATCTTGTTACCTTTCAGTCCTTCCTTTTTTTTGGTTAGATTTATTTTTATATGTTTGTATAAAAATATTTTTAAAGAGAATTTTGTTGTTTGTTCAAAGGACACCAAGACTTCCTATCTGTTTCTCTTCAGATAGGGCTGAAGAGAATAGCCAGGACCCATCTGCCACAATCTTTTCAGACTGGCAAGCCCCAAGACTACTGTGCAACACATAAGAGAGCAGAAATTGTACATTTGACTAACCTGGATATTGCTATTGTGATTATGTTTCAGATTCTGGTAATATACTTGCAGAAAAGTCACAGCCATGAATGATTTTTCCCACAGAACTGTTGGTTGAAAAGCATCTCTAGAGATCTCCTAGTCCAACCTCCCACTCCAACCAGTAAATATTCCTCATGTCAGCAAGATTTGGCCTTGTCTAGTCAAATCTTGGAAAGGGGGATTGAACCAGCTGATCTCCAGAGGTCCCTTCCAACCCCAACTCTTTCTTCTCAGAAATTATTTCTGTAAGTCACAAGTTCTAGGTCCCTGCATATCTTGAAAGCCCAGTTTCACACTCTCCAGTTTCCACACAAGCCCTTTTGAAATGAGAGAACAGAACCCACTATTGCAGAGGTGGATTCCCCATGACAAGCTAGAGGAGTACACTCTTTTTCCCCAGTCAGCAGAAGCTTATTCATAGTTTTCTTTTTTGCACTAAGAGCACATTCTTGGCTCACAGTCACCCAGGAGTCCACTCTACTGACCTTGCCACCAGGAATTTCAAGTCCTCAGCAAGTCAGTGGCCAGCTCATCATGTCTCAGCCTATACCAAGGAGTGGAATTCCCATCCTGGTTATAGGCCTTTGTAGTAGGTCTTGGTAAACTCCACCAGGTGTCTGTTGGCCTAGTTCTCAGATTTCACAGGGTCTCTCTAGGTTGGAACTCTGCAATTCTTTGTGTTGGCCCCCTCCCCTAATCCGAGAATTCACCGTGATTTTTTTGTGTGTCACCACTCAGGCTGTTTCTGAGGACAGTGAGCAATGTGAGCCCCAGTGTTGATGGACAGGCTACAAGACTACTCTGCTTGTCACCATCTGCCAGCCAGACATGAAGCCACTGATGCCTACCTTCCATGCCAGCCAGCCCAGACTGGTTCCTAGCAGCCCATTTGCCCTGCTCACACCTCCTGAGCTCACAAGTGAGAAAACTGAGATACAGTGTCAAAAGCCTCAGTGAAATCAATGCTCATTAAAATCAAAGCTCTCTCCTTATCCATGTTGCCAATTATTTTTCTAAAGAAGGCCATGGCCATGGGGGTGGTTAAGCAAGAGTCACCCTTGATAAATCTGTGTTGACTGTTGCTAATTACTTTCTTGTCCTTCACAAGCTTGGAAATGGATTCCAATAGAACGTGCTCCACAATTTTCTCAAGGACTGAATGGAGGATGACTGGCCTATAGATCCCTGGGTCCTCCACCTTGCCATTTTTGGAAACAGGCATTGAGTTAGCCTTTTTCCACTTAAAAGACTTCCAGTTTGCCACCTCTTTTCATAGATGATGATAATAGTATCACCATCACATCCACAGTCTCTGCCTGCATCCCTGTGTAAATTTCATTATCTTCATAGATCATGAGCTCAGCTTCTCTAAGGAGTCCCTAACATATTGTTCCTCCACTACTTTTTGCACTCCCCCTTCTAAAATTTTGCTGATAAAGACAGAGGTCTAGAAGAAGGTTTTGTTTACCAGTCTAAGTAGGCACCGAGTGCTTCAATATTTTCTATATTGTTCATTGTTGATCCCTCTAGCCATCAGTGCCTCCCTACTTTTTCTTGAGTTTTGTTTTACAAATAGCATGACTGTAAAGTCCCTTATTATAGTGCTAAATGTGTCTTACACAGCCTCTAGACAGGCTCTGGCCTTCCTGATTTTGCCCCTAAGCACTCAAGCAATCTTTTACCTTTTTTTAATCCCCATACCTTCTTCTACCATTTGTATATTTCCTTTTTGTCTTTTAGTTGAATAAGATTCTGCTTTCTTAGCCAAGCATAACTTCTACCAAAATTCCTAGCCTTCCTTCACGTGAATACAGTTAACTCATGACATTTCAAAAGGTTCTTGAAAAATCAGCCAGTAATTCTTTCTAGAGAATAAGTATGCACAACTTTAGCTGGAGATTACATGTATCATGACTTGCCTTCATTTCCCTCAAATATTAAAAAAGCTTTTATGAGTGGTAGAAACAATATTCTGTTTAATTACCCAATTAAACAGCTTTTCTTCTTAAAATAACAGCTGCACTATACTTCAAATAGGCATATGTTATAGCACCAGAAGGAGGTACTGTAATTATATATATAGGAAGAGGAAGGGGGAAGGGGTAGAGCATATGTACATTCACTGACTATGGAAAATTCTTCTTATCCTTATCAGATTTGGACAGAGGAGGGTTGTGCATTTAGCCCTTGCCTTCCCTGTTTCAGGGGCCACATCACCTCAAGAACTGGTCTGTTACTCAGCTGCCCCTTGAGTCTTGAGCTAT
The DNA here is from genome assembly GCA_030060385.1 of Muscicapa striata striata. Lineage (NCBI taxonomy): Eukaryota > Metazoa > Chordata > Aves > Passeriformes > Muscicapidae > Muscicapa > Muscicapa striata. Next base: position 108,246 of record JAREIS010000031.1, read on the forward strand.
CTGAACCCCAAGAAAACCTCCCATGTTCTTGAAGGAAGAAACACACCTTTTCTTCAGTCCATGGGAAGACCTCCTGTCCTTGCCCCTGCACAAAGCCTGTCTCCCTTTCTGCCCACAGCTGGGGCAGTGCTGCAGCCCAGGCTGTCTGCCTGTGTAACACTGGGCATGCTGCAACTGATTGCTGCTTCCCTGTCCCAGAGAGAAATCCACCTCAGCAGATCTTGTAGGGCCAACTTGTTCCAGCTGCCTCCCTTTTCTCACTGCAATATTCCAAATCCAACAAACACCTCCATAGCTGTGCAACTGCACCTTAACCTTAACTAAGGAGTAATGGCCCTTGCTTCAGTAATAAGAGTAAAATCTTGATTCTGCCTTAATTTAGAACTGGAAAATGAATTCCTGAATATTCCAAAGCAGTTGATATGGCTATTGTTTTCACTCTCTATACAGTCTTCTTGTAGACTTTGAAAGCCAACATAACTAGCAGAAGATGTATGATAAGTCAGTATTTGTAAGAGACAAGAACTACAATTTCCTGCCAAAATAATAAAGCAATCATTTTGTGGTGATGGAATAACAGCAGGATAATAAAACATCTACTTTACATGCCTGATCTCTGCAGTTATAGAGAGAGGGAGAACAGTTAGCTGATCCTTATTGTCACCTGGAACATGATAGTATAAGCAGCATATGCAGCAAGAGAGAAAGTATGATGCAGCTCAGAGACATGGAAGGTGAAATCAGTTTGATTTAGAGAAGGAATTATTTGTGTTGCCTAAGAGATGTCTCTGATCTTCCATTTTGAATCACAAGAAACCATCCTGTTAGCAAAAACTAGGGGACCAACTGTCATTTTGGCAAAGGCTAAGAGAGTAGATGGTGCCAATGTTTAATATTATCTAAGCTGAGATAACATCATATTTAGGGAATGTGCTACAGTATTTGAAGGCAAAGAGTTGTTAGCATGGTGTCAGCATGAAACTAGAAACATATCATAGAGAAAAATGTGATCTTTATATGCTATGGTTAACAGGTTAAGAGTGTGAGGTGAATTTGCATTTATATTAGCAGCACTTTTCCAAATATAGATCATAAGAAACTAGTAAGAAAAGTCATGAGGGAGGTATGAAGACTGGTCAGGGAAAATGGATTAATAATAGGTAGTAAGCGGGCCCCTGAAGGATCATAATAAATGATAGAGGATTCTCCTGGCAGAATATGACAGATGAGGTTGCCTGGAGCTATTTTCTATTTAACATTTATATTAGTGATTTAGAAATTGATTTGATGTGGAGTGCATCAAAATTTATAGATGACAAAAGCAGGAGGATTTTTAAAGTTGATACTCGGAGGACATGAAGGGTTTACAAAAGAATTTAATGAAGATGCAAAACCAACCCAGCATGTGGAATTTAATGTTACTGCATGGAAGAGGTATGCTCAGAGAGACTGAAATATGCCTCTGGTGTTTTGAATTCTGTTCTTCACAAACAGCACCTTTCAAGGTATGAGATGGTTCCTTAGACTTTTGTGACTTATTTTAGTCTTGCTGAAGTTCCCTAAATGGTGGTAAATATTCCTTTTAACACTCCCCCTGCAGCACTTATTTAGGTGATTATTTTCATTCTCATCTCAGTCTTATGTTGTTGCTGGATGTCATACAAGAAATATCATTTTTATATGAATCATGCTTTTTAAGCACTCACACCTACTATGCCCAAACATATATCTAGAAAATATCATAAAAGACTTTTCTATTTTAAATGCTTTGCGTTTAGAGAGTGAGAATATAGAGAGGAATTATGACAGATGCTGTAGAAGAAAACTGTCAAGTTTGCTCTCGCTCCAATGAGGAAATGAGATCCTCTTTTTGACTAGTTGATTTGGTAGGATATATATTAACTCTATTTTTATGATGAAGTGTTGCTGTAGGGGGAGGCTAGGCACAGCAGCTTAGTGTGCCACAAAACTGCAGGGCTTTCTTGCTTTAGGATAATTATATGTCCCAGTACAAAATACTTAGTCACAGAGCTGAATATGCAGGTTTATTTTGCCAACATTAAAATTTCCCTAAAGAGGAAATTCAGAAAACTTAACTTCTTATGATACATTGTGTCCAAACTGTAGGATTCTCAGAACATCTGAGCTTTGTGACTGCAACTGTTAAGAAAATAAGCCCTGTTTCAAAGCTCATTAGTTATCACATCCTGGCCATGATAAAACCTTTGCATGAACTGAAAAAAATAAATATTGAAATGAGACTGAGTCAAATTCCAAAGTAAGGCAGTAAGTAATGCTGTACAAGACTAGAAAAGGACCAGGCTAAGAATCTTAATTTAACTGGCAATGGCCCACAAGGGCATTTGAGAGCAAAGCAGATCTGAATTGCTTCAGATTCCATGGCAAATACTTCAGGTCAAATGTGTCCTCAGTCATAATTGATGTTTTTTAACCAGTGGCTCTTCAGAGCTTATTATATTCCTTCTGGATGAATAGACTAGAACAGAATATTTCAGTGGGAAAGGACCTACAGTTATCACTAGTCCAACTGCCTGAACAATTCAAGGCTGACCAGAAGTTAAAAGTGGTTACTAAGGGCATCATCTGAATGCCTCCTAGACACTGTCAGGCTTGGGGCATCAACCATCCTCTTGGTAAAGAAATGTTTCCTAATGTCCAGTCTAAACTTCCTCTGCTGCCACTTCAGAGCATCCTCATCCAGTGTCCTGTCACTGGATTCCAAGGAGAAGAGATCAGCACCTGCCTTTCCATGCTCCCTGCTAAGGAAACTTTAGAGAGCAGCTGTCAGAAATGGTGGTAAATCCTCTGTGTTATCACATATTTAAGGAAAAAAAAAAAAAAAAAAAAAAAAAAAGTGATGTTGCAAATGTAATTGCAGCCAGAGAAGAGGGGAGTGAGAACATGTGAGAGGAACAGCTGTGCAGACATCAGGTCAGTGGAGAAGGAAGGGCAGGAGGTGCTGCAGGTGCTGGAGCTGAGATTCCTCTGCAAGCTGTGGTGAAGCCCATGGTGAAACACCTGAGGGCCCCTGGAGGGCCCAGGGATGCAGAGATCCCCCCACAGCCCCTGGAGGATGCAGAGATCCCCCCTGCAGCCCCTGGGAGATGCAGAAATCCCCCTGCAGCCCCTGGACGAGCCCCATGTCAGAGCAGGTGGAACCTGAAAGAAGCTGTGACCCTGTGGGAGGCCCAAGCTGGAAAACAGAGTCCTGAGAGGGATCCACAGATCCACGGGAGGGAGCCCACACTGGAGCAGGTTACCTGGTAGGACTTGTGGCCCCACACTGGAGCAGACTGTTCTTGAAGGACTGCACTCCATGAAAGAGTGACCCACGTTGGAGTAGTTTGAGGAGAACTGCTGCTGTGGCATGTCCACATATTGGAGAAGTTTGTAGAGAACTCTTTCCCATGGGAGGGACCCTACACCTGAGAAGGGGAAGGACCAGAGAAGTGGCAGAAACAACTGTGATGAACTGATCCTGTCTCCCTGTACTGCTGGAGGAGGAGGGAGAGCTGAAAAGGAAGGAGAAATGGTGGGAAGGTGTTTTTAAGGTCTTATTTTACTTCTCATTATTCAGTTCTGATTTTGTTGGTAATAAATTCAGTTAGTAACTCTAATTTGAATCTATTTTGCTTGTGACAGTATTTGATGAGTGATCTCTTTCAGTTCTTATCTCAGCCCCTTTGCTGTATTTTCACTCCTCTGTCCAGCTGCTGGGGGCAGTGACAGAGAGGCTTGGATTGGCATCTGGCATCCAATCAGGGTCAACCAAAGGGTACAAACACAGGGGCTTGTAATCACATCTAAAAGTTCTCTTTTCCATGTGTTACTATTCCTTAATCAAGGATCTGACATAGATATCTCAAATCAGAGTTACTGGTTCCCATGGAATGGGACTGAAATTGATATTTACGAATTCAGATAAAATTTACAGTATCTCCAGAGATTTATTGAACCTGCAGCTCTAATGGCAAGTGGTTTTGGAGATCTCTTCTTCTCTGCTGGGTAAGTTGTAGGCATTTATGCTTTTTAAAGGCTCATGGAGTACAATTCCTTTTCATTTAGGCATCTTTAAATATTAATTCCATTGTTTTGCCCTTGTCTTCATAGCTGAAATTCAGGTAATAGTGTGCTATACTGGTGATTCTTTCTGAATTAGCTTTTATAAGCTGTTTCAGAGCTGTCTTCTATCATGTTTCCCCAAGCACAGGCAAGAAGGAATTATAAATGCATTTATGCTAAGCAATGCTTTCCTGCTCAAATAGCACCCACTTTTTTTTTCGTGGATACAGGCAGAATATGGTAATACTCAATGTAGGAGAGGGATTCTTGTGCCAGTCACGTCCCAGCTTGCAAGAAAGGAAAGAAACCTTGGTTCTTCCTTCCACGGAAATGCTGGTGCATCAGGATGGTGGCAGCACAGTTTTTTCCATCAACACTGAAAAAAACTTGGATTTACCTTTCCTCTAGTAGGTCCTGAGAAACACTTCATGATGCCATTACAGTTTACCAATCACCCACAGGTTACACTTTCCCTTTCTCTCCCAGCTCACCCAAAATCCAGAGTGCCTCCTCCTCCTGGGGTAACACCAGAGAGCTACAAAATACCCCTAAGCAGATAGGGTTTAACAGACATGAATTTCCACTTTTCTTGGCGGGGAGTTAAAAGTTCATGGAAAAACAAGGAAATAAACCATTACTTTAAAAACGAAGTAAAATATCTATTTGTATAATGCAAACCCACTTCTTTCCAACCAACCATAAAATCTTTTTAAAGCTGGTTTCTCTTCCAATATTTTCAGTGTCAGTGGTGACAATGCAGCATTCAAAGAAAATAATTGATAGACTAGAAATTTTGTTTGGTTGTTTTTAGAGAAAAAAAAAAGGCCAGATTGAAAATTCATGTGTAATTTAACAAAAAACAAAGGAGAAGGGGAAAAGACACATTAAAAAAAAGGAAAAACTACCCTGAATGTTAAATGGTGTACGATAAGTTAATGTTGGTAATGCATCATCTTTAATCATAGTGTGGATGATGGGACTAAAGCAGAAACATGGAACATGAAAAAAGAATGTTAATTGAAAAAGGGAACAAAAATTTTAATCAAAGAATAAGAAACTTGAAATGACAAGATTAATAATAACAACAAAAAAATCAGAAGTGCTAGGGTTGCCTTGGAAGCAATTAGTTGCCATCCTGGAAGGTTATGCAATAATCAACCTCTAATGTAATTAATGGGCTTAAAGGTCATTTCTCACCCTCAACAATTCTTCATAATTCACTTCAGACACAATACAAAAATCACTGGAATATTTGACTGAGTATTACCTGCTGAGGCATAAATGCTTCATTTCTGATAGGGTTTTTAGATAATACAGAGCACTTTCATATAACTGATTTGCACATAAATGTGTCTGTGTATTGGGCTCAATTGGAAATTTGGAGGGGGGGGGAAACATTTGTCCATCATTATGTTTTAAAAGTGGAAGAGAAATGAGGGAAAAATGATGACAGACAGATGAAGGGAGGCATGAAAGCTTCTTTCATAGTTATTCTATCACTGTGAACAGTTAAACCCAGAGAGAGTCCATTGCCTTCCACCTCTGAGCAGGCCTTAGAACCAAAGCCTAAACTTAAACCCACATTCTCAAGTTTGTTTCTGGCTTTGGAACATGTAAAACCTCCTCACAAGCCTTCAACCTGTCCCAAATTTTTGAGGCTCTATATCCAGATTTGAACATAAGCTTGTCCCTATTGCAGAGATACAGCTCCCCAAAAATGTCTTCACTGTTTTCAAGATTTCTTTTGAGCTACTGTGGAAAATGAAAAAGAAACATTAGACTCCTAGACATGCTTACATCCATTAGGGATCCAAGAAACCAAAACACTTATTTATCCATAGATTTACTTTGGAGACTGGCTGACAACACATTGTATCTCACTTGTCTGAGGTAGTTACCATAAATGCAAATACAGAAACCAAAGAGTGACCCAGGAGATGAGTGGAAGCCTTGGGTAGGCATAATCACTTCTGAAAAGGAAAAAAAAAAATGTCTTTATAAATGCATTAATAGCAAAAGGAGGGACAAGGAAAACCTCCAGTTTTGATTGGACATGGGGAATACAGTCACCAAAGACAAAGAAGCAGCTGAGGTACTTAACACCTTCTTTTCCTTTCAACAAGAGAGGTTTCAAGGACAGCTTGACCTCCTTAGCTAATAGATGGTGTCAGGGAGCAGAATAGCCCCCCTGTGATCCAGGAGGAAGCAGTCAGAGACCAGCTGAGTCACAGAGGTGCTCACAACGTTATGGGAAAAGGTGGAATCCATCCCAGGGTGATGAGGGAGCTGGCAGAAGAGCTCAGCAAGCTGCTCTCCATGATTTATTGTCAGTCCTGGCTGGCTGAGGAGATCCCAGATGACTGGAAGGTAGCCAGTGGAGCAATCATCCATAAGAGGGTGGGAAGGAGAATCTGAGAAACTACAAGTCTGTCAGCCTGACCTCAGTGCACAGCAAAGTTATGGAACAGTTTATACTGAGAGCAATCAGGCAGCACTTACAGGATGGCCAGGGGATCAGACCCAGCCAGCATGGATTTAGGAGGGGGAGGTCGTGTTTGACCAACCTGATTTCCTTTTATGACCAAGTGACCCACCTGGTGGATGCAGGAAAGGGTGTGGATGTTGTGTACCTGGATTTCAACAAGGCCTTTGACACTGCCTGCCACAGCACACTCCTGGAAAAGCTGCAGCCCGTGGCTGGACAGGAGCACTCTGTGCTGGGTTAGGAACTGTCTGGATGGCTGAGCCCAGAGAGTGGTGAACAGTGCTGCATCCAGCTGGGGATCAGTCACCAGTGGTGTCCATCAGGGGTCTGTGCTGGGGCCAGTCCTGTTTAACATCTTTTTTGATGATCTGGATGAAGGAATTGAGTGTACCATTAACAAATTTTCAGATGATACCAATTTGGGTGCAAGTGTTGATCTGCTGCAGGGTAGGAGAGCTCTGCAGAGGGATTGGACAGACTGGGTTTATAAGCTGAGTCCAACAATATCAGGTTTAACAAGTCCAAGTGCAGAGTCCTGCATTTTGACCACAATAACCCTATGCAGTGTTAGAGGCTGGAGATGGTGTGACTGGACAGTGCCCAGCAGAAAGGGACCTGGGGGTGCTGGTCCAGCTGACTGAGCATGAGCCAGCAGTGTGCCCAGGTGGCCAAGAAGGCCAATGGCCCCTGGCCTGTGTCAGGAGCAGTGTGGCCAGCAGGAGCAGGGAGGACATTCTTCCCCTGCACTCAGCACTGGTGAGGGCACACCTTGAGTGCTGTGTCCAGTCCTGGCCCCTCAGTTTGGGAAGGACTTTGAGACCCTTGAGCACATCCAGAGGAGGGAACAAGGCTGGGGAGGGGCTGGAACACAAACCCTGTGAGGAAGGGCTGAGACTCAGGGGTGACCTTTTCATTCTCTACAACTCTGTGAAAGGAGATGGCAGCCAGGTGAGGGTCAGCCTCATCTCCCAGGCAGACAGTGACAGGACAAGAAGACACAGTCTTAAACTGCACCAGGAGAGGTTTAAATTGGACTTAGGAAGTTCTTCACAAAAAAGATGATTGGGCATTGGAAGGTGCTGCCCAGTGAAGTGGTGGAGTTACCATTCCTGGAAGTGTTTATCAAAAGGTTGGATGTGGCACTTAATTCCAGTTGACAAGGTGGTGTTTGGTCATAGGTTGGACTGTCAAGCTTGCATGTTTTCAAGTCAGAATAACAGCTCAGGACACACTAGATTTTCCTTTACTTCACCCCCTCAAATAATCCTTCCACTGCATGAAATTCTTACCAAAGTTCCTATACATATATATATTAAGTTATATGAGTCTGTGTTTGTAGTTTTTTGCTATGAAGAACTATGAACATATTGTAGCTGCATTTAATATTTTGTCGATTTTGGCTTTATTTACTGAAAAAAATATCTTTTTCTTTGATTTGTATAAAGTGCCAATGGCAATATTTTGCTTTATACTGGTAACCTGCAGTTAAAAATGTGCTGCTTGATTTCCTTAGGAACTGTGGAAGCTGATGTCTTTTTATGTCCCAGACAGCAGTAAAATAATGTTTTTAATGATGTTATTTATTTTGTCTGAGACATCAAATGACAGAGATAATTGTTTATGTTATTATTAGACACACATATGAAAATGCTTTTCCTCATATTTGTATAAAGCATTCTTTTTTCTGCTGTAATTGCCAGCTTACATTGACTCTTCTGTAGTGAGTTCGTTTGGCATTTGTATTATCTCCTACTTTTTGATAAAAATGGCTTTACATAACTATGAGGGATTCAAGATAGGTGATGTTTAAATAATAAGAACAAATATACATAATGCTGTTTAAGCCATGTGCATGACAGTGCAGTTCATCTCATGAGACAGGAGTGAAATAGAAGTGGATTAACACAATTCACTGGCAAAGCAGGGAGAGGGGATGTCTGTCCCACTGTGGGCAGAGCTGTGCAATTTCTCTGCCTGCTACAGGAGGTGACTCATTGCCTGGAGAGGAATGAGGGAGCAGGCAGGGAGTTGGGTGGAGGCACAGGGAGGCATCTCCTGCAAATCCAGCTAGGAACTGTCTCCAGATTGCCACCCACTGTGGACATGGCTTGGATGATGTTTGCTTTACCCTCTTTGCTGGCTTGTGCACCTAGAGGAGACTTGCATGTTAGTCTCAGTGCATTACTGTTGACACTGAGGAATGTGAGAGGAATCCAAGAGTCCTGTCAGTTTTGTGCAAGGTCTGTGAGCTGGTCACTGGGCTCAGCCTAGCTCTGCTCACAGTCTGATGCCACAGACCAGACCACCACTCTCAGGCCTTATGGCCTTATGCCAGTGATCAAATCAGTTGAGCTGGGTTTAAAAACAAAAGAGGGACTCATTTACAGAGCAGGAGCAATGCACCTCACAGAGCTGTCAGTGGCAAGAAACAAGTTGGTCACTGCAACCTTCCCCTTCGGCGGCAGCAGCAGCAGTAAGTGTCACTATGAGCCATGCAAAGTCAGCTCCCTTTGTACTGTAAATCCTCCTTTCTTTAGATTTACAGACTGTTCTAGCTCTCTGGTGCAAATGAATAAGACAGGCAAGGTCATGTTTTTCCTTTATTTGAAAAAGTTAAGGACCATGAAAACTCAAGTGATCTTTTTCTGTTTTTAACTGAGCTGATTTAATCTTACTGTCAGGTAAAATCCATATGAAATCTTTCTCCCTATACAGTGATTTAAATCAGAAATTATTCTCTTTGCACAGTACTTTCTTCAGCAGAGTTTCAGAGGATGTGATGGATCAGACCACAGCCTTTTATCAGATGACATTTTCTGCATTTGACTTGCCAGTTGATAAATCCCTGCAGTACTTCCTTCAAGAGAAATGAAAGTTGATTGTTCCCCCCGTTGCCTTCCCACAGCCCCCCTTTCCTTCTTCAGAAAAGCAATGTCATCTTGATTGATGAAAGTATCACTTAATCCTCCATCTCTCTAAGGTTTGCACAAGCTGTCCCTTTTTAAAACAAATATTGCTAATTTAGCATTTATTGAAGTAGCTGTTCAAACACTACAAAATTCATAAAGCACTAAATTGCAACATCTTTCCTTCTTTAAGAAAATGAAGCTGCATCAAAAGGCTTGGCTCTAGATGTATTATGTGCAGTTTAAAGAATGTTTTCTAAATCTTTAGGGAGTTCTGTGCTTATAATATACTTTAAATATTTTATTTCATTATGGGAGGATAGTCCTTTATACTTGGCAGAATGGACTTTTCCACAGAGGGAATAAGGAACTGATAGTAGATTGGTTCTGACAATAGATGTTCACATGAGAGAAGAGGAACAAAACATATTCTATATGTGTAGCAGCAAATTTTAGGATGACAGAGAAAAATGTTTGATACTAAGAATACCAGACACTAACTCTGAGATATTTAGCCAGATGGAACAATTACTTGAATTTACTGAATTCAGTAGTAAAGGAAATGAGTTTATATCTTAAGGTACTGAGTGTTCCCACCCCATATGCAGTCCCATGAAATCAATAGGAGGTTGTCCTATAATTTCAGGCCTTTGAGATGACCTCTTCTGTGATCAATTTGATGGCTGTTGTGACCTGCTTTCTACTCAGAAGCAGCTCTCACACTCCTGTTCTTGCAGGTTTTGCTCGAGCAGCCTGGTAATAGTTAAAATTGTTGCAGTAGTGGCAATAATTAAATAAAAACATCTGAAAGGTTCCAAGTTATTACAAAACTCTAGTCTCATAGAATCATTTCCTGCTTCACCAGACATAAACCACTTATTTTTCTGTAGACATCTTCAAAGGGAAATGCTGAAACTTATTAAATAAACCATATTATTGCTTAGGATTAATTAGCAGATGGCTTAATGATATGCACTAGTAATTGCTACTGCTTGCACATATTTGATTATACTTTATTATCATAATTGTGTTTAAAATACATCATGGTCATTGATATTTTGTGTTATGTTTATAATTGGTTAACAATTTCCCTGAGAATTATGAGTTTTGCAGGGATTGCTATCTTGTTATGTTCTATGTCAAATGGGATTTTAGGCAGCTTTTTTCATCCTGGTTAAATAAAGATATATTCAAAATATAGATTAAGGATAGCTATATACAGTGGTTATAATGATCATTTGGAAACAGTTTAGTCCATCACATTTTCATAAAATTAATTCACTGCTTCATGAGTGTTTGCAAATGATAATCATCCTCTTGTCTGACTAGTTTTATTGAAAATGAATATTGCAGTAAAGTCATTTTTCAACTCTTCCGACACAGCCTCAGCATTCCATATTGATTCACACTATGAATGAATGTGAGGGCCTAAAAATACTTACATGGTGTTAAGGAAGGATTGGAAAAGATGATTACACTTAATTTCTTACAATAAGTTAATCTGTCTTTGGGTCCAAGCCAAATATATTTTTTCAGTGATATAAATTGCAACAATTCTATTCAGTAATTCAGTTTTCTGCACACACCCTCCCCCACCAAAAAAAAAAAAAAAAAAACAAAACAAAGAACAAACAAAAAAACTCTAACATCAAACACTCCAATAAGGTATATTAAAGGTCTAAACTCATGAAAGTTTTACAAGAAGATTTACAAGAAAGACTTCTGTCCTTAATTCATGCCATTGTGCAGCATGGATTGTGCAAAAACAAATTCTGCTCTCCAGCTTGCCTTAAAATTCTTTTTATAGCTAACCAAACAGGAAAGCTAGCCAAATAAGGAAAAACTAGTCATTTATTAGCCTTTTGCAGCTGTTTGGATTTTTTTTGCAGCTCTTCAAGAAGTTATTAAGGAAAGTTATTAAGTTATTTTTATGTCACAGTCTTCATTATTTCTATTAAGCAACAAAAGCAACCAAAGAGTAAGGAAATAGAAAAAAGACATACCAGTCAATTCTCATTAGAAAAACAAAGAGACTAAGTACTGTACATCTAAATAACTCAGTGATATATAAAATTGAATGAACATGAACATGAAAAATAAAATGTTAACTCTTCCTGTCACATGTTTTGATTTCTACCATGAAGCAGAGGACCAAAGCCAACAAATTATTTGGACTCCTGTTATTTTCTTATTTACAAAGAGGAATCACAATCAATGCAAGAAGATTTATAACTTTCCCCTGTGTGTGAGCCTGGATGTGGACAAGGTGTGTGATTGGAAAACCCCTTGAATTTCAGAGGCAGAGGGCAAATGTCTCTGGTTTAAAAAATATGTCTCAGTTTTTCAGTAATGACTAATGAGTGTTGTGGTTCTCCTTTATTGCTCATTACTGCCAGGTTGTTTCCCCAGTCACACAGGGATGATCATCCCTAAGGTGTTTAATTCACAAATCTCTGTAAGTCCATTCCAGGATTTCAGTTGCAGCCAACGTAGCTGATTTCAATTTTGAAATAAATTAATTTGGATTTAACACTTCAAAGCACATACTGCATCTCAGAGAGACATATAAGTTTTGCAAAAAAAACCTGTTTATTTATATAAATTAAGAGGATCATTGCTTTTCTTTGTTTTTCCTCATCCATACACTTTTACTCAGGCAATGTTTTGTTTGTTTTCTCTTATCTGTTTGCCAGTGACAAATAACTGATTATACAAACCACAAAAATGGAAATACTTTCTAACATATATTCACAGATAAAGCTGCAGCTTTCACTGGATTGTACCTCAAAGCCTTCCTTTTATTCAGCTGTATTATGTATAAAACAACCTATTAGAGAGCAGAAGTTCCCTGATGCTTTCAGCAGGTTCATAAATCCATATTTAGTTATGGAATTTCATTCCAAAAGTGCTGAGCACCTCTGGTTTTCACTAAAGCCCCTATAACAAAAAATAATCAGACTGAGAATAGTATCAAGGAGATTTAGATGCATTGGTTTTTATAAACACCTTTGAAAACAAACCACAAATTTTAATATTGCAGCCATGTAATTAACATAATTCAAAATATTCATTAATAAGAAATTTTCATATCTCTGGTAACTAAGATTTGGTATCACTCCTGTTGCATACAGAATATTTATATTGCTGAAGTTTCTATGGGAATAACATCTGAGGCATCATCATTACAAAGAAATGGCAAGAGCAATCTGTCTTGATCAAAAATGAAATCCCAATCTGAAGCAACTCTAGGAATTTTCTCCTTCTTACAAGAAGAATAGAGGAAAGGCATTTAAAATATTTTAAGAAATGCCACTGAAATCTCACAGCAGGATTTCATTACTTGCTTTCACTTTTTGCTACTGTCCACTTAGTAATTGTCCTTGGGAGGAGGGCTCTGCAGAGTTCCCTACTTTGAATGGCTGCACGTCCCAGGAAAATGCAGCACAGGTTAAGTGAGCAGAGCTGTACACTGATGCAGAGCAACACTTCTCACACAAGAGCCTATAAAATTGTGGGGCAAAACTATAGTGCCTAAAGTACCATCAGAGAAACTTTAGCTAAGAAAGATGCTCAAGTCTACCCCTTTAACCAGCCAGACCATCCAAGCCAAACACAGAGATAATCAAGAGCAGTCAGCCCTTTATTCCCAATGTGTCTCTGTTTTCCTTCTCTCACTTAGGTGATTGCCATTCATAGCTCTCATTTTAGATTATAAAAATATATTTTATATGGGATTTATAATCCAGAGTTAGAAAAAAGCTGTTTTGATTTGAATGGATCATTCTCAAAATGCAGCTTAACTACTTAAAAGCATGCACCATTTAATAGATCATATAAATAATGCAGGTGGCCTTTGGGGGAAAAATTATAGCAGGCAATAATTATTTTGTCTGGCATGGTTCACTTCCAATCTTAGATTTCACTGCCATTAATTAAATAACTTTGTCAGCAAAAGCGTTATCAAAATTACACATACAATTTCCATCTGTTGGCAGTATAAACTCTCTTAAGAGAGTTTATACTCTCTTAACTGGACACCAAGAGGAATGATTGTCACAGCTTAAATTAATTTAAAATACATATTATGATTTAATTTCTTACAGCAAGCTTGAGTGGGGCTATTAAAAGGAGTAAACAGGTCTCTATAAATGGTATGAATGAGGGGGTGGAGCACATCTGTTTTCAGGCTTTCCTATCCCAATTTCTCTCTGTTGCCTAAAGGCACAACTAAGAGAAAGACTGTTGCATTTTTAACCTGATTTTTTTCCATATGCTGGGTAAGTGGATTGGCAATGGGGCAGCTCTTAGTGCCTGAGTGGTTTGAACTGCAATAGCTGTGTTTTCACTGGCAAGTAGTGTGGTCCCCCAGAAACCCATCAGGAAAGCCAGATGGGGCTTTGTTGTTGAGGACATGGCAACCACACGGTACAAATTTTGGGGGCTTTTATTTTGGACTAGCTCTAGTCTCACTTGTATTCCAAATGCACCTGTCTTTAGGAGTTTGGGCAATAAATGTACTCCTTGAGTACACCTTTCTATTTTGTTTCCTACAAAAAGAGAGTGCTACTCTGCATGCTCCAAGATGATGCTGCAGTGCAAACCAGTGCCCAGGACAAGGGATGAACAGGGGATTCACTTCAGCTGATGTGAACAGAAACACAACTTACACATGCTGTTACTCCAGGGATAAAACCATTTGCCAAAGCTAAATGGCCAAAAAAAAAAATTTTCCAGCCATTTGTACTGCTTGTCAATCTGCCTCTTCTACCCAGTGACATTAAACCACTGCAAATTTTAAAGAAAGAGGAAAGTGGATTTCCAGCCAAGCAAAGGACACTGTCCTGATGCTGGGGCCCTTCTCAAGTGACAGCAGCCAGCAGCCAGCTCCTCCTCACCCAATGACTCTGCTGGATTCCATGCTTACTAGCCAAGATCCTTATTTTATTTGCCTAATCCATTCTCTTGTACACAATTAAGTGTCTCTAAACAGAAAATGGTGTATTATTTAGAATAACTTCTCTTATACACATGCAATCCAAGGATGTTATCTCTTTTGAATGTATAGACCAAATTTTCTGTCTTTTGTGCCATAAAAGGCCTTCATTTTAAAGGACTTTGTATGGGATACTACTATCCATTCTTTCTCAGCTGAAATGAGTTGTTTCCTAAGCATTGTGTGTACAAAAAGGCCAGCAGTAACTTCCAGAAATAACCTTTAAAACCTGAAGGGAGTAGAAGGTTTTCAAAATTTAAGATTGAGTTGTTCTAGAATTGAGATTTTATTAAGTGTTGCTCTTTCCTAGAGTAGAAGTAGCTAACTGTGACCACAATTGCACTTACTTCCCCTACCCCCTATGTGTTATTCTACATTGATCTTATATAATTTCCCACGCCTTAAATTGAGGGGGATTTCCCAGGTATTTTGCAAAATAGCAAGCATTTGACTTTATTAGCAACTCAATGCATCACAATTTCAACATTTCTCTTCATCCTCAGTCAGTTATAAACATTGACTGAGTAAATTTGCACCTACCACAAGCTCAGACATTTCAGTGTTTCCTCCTTTTCCCAGTCTTGTCTTTTTCTTTCCTCTTTCCTTTTCTTCCAGGTGAAGAATAAATTGGAAACTCTAATGATTCACACCTTATTTCTTCTACCCTCTGTGATCCAAAGAGTCTCATTACTTAGGAAGAATGTGAGATGGAAATCTCACACCCCAGCAAAGTAAAAGATAGTGTTTTTGTGCTTTGAGCAACATGAGTCAATGGAGTATGTCATACTTTTCTGCACTATTCTTCCTCTCTCTACACAACCTAAGGAATGCATTAGCTAAAATGCACAATTGAATGTTGTCTATAAACCCAATATAGATGTGCATTACACTATTTAAGGAGTTGACAGAATTTGACATTGTGTACAAAATTTCCTTGAAGGAATTAACTAGGTTTCAACACTTATGTAATCAGTAGTAATGTGAAAAACAATGTGTGTGTCTGATTTTTTTTCAAGTTGTGAAGGTCACAGAAATTCACATTCCCTGCTGCTCTCTGAGATTAATTGCAGATAGTCTCAAAAAAAATCAGCTCTCAGAGAGCAGTGAGAGATGGCTGCTCTCTGTGAGAAGGGAGGAGGAGACAAAGGGTGGCTGGTGATGGGCTGTGGGCAGCATGGGGGAGCCAAGGAAGGGGTGGGCAAGGACAGTCAGGGCTGCTGGTGCCCTGAGGGCACTGACATCTGGTCAGTGATCCAAAGACAGTGCAAATTGTAGGATCTGTTATAAGTAATAGCAAAAGAGAAAAGCCCTGTTATGATGTTACACACTGCCTGCATGGTGCTCCCATACCCCAGGTGGCACATGTGCAGTCCTGCTTCACTGCTGGAAAGTGTCTTGGAGCTGCAGAGGGCAACATGTGCCCAACAGGCATGACCAGAGGAATGGGGCAGCTTCCAGTATGGGCACAAACTAGGCAAGGTAGTTTTTTATCTGGAAAAAGAGATGACTATGGGTGAAATTTACAGTGACAGAAGTCTATAAAATTTAAAACTTGCAGAATTATAAAACAAGAAACAGTGGAGAAGTTATGACTCACAAGGCAGCAAGGTTACAACAAAGAATTTTGTTTTCACAGTGTGCAAAGAGAAAGCTATGGAAATCATTGCTACAGGATATTTGAGAGAACAATAAGTAAGTGAGTCTTAAAAGGGATTAATCAAATTCAAAATCGTGTAAGGCTCTGCTGAACATGAGTTACAATGTTTGTCCCTAGACCCTAAACTATCACCTGCTATAAGGCTTATGCCTGTCATTTCCATCATACCATATACAGTTGGACACCTTCAGGGAACAGGCACAGGTTAGTTTGGTTCAACCTGACAGCTTCTATTTTCTCACATCTCTTTGATGAATAGAGGTTCAGATCCTCTTCTTTGATCTTATGTTTCATCAGTGTCTCAACTTCTCAAATCCTGCTGTGGACAAGTGGGGGCTCAAAACAAGTCATGTCCTGTGAGAGACTTTGTCTCCAGAAGGTATGTGAAGGTATCAGAATGGTCTGGCACAGAGCAAACTCCAGCATAAACCTGATTAAAGGCTACCTCCAGAGTCTGTAGAAGGAGTTGGTTTTCTGACACCTCTTCCTATAGCATTATTCAGAAAGGTATGTGGATATGTATATGTGTAGTCAAGGGTAAAAAATCACCAACACTGGGAGTACCAAGCCCCCAAGGTTTTGGTGTTTTTTTATTTAATCCATCTGCAAATAAATCTCTGAGTAAGTTAGGCCACTTCCATCAAATAAGGCTGTTTCAGCCAAGTGGCAATACTTGCAATCTGCATATCTGACTGAATTCATGCTGTCAAACATCTATTATGTGGAACATTGCTCTCAAGCCAAGCAACATGCAGACATGTTAATTATTCCTCTTGTTCATCCTTCCCTCAAGCAATGTTTTAATGAAAGCCTCAGGCAACCCCCGACTTTCTAAACACCTTATTGACTAGATATTGTATTTTTCTAGTGTTCAAAAATGAGAGAAGAAAAAAACCCCTAGTTTTCCTTTGTCTCTATGGACTCATTTTCTTTTGTCAGATTCAGAGCACTGGAAGCACAGGCTCTCTGCCCCCTGAAAGCAGCCCTGAACCATACAGTCACATCAGTCTCACAGTCAAAGCAGCAGAATTTGCCTCTAGTTTAATTTTCTCTGTATTTACAAAGTAGGGTAGTATGATTTGAGAAGCTTCTTCAGACAGCCAACATGCCTGTATTTTCTTATGGTCACATCCAAAGAAGTGGGCAATATTGGGCAATTTAAATTTCCTCCTCTCCCTCGATTTCTTCCCTCATGAAATAGTAGATAGTAAAATTTATCTGTATGGAGAAGGAGAGAAAAAAGTTTAGGTTCAGAGATAAGGTGATATATTTGAGCTGTCAGGTATTTAAATACTAATAGCCATGAGAAATGCAGTTTGGTTTGCTGCTGCTATTTCTATTTTATCTTCCTCAGAGACATTTATATGTTTTTCCTTTTTTAAAATTTTTGTTTACATATTCCCTTTTGCAATCTATTTCTTTTTAAGTTGATTTAGTTATGCAAAAAAAAAATCTGGACTACAAGGTACTGTACATAAATTCTGGGACATACTCATTCCATCTTATTTGGTTTTTTTTTCAGTAGGTCTCCAATCACCACCACTGTTCTTTTTGCAAGTAATTTAATGGTTGAGTTCTTTTTCATAAGTCTTCATTGTCAAGTATGTTCTTCAATTAATTTTTTATTAACCTACCAGTTCAACTGTATTTGCAATGTAAACAGATAAGTTTATTTGCATCATTTAATGGTGGTGGGATATGTGTATTGAGCATGTCTGAAAGGTGCCATTTTGCTTTTATAAGCAACTTTGCTCTGTAGAGAGAAGAAAATTGTACCTCAGGCAGTGTCCTGGACTCTGTGTGGAAAGAGAGCAATTTGCAGCTTTATCCTAAAGTGCTGAATTTATCTGAGGGGAATTTCAGCACACAGTGCAAGGCAATAGCCTAAAGTGTAATGTCGGACAGTGGGATCAAAATTCAAGACTACAGTGCATCAGCCTGGAAAATGCAGAGAAACTTCATCATCCCAGAGCTGTGGGAAAGCCAATTATCTCTTAAAGTGATCTCCTTCTAGAGCTGCCCCTCCAAAGACACTGCTCCTCTTGCACCTGTCCTCATTGTCCCTGGTGGGTGGCACAGAACTATCAGAGTCAAAAGATTGCTCAAACATTACTCTTCCCAGTTTGTTGGGCCCCTGCTGTCCCCTGCCTTGCACACTGGTGTGACGTGAGATGTTCAGATTTGGTCACAGACTGTGAGAGAAGGTAACAGTCCTCTCCTTGGAGTTTTCAGGTGCTCTTCCTATGCACTTATCCTGCTATGAATCTGCTCTCAATGCCATTGCTCCACACCCAGATTTTGGGAAAACTTGTCAGCACTGAGGTACAGTGCTCCTGTATATGACTGGAAAAAGTAACTCCAGGCAATGTCAGTAGTGAAAATAGACCATCCTTCCTGTGACCTCTGCATTGCAGTGAGATGAGTATAATTTTAGAGGCATCACAGTTGCTGTACAAAGTGTGCATAAAGAACTTTATTCTTATTGTTTAAGAAATTCAACTTAGTAAATTTCAGTCCCTTTAAATATATAGACACATACACTAGAAAAACATTTTCTAAATGTCACAGCAGCAGTACTTCTTTTGAAAGATGCATGTATTTTGCTCTGTAAAGGAAAGAGTGAGGAGGAAGCTGACAACTCATTACTCTTGTATATCAAAAAAAAGAATGTTGTATTACTTGACTGTGTGAAGCATTTTTAAACTAAAATATAACAGCTCACATTTTATGGCTCTACTCTCAAGTCAAAGTGAACAGTGACAAGATTCTTGAACTTGAGTGAAAAACAAAATCCTGTGATGGTCTTACCAGGAGCTTCTTAGCACCTCCACAGGCTATTGCCATCCCAAGGCTTGAAAGGACTAGAACAGGTAGGATTGGAGATTATTAACTGTGTTTTAGACTTGACCATTGTGTGGATTCCTTTCAGCATGTATAAAGTTGCTTTGACAACTTCCCCATATTTCATCCCCTAAACTTATATTTGAATGTCCATTCCATGAAATATCAGGCAATGTCACAGCACTGATTCTCCTTGCCCTGAATTTAGCCCACCATGATGAGATCCAAACATCTCTGCTTTTGCATAAATGAATGGAAACACACTCCACCTTCTAGGCAAGTGAAACATGTGCCTGAATTCAGGAGATCTTTGGTCAATCGTCTCCTCTTGCTGACCAGTTCCTAAGCAGAGCAACTTGTGAACATGCATTCAGCTCAGCCTTGTAAGCCAAAATCTTTGTCCCACCAGTCCTTTTTCCAAACAGACTGGAGGGTGAAATGGTGAAATGTTGCTGCTCTTCACCCACAAGTCTCTTGTGGTAAAGGGTAAGTTTATTCCCTGTAACACAAATCATAGTAGTTTTTGCAGATGAGTCTTCCTTTATTTATTCTCTGCTCTGATACTGCATTTTTGCAGCTGATTTACAATTTACTTCCCAGAGATAATTTTCATGGAGACTCAGTATTCAATTTTAAAATTATTTCACTGTCCCTGCTAATGCAGGAAAACTTCCCTGTCTTGCTCACTGCACTGAAGAGCATTATATCATAAAAGATGTACAAGTCTAAGCAGAATGTCTGAGACCAAGCATTCTGACAGATACCTCCTGCTCCTTTCCTAAACCCCTCAATGTACTTGTCCAAGAACAGAGCCAGAAACTTGTTATTCCTAAGCAGGTGCTCAGCAAGCCTCCATGAAGTTAAGAGAGCTTTTCAGAGTGATTGCAACTCACATATGAGGTCCCCTCCCATGAGCTGAGAGAGAGAATAATTTCATTTGAATTTCCTTTCCAAATGGCCTGAAGTGCTCCTATTAGCTATTAGAAAGCTAAAATTGTTCTTAATCTTTGATTTTGAGATTTTTTTTTTTCACATACACACCTCACTTAAAAATTCTGAAGTTTTGAACTGAATTGCTCTGCAAGAAATTTGCCTGCTCACCTGTGATGGTAACTTCTGTCATGCATACATGTTAAGGGTAGGAATTCTTCCATTTAAGTTCCTGTCTTGTGAGGATACTGAATCTTTCCTTTCCTCAGCCTTCCTGTTTTATTCTTAGACCAGATACATCTCTGTGGCATTTGATTGCCTGAATGTTATTTATCCATAACTGGACAGCAGCCAGATTGCCATTCTCCTCTGAGTAAATAACTTAAGATTAAATGAAAAATATACATTACAACAGGAGCCAGTTCAGGAAAAAAACTTTCAAACATACAATAAAAAATAATTTATTTTGAGACAAAAACCTACAGCGAAAATGACCATTTTAATTTTGAAATTTCAGATTCAAAACTAAATAAAAATTCCATTTGTTTTATGCCTTGGGACCATTTGTGGAATTAAAAATAGAGTCTTCTAAGTTAAAAGACCAAGGGCTTAAGATAATGATGATGTTCCTTATGAGATTTTATTTCACGTTTGCTTTCATATGATCCCATGGACTGAACACCTGATAATGTTGAAGAGTGTTACGTATGCTATTGAGGTGCATCTCTTCACATTCAAAATTGATCTGAAAGAACTCAGAGACCCCTGCATAATGTGAACTGAAGCATTACCAGTGCAGACAAATGGGAGATTTGCTTCCAAGGAGCCCATCTGATCTGAGAAAAACCACTAACAGGTGTACCCAAGGGAAAGTGTGATCTCCCAAAGCAGTATTTCCTGCAGTGTTCTTATACCCTCATTTTACTCAGTATAAGATTTTAATGACTCAAAACTGTTTAAGGAAGTTTAGCACTAAAGAACAATGAACAGTTATTTAGAATAACTATTTGAAAGAAGCTACACTGAGGAATTATGTGATGCATATTCTTCTGAGACACATATCAGACATTGAACATTGAGGCTGGATGGCAGAGGGTTTTTACTTCGTTGAGTTTTGCTTTGTCCTAACATTGAAGGATAAATAGCAATGAATTGGAGAAATGTACAAGGTGGTCCATAATACTGTCTTGTTTCTAATTTTGAAGGGAACTTCTTTGTAGACTAAAATTTTGGTATTTGGTTCTTTGTTTTCTTTTAATACCATTAGCAGT
Source organism: Muscicapa striata striata (assembly GCA_030060385.1). Lineage (NCBI taxonomy): Eukaryota > Metazoa > Chordata > Aves > Passeriformes > Muscicapidae > Muscicapa > Muscicapa striata. Next base: position 129,412 of record JAREIS010000031.1, read on the forward strand.
CATAGTGTTGTCCTGGTTACAATCATATATGGGTTTAAAAATATATCACAGGAATTTTCAAGCATGAGCAGCTATCCCATTGATGCAGTGGGGTGGTGGAACAAAGCTGTAGTAGCAGAAAGTTCAGCAGCTGCCTTCTGCTTATGAACTGGTTATATATGGAGATAAAGCAAAATTTTCTGTAATAACTTCAGATTCACACTGTGTTTTTGTCACACTGTTTTCAGGTGTGACAGTTTTTAAAGGTCATATCTCTCTTTCTAAGAGGAATTTTTTTTTTAATGCTTTTCCTTTTATCTGGTTGTAAGCCCATCTCAGACCTCATATTGTTTACTGACATGAGACAGTGCATGATAAGACAGAAAAATAAAGCTGTTATTTTTAAAATCTCAGCTCAGAGCAAATTGCCTCCTTGAACATCCTCTCCTGTGATCTTTGAAAACACATAGTAAAATGCCTACATTTTAAATTCTAACTAGCTTCATCACTTTTTTTTCCTACATTTTCCAGTACTTCAGAAGATACTTATTTCACATCAGTTTCTGGGATGTCCCACTGCCTTAAATTTCTAGAATGTACAGAGAAGTAAATTGCAGTTTATATTTTAGAAGCCAGGAGTTATTGTGTTAGATTGCCTAGTTAGCCTTGCTATCAGCACACTGGTTTCTAGGAAGTCATTAGTGTTTCAAACCGCTTCTGTAAAAACCATATACTTATGTTTTTATATCCTGGCCATCCAGTGTGAAAGAAGCCCTGTGCTTAATGTGCCTTTAAATAATGCCTTCCCCTCAGAGGAATGAAACAGCATATTCTCATATGAAAATCTGTCTTTGTGCCTCATGGGTTAGTGTCCATCACGAAGGCATCACTGCAGGATAATGTATATGCAGTGCCTGAGAAAATAAAGGAGAAAATTATTCTGGCAGGTATTGAAAAATACCCAAAAGTCAACACAGTCACTTGTCACAGCCAGCATGGCTTCATGAGAGGAAAGTCCTGTTATCAAACCTGTTTTCCTTTTATGACAAGGTAACCCATCTAGTTGATCAAGGAAAGCCACTTGATGTAATCTTTTTGGGTTTCACTAAAGATTTAAATACTCTCTCTCACGGAATCCTTCTGGACAAACTGTCCAGTTCACAGCTGGATAAACACATGATGTGATGGGAGAGCAGCTGGCTCCTGGGTCAGGCACAAAGGGTTACAGTGAAGGGTGACATCAGACTGGTGACCTGTCACTAGTGGGGTTCTGCAGGGCTCTGTCCTCCTTCACCTTGTGCTCTTCAACACCTTCATAAATGACTTGGACACTGGTCTGGAAGGGACACTAAGCAAGTTCACGGACAATACAAAACTGGGAGGAGCTGTTGATTCCCTCAGGGGCAGGGAGGCCCTGCAGAGAGACCTGGACACATTAGAAGGCTGGTCAATCACCAATTGCATGAATTTTAACAAGGGAAATTCCTGGATTTTACATCTGAGGTGGGGCAACCTTGGATGCACAAACAAAGTGGGGAAGGAGAGTCTGGAGAGCTGTGCAGGGAGGGGACCTGGTGGTCCTGGTCAATGGCAGGTTGAACATGAGCCAGCAGAGCCCTGGAGCCAGGAGGGCCAACCCTGTCCTGGGGGCATCAGGCACAGCATGGCCAGCTGGGCAAGGGAGGGATTGTCCTGCTCTGCTCTGGGCTGGGGCAGCCTCACCTCCAGTGCTGGGGGCAGCTCTGGGTGCTGCAATAAAAGGAAGACATTGAACTATTAGAGAGTGTCCAAAGGAGGGCAAAGAGGATCGTGAAAGGTCTTGAGGAGGAGTGTGAGGAGTGGCTGAGGACACTTGTTCTGTTCAGCCTGGAGAGGAGGAGGCTGAAGGGAAACCTCACTGCAGTTACAGCTTCATGGTGAGGGAAAGAGGAGGGGCAGGCACTGATCTCTGCTCTGTGGTGACAGTGACAGAAGCCGTGGGAGTAGCCTGAAGCTGTGTCAGGGGAAGTTTAGCTTGGGTATTAGTATAAGCTTCTTCACACAAAATCTTCAGGGTCGTTGGGTGTAGGAGAATAGTTGTAAGCAACTGTAGGAGAATAGTTTGTAAGGACAGTGCAGGAGGCAATCTTTCCCAATGAATTACAGCTGCACTGATTACTGAGGAGTGGAAACAGCCTTGCCTGCCCAATGAGAATGGGGGTTATAAAAGAGTGGGGCAGCTGGCTGTAAGTGGGAGCTTGAGGTGTAGAGTGTGCTGCAGTTTGGGATGGAGTGCTGTGAGGAGGAAGGGATGTGTGGTTATGCAAGGGACAGACAAGGTAAGATGCTGTATGAGGGACAGACAAGGTTAGGCAGCTGGGTTCAGGGACAGGTTGAGGTTAGCCAGACATGTAAAAAGAAGGAAACTTGCAGAGAGATGAGAAGGAGTCAGCTGTGTGAAGCTGTCTGTGAGGAAATGAGTCAGAGTTGCCTGAATGAAGTTCATTGAGAGAAGGCATGTAAAGTTTTTAATGAAGGACTAATGATTGTGTCAGTCCAGTCTGTCTTGCTATAATTACTGCAGATGGGCTCCTCAGAGGAGTGGTCACAGCACTGAGCCTGAAAGTTTGGTGTTGGTGGCATGGTGTGAGTCTTGGAGATGGCCAGGAGCAGGACTTGGTGGTATTTATGGGTGCCTTCTAACTCAGCACATTCTGTGGTTCTGGGATAATCAAGCAACAGGGCAAAACAACATAAATTTTGTGACGTTGATGTATTTTATTCTGTTTTCACCACCAAAGATTAATTTGTAGGAGCACAAAAAGATTAATTTTATCACTTCTTTTCAGTGAATAGTGACAAGAAACAATGATGAGAAAGAGGTTGTCTATCTCAGGAAGGAAATGGAGCATACCAGTAACTTGCTAATACCATACCTGTTCTTTTAAAACTTGCAGAGAATTCTCCTTGTTGAAGTTCCTTTCTATAAAATATATAATATGTTGTTTAAATTTCCCTTTTGAAAGCACCCATTTTAAGTTGAATCTTGATTATTTTAAATAATTTTAGGTTCAGTAAATAGAAGAAATAGGGTTCTAATTCAATAGGAGGGCTTTTTATAACTTTTCTATCTCATCAAAATTTATTCTTTATTTTGAACAAGTTGTTTTTGGCATCTTGACTCTGTCAGTTTTCCCTGTTTAGGAACAGAACCAGCAAACTCTTTACCACTTTTATTCCTGATCAAATGGAAACCTTGTCATATGAAAATGGTAAATGTTGTTCTGCAAAACTTAATGTTTTTCATTTACATTAGGAGCAGTCTTTTCTGGATTACATCTAAAAGTTCAATTACTGCCACCCAGGCTTATTTTTATTAGTCTGTTACACCTCATCATCAGTAACAATCTTAACACAGAATTTCTGGGTGGATGGGGGATCCAGTAGTTTTAATCTTTGCTCACAACCCCTCGCTGCTACAGGAGATAGCAGTACAGTGGTCCTGCTTCAGTAACAGCTTTCCTTATGGTGTAGGTCATCTCAGAGTAGCACTGTTTCAAATACTGAACAAATATGTGGAAAATACATATTTCTATATGTTTCTCTAAGAACAAGTTATGTTACCTTTGTTCTGCCATGTTCTGTATCACATGTGCTGGGACTGTCCAACATGGGATGTTACAAGGAAGGGCATACTTGGACAAACATCACTTCAGAACAATCTAACTAAGAAGTCCATGACTAAGGCAATCCTTTATTTCCTCTGCTCACTAATTATACCTTGGAGTATATTTGTTTACCCATACCTTCAAATGCAGCACTATAGTTGATCAGGGAGATCTCCAGCTGTTCTAGAAAAGCATGCTTGGATTATTTTCTTCTCTCTGATCCTCTGCAGCAGTAATTTCTCTATACTGACAGCACTCCAGAATTTTAAAGCCTTTAATCATAATCAAGGTTTTTTGAATATTGGATCACTGTGAATGACAAGCTTATAAAACCCACTGTTGTTGATGTATTAGTCGTGTTCTTGAAAACCAACTGATGATGTCTATTAGTGGCTTACCTACAAAGAAAATAATTTGCATTATTAAAACAGTGGTACACATATTTATGGATTACTGCAACAATCAATAAAGCAACAAAGTAGAGAAGAAAATAAGAAAATTAAGGCAGAATCATGAGGTTTTATTTATGTATTATCTCTGTCTTAAAAAACTAGCATGTCCTGTGAGATTTAAACTTTGAGCAGAAAAAATAATATAAACTGACTTTGAGCACATGAGAAATGGATTTATGAACTGCAGAAAATGAAGTACATATCTCCTCATATTTCCAAAAGGACAAAATTATATTTTCTCTTATATGAGTGCGTCTGTGATTCTGTTTTCATCAAGAGTTAATGGTATAAGTAAAGGGAATCACTCTTTCACTTTCTATAACTTTTTAAATCAGTCTTTTGATTTAAAAATAAATTTAAAAATCAAATTATTTTTAAAAACCCACAAGAACACATAATTCAGATCTAGGTCCATCTTTTTCCGTGGAAATTTTTACATTCAGAAGGTTTTGACAAAACTGTTCTCTTTAGAAGTTTTAAAGGGAATTCTGTTCAAGTGACCATGGTTAATAGATATCATAGAGTGATGAATAAAGCCATTTTGGGAACAAACTCTATTTTCTATTAAGCAGTGTTTTGTTCCATGGAAAAACTTACTGGCTAGAGCAGAAGATGGTGGGTGTGAAATATCTGTGATATATATCTTATGTTCTCTTCAAGAAAACATGAATTTGTGTGAGTTTCTGGTAGCTTTAACTTTTATACATTTGAGTGACACTTATGAAGAGAGTGGAAATGGAGTGCATCCTGTCACAGGGGGCATCTTGAGCAATGGCAGGAAAGTTGGTACAGCCACTGAATTTATTGTGAGAAGGAGAATTTTCTGATCATTCTAAAGTCTTGAAAGCACATAATTGACTGATTCTCATTTCAGTTGCACTTTTCCTATATGAATAATATTAAAAATTGTTAACAAAATATTTTTGTTGGAGACTTCAGCTGCAGCAAGGTGGAACAAATAGGTGGCTTGTTGAACTTGCACTGGAAAAAGGTTCCACCTAATCACCAACTTGTTAGCAGTTTCTTTTCTAAGACTTAACATCTGAGGACACTTTTGTAGACTCTTGAGCTTTTGTACATTCTCCTTTAAAAATCAAGCTCACTTTTAATCAGCTCCAGATATTAAGAGAGCCCTGTTCTAAATAAATGATTTCATATGTAAATATCAAGCTCTTTTTTTTTTTTTTTTGCTCCTAATAACATTTGAAGTATCTTGTCAGATTGGTGTGAAACTCCTTCAAGAGAGTCAACAAACAGAATTCTCCTAATTTGGGTTTGTGAAACAACGACTTGTGTTTATTTACATGGTTGAAAGTGCTCCCATTTTTTTCTTTGAGTTTTCCTTGTGATGGTGCTGGAAGGGTGAAGACCATCTTGGACACCAGCAAAATGTAGCAACAGATTCTAGCCTAGGCTGGTTGGCTGTACCAGCTGATTATTCTGCTTGTCATCCATAATTCAAGTTGTCCTGTAGGAAAAGATTAATTCTGTTGTTGCTGCTTCTTGAATACTTAAAAATATGTGCAACACCTCAAACTTCCACAAGGCTTTATTTTGCAGGAATGCAAAAGATGTATTTTGGGAGGGCAGAAGGAACTGAGCATATATGGATGATTTATAAACTCTGTTTTCTGAGAAGACAGAAATGTGTGGGTCGAAAAGGAGAGAATTTTCCTTGCTTTTATTCTGTTTTAAAAGTACTTAAAGTCTTTCTTTAACAAAAGGTGTAAAAAAGTACATTTCTGGTTGTACAGTCCATATGAGTTCTGATATTAATGTTTCTCAAAACAGTTATGATCCATACATCACTTGCTGATTAAGAGAATTTTTTTCACACCTCTAGCCCAGACTGAAGGTTGGGAAATGGGTTACATATGTTATATCTCATACAGACAGATTTTTTTCAATAAGGACAAAGTGCTGTGATTAAACCTACTGTTCTCATTTCCTACTATAAACAAAACTCTTAAAATTATCAAAGCTACAGTAAATCAACAGAATGACTTGCCATGTTTCATCAATACTTTCAAATTAACTATGCTAGTTTCTGATCTCTGACTAGGAACTTGCAGAATAGTTGCATGGGAAGTTCACACACAGCAGTACACTGACTGTCTGCTAAGCACATCAATAGATCATATTTACTGATTTTTCTTTTTTTCCATTCGTGATACCCCTTGATATTCATCACAATATCCCACATCTAAAGAGAGGTCCAATTTTTTATTCTCTTTAGTGTCTACAGTGTAGCTCAATTGCCTACTCCAGAAAATGCTAAATTGGCAAAGACAAAGGTTCTGCTGATTTGGGTAAATTTTATGTTCAGTGTTGAGTCCTCTTCAATGCTGATGTTTCATATCCAGATCAAATGTATTTTTCAACAGGATTTTTTTCCAGAAAATTGTTTTTCCATTCAGTCTCTTTCCTCTTTGCTGCCTTGTATCCTAAAACATAAACTTGTAAAGGCTACTGAGGAACATGTAAGGCACAGGTACAAGCAGAAGCCTTAAAGGTTTCTACTGATATGAGAGGTCTGTTTATCCTGTAGCCCTCCATTTTGGGGCCAGAAACATCTCTGATCCATCTAAAAACTTTCAGGCCAGGAGAAGTCACCATTTGAATGACCAATATTCAAGAATTTTCAATCACACTAAGAATGGGAAGATAGAAAATTGGATAGGAGAAATAAAATTAAAATAATTTTCTCTGAACAATTATATCAGAAATATCATAATACCACAGGTTAGAAAAGAATGCAAGAGGAAAAGAATAAATTGCCTATTAATCCACAAGTTTTATACTGTGATATAGTCTATCCTAGGAATTTTTTATCCTAGGGCTGTCTGTGGCTAATTCATGTAGCTATATGAAGGCTAAATGGCTTCTTAATATGAAGAAATAGAGTAGGTTAGAGATTTTTAAAAATAGAAAGGAGGCAAAAATTTTAAAATTACAAGGGAAAATATAGAAGTCCAGAAGCAAGGGTGGGGGGAGGAGAAGGGAGGAAAGGGGAAATTATGTGTGAAACTCATGGATTGTCTAAAAAAATTCTCACAGATGAAAAAATTAGCCAGCTTACTATTTCCTGAGAAGAAAGCCTTGCCATAAGTAAGGCTATATTTTCTTTTTTAAAAAAGGAGATTAAAGGAAGGATAGAATTCTGCATCTGTTGAAGCCTCTGCATCATCAGCTCCAAAGGGACTAGACTCCAATGCATATTTTGGGTGTGATCATCATTATTTAAATGGTTATGAAATATATCTATATCTAGGGGATGCAATTTAGCTGATGGGTTGATACTGGAGTTCAGAGTTCAACTGATGATGTATTAAGCATTTTAGCCTTAAATAAATATTTTCTGACATAACCAGTGTATATTAGATTACTTATTTCTAAAACTTTGCACTGCCTGTCAAATTATTAAATTTTTGAGTAGATGCTTACTGGATTGCTACTTATTGCTAATATTTATTCTGGGTTTGATTTACCTGAATTTATTTCTAGAAGGGTCATCCTCACTACTTTATATCTTATGTGGCTGCTCAAAAATTGTTATGTGATGGAAAATGACACCACATATGTAAACAGAGTAATATATTTTGTGTTTGTTACTCTCTGTAATTTTGTACATGAAAATATGTACATGCAGCTCTCTTGCAGTACCTTGAGAAGTCATCAATCAAGTTAGATGATTTCCTGTTGCATCCTACTCCTAACTCCCTTGCAGATTATCTATGAATTTCATCTACCTCCAACATAGCAAACTGCACAAGTAAGGTCATTTGTTATAAAATGTTATGTTTCCACAAAATTACAAAAGAAAAAATAAAGACTAAAAATACCATTAGATTTGAATAGCTGATTTTTCTGCTTTGTTCTTTATAATAGCTTGTTTCAAATGCCAGATTTTAATCTTTCACTGATTTAAAAAAAAAAAAAAAAGGAAACCTGGAAAGAATTAAAAGGATTTACATAAATTTAAAATGTGACTATCAGGTGCACTTCGTAAGTTATTAAAATGCTCTCAGTGTGTGTTAAACACAAATGTGTTACATTGTGTTCCTGGAGAATCAGCAGCATTTGACATTTTATAAAGGCTTTGTTAGAATCCAGTCAAGCAATTCAACATTTAAATTAAACTATAGATAATGTAAGATTTTATGAACATTTCAGAGATCCTTTACCCCAAACAAAATTCACAACATTTATGTGCTTCTCAAGCTGAGGTTTTTGTTTATCATCCCAGTACTAACAACTGAGTATGGCTATTCCTGCCTGTTGCTGCCTTTGCTTGTGCATGTTTTATAATTTCAGTTTCTGTATGTGTTCTCTGGGAATATACAAAAGGAAAATATCACATATTTGCACAACCCTTGATATATGTCATATCCAGAATTTAGCAGAGGCATCATAATAAGGACTTATCAACAGGAGTTTGTGTTGGGCATTACAAGTGCAGAAATTATCAAAACAAGTATATCTTCTGATTTATATTGCTTATTTGCCAAGCATGAATCATAGTCTACAGATTTTCAAACTTCAGATCATTTCTGTCATAACCCAGTGTACTTTTGTCACAATGAAATCCATTTGGTGCTGGTATTACCACTGAATTGCTTGACCTGGTCATGAAACCACTGACCAAAAGAGCCACTAAAACAGTGGAAGGAGTTCTCAGAGGAGACACACAACTGGGAAACAGAGAACAAATAAACAAAACAGAGAAAAAAATAAACAAACCCCACAATGTTTTACTTAATCACTTTAAAGAGTAGATTAAGGGGACACCCTCTCAGGGAACAGAAATTTGTTCTTCTGTTCTGTTTTTAACAGTGAGAGCAAAAGTACTCCTTTTTTTTTCTTTCTTTTTTTTTTTTTTTTTTTTAACTCAACAGCAGCAGTGTTCCTTATCTCTAGACTGAATTTTTAATTTTCTTTGGATTTTGAAATATTATTAATTCCAAATTTGTCATCTGTGTTATATACTAAGTGGTTCCCACTGTAACATTTACAATCTTGGTCTAGAGGTTATTTCTCCAAACTACAGCCCATTTGAGGTTAGGGCAGATACTGTTTGGTTCATGAAATGAAAACCTAACCTTTGAGGTAAGCATGTAATCATTAAAATGTCTGAGAAAACTCTCCCACAATGGGCCATCATATTCCTTCTTCCAATTCCTCTTTGTATATCAAAGCTGATGGGTTGAAGAAAGCATTTGCTTTAAGGTTTCCACATGCCTCAGGAACACTGATCCTGACTGGACTTTTAGCATTTCTACATGCTTTTCTTGTAGGCTACACTAGTCTAGAATGCCTGCCTAGAGTTCTGTGCATATGCACACATACAGATGGCAAGTCAAAAGTGAGAATCACTTGAATCCTTAGTAAGTACAAAGCTGCTCCTTATTACACTAAACTATTCATCTGTCATATGAAATCAACCTGTATAAACTGTGCTCTGAACTTAATCCTTCTTCACCAACTCCTGTTTTCACTTTAATTCTGTCAACTGCAGAGAATTTAATAGCAGCTTCTCTTAATCACCAGAGTAATTTCATTTTGGAATAAGGAAAAGCTGTGGTGAGAGGCTTTTCCCACTTTGTTTTGTAAGCAGAATGAATTCTTTGGATCTAAACAATTGATTATATGCCCATCTTTGTTTATGGTGCTTCTTTAGATGGACTTTCAATCAATACAGACATCTCTTTCACCTGCACTGCCTCAAAAACTTGGCATTTGCTTCTAAATTTTAACCCTGAGCAATGAACTGGGAATGGGAAATAGGTGAGGATAATTTGGGATTAAAACCTTGTAAAGAAAGAGAATAGCATAGAAGGGCTTTAGGCAGACTACAGTTCATGCCTACTCTGCTGCCATGTGCATTTTCTTTGGCAGAATTGCCAGTCAATAACCAAATGGTGAAGGCCATAATGCAGGGGAGGATATTCTGTGGAGCAGCTTTGATTGGTACCACCTCAGCTCATTTGTCTCCTACAAGAGAGAGACTTGGACCACGGATGGTGTGGCACAGCTCCAGCCATCTGGTGCTCTGTGGAAATAGAGAAGCTCAATACAAGCCAGAGAAATTCTCTGAGACGGACCTTAACTGCTGTCTGTCATTTAGGAAAATTTTCTAAGGCTGCTAAACACATATTTCTGCTTCTTTTCCATTTGCTTCCTCCCCACCTCCCTGTATGTGAATGTAATATTGCTCAGCAATTTAAATAATCTCCAGGCAGAGGTGTGGTTTTGATCTGGTTTGGTTTTTGCTGGGATCTGAGAAAGGCTGTTCTAAAATACAGGAAACATGACTGAAAAGAAAACTTGACCCAGCATGGGTGTGACAAAATGAAAGGAGCCTTGGGAGTCAGATCTTAGCTCATTATGTCAATACAGATTTCCAGCTGGAACTGTTGCTAGAAGCTTGATTTTTTTTTTTTTTTTAAATTTTTTTTTTTTTTTTTCCTGTGAATTGTCAGGACTTTATATATTCTTCTAAATGAAACAGAAGATGGTCAGGAACATGCTGTTCCAATGTCATTTTTTTTAAGTGGCCTGTAATATCCCAAATTTTGATCAAATGAGTCCTAAGAATACAACATGATAAAGAAATTTCAGCTGTCCTCTACACAAAGCTGAATAAATTTGCTAAGACTTTATTTAAGCATTTCAAAAAATAGGAAGGATACTATTTCTCAGTAGAACAAGAGTTTCTAGAGTGTCTGCATCCTTTATTCTTTCATGCCCAGGACAGGTAATTCCTTTCCTACAGAAACTATTCATACACACCATTTGTTAATGAATGATATTAGTTTTGCTCACCATGAGTTCTAGCAACAAAGGGGGAAAAATTACATAGTCAGAAAGGGTAGACTTGTATTAATTGTGCTCCACATGAGTGCTTGTATCAGCAGACAGTGCACAAGATCTCTCACACACTTCTAATTGGGCTGTTGCCAGTGGCAGTGTCAGGGCAGACTCAGATCCTCCATTTTCAGCCCTTGAGCTGGGGGTAATTCTGTGTAGGATGACCCCAGCCTTCAGCCTCTTTCCCAACCCTGCTATTAAAGTCTCTTTGTGCAACCCTGTGGCTTAAATATTTTAACAACTATTCAGGCCTAGGCAGAAAATATTCAGTTGTCCCCATCCTGCCAAACTGTTTTGCCTATTTCCAATTTTTAATTCTTTCCTGTGCTTGTGGCAGAGGGTGATTTAATCTTACTATGTGATGCTGAGCTTAAATACTAAGTATAGACTAATAAATGTGATATACTGGTATTTAATGCATTCATATCCTCCCTGCAATTCTAAAAACAATGATTAGTGATTAGAAAATAAGCTTATCATGATTTTATTTATGGAACATAATTAATGAATCTGTTTTTCAGTGAATAATTGCAGTAATCAACTGAAAATAATAGTAGAAGCACACAGTAAAGAGTTCAGATTAAGTAAAAATTTAAATGCATGTTCTCAGATGTCTCTCAAACAATTTCTCTGTCATGGGTTGAAGGCATTTTGTTGTTGACTTGTATTTTCATGTTTGTCTAAAATTCACACACAGGTTGATGATAACCTCTCTGGGCAATTAACTTTTATTCTTAATAGAGAAAACTCCTATTTGAAGAGTTTTCCTCTTCTTCAGTATAGGAATGTCTATAAAAATATGAAACTACTGAATTTAAGATTCTTTTTGAAGGTGACTGATTTTTCTGCTCTGCATATTTGAACAAAATAGTGAAATACTGTGGTGATTTTATATGTTGGCACAAAATGGGTACACCTTCAATTTGCCCACAGTAGGAATTTAGAAGCTGTAAAATGAACTTCCACATGTGCCAAAAGCCACTGCCAGGCACCAGTGGCAGTCTGATGAGTACATAAGATTACTTTGAGACTGTTTTACACTTAAACATAATCATTAGCACTTCAGACAGACTTTTTGTGGACCTCTGTTTCAAACAAAAAAACAAGATGGAAAAAGGAGAGTTTTCCCTCAAGGGGACACATCGAAGAAAGGAAAACAGCATTTGCTAGTACTGGCTGATCTTAAATCAGCCAAGGAATTTTAAACATGCCAAGTAATGCTGGCCAACTTGATTTTTAAACTCATAAGCCTTGAAAAATGACAGAACTAGAATTTAATCTGCATGTTGGTAACCTTTAGGTTAAATCTATTATCTGGATTGAATCTTTGCAATTTGCTAGGGGGTATCAGTATCACATGCCTCTGCCTTTTGTAAGAGCTTGCTTTTTTCATTCTTAAAGATGTGCCAGAAATTTGAGCTTTTTGAATTTTGCTGTCACAAGCCTCAGTCAGCACGACTGCCCCTGTAGTTCACTACTGACTCTATTAATACATTTTTAGTACAATTTTTGAAGCTTACCCACAGTGTACAATAAGGCAAAAGTTCAGAGATCCTCAAATCAGCATTAATCCAAGCTATTATTTCTGCAAGGTACTGTTCTCTGGTCAAGAATCTTCACAGTTAAGAGGCAGAGCTTGCTAGTGCACACACAGAACTCATCCAAGGCAGCAGGTCTTGGGACTTGAGCTAGATCAGACCATGCTAGATCAAAAACTGGGAGGATACCATGCACCAATGAGCCACAGGAATTGTCAATAAATTCTACACATGCTCATCATGAGCATTATTTACCTTCTTGTTGCCTTTGTTTGTGTCAGTAATGCCTGTTGAGTGCCATGAAGAATTGCTGGGGATGCCAGTTGCCTTCCCAGGAGAACTAATCCTCATCCAGACACCAGAAATCTGCTTCTCTCTTCTGAAGTGGTTTGGTTTGTTATTCTCATGCTTTAGGTATCTGTTTATACACAGGTAAGTGTATTAAACCCTAATTTCATAACCTCAGGAATTAAAGTAAAGCATCTGTGGGAATGATAGGTAGCTAGAAGAGAAATTGCTAGATATCAACATATTACATATCTTACATATTTGGCCCCCAACCTTATTAACATACACAATAACACTGGTGATGCAACAACCTGCTTTTTTTTTTATTTGTCTGTTACAAGAACTCATTTTCAAAAACATTTGGAAATACTCATTCAACCATTTGTATGTGCTGTCAGAACAGAAGCTGTCTGCTCTGAAGGACAGAGCAGGAAGATGCATTCAGTGGTCTCAGGCAGTGAGCACCTCAGCAGCAACAGTAAAGAAGGAAACAAAAGGGGTCCCCAGCACTTTAAGTCTTGCAACAGAAAGAAATATAATTTCCTCTCTTCAGAAATTCATAATGAGGTAGTTTCTGCAAACCTCTCCACCCACAGCAAAGCTCTTTCCATCAGGAAACACTGAAATCTTGTTAGCTTGTGCTAAACATAGTCTGTTTCAATGGGGGGAGGGGAGTGCTTCTAAAGGCACAAATCTCATCTCTACAAAGCTCTCTCCCCTGGCTTTTAAAGTCCTCAGGTTAATACATATAAATAATGCTTTTGATTTATTATATAGACAGCTGTAACAGATGAATGGCTTTAATTTACCAAGCCAGAAAATCAGCATTTCAAAAAAAAAAAAAAATCTTTCCTTTCCACTGCAACTGAGAAGGATTAGAGAGGCTTATGTGAGCTCTGAACCAGATCTGTGACACAGAGGACCTGTGGCTGGCCACACCAGAATGATGGCTGGTTTCTGTATCTGTTAGAAAAGGTGTCACATTTCATTCAGAGGGAATCAGAGAAGACAGTAAATAAATCCCTGTTAGTATTTTAAATATCTGTTATGTTTGAAATGTCAAGCAGAGAAATTCAATTCAAAGTTCAGCCTCTCTTGTCTCTAATTAGTCTCACCAAAATCCCACATGGGAGATGAAAGCTGGAGAGATATTCTTCAGTTCTTGTAGCTTTTACCAGGTGTTTCTTGGAAAATACTAGGCATTCTTAAATCCATTGAATTCTCTCAATTGCCAGGATAAAGGTCATATCTGAAATACTGCCTGTGACAGCCTTAAAATCTGACAGCTTTACAAAGCAAAGACACCAGAGGGATAACCCCTGGCTCCATCCAGCCTCAAAGGAAAATTCTCCTGGCCACTGCCCTGTTTCCATCCACCATGCTCCAAAAGGTAATCAGGTGTAGTAGGGAAATCATCTTTATCCTGCTTACTTTTCCCATTTGCAACACTCATTACCTGTAACCACACCTTCAGTCTGCTATAGGTTGTGTCACCCAAGATGTGTGAGTACATATTCCTCAGCAGCTTTAAACAGATATATCTGCAACTGACCCTCCTTGTGTCTTTCATTTTTTGTTTGAAAATGCAGTGCTTTGTCAGCCCAATGTGGTTTGGGGTTTTTTCTGTTATTATCTTCAGATTTCTGCTCTCCCCATCTTTCATCTGGAGTTTAGAAGCTGCAACAACCAACAGACCCAAGGGTGTTCAGTTTGTCAATTCTACAGATTCTCAGTCACCAGAGGAACAAAATATCAAAGTTCTCATTGTGTAAAACTACAAGCAAGAGCTAAAAATGCAGTATTCTTTTACTAGTGGTGATACTGTTGTGACTCCTGAGGTATCCTTGGCAATATTATTTTATGAAAAGAAATACCATGTTTAACTAGGAAACCACTTCTTCCCAAATGATAGGAAACCTGGGATCTCTTTGGTGCTTTTCTTCTTTTGTTTCCGTCAAGAAAGATAACAGTAACAAAAGCTGGGCATCTCAACATTGTCAGTTCTTACTAAATTCATTAACTTCATTTATTAAGCTCTCTATGGATGTTTAGTTTATTGTCATATATCAGTCCCAAGCTACTTAGAATCACAAATTGAAAGACTGAGTTATCAAAGAGTGCAACTTCCAGTTGAAAGATTTAGTTTTAATTTTTTTTGGCAGGGATCACAAGATGATGCTATTAAATATGGCCATGAAGATTAATTCTTGTGTCCTTTTAGACTTACAAATTCTTCTTTACTGCAAAAGAGATACTATGATAAAGCAGTATGCATTTGAGATTTTTTTCAGGTTTTTTTCTCAAATGGTATTTATAATCATTACCTCAGTTCCAGGTCTGGGATACAGTTTCTTACAAAATTTCTTTTAAATTTTCTTTTAAAATTCTGGAGTCTGGCAGATGCATTTGACACTGAAGCAGATGCTTAAGGTTGCTGGAGCATAGTCCTGTACAACTTTAATTTGGATCATTCCAGTTCAACATTTATGAATGAAAAGGTCAGACTATAGCATAATTTTGTTATCCTTGCAAGTGACCAAAAATCTAAAATTAAAAAAAAAGAGACCTCACTGCAGAAGGAAATAGATCTGCTCTGTAATCATCATAGTGAATCTGGGTTTCATTTTACTACACTGGTTTAATAGCTTATTACAGCAATCCAGCTGGTGTTCCAGGAATAGATCACTTTGCTGCTATGAGTGGGATTTTTTTTGTTCTCACATTTATCAAATATTCTGGCCAGCTGGCAATCTTTGCATACTTGGCTCTATATTACACCAGTCCCAGTGAGTGCAAATAATCTATAAAACCTTGATGTGGGGAATTAGATGGGTTCTGAGAGGACATCTGTGAAAACATGGGTGAAAACCTTGGAGGCTTAAGCAGACTCTTGCCAATGGTGTGTCTGCTGCCTTTCCACATGGCTGTGAATTATGTAACGACACAAAGTAATGCACTTGCCTTTGGAGAGACAGAAAAAATGAATTGAAAACACATATTTAAACTGCACAGGAATATGATTTTCCAATATGAAAGATACTGTTCAAAACCTGCCTGTGAAAACCAAATCAGCTGCTTTTTTTTCCCCCCTACTTTTAGCTTTTCAGTCAGGAACAGAGTTGGGAATATACTTGTCAGAAGTTTGCTGGTACTTTGGCCAGTAAACTTTGGCTCTGCTGGCCCAGTAAATATCATCAACCTCTAAGGAAATGTGATAAACATGAGAAGTTTAGGTAAAATTAAATATAAAGAATTTTACCAGGAGTTTTAGTAAAACAAACGAACATCAAACACAAAAAACCCTCAGTCTGGGCTACTAAAATAACTACTGAGAAGAAGAAATCTTTTTTGCTTTCCTATGACTTTTCATCTTTATTTAGAACACTGAGAGGTGAGGATTTTCCACTAAGTGAAGAAAATGATAAATGCATTATTCTCACAGTCTGAAGCAGTGCTTTGAAGGCCTAAACCACATAATCCAAATACAGGAGTGGTGCACCTAAGTGAGATTTTGACTGAAAATAGAAATACATTAATAAGCATCACATTTTGACCTGTCAGAGGTCTAGCAAACTTCCACGTAAGACTTGGGTACTGCTGCATAAAGCAGAAATGAAAGCTTGAAAGGGATGAATTTGGTTCACAGCTGAGACTCTGAATTTAAAGGTTTTATGTGTGGGTGTCTAAGTTCACGGTACAGTCTGTAGGTGCCAGGCAACAGAGCTGGAAAAAAGTCCCACTGACAATGTGCAGCACCAGCAGCACTCAGCTCTCCCAGTACAGGTGCTGAGCACTCTCATGTGCACCCTGAGGAGTTCTGCCTGACCTCACACTCCCAACCAGAAGGGTCTGGAGCACCTTTAGCTCCATTGTCACATCTGCCAGCCCTGTCTCCAGCCAAGACAAGCAGTGTGATGCAGTACAGCAGAGCTATCAGTTGTTCTGATAACCCAGGTTTTTAAACAGTGCACTTATAGGTGGTACAATTCTGCTGAGCTCTACTGAGGACACGAAGGTTTCATCTGTTAATGGTCAGAACTCAGTAGGAGTGCTCATGGGGCTTATGGTTCCATTTGAGGGCAGCTCAAATGAAACTAGACACTTTTGTTTAAGCAGCTGAATTTCTTTCTGGATGAATGAACAGTGAATTGAATTTCTCCGCTGATTTTCATTGCCCAGAACTTTTCTTAAAATAGCATCAACCTGAACACAAGTAGATCCCAAATGTGTCTTAGTTTGGAAATAAATCCCCACTCTACCCCACCAATAAAGTCCAAACATAATATTGAAAAATATGCAGCAGTAACTGAACCAGTGCTGCTACTAATTGAAGCTTAGGAGCATGTGTAACATATGGGTAGGGTCATTAGAAAGTTAAAATGTGCATGATAAAAGGTGGTAGCCAATAGAGAAGGCCTGATACACTGCATATGGCACCAATAGCACTCAGTTGAGAAGAGGAGCATATCTCCAGTTTGGTAGTGAGACCCTACTGCATGCCCTGTCAAAAATGTTATGCTTGTCCATCACTCTGACACTGCTCTGAATGAAAAAAAAACCTGAGTTTAAAAAGGGGCAGTGTTGAGGTAAATTGTGCTAGAGAGTGTTAAACATTTCTCATCTCTAGAAGAAATGGGCTTGGAAATAGGATTAATGTGGCCACCTGAGGAAGAGCTGCCTTTTGTTTGGGAAGTATTGACTAAAGGGCCAAGACAACTCAGGTGCTGCTGGGGAGAAAAGGGAGGTATCCTGAAGAAAAAAAAACATGTTTTTGAACACCCTGCTGGTTTGAAATCTTCTACAAACTTTGTTTTCTAAAACAAGTCAAAGTAAAAAGTGAATTAAGCTCTTGTAGTTTCTAAGATTGGGCTCACCCTGTTAGTCAGTCCCTGTACTCACTGCCTATGCAATCTAATTCAACAAAAATTCTTGAGATCAGATAGGTCCAGTTTGGCTTTTGCCATAGATCCACTGACCAAAAGAACAAACAGATGTCCAAAGAGGAGCTGCCTGAAAGCCTTTCTGAATCCCTCCCCTTGTTCTTCCCTGCCAAGCTGCCAAACACTCAGTGTCCTTGCACCACAGCCATGGGTGCATCAGAGTCCTTTGGTTGTCACCCTCCATGGGACATTTAAACACTGGCATGGGCTGCCCAAGGAGGAGGTGGGGACACCCTTCCTGGGAGGGCTCAAGAAATGACTGGATGTGGCATTTAGTGCCATGCCTGGTTGACAACATGGTGATTGGCCAAAGGTTGGACTCAGTTGTCTCAGAGGTCCTTTACAACCCAAATGATTCTGTGATTTCCTACAGTGCTGGTGAACTTCAGCACAGTCTGCAGGTGCCCATGGAGCAGGAGCTCCCTCAGAGGCAGCCAGGAACACTTGGAGTTTAGTAATTCATGGTAGATCTCAGGGGAGATGCTGGCAGGGAGACTGAGGTACCTTTTTTCTCTGTGAGCTGGGCTCTCTCTCAAGCAGCAAGATGTACTGACATCTATCTCAGAATAAAACATACATAGTCTCATTAATGGATGAGTAATAATCCTAAATTTCAGCTTTACTGAAGGGCTTGTATCACATTGGGGTACAACAGATATTTTGTAGGGAGTTTTTCCAGTGTCAGGTACTGTCTGTAAGTTGTACTGAATAAATCCAAAGTAGCAAAGCATATGTTTTATTTCTTTTAAATCTTCCTGCATAGTGGAAGAGAGCAAATGCACCAAAAAAAAAGATAAAATCTGACCTTCTTAAAAATCTAAACCAAAATTAAATCACAGGATACAGTTTTAAAATCACGTTAAAGGGGAAGATAAATGTTAAGCTAATATAAAAAAAAAAGACTAGGAATATCTTTAGAAAATCTTCTAATTTTTAAAGATATCCCTAGTCTTTTTTATATTTTAGTTATATTTTATGGTTTCTATTGTCTGTAGGGGTTTTTTTTTTTGGCATGTTTTTCTTTTAAGTATGAACATCCCAAATGTATGCTATGCTATGTTGCATTTCTACCTGGTCTCCACTTCAAAATAAAGGATTTTCTATGTCATGTTGGGCAGTAGGTTTTCCTTATTTAAAGGAATCCAGGAAAGCTGTTTTCAAAACTTGCTTGATATGCAATATAATTTACAGAGCACTACCAGGAAACTTAACAAAATTTATATTTTAGCAGCATCCTTGCCACTAATAACATACACTCATACCACATGCATTTTGTCCAATAATTCCTTAGAGTCATGTTCATCTACATATTTTCCAACTGCAAAAGTAAATATTCACCAGAAAAAAGGAAAGGGAATGTTTTAGCCCACCAGCAGCCTAACTCTAATGTACCAATGTTCAGCTGAAATCTTATAGAACATATCTTCCTTATAGAACATGATTTTCCTTTCTTCTTGCTGTTCAGTTCAATTTATGGAGGGGCATTTAAAAAAAAAAAAAAAAAAAAAAAAAAAAAAGCAAATTAACTTAAACCAAAAATTAAATATTGATCCAAGTGAAAAATTGCTTTAGCTCTGTTTGTGAAGAAGCAAGATTTTCTACCAGACAAAGGACAGGTCAATGTTGGGAATCAGCACAGGCTGCTCAGTTGAACTATTCATTGAAATAATTACATCTTCAGGGGATTGCATTTATCTATGAAGAGCATGATAATCTCTGAATTAAATGGAAATTCCGTAGAACAGAGGACAGGTGCTTTCAGCTTACGAGAGGGTGAATCATGAACTGCAAAGAGAAACCTGTATGTCTTTGTAATTTTTCCTGTTTGCAGTTTTAAAGAATATTTATTTTACCTATGGACATTTTTAAATAAAATATCATCCTAAATATCCTAATATCATCATAAATTAAGTGAGCTTTAAAATTCTGTGGTTTAGACTTTTCTGTAGTCAGGATTACCATGACAGAGGTTTGGTTTTATTTCTTACTGAGAGGTTATCAAACCTCATGTTATCAAATATATCCCATTCACTTTAGATACAAAATAGTTACTATTTGGTCTGAATTGCTGAGATGTCGAAGTGCTTTAATGTGTGAGAGAACTGAAAAAATACTTAGTCCAAGTAGGAAGATAACAAAATGGTATGGTATGAAAAAAATTCCCCCAAAATACTTCATAATGTTGACAAATCAAAAAAATTTCTTCTTTTACAATCTTTATGTGCCATGTAAAACTCGGGGGTAGTGTGAAAGCATGAGTAATCTCTCTAAAAACAGGAACATCTTGTAAAGTTTTGACAGAGAACTGACCTTCCAGAGGCTAAAAACTGGAATGTGTCACTTTTGAGGACTGGGACTATCAACAGCCAGACTTTTCTTTTTCTTTTTTTTAAACTTCATTAGCTTAGAAAAATACAGATTGCATGGTCTAGTCTCTGAAAAGTTTTAGCTAACTGTGCTTTCAGCATTAAAAGATTATCCCTGTTTTGTAATACATTCCCTTCCAAACATTTGAAGCTTTTCATAGTTAATCAAAAGACAAAGCACAATGTCTTCTACAGTATGCTGTGAATATGATGATAGGTCTGAAGTACCTAAAGACAGGTCAGTTAGAAAATCTGCTTATTACAAGACATGCACTGCTTATTAAAACATATACAAAATTTTTTTAACATAAACATAATTTTTTAAACTTTTTTCCATCCTACTGCTTTTCCAAGATTTATTCCCTCAGTATTTTCATTTATATGGTTAAATTCACACACAGAACTGAATTTTCAAATTGTTTTACCATGGTTTCAGCTATGTCTCTCCCATTGACTTCTTAATGAGAGTGATCTTGAAAAAAAATAGTCTTATAAAAATGTAGCCTTCTGCTGCTTTCTGTCTCTGAGTGATGAGTACTGTGATTGCAGGGGTGGGAGGTAAGAGACAGATAATAAGAAATTTCAACTCAAAGTATCTTGATGACACATGAAAGATGAATTGAAAATGCTTTAGTTTAGAAATTAGTTTTCATGGCTTTTAAGGTGATTGATGAGATAACTTTGAACTGGATCTACCTAGCAGCGGTCACTGTGCTGGAGCAGCAGCAGGCATGCAGTGTGGGTGTGTGCATGGTGCACCCCAGGGTTATCTGCCCAGCTTTTAAATACCTCTGAACAGCTAAAGTTATCACATTGATAGGATGTAATTGGCATTTTGCAAAAGGATTATTTTTCATAAAAAAGGGAGATCTTGTTATTAATAAAACCTGAGTCAGCTTTTAGGCACCAGTTCCAGGAGGACAGGGTAGATAAAAGGTAGGCTCACATGGGGAAGATGAGAGGGAAGGAAAAGTGGTGAATGCAGGGGTGGACATCAAAGTCAACCCCAAATCCACAAGAGCCTAAGGGAAGAAACACTCATCTGAGGCTTGGTAGAACAGGGTTCAAGCCTTTGGTCTCCTGGTTCAAGTAAGTTTGTACTTGGATTCCCCACGTTGCTTGGTTGTACTCAAACACTTTTGCTCTGTATAAAGGAGAGTCTGGGAAGGCCAGGCCAAATCAGTGAAACCCTCACACCCATGCACATGTCTGTAATGTGCAAGAGCCTGCAGTGAGCTTTGCTCTCAGCTGATGATTCTGAGATGACATAAGAATCAGCCTCTCTTGTCTTTCATTTCTTTTCTCATGAAAAGCTTTCAGAGGTTCATCTCAGTGTGGAATAGGTTTGTTTTTTTTTAAATCTTGATAACTTTATCCGAGTGGGAAAAAGCTTGTCCACGTAGTTTTATGTGCAAGTATTTCATATTCCCCTCAGGACTTTAATACCACACTGAAATCAGAGCTGGAGAACCATACTCAGATATGTTTCAGGTCATTTTAAAATTAAACTAATTATCCTGATGAATATTTAGCTAAGGATCATTAGGTTTGTTAGAAATGATCCTACACTCCTGTTGTTTGGAACAATGAAATTTTTATTGCTTTCCTTCTACTCAACTCTATTTTCAAAGCCTTGCAAATTAATTTTGGCTCTGCTTTTGGTGCTAAAGGTTTAGAATAGTGAAAAGGAAGAATAATGATTGGTATTTTCAATGTCAGAGTGCAGCAGTGCCCATCTGCGCCCATCTCAAGCAAAGATACAGATGGACCCTCACTTCCCTGCCCCCAGCTACATGGCATTTTGACAGCAGCAGGGCCCTGCTGGTGATGCATACCCAAGTCTTGTATTGTAAACACACCTAACAGGACAGCTAACTCTGACTTCTGCTTAAAAGTAAGATCAATTTCATTTTAATGACATCCTCAGACAGTCCATTCTACTGCTCATCTCTATTTCTGCAATTGGAATGCTTTCTTAAATGTCTAATTAGAATCTCCCTTACCACAACTTAAACCCCTTACATTCTTTTCCAAAATGCCTTATTCCTTCCTATAAACAGCAGCCTATCTTGCCCGAATCCCTTCTTACATTCCCTTCCTTCTTTTCCAGACATATCACTGTAACATATATGACATCACATGATTAGATTTTTCCAGACTTAGGTAGGTGCCAAGAAAGCAAATATTTGTGGCAAACCTTGTTTGCTTAGTGCTTCTCACCCAAAGCAACTTTCTGGTCTTTCCCCAGCAAGCAAAGGAAGTGACAGCCTGTATTGGGGTGCCAGCCCAGAACTGGGGCTGAGAACCACAGGAAAACTGTCCAGACTAATACAAGCAAGCAAATTACAAGAGCTCTCTTCTTCCTTTTTCCCTGAAGTGTTCTGGTGTACAAACTGCTGGCAGTTTATATCACTATATAATGATGTGGATGTTTCTACCATGAGATACATTTTTGTATCTTGGACATGTAAAGTCTGGTCTGCATTTTGTGAATGTGAAGTATCTCAAGGGACTCTGGTTTTGACAGAAGGTTTTTTTCCTGCCATCTTACTCAAATATTCATTTCTATTCATTTTCCTGTACCATATTTGGGAACTGGTTCCTGTGATATCCTTTCAATTCAACTAGAGTACAATGATATTATTGTCCCATCATTTGTTGAGTATTATGCCCTCATAGTTGCTATCTAACACTTTGAGATCTCAAGCGCAGTGAAAAGGCCAGGGAAGGAAGATAGCAATTTGACTGCTGGAAAGATAACAGTATTTTCTTACACATACTTTAAAAATTATGGTTGTAGCATCAGTTTCAACGGGATTTAATCTGATCAGAAAGAGAAGTTTAAAAGTATTTATACTCAGGAATAATAGTCTTCCAATGGGCAGGGTATTCTTCTTTCTCTTTCTTTCTTTCTTTCTTTCTTTCTTTCTTTCTTTCTTTCTTTCTTTCTTTCTTTCTTTCTTTCTTTCTTTCTTTCTTTCTCTCTCTCTCTTTCTTTCTTTCCTTTCCCTTTCCTTTCCTTTCCTTTCCTTTCCTTTCCTTTCCTTTCCTTTCCTTTCCTTTCCTTTCCTTTCCTTTCCTTTCCTTTCCTTTCCTTTCCTTTCCTTTCCTTTCCTTTCCTTTCCTTTCCTTTCCTTTCCTTTCCTTTCCTTTCCTTTCCTTTCCTTTCCTTTCCTTTCCTTTCCTTTCCTTTCCTTTCCTTTCCTTTCCTTTCCTTTCCTTTCCTTTCCTTTCCTTTCCTTTCCTTTCCTTTCCTTTCCTTTCCTTCTTCCTTCCTTTTTCCTTTTTCCTTTTCTTTCTTTGATTATTGTATTTGAACTCATGCCCCATCTTTAACAGACTGGACTAAGGGCAAAGCCCTAGTGGTAGCACTGGTGGGTGCCCACTTGGAGCTGGAAGAGCTGCTAGGAAGCAGCTTGTGGAGAGCACTGCTTCTTTTTAAATGCCTTATGGAATTTTCTAGCACACAGTCTGGCTCTTTTTGTTATCTGCCAGCAGATCTCTGAATGCATGACCCATAGCAAAATCTACTTACAGGGTGAAAAACCTGAGTATCAGTTAGTGTTAAGCTGATTAAAAAAAAGAAAACTAAAAACCCAAAACAGCAAGCTAGTGCTCTAGTGCTTGGGGAGAGACAATGAGGGTTGTTGGTTTTTTTTTTCTTTAAAAGACTCTAATCATGTTTCACTTCAGTCTTAGCATTAAATTAGAAGGTACAAGTGAAAGAATTAATATTTACAGAAAAAATAATGGAAAGATTCCTGGAATAATTCAAACACATTAGTTGTAATAATTAACCATTAAAGAAAAGTACTAGTAGCACCACAAATTAATGGCATTATACATATTCATAATTCAAAGCCTTTTAAAACAGTTTATTGTGCAGAATACTAATTTAAATCTAACCTAATTTAAAATCAGAATATTTAGTCAGGCTTAAAAATTAATGTGTAATATTGGTTAGAAACTGGATATGCAGAATGAAATGGCATATATTAAGCCTTCTGGAAGATTCTGTAGCAGTCCAGAGAGTATCACTGTGAGGGGAAGGGTTGCAGAAGTGGCCAGAAGCAGCTACTGGGCCAAACCTCTCCCCACCAAAAGCATGAGCACAATGGTGATCTAAGAAATTCATCCCAGCTGGGGTTTTTCCAAGAGGCAGGCGTGGAGCTGAGATGAAAAGGGATGCAGTGCCAATGTGTGTGTGTCATTGTCACCCAGGCTTGGCTTTGTGTCTGAATTCAGAGTTTATTGTGTCCCAGCTAAAGCCTTGCCCCTGGGCTCTGGCACCCCATCTGACATCCTAGCACACAAGCAGCAGGGAGTGGGAATGTGGGAAGATGAGCATTTTGTAAGGGACCTGTCTGGTTGTATCTGATGATGACACCTGCTAAGGTCAAAGCCTAAACTCCACCTCCTTGCACAATGCAGATGGAGCAGCACCAAGAATAGAACACATCTTCCTCTTTGGAATAGCACCAGGTGAGCAGTGCCAGGAGAGCACCTCTGCTCCAGCAGTGTGATATTCCCTTTGTCTTGTCTTAATGTCACCTGAGAAAGCCTCCACATGGGGGTCACCTAGCCCTGTACTTGAAGAAAACTTGCTGTCTGGAAAGGGTCATACCCTGCCATTAATCTTTTATATGTATAAGAGTGATGTTATTTATCAATTGATCATATGGAAATATTGATTGTTAGAATACCAGGATATCTTCATGGTTGTTAGACAATTTATTAATTGTTAGGTTGCTCATAAATAAATAAATCCACAAGAAAACACGACCTGAAGCTCCACGTAGCTCAGACAGAATTGTGAAGCGATTTGGCCACTCTTTTTCTCTAAAAGTTCAGGCACATGAATCTGCACAGTTACAGGCCTGGACAGCTCTGAAAATGTAGGTGTTAGATTAAAGTATTACAGGAATTACTGATCCCCCAATCCTGTGCCCCATTGGAGCTTTATTGCTCCATGGCAGCAGAAATGTTCCATGGCAGTTATTGCCGGGGATATAGAGGCAGTTCTGCTGCAGGCTGTTCAGAGAGATTTATTGCACTATATTGATAAGATGAAAACAGAGATCTCTTCTGCAGGAAGAGGCCTGCAGAGATCAGTCATGTGGATCTCCAGAACACCCTCCTGGCAGCATGGGGGCTGGGGGGCTCCCACCTCTCTGCACACCTTTGCCTTGCCAGGCAGCTCAGGCTGCTCCTCCCTCCCCTGAGAGCACAGCTGGCTCCAGCACTCTTCCCCTGGCCAAAGTCACACTGAAACTTGCTGCAGTGATTTTGCCTTACAGCCCCAGCTTTTCAGCTGGAAAAGGAGGCTCTGTGGTTGTGGGAGGGGGAGTTTTGGACAGACAGCCTAGCCAGAAGTGAACAAGTCTTGGGCTATTGATCCTGGCTCCACTCTTGAACTTAATGTGGAGATTTGAAGGCATAAAAACCCATTCTGGAACATTAATCTGATTTCCTGTGTATCACAGGGTATGCAACTTTGTTCATTAAATAAATTCTAAACTAAATGTTTTGATTTAGCTGGAAGCATGGTGGGGAGGAGTTCCTTCTGGGCTAAACAAGTCATTTTCAAAGAAATATGGGACTGGAATTTTGGTGCAACATTCGCCTTTTACAGACTAAACAGCTCCTTACAAGTCCTATTTGTCTCATTTTGCCCTAAAAAAACAAAGTATTTTGATTTTAAACCACAGCCAAAGTAAGTTTCTTTTTTACTATTAAGTTTTTACTGAAAAATTATGCTGATCCCAGATTAACTTGATGACGATAAATCAGTTTAGTCTAACAGCTGCAGCATATCAAATCTACTAACAACTCCAAATCATAAAATAAAGGATTAGCCTTTAAAAAATATATAAATTGATTTCTTGGTTTCCTCTTTTTAAATCCAGAATGTCATTAACATCTACTGTACAAATAATACAGATAAATTGCTTCCTAAATTTTTTTACTCTACAAAATTTCATGTTTTCATCCAGTCTAAGATGGAATGGAGGATATATTTGCTTCTTTTTACAATTTAAAGAATAAATGCTCACAGTAAGAGCTGCTAAGTGTTCCCACTTGTAAAACAGGTACCTTTTAAGAACAATGACTCATCAATATTTCAGTGCTGGCTTTGTATTTTTGCAGAGTTATCTTAGAAATTCTATATAGCGTATCCACAGGAAATATGTATATTATTTAAATAAGAAATGGTTACTAGAGAACCCTGATTTTAGATAGCAAGTGCTAGAACTTGTCTCATCTGGGACAGGAGAGAGCACTTTTAATTATCTCCTTGTGTAGAAATTAATACATCCATCTGTCTTATATGTCACAAATATTTCTTGCAATGTAGGCAACACTTCTGCACAAGGAATCTTTGCAGAGAAGAGAAAGTAGCTTTAGAAGGGACTGAACTCCTGAAGGAGATGACTGGCAGAGGAGCAGCTGCCAGTAAATCCTACCTGATGCTAGTGTGTGTCATCTGCTCCCCAGATCTCCAGGGTGTATGTCTGGTCTTCAAACAGGATGTGTCAGAGAGTCATTCTCCTTTTATTTCTGCAAAAGAACTAAAGGTGCTATCTTAGGTAGAGCAAAAAGCTTTTTTTTTTTTTTTTTTTCATAATTCATGGAAACCATTTAAATCTATAAACATGTCAAAATTAAAATTATACCCATGTCAGCATTACAAGGATACAGATCTTGGCCATTGTGGGTAAGTGAGTTTTTCTGCACTGACCTTAAAAGTTTCCTTCTCAGAAGAACACAGGGTGTGGCTCTGGGGATCTGTTCTTCCAGCTTTAACACTGCCTATTCTCTGCATCTCCAGGACTGGGGAAGAAGGGCCAGACATGGAAGAGTTAAGTAAAAAATGCATAGTTGATTGGTCTTATCCTTCCTCCCTAACAACTGTCTTCTACAAAGCTGGTAAAAATTATATCATGTAGTCCAGATAAAAGGGAGTCTCCTAGATCTGGCATCATGCTTTACCATGCAAAATAGACTGTGTTTTTGCTTATTTTTGTTTCCAGCCAGCCTTTCAGCTCCCATAGGGTGTAAAATTCATTGAAACTGGTGGGTCTAACTATTGCTCTGGTAACAGTTCCAACTGTTCAAGGAAGCAGTAAAATGGGGGTTGTTTAGTAAGGCACAAACAGATGCTACACCACAAATGCCAAAGAGTGTGACATAAATCCAGGGTATGGTAGTCTCTGGAGTACAGCATTGGCATGAGATAAGCAGAGAGAAAAGCTCAGTGGTTACTAGTGGGGACATAGTGGAAACAAGTAACAAGTTTGTGGAATAAATGCTGTTTGCCAAACTGTAAGCTAGGGTGTTCAAGCCAGAAACAGGAATTCCACAAGGCACTTTGACCACCTTCTTGTGAAGCTGGTGGGGAAATGGCCCTGCACTTTGCCTCTGCACTCTCAGCAGAAGCAGAAACTAATTTGAGCAAATTTTACAAATATCTGTATCAGACAATTATTTTCAAGTCACAGAGCTGTCATACTACAATCTTTCCCATAATTTAACTACAGACATATAGGTGAAGAATAATTTGCAGTGCTGTCATAAGGAGCATTTTTCTGATGACTACTTGAAATATGTTTCATTCATATACCCACAGAACAAAATGTTCATAAAAAATTTCTATCAAGAAATTGAATTATCTGCACATCAAGAGTTTGAAGTTCTTCTCAAAATCAAGATAATATGCAAAATAGTAATACATTATTCAAGAGGATACTCACATTTAGATATAGATCTAACTTTCCAATTCTACCATGTTTTCTTTTTCATTCTTACTTTTTTTGTGTGTGTTTTTAGAATTACATAAGGAACCAAATTTCTAAAATTTGACGTATCCCAAAAGACTCAATTCATATACAGCATCCTGTAATATACAGCATCTCAAATCCCCTAGGAAGCAGACCTCTGCATCTATTGCAGTATGCTTTAGACATGTATGATGCTTTCCCAGATTCAGCCCCTCTCCAGTACCCTTCCTATTTGTCAGAAGATTCCAGTAATGCCAGACACTCATAAGACCCAGGCTGAATGTCCTACACTATACTTAGGTATACCACATGTACACCAGAATTTAGACAGCATTAATGTTCTTAAATCTGATTGTGCTTCACAAAGAATTGACATATTTATAACAACATAGTGCATTTAAACTAATAAAAAACCTGGGGATTTTTGTTTGGTTGGTTTTGGGTTTGGTTTTAGTTTTGGAGGTTTTTTTACTTCTTTAAAGTTTTTTTAATGGTATCTTTTCCTGGGAAAAAAAAAAAGGTACCCTCATATTACTAGTGTTGTCAAGTGAAACTAGTTATTATTATCCAGTTTTTAGTTTACTCATATTCTCTGCATAGTAGTTTATGTTGTCTTCTGGTTGATGCTGTGAAGTCAGCTGTGGAGGTGATTCATCTGACTCTAGACACACTTGGTGAGAGGCTGACTTCTTGTTTTGTTTGTTCTGTGAAAAGAGGGTATTCCCACAGATGATCTAATATTGCAGCTCAGCTCTTAGAACACTTGTAGCACTTGTCAGCTGTCATGAGAAACATCTGAGGAGTATTAGCAGCCTCCTGACTCCAGTGAATTATTTTTCATGCCATTTCCATGACCTCATTTCCATGGAGACCCCTATTTCTCATTATGAAGGTTCTCCCCCTGTTTTCATGCTGTTAGATGAGAACTATAAAGTCCTTTCAGCCCATGCACTATTTAATGAGGGAGTTCTGGTTCTAAGATGACTAGTCAACAATGAAAGCTTTATCTGAAAAGCTAGGAAGTGTAAGGAAAAAGTGAATAATTGCCCAAAAATCCATTTTAATTAGTTTTTGCTAAGAAAATTAAGGAAATCATTCTAGACAAGCAGTTAGAAATAGAAATATAGAAGAAAGTGGGTTACTCTTCTGAACGATGCCCAAATGGAAAGTAGCTTTGTTATTTTAAGTAGAAGAACATCACCTTGGTTCATTCATCACCTTGGTGAGAGCTGAAGCCCACACCTGTATGAGGGGAGAGATACATGGCACCCAACTAACACTCAGTGTCAGGAGCAGTGAATTGAGAGGATTCCTGTAACACAACAATATTGCACACCCTCATACATTGGATAAGACCATCTTTGGCAGAGTGGTGAAAGAAACTCTTTATTTAAAATATTTTAATTTTTTTTTTTTTTTAAAAACAACAACAAAAAGACCACCCATCAAACAAACAAAGTGCCTTTCCCTTATCAAAGTGCCAAAGGCACACTGGCACACATTAGGTATGAGAAGATAGCCAAGTACATATTATTGAAGAAACCCTAAATAATGGAAATAGATGCTATGACTCAAAGTACATTCACTTAGTTTACCTAAGCCTCTTTCCAGAACTGCAAAATAATTTCTAGAATACAGACTGGCAATTCATGATAAAAGGTTGTAAATAAGGTGAGTCTTGGAACAGTCAGCTGCTTCCTTAATGGAGTTAGCAGAAAATGCTTGTGAAATGACCAGGTAAAATTGGGAAAAGCAATATAAAAGTAGAATTTGAACATCAAGATTAAACTTTATTAAGAGAGAATTTGTCAGTTAAAAGCAATGGTGAAGACAAAGAAACTGTGAATGTCTGTTGACCAGAGATGCATACAAGCATTAGTGGCATGTGACAATGAATGGGATAAATTAAATCACAGGGTATGGTGGGAAAACACTTCCAGTACAGACAGGGAATGATGAATAGTGCCATAGATTTCATAGTGAGATGTAATCTAAGTTCTGGTTACCATTGCCAAGGAAAGATTAATTAAGACAGAAACAAACATAGGGAGGGGCATGAACAATGTGAGCAGAGGAACAAATACATGCCCATACATTTATTTAGGCAGAACACTGACAGTGAGTTCAATGTGCAGAGCTCACAGAATGAACAGTGGCCAGGTAATGAGCTTGGATTCATGTTTGGACTCTGGACCACAGTTTTCTGAAACACAAGGGGACAGGAGCAGCATTTCAGAAGACCTGCCATGTTCCAGCTCTTGAGATTTGACATGCTCTTCTAAAGCTCTATTAAAGTAATTTAATATGGGAAAAAAGGAAAGTAAAATATAATAGTTATTTCTAATGGGAAACTTATATCTCAAACTCTCAGCAAATTTTCTCTGAAACTTCCCAAAACATATCAGCCCATTGTCATCCCCAGCTACAAACATGCAAGTATCAATAAAGATAGATGGATTTAGACAAACATTGTATTTGTATACACTTATGATATATATGTATATATATATATATATACATATATATATATATATACACACACATATCTCAGCTATGAATAACAGCTCACTAGGATAGGAGCTGCTCCTACCCTAATATTTCTAAATATACAAAAGTAATCTTTAATAAATGCAAGTCTTTTTCTCTAAGAATTTTGGAATGATATTTTTCAAAATCTGAAAATGTGATCATATTGTAAGAATACTTGGTAATATTTACATAGTAAATATTGTATTCTTATTATGACTGAAGCACTCAAGATCTGCACTGAAAGATTAATAAAAGTTAAGATGATATCACACTGAAATCTCTGTTCTTTCATTAATATTCAAACTTTCAAAATTGTCATTTACCATCTTTCTTGTGTCTTCATCCAGCTCTATTTTACTCATTATCTCTCTTTCAGCTCTGACATTTTCAACAATATCATACAGAGTATGTCTTTTTGTCATAGGGAAGGAAATGGAAATCCATTCAACAGAGATACTGCTGTCTTTTTTTATCTGCAGTGATACTTAGGGTATCAAACAGGGATCAATACCTGTTTCATTGCACTAGATGCTCTGTGAACAGCAGCAGAGAAGCAGCTCCTTCCCTGAGAGCTGTCTGCATGATACACAGGGTGAATAAACAGGCAGAGGAAGGAGAGAGGACAGTTAATCACAAAGGCATGTACTTACATTATTATTCTTATCATTCACTGCATTATTTTGGCATGCATCATCAACTCTCTTAATCTCTTTATATATTATTAGTGTTAATAGCTCTGTATTAGCAATTCTTTTTGCTCCTGAAAGAACAAGGAAAGAATATGGAGATTCAGCTTCTGCTTCTGACATTTTAGTGCACTATTAATGCACTTATTAAGGTACCTTCTCACACCATACCCTGATTATTTTGTCTTATGTATTTCAGTTGAAAGCAGCACCAAAAAAGTGATAATTAATATTATCAAAATAGTCAAATCACTCAGCAGACATGATTTCTGCAGCAGCCACATCCCCAGGATGCCCCCCTGCAGTATTTCCATGCACCAAGGCACTGTGGAGCAGCTCTCCATCCCTGTTCCCTGGGTGAGGTTCAGGTACATAACAGGGGCAGTGGGATGACTGGGAGTTTGCTCTCCTTTGGCACAGCAGAGTCATAAGAGCAGTCAGAATTTAAAAATCATCTGCAAAGATAGAAAGAACTGGGGATATTTTTTCCTCATACAGAAAAAGAAACCAAAAACCAAAAATCAACAGAAGGCACAACAAAATACTAAAAGGCTGCTGCAAAGTCAAAATGAATAATTTGTGCTCCACATCCATGATGAATAGGACAAAAAATAGAACCGAATTTCTACTCTCTATACTTATCTCCCTCTTGTTCCCTCCCAGCCATCAGGTCCGTGTGATCTCGCCTGGGATTTGAGTCTTGCTTGATTTACCATAAGGTGGAAGGGGGACAAATTTACCCTCTCAGTGCACAGTGAAAGCTGTCCCTGTGATACTGAGGGTGAGAGCTGGAAAAGAAGAGAGCTCTGTGCCGACCCTCGGGCTACAAAGCGAATGTTGCATTGCCGAGCATCAGCTGGGCCTGCAGGGTGACTGTATCAGATGAAACATAAACAACAGTATCCAACGTGACAGATCAGAAATTAAAAACTAAATCTGTCTGAGCAATTTACAGTGGTGGGTGGTTTTATCCTGGCTTTTTCTTCCAGACGAGAAAAGCCTTCCTTGCATTAATTTATTGTGAGAGTCTGAGCACAATCCTGGGCTTTCATAAATGTAACAACAGGTATTTTTCTACAATATTCTTAGGGTATATGGATACTTTTGGCCTTTCTTTTTCTTTCTTTTTTTTTTTTTTTTCTTTATTTTAATTCCAGTTGTATTTATGCTTCATTTGAAGGCAAGAAAATCAGATATAATTTTTCATGGTTTGTGTACCTCATTATCTTACACATATTTTCTTGCAGCATGGTCATGACACTGTTACTTAAGTCTCTTCAAATGGTGCTTAAAACAACTTGAGTGAGAGCTGTCTGTTTTGTCTCCTTTCATATATTTTTAAGAGATGTTTTCTGTGTATTTGGCTTTGTATTTCAATGCTGTACACAAATGATTTCTGCTAGTAAATACACACTGCTTTAAGATCAACACAGACAATTTATACTTGTGGCTGACTGACTTAGGCTAGGTGCTGGCAGTCCTATGGGAATTATTTTGTAGCCTCTGGAACTTCAGTTCTCTGTCAGTAGATATTGGTCTCACTTCAAGAAAGCTCCATCAGGAAAAATACTGGTCATTACCCTTTTCCTCAAGCTTTGGGTGATTGTTTATATTTATTGAATACTTCCTGTGGAAGACTACAAGAAACTAAAAAGGAGACTGAAATATTGAACATATTAATTTGAAAAGATCACAGAATTGAGGATGTAAATACTGCAAGGAGCACAGAGACCTTATAGTGCCCTACAAGTGTTGTTTGATATCCTAGTTACTTCTCAATTTATTCATGTCATTCTGAGAATAATCTTCAGATTCAGAGAGCTAAATTCTGGCAGAGACATGAGATTTTGTCTGTGTCTATGGCAGCAAGATGCCCTGCTCAAAAGGAGCACATCAGTAGTAACCACTGGTGCAGATGATCCCCTCCCCACTCTGTAAGATGTGGTGGCAGGGGATGGAGGTTTGACCCCAGCCAGCAGTCAAGCACCCACACAGCTGCTTTTCCAATTCCC
This sequence comes from Muscicapa striata striata, assembly GCA_030060385.1. Lineage (NCBI taxonomy): Eukaryota > Metazoa > Chordata > Aves > Passeriformes > Muscicapidae > Muscicapa > Muscicapa striata. The sequence goes on from JAREIS010000031.1 coordinate 162,494, forward strand.
ACTCCCAGGGGGACATTGGAGAGCATAGGGATAGCAAAAGCAATTAAACTTTTGGGTCAGGGCAAGCTAAACAGATGGAGGGGAAAAAAAATGTGATGCAAAAGCAGTGACTTACAGACAGTACCCTGCCAGTCTCCAAGCAATAGCCACCCTGGAAGCTGAAAACTTCCTTTCTCCTTCTACTGCCCCAGATTTTATTGCTAAGCATGAAGTTATATGGTACAAAATATAATTTTGACCAGTTCAGGTCAGCTGTCCTGGCTGTGGCCCCTCCCACCCTCTTGCTCACCTCCAGATGACTTTCTGGAAGGACAAAATGAAAATAGCAAGCACTGACTTGGTGTCCAGCAGCCATTCAGCAAAAATTGATGTGTGATCAACAGCAGTTAAGGCACAATTCCAAAAAGCACCACAGAGACTGCAATTAAAAAGTTAACTCTATCCAAGTCAGACTCAGTATGGGGACAGGGGATTGTTACTTTAGAGTAGCTCTTGCCTCACCTCAGTAGCTCCATGAGGATGACAATTGTCAGCTGGACAATCTTCTGAACATGATTTGCTGGAGGACATCTTACATCTCAATTTCATCTGAACAACAGCCAGTTCATGCACTCTTAAATCAGTATAAAATCTGAACCAGATTTTAGTAAATCTTTTAGAAGAGCACAGCTCATCAGAGCTGCAACACTAATGTAGAAAACACGGAGCTTGTTCCCAGCTACCAGCCAGCCTTGTGCCAGAAATTCATACCTCCTGAGAGATGTGGTACAGCAAGGCTCAACTTGGAATTCTTGTGGCCACAGTTCATCTCCAGGTGTTAGTCCCCATGCAAATGGGCATCTGAGCTGGGAAAGCAGACTGGTAATTAGAGTGTGAGATTAACTTTTCTGCTATCCCTGAGAAACAGGAATTGCCAACAATGAGCAGGTCTAACCACTGCAAACTGTGTCCAAAAAAGCATTATAGATGAAAAAATTATGTTCTTTCAAAAGTCTAAGTGAGAGAAAATAACTCCAGGATGTGTTATGATCTAGAAAAGAAGGTTTTTCTATGGGTTTGCTTAATTTTGTGATGGTTTGGGGGTGCTTTTGTTTTTGTTTTTTAATTATTTTTGTTTATTTTTTTCTAGGTCAGGCAAATTGGGAGGGATTGCATGAACCCAGCTGCCTGTAAGAGAGGCAGTTTGCTGTATCATTAATACAGGGGCTTTTCAAGAGCTGGATGAGAGTGTTTATATGTATTCCTCTGCAAACCTGAAGAGTATCCAGAGTACATCCAGGAGCACAGCAAAAATTGCTTGCTTTATTATATGCATAATTTAGTTGGGCTTTGAAAACAAGGAACAAGAAGATGGTTATCCTTTCTGATACACTGCTTCAAAACAAAAGGCCCCTTTGAGAGAGAGGCTTTGTTTTAATCTCCCTAGAGAGGTTTCTGTGGGGAAGACAAACCAGCTACCCAAGCACTATTGCTTGCTGCAGCCACTTTCTGCTTTTCTGAGAGAATTACCTGGCTGTGTGAGCAGGGCCAGAGACTTAACAGTCATCTGCAAAGTGGGTTCCCAAGGCAGGGCACTATGACCAAGGGAAATACTGCCAAGGGAAGTACTGCAAACTATGTATGTGCTGCATTGCACACAGTCATATTACCAGCAACCTGCCAAGTGAGTTTTTTTGTTTGGTTTTTCCTGTGGGTATATATGAAGAGAACTGTCTATCACAATATAGATTCTTTATTAGAAATAATTAGGCACAGAGAGGGCCCAAGGGAAACTGGGGGAGATAATCTAACCCAGGATGTCCCAGTGCAATTAGGATTTTTCTGAGATGGTGTATATGCTAATGAGCATCTTCTATGTTACAGCTTAATTGCTGCTCCCTTAAAACAGAAAAAATAATTTCTTCATGCTTTTATATCTGGAGTGTAAAATGAAGAAAACAAAACAAAACAGAACCCAAAACCAAACCAAAACAAACAAATAAAACACCCAAGCAAAGAAAACCCCAAAGCAAACAAACTAACAAAACCCCAGACAAGTAGTGTGATCAATTCATTTCCTTGGGCAGGGCTAATCCTTTCTTAATCCCACTGTTATTGAGGTGTCTTGATCAGTTTAGTAATCTCACTAGTCCTCCAGAAAATGGCAAGGATTGTACCAAAAGTACCACATCTCTTCCTATTACTCCACAGAGACAGACCTAATCACAGCAAAAGATACTTTTTGCCTCATTAGAGCATGAAAGCATCATAAAAAGGGACATGAGCTGATGCAAAAGTCAGCCTGGATACCTGTAGTACATCTGTCACTGCTACAGCACACTCAGCTAACTAGAGAATACCAGGAGAAAAAAAAACATTATTTGGAAAAATAACTGCCTCTAATGAGGAAATTTCTTTTTACCTTATATCAATAAACAAAGAAGGAAAACCATAAATAGAATGCTGTTACATATTAGCTTCTTCTGAAACTAAATTATCCTTTAGCTATCCTTAAAATGGTTCAAAAAATATCCCTTAGCATTTTTACAGTGACATAAGGCACTTGGGACTGGATGACAAGCTGATTCCTACAGATAAAAAGACTGCTGTTGTCACTCTCTGGCAGCTTAGATTTAGATTGCAAGCAGTGCAGTGACCTTCTTGATGTCTTGTGTCCACAGAGATCAGCCACCATAATTTTGTTTTGTTTCTCAAATATTGAAAAGGAAGTAGGAATCTAATGGACATCACTTTCTTCTAAATGGAGTAAGAAAAGAAAAACAAACAAACAAAACCAGCTACAAATTTGTTTACAGAAAGCACAAAACACTCAACATCATAAGTGAAGGGAAAAAGCCCTTTATGATTAGCTCACACAAATCCTGCATTCACACTGCTGATCATATTGGTAGAGATGCCACCTGTCAGGCTGAAAAGGTAATAAAGTGCAGAGTTATTAAGGATGTCAAAAGACTGTTTACAGCTACCAGCCATGTACTCTCATCTGCACAAAAAAAAGCAAGACTAGCAGCTGAGTTTTGATGAAACCAATACTGATAGGAAAATATTTTCCACTGCTCAGAGGAGACAAAAGAACAGGAGAGAGAGAGTTAAAATGCAGCCTCAAAAACCCCTTTCAACTGATACAGGCAACTAAGACTTCACAGGACCATACCTCAGAAATGCTGGGGTTGAAATGCACCTGCCCTGTCCATGCCCTGCAGCAGAATGCATTGCAACAAACACAAGGACTGCATTAATGGCAAGGCTGCATTTATATATTCCCCTCTCTGTTTTCCTGGTTAAAAACAACAGTGTGCATACTTCCCAGTACTTTCAGCATACTAAATACTGTCTTGATGTTTTGCAGACCAGCTACTATTATGTCCAGAGCATTTGTTGGGGGTTATTTCTGTGTTACTAAGGCTTAAGGGAAGAGCCAGTAGTGGAGGATGTCTGGTTGGTTATGCAAATTAGAGGCTTGAATCACCCTAGGCAAATTGTTTTCACTTTGCAAAATACCCCTTTCCCAACTTTTCTGTCCCTCTTCTGCTTCTTGTTCTTCATGCAGCAAGGAGAAGGAGAAGGAAACATCCTGACACACAGCCAGCCAAATAATGTCATTAATTTTATTAACCTTCAAAGTCAAACTGAACTGCTTTTTTCCCCTCTCAGCTTTTTCCCAGATTGCACCATTTCCTTTGAGGTCTGGGTCAGCACAGCTCTCCAGCATCAGCTCTTTCTAAAGTGCACAACCTTCCCCGGCTCCCAAGATATTGAGGCAATTCCCTTAGAAAGCTGGAGAAGGGAGGAGAGCAAATATCCTCAAGGGGAAGGAAGGACCCTTTTTCCCCTAGGTGTCCTGATACTGTGGAATATTCTGTACCAGAAAGATGACTCTTCCTTTCACCATCAAAAAAATCTCATTCATCTGGGAGGGGAGCAGAGCTGCCAGCTCCCTCAGCAGCACCTGTGTGTGTTTCCAGTCAGGCAGTCTGGGCTGGGAAATGAAGCACTTTTATGAGTGGGTGCTGTGGCAGCCACCAGCTGTAATTGTGAAAAGTAGTGTATTCATTGCTTGTGTCCTTGTGGCCAGGAAATGACTCACCTTTCTTTCATAACTCCAGTCTGCCAGACATCAGTTTTAAGATGTACCTAGTCAAATAACCAAAAATTATACAGATCTCCCATCTCAGCTGCAGCCACCTGCAGGGCTGCTTACAGACATGTGTCTCCTGTCTCATCACCCCTTAGGAGTACCCCCTGACTCCTTCCCCCAGCTCTTCCAAAGGATGGGGAGAGCTTTCCTTTGCTCCTTCCTTGTCACTCTCTCCTTCCTCCTTGCAGTCTTGTGGAACACAGTGCTCCTCAACTTCATTTCTCCTCCTGCAGTCAAGCTCTCTCTCCATTTCATTCAGTGACACTGAGGTGTCTCTTATTGTATCCCTCATGAGGGAGTCCTGAGTAAGGCAAGGGGGACAGAAAACCTTGAGATTCCTGTGTGTAGCTCCCTCTCTCCCACCATATCTTTGCATTTTCATCTGAACTTCCCTAGCCATACCTCTAAATCCTACCTTCTGCTGGGCAGTGTTTCATACAGAAATACTTCCATAAAATCTTTTTCATTAATAACAGATCCCTATAAATTATTTATATAGGCATTCCCAGCAGCTCTTCTGTTTGGGTCAAGATGTCAGACTAAACAGAACATTGACTTAGTGTCTCAGTGTGCCTTTTATACTGCTTCTGTTTGGGTTTGGTTTCCTCACCAGTTTTAGTCTTGACAATAAACAGGATTGTATTTGGTGCCCAAATACTACTGACAAAGCACAACATAGTGTCTTTTGTTTGTTGCCATTTTCTCTGCTTTATTTATATTTCTAAAGAATATCACAAGAGTTTGATAACCTTCTGGTGATTATCTAGGTAAGAACATTAGTAGATAATTAGGTGTTGTTTACAGATTATGAATATCCCCTTATAGACTTTCAACTCAATTAGGTTAAGACTCCAAATATATAGAGAATTAAATTCAAGCAATTTTGTTTTACCAACATGGTAAATAATAACTAGAGGTTCATCAGAAATCAGATACTACCTGCTGAGCTGGGGAAATGAAAGCAATTGCAATTCTGATGCTTTTAGGAAGAGCATAGACTTTGTCTCAAGTCTTCTTTCTTGAGACTGACTGTAATCAAACACATTTGAGTTCTGAATCTCAGCCTCACATTTCCTACAGATCCTTCAAACAGCTCAGTACATATATCCTTCATAGAGCAGTCCTTCCAAGGATGGAAATACAAGGATGCTTACAGCATGGGGCAAGGTTTGAAGGCATTGAAGAACACTTGTTTAATCAAGTGATTATTTTTCTTTTCCATATATATATCACAACTTTGAAATAAGCAAGTAGATTCACCATCAGAATTTCCTAGTATGAATTATTCTGAAAGATAATTAGATTTTGAAGGAAGGAACTATTTTCCTATTTTGTTGAGATCTGAAATAAATGGCAGCAAAAAAAACCAAAAAAAACCAAAAAAATCAAACCTGAAAAAGCATAAAGTATCCAAGACAATTTGTTTCTGTTCGTGTCAAAATAACAGCTATATCTGACTATAGATAAATCACTACAAACCTTGTTTTCACTTTTTCATGGAAGGAGGAAGCCTGCATACCTCTCCCAGTTCAATTTTACCTAGTTTATCATCCTGGCATTATTATTTTTAATGGTCTTATTTTTTCTCCCAAAATTTCTTTAACTGGCAAATGTTCATACTTTTTTTTTTTTTTTAATGGGTCTAGAAAAATAATACTTCTGTTCTATAATTTATTTTTTTTTAATTCACTAAGTTCACACCCTTTTCCAGAGTAAATACACAGAAAGCTTGCATAATATAAATACAGAAACAGTAAGAATACTGAGGTGGGGTAGGGGAGACAGCTTCTCAATTAAGTATCAAAGAGTTACCCTAGCACCCTTCCATCAGAAGCCTGGATTTTTTAATATTTCCAAAGATGTATGATTTTGGGAGGGGATATAGAAAATAAACAAAGGGTCAGAAAATAGAAAGTACAGTAAGTAATTTTTCATCTCATGTTATTGGTGTGGTCAGCATCTCATCCCTTTTCATCCTAAGCAGAACAGTTTACCTGCCATGTGGCTCACTCCTCAGCTGAAGGAGGAAAAGTCATGGCCATGAATGTGACTGGAACTGAGCTCCACAATCAACTCACTGAATACTTCCATTCTGCCAGGGTCACTCAAAGATACAAAAGGCCCCAGGGACTTCAAATTGCACTTGCACAACAAAATATACACCAAACAACTCAGATCTTATTCTGGAAGTTAATGATTAAGATTGGTAATAACTCCTACATTTATTTGTGTAAAAGTCTTTTTATTATAATTTTCAATCATTTGTAATCTGACAGGTCATAATTTCTGAGGCTATATTCTTGTGCTTAAATTGTCTGAAAAGAGTTTGTTGATAATTCTGCAAACTCTCTGAATGCTCCTGTGATGATTTTCTTGTTTGGAAAAATCCAAGACTCAGAAGTTCCTTAAAGAATAAGGGTCCCTTGAGTAATGCTTTTTCTCTCAAGCAGCAAAAGAGGTGAAGGGATGGATTTGCATTTACACTAAACTAAAATATATTGACTTAATGCTAAGTCTAGATCTTTGACATATGCTGGATGCTGTTCAATATGAAACATTTATGTTCAATCAGATTCTTTGCTTTTGATACACCCTTAACTTGGGCAATATATGATGAACACTGCAGAAGTGCACCCAGCAAAAATAATTGTGTAAGAGTTTCTGGGTTTGGGAGACAAGGGATCAGTCTCATTATCACAAATTTACAATTATATTTTAAAACAGTTCAGAACTCTTATTATTTAGGCCTTATAGCATTGTCCTAGAAAGCACTCAGAGTTTGTTGTCTCTGCTGTCAGGAAGGCCTGGCTGGAGAGCTGGCTGCAAGGGTCAGTATGGCAGCCCAAAGCCTTTCCTTTTCCACTCTTGGGCTGCCTGCATGTTGTTTACACCATCATCCTTGATCTCCTCTCATTAGGTGCATGTGCATCACATCAGTTCTTCTTAGCCTTTTATTCTGTTTTTAAGGCATTACCTTATACTCACACCTCCACAGTTTCCTTGCAGAATGTCCCCTGCATGTTTGCCAGACACTGACAGGAGATGTTTTCTTCCCAGAGCTCCCTCACCACCTGCCTTGTATCATTCGGTTAAATTACCTGAAAAATCTCTCAGTCAAGCAGCAGGAGATAACAAACTCCAAATGACCCAAGCAGTGTTTGCTGCCACGGCTATGCACATTTCTGGAAAAGTGATGGATGAAAAGGGAGAGCTGAATCAGGTGCAAAACACACATCAGTGGCATAAAAACTTTGCAAGCAGATTTGGGTGAAGAGGAAAGTGCAATAAGAACGTCAGGCAATGCCTCTAATTATTTTCCCAGATTAATTATGGTGGAAATTTCAATCTGTGTAACCTAAAAAAAAAAAAAAAGCACAAAAAACCCACTAAACCAGCAGCAAACTAAGTACTCTGAAGCTAAAGCATTTATATTACATAAAGTCCATGGGATAGCATGCATGAGATGTGTTTGAAATTCTGTGGTACCTATACTGTAATTGAAAAACCATTAATAAGTTTTAACTAAAGAATAATTCTACAAAAGCTAGAAAAATGCCTTTGATTCCTGTTTCAGCAAATAACACTATTATGTGCATTTGGTGAGTCATCACTGCAAGCAGACCAACCTCTAAGTGGAAATGCAGAGAAATAAGAGTGCACAATCCAGCACACTGAAAAAATGATTGGTACTAGAGAGCGCTAAATAATCAAATAAAAACTAATCTTGTTATATAACTATTGCAGGACCACATACTTTCATTTCCATAACAAAACAAAACAAAACAAAACAAAAAAAAAACCAAAAAATAAAACCCAGGAGGAGGCCAAATGTATTAGTGAAACAGTATCTGACAGATGTCTCTGAAATTATTTGAATGATCAGGTGACAACTGCAGCAACCAGTACGCAGAGAGAAAAAAATACTTGATACTTGTATCAATATTGGCACTTGCTATTCTCCCTGATTACAAAATACACAGAAATGTAAAAATTCTTCCAACCTACAGACTTAGGGCCCTTTTAAACAATGTCAGCATTGATGAATCTAACAGATCTTAACTGAAGCTTAGAAGCTGAAGTAAGAGATTTAGAACCACTGTCTACATGAAAGAAACAAATCCCATTTTCCTTATTAGGTGCTTGTAATGTTGCAAATTTAGATTATTTGTGTACAGCCTTCATCTTCATAAAAGCACATTTACAATGTGGATAAATCACTTAAAAGGCAACAACCACCAGCTGAACTTACCCTTTTCCACAGGAGTATCTCCAGTGATACTGTTGGAATGAAAGGCAGATTCACTGCACATCTTTGTCATTTGCCTGCTGGGAAGCCTTTGGGCCTGCTCTCTGAGAATGTTTAATTACTCTTGCAAAAACCTTGCCATGGCTTGTGTGGGCTGGCACAAGGCTCCACCTTGGAAAACGTGACCATTCCTGGCCACACCTGCAGCAGTACTGCATGACCAACACCCAGCTGCCTAAGGGGGTCTTGCATACATGATTTTCACTCTGAATCTGTCCATCTTCCATTTCCAACATCTGTATCTTTTTATTACACACTATTGGGTGAATTATTATCAAAATGTCATTCCCCATACAACCACAGATCAGCTTAACTGCCCATTTTCCTTGAACAGCAAAGGAACAGAAGTCTCTTACCCAAGATTTTGTCTGAATTCATGGCATAGGTCAAGGCTCCATTCCCTCCAGTCTTCAAGGCTGAACAACTGGGCATTTTTTAAGTAGCTGCTGTGACTAATGATTCTGTTGCACCCAAACGTCTTCATTTAAATGTGTTTAAAATCTTATAAAATGATTTTTGGAAGTCAGTAGATTACACTGATGTTAACATAACAAGTCATATGCTCAAGAATATACCAAATTAGTTAATGCTGATTTGGTTGCATGATAAATTGTTCTGCTTATCCCTATTGTTTATTAAGAACCATCTATACTGGCCACTGCATTATTTTGTTTGATATAACTGAAGAATTTACATCTGCCTCGGCATCATATTTATTCTATGAAATTCACAAACAATACCAGGGCTCCTTTCAAAGGCATTTTAAAATAAATATTTATTACTGAGAACCTATGCAGGTCTCCCAATATTTTAGGCAGACATCACAGCTATCTAATTAAAGAATTAGTGAGCAATAAACATTTAAGAAACCAAATTAACTAAGACAATAAACAGGTTTTGATGAATAAACTTGGGTTTTTTAGAGATGTATTTTCAGGAAAAACTCACACTTCCTCCTAAATCATTTATGTTGGTACATCATAATAACGTTTTATGAGAAAATCCAGGAGAAAGGAAAAGCAGAAAAAATACATGAAAGATTTTTCCCCTGAGATATTTCCATAATTATTTTATGGCAAAAAGCTGTACCTGAGTGAAGTGATGTGCTTTGGAGCTGCTCTTTGAAGCTTTCAGCAGCAAGTGGCTTCCTCCCCAGCATGTGTTTTCAATGTTTTGCTGGATTACAGTCCACCTGCACAGACCTGTTCTGACCTTTTTACCCTTCCAATATTTCAAACATTTGACCTGCTTTCCTTCTTGAAGTTTTGCTTCTGAGAATACTCTTGAAATAATTATGCAAATGTCATCTTAATGCATTTTCACTGCCACGTGCATTTTCAGCCCCCTTTGTGATATTATCTTTTCTCAATGCCAGAAAAATGTGAACCAGATGTGATGAACACAAAATACAACAGCAGGGATTTCCCTCACAGCAGTCATGATATGAAAGTTCTTACAGGCTTGACATGAAGTAATAGGGTTATTTTTAATGGAAGAATATAACACAGGTAATAGAGTTTGAAGTGTATTAAAAATGTATATATATATTTACTGTGATGAGCAATACTGGTCTACAAGAAAACACTTCAATGATGAAATAAAAATTCAACACAAAATTTCCTTTTTATTCTGAAATTTGCCACTACCAATATGGATTTCTTTAATATTCATAGGTAGTTGATTTTCTGCATTCATTTATTCCATAAGTACAGTATAAAGGTGAACAGCACAAGCTGAGCTGCAGACTGTTGGCATCCCACATAATTGCATATTGACATTCATTAGTCAGTTGACTCTTGAAATTGTGCTAACAGACTAAACACAAGTTCTATATTTGATTGCTCAAGACCTTTGGCTTAGACCTCCTGGGCGAAAGCACAACCAAGTCTTTCAGTCAAAATGTCTCTTGCTTGTGACAAACTGTTTATGTGTGTTGGACTCTTTCCTAAACAGCATCATCTCTTTGCAATCCCCCTCCACAGTCAAAAGTGAGAATAGTGCTGTCTCCCTTCTATTACTCTTCAGCAAAGAAGCTTGTTTCTATCAATCTTCTTTATTATTTGACTTGCTTAAAATACTGAGCAGTGTGAGGAGCCAGACTGGAACTGAGGCCCTTAACCTATCCTGAAGTTCACTGGGTGAAGCAGGGCTCTGCAGACAGTCCTCTGCCATGTACCCAAGCATTTTGCCCTGTAACACTTATGGCAAGTGAGCTGCCCCTTTTCTTCTTCTGTATCACATCCACACCCAGCCATAAAGTGCAGTAAGAATATGAATGAAAGCTGTGAAGTGACTACAGCTCCTACTAAAGTCACACTATATGGAATATGTCCTGTGATTTGACCTGGTGAATTGTAAGTGAGGCAGTGCTGGTGGCACCTATGCTTCCATGTAGGTCTCCTCAGTCACTCATCATTTGTAAAGAGGTCTTTATCATGGTTGCCTCACAGACTTTGGGGTATTTTAGAAATGGCATGACTACTGTGACTACAAAGAAGACAAAAAGGTGTAAAAATATGTAAGGGATTGCCAGCTAGAGTCATAGTTTGACTCAATGCATTAAACTCTTAATGGTATAAGGTTAAAGCATTATTTTATGGAATTTTGCAGAGACATTGAGAGCTTCTGCTTAGTGGCTTCAGTCTACATTTTTCTCCTTTCACTTTTTAATTATGTTTATACTGGGCCTGAGCCTTACCCCATAAAACCTGCCACAGACTTGGATGGTTATTCTACCTTTTGACAAAATGTTGGGGTTGGCCCGAGCTCCCACGCATCTGCCATTTGATCTCCATGAATTATAGCTGGATTAGGCATGCCATGTTTTATTAGCTTAATGGTAGCTGCCTTAGAGAAATCTGCATTCTAGTGCACAGATTTCTTTTGTTGTACATGACTCAAACTCTGCTGAAACTTCTCAGGATTGCTCTTAGCACCAAGACTAAACTTTAAATAAAACTCCTTAAAAGACCCTGAGATGGATAAGTCAGTCTGTAGTAAAGTATCCTCAGACCACAGCTTTCATATCATCAATAGGATGAAATTTTCTAAGGCTGAAAAAACAGTTTTTAGCACATCTTAGAAATCTGTCATAACCATATGGATTTGTAACATATACATTTCTAATCTTAGTTCTGGTTATATGACTATAATAGTGTCTATACACATTTCTGAATTGGTGTTGAATATGTCTGATTTAGATGAAGGTAATGTTTATTGGCAATCTTTCCTTATGATAGAAAGAAAAAAATCACTGCTGTGAACTATGAGTCAGGGACTAAACAATGCTGAGTTTTGATAGGGATTTGACATGGCTCTGAGAGACTGGCAAAATTCAGATAGATGATGCAGGGGTGTAATCTTGCAGTACGAATGGAAAAGGAAGACAAACATGGGAATATGTCAAATTCTGATTCTCTGAAATTGAATTCCCACTGAATTAAACAGGACCAGAAATACATTCATCCTATGTATTAATGTGTATGCTTATGGGGTGGGGGGGGGGGGTGGAGAAAAGGAGGTTATTAATTTTACAATCCTATCTTACAGTAGCTGGGCAAATCAAGTCAGAATCCTGTGTAACCTCAGTTCTGTTTCTTAAAGCAAACACTTTCTGATACAGTCTCTGCTAACACTGCTACACAGTATTATTTCCATGACATCCCTATCTGGTTCAAACTGAAGGGATTTACAGGTACAGATTATAGTAATAACTACAAGGTTTAAAAAATATTTGTAGTAGAAACAGGTAGTCAGCTTAAAATCTAATTATAAGGACTGTTGGATAACATATTTTGTGACTCCAAGTCACAAAAATGCTTTTCAGTTATCTTCACAAAACACCTCTGAAACTAAATCCACATTCCAACAAGTCTGGCTTGATTTCAAGCCTCAAGGCAACATTTTTAGTTCCTCTCTTGTGTCCCTTTTCTCCAACCCCTGACTCCACAGATAAGTAATCTTATAAGGGAACCTTAAGTAGAAGGTGAAAGTAGGCAAAGAGGAGCCTGTGGAACACAGAGAAGAGCTTGAATATGCAGAAACAAAACGAAGCTTTTCTGAAGCTGGTCTGGCTCTCCAAGCCCTTTCCTGTTGCCAGCATTGGGACATCACTTGTGGCAGCCTCCACAGCCCTCACCTTGTGCTGCTCAACAGTCAACAGATGTTTTGTTTTGCTGGACCATTTGTGCTGGCAATACCTTTTTGCCTTGTAAGCAAACAAGCTGTGTTTTCCTTCTTTCAAGCTTTTCCTTCTTCCACTTGAAATACTTAGCATTTTAATTTTGAATACAAGTGAAATTTAGCATAGAAAAAAATTGTGCTTAAAGATGAAGAGAGATGCCCACCACTCTATTAACTTTTTTGCACTTTCCCTGCAGAAGTTGTTTCTGTCAACTTATTTTCATTTCAGCTGAGCAAAACAGGAAGTAAAAAGCAGGTTGACACAGATGGTTGTCAGCCAAGTGATGACTGCAGCTGAGAATGACTGTACAAAAATATACAGTTTGCTAAACTGTGTATTGTTTGACTTCCATGTGTATCAAATGTCAAAGGAAATAAAATTTGGAGAATATATTTAGAACTCTTTTTTTAAGACTTGTTAAATTATTGTTGCAAAATGGAAGGGTGGTCATCTGTAAAGGAATAGAATATAAGAAAACAGAAAATGGAACTAATCCTGCACCCAAAACATCTGAAAACAGAACACAGAATAGCCTGTTAAGTACAAAGTGAAACCCTTAAATAAATGGTCTGGTTTGAGAGTTATTTGGGTATTTTGCAAGTGCTGAGTACACCCAGTCCTACTGAGGTCACCCAGAGAGGGGTATTTGAAAGTCAGACCAAGTTAAAGGTTTAGCTGAAGGTTTTTGAACTCTACTATTAGACTTCTGTTTTAAAAGGATCTCTTGGATCACACAACTTACCGCATTGTACTTTAACATACCAAATAAACTTAGTGAGGAGAAAAATTTAAAATAAGTTAAATAGTCTTCCTAGAGTTTGTTAGAGGGGCACCAGTTTGTTAGAGGGTGGAGGCAGGTTTTGTCCCCACAGGAAAGCAGCAGGATTTTAAATACAATTGATCTTATTTCAACTTAGATCTATCTTGAACCAAGGCTAAGCCTAATGTAGACACACTCAAATCGATTGTAATGTTGCCTGTGTCATTAGCTAATTTAAATGTACATGCATTAGCAGATTGCATCAGTTCAACTAGATTGATCTTTAAATTGCCTTGTCTAAAGTTGTGCCATTTCTAGGGAGCCAAGGTTCTCATTTGGAAGAGAGGGCTGCCAAAACAACTTACCCTACTCCTACCTGTCAGCTCTGCAGAGTACTACCCAAATCAGTCAGTAAATACCTACGTTATCAGTATAACCACTGATCAACTAGCACTAATCAACACTCCAACTAATACTCATAGAACTGTGCAAGAGTATTCTCAGGAGAAAAACCATTGAGTTATACATATCACTACTACAATTCTACTGAGATTAGTTAAATTTTACCAGGCATAACTTTGGACCATAGCAGACATAAATATTGGTAGTATATGTTCTGTAGTCAAATCTTAGGTAAATAAGTCAGTGATGACTTTTGAATACTTGAATTTTTCTGCTCTTGAACTGCTGCCTCTGTGAACTCCAAAGACTGACAACCAAGCATAAATTACTTTTAAATTGTGTGTCCTTTCCCTACCAGCTTTCAGAGCAATGTAATCTCGCCTTCATTCTAGTGGGGCAAAAATCAGGTACAGAAAATAAGTGTGAGATAATGAAATTCTCTTACTTTCCTTGATCATTAATAAATGAGGTTATTTACCTCCTTGACTCCTGGAATTAGTTGTGACACAACACCTTTATACAATCAGTTTGTTCTGAAAACCTGATAATAGGAACCCATCTGCTTAGAGACATAAAGGAGAATTCATTATATGCCCAGTAATTACTTTCAATGCAACATAAAGAGATTGCATGCACAGCTTCTTAGAGTTAAACATGCTGTCAAAAAGAACATCTTGATGTGTGGGAATAAGAGGAGTTCAAAAATGTGATAGCTAATAACAACATTTAAGGATTTTAATAGGAAAAATTTATATTGTGCCTTATTTTCCTTGTCCCTAACTGCAGAGAAACCGACATCTTTGTGTGAGATTTCAAAAAAAGCTGTTCCCAAGTGCCTCCACTGTAGACAACTCCTTTCTCTATCTACCTATATTGTGACAGACAATGACTTGTACAAAATGTGCATTTTCCTATAAAAAGAAGAAGGGACAAAATGTCAGGTTTGATGCCTAATTGTTGGCTTTCCCCAAAGCTGGCAAAGCCTCCAAGTGCCACATCAGGATTTTGTATATGATTGAACATCAGATGTTAAGGCCACATAGAATACTATTGCTGGGCTCCCAAGCAAACCTTTTCAATTTCTTTACCAGGAGAACGAGACCAAAGCCTTGAAAGATGAAGTGAAATGAGTTGGGTTAAGTGGTGAGAAGCAGGTGACTGGAACTTAATCTGTGAGGAGATGGAAAAAGAGAAAATAACAATCCTTTGATCTTCCTGACATACTATCCAGATGGTCCTCGCTAATTATATTTCCCCTTGTGGTTTTAGTTACCAAACATGTACAAATATTTACAGTGGACAAAAGTACATCTCTGTTTAAATGTCACTTTTTAATTGTGTTTTATCCATGGAATGGTACAAGTCCAGCACTTTTCTGATTCATATTTTCACTTTATGAGCTGAAGTCCTCCAGTTTTCTTTTCCCACTTCCATTCCATTTCTTAATATCTTTCATTCTAATGAAACATGTCATGCTCAGAGACCATTATTCTTGGAAATCAGGAGGAGTTTTAAACTGCCTAAATATTCCTTTCAGCCAGGAATAAAGTTGCAAAGACAATTAGCATGCTTGAGGTTAAAAATACAGTTAAGTGCTTTGTCAGATCAGGCTTTAAATACAATCTTATGCCAATAAATTTGAGATACTCTTCTTTGACTTGGCTCTCTGCATCTAAGACTTTCATGCTCAGAAAAACAAAACTATTCTAAATACAGCACTGCAAGGATTTGCTGAAGTATTCTGTAGCAGCCAGATTTTCTGAAAGATAATATCTTCTAAACATTATAAAATATCACTCTCCCAGAGGATTTACCTCTTGAGCACATGTTGAATATAACTAGTCAGCCTTGACAGAACTCTCAGCCTAATGATATTTTTCCTTGTTTTTTAATCATAAAATAAAAGCTCTCACACTTGATGCAATTAAATATCCAATGACACTTCCAAAACAATAATGTTAATGATAGAATCTTGACAAAACTACAAATATAACCCTGTCTCCACTGAGATCAATGGCAAAGCTTCCACTGTATTCTTTGAAGCCAGGATTTTGCTCATTTTTGGTCATTACATTCTGCCTGTGTAAGTTCCTCTTACATTTACAATCTTTATTGTCAAAGGGATGATCAAACCTGCACTAAAGTTGGTAGAAAGCCAACTCCTGTGTAAATTTGCCATGAGCAAATATATCACTTTTTTCTGGTGCTTCTCTAAGGACTGCGCACTTTCTACCCAGCCTTTCTTGTTCATGACCAGGGCTAGGAGAAGTACACTGGCAAGTTTCCCTTGAAATGGAGAGGGAAAAAACATTCCCAAGACAGTGCACCTGTGGCAGGTGTGAGATGGAGGAAGGAACAGCTAGGAGAAGGTTTTATTGTCATGGTTTTAGCTTCCACTGGATTTACAGCCATGTCCTAGCAGGTCTCCTGGGACAGGTGACCACCCTGGTCACAGGGACCCCAGGACTACAAGGGTAATAAGACACTGGAACATAGAAACTGTGGATGCCCCATCATTAGAAGTGTTAAGGTCAGGCTGCATGAGGCTTTGAGCAACCTGATCAGGTGAAAGTTGAGGTCCCTTCCAACCTAAATCATTCTGTGCTCCTGTGCATCTATGATTTCTCAAAGGTTCCTAAAATCCAGCAGACCCCTTCTGTGCTGATTCTGTGTGCTGCTCCCAGCCCTGTCCCCATCAGACCACTTCTGCCCTTGCTGTCTCCTTCACCTGGTCCACAATTCATCCCCAAATTTTCCTTCCATGGAGAAAAAGTGCATGCAGAAGAGGTGCAGATGCCATCCTGCTTTGGGAGAGGAGATGTGTTACAGGCAGCTTGAAAAGTGCAGATCCAGCCTGTGCCAGAGGGGCTGCCTGGAGTTTACAAAATTCCTGGATGCTTTTTGAAATTCAGCTGTATTTTTGCTTAAAATTAAATATGGTATAAATGGTTATTTATAGCTAGTAACACTGAACTCAGTAATGTTTTCAAACCCTTTAAAGAAATTCAGAAAGACATGGTTGAAAACAACTTTCCAGATTAATTGCTGCATTTTAATGTTGTTTGTTTTAAAATAAAACTGTGAGTTTGTACACTCTTTTGGTGTAATATGTTCTGCAATTAAATACAATTGAAGAAATCTTATTAATAGATGAATGAGCTCCTATTATTAGCTGATATCAACTGTCTAGTCTGTTAATCAGAAAGAATGATGGATGGTCACACAGGGGTGTTGGAGATATTGAATATGCAAGCTGTACTGTCATCTACTATGACTGAGTTTTATGTTACATATTTCAGCATTAAAATTAGCTTTGGTAGTTTCCCTATGTCAGATAAAAAGCCTTGAAGTATCACCTCTCTCTCGAGGAGGGCTTTTCTGCTTATCTGTCACAGGCAGTAAATAGAGTCCATCCAAACATTGTTTTACAATTCTGCAGTTTGAACCACAAGAGTTGACAAAATCTAATGGATTGGCAGCTGTCCTGCTATTCATCAAGGTCTGCTAAAATAAAAATAGAAACCAAGGCAGTACCTAGCAGCTAGATTTGGCCATGTTCGTTTGAAGGATGTCATAAGTATTAGATGTTTCATTCTCATTAAATCTCTGGTGTAATCTTTCTTCCTCTGTGATGGGTGTCACTGTGAATGAAAGAAAAGGGAAGGACATCAAAGCTGGAAATAATTCTGAGTATTTATTACTTGTTTGATATTTCCAACTCAGAGAAAAATTCTAAAAAAATGTTAATGGTGCAGTAGAAGGAAAAATCCTTGGAGGATTTTTGACATTCACTGTCTGGGGAAATTAACCTCACAATTTAGCCAAAAAGAATAAATAATCTAAATCCACCTATGCCATTCTGAGTATTTACCTCCTGAAGTCACCTGACAGAGCTAAAACCATGGGCAGCTTTTGCCTTTAAAAAGGAAATAAATAAAGAATTTTCCAAAACCCAAAGGGAAAAATCCAGGCATATTTAAATAGTTTAGGAGCAGAGCCAGGTTCATACCTGTGACTTCCCTTTCAACACCATCCATGCTAATTTATGAACTAAGAAACAAATCTCAACATGATTTTAAGAAATTAATTTGAGAATAGCATAGCAGTTATGTTTGAAAGGATTTATGCATCTAATTATTCAGGTCAAAAACATGTGTATCTGCTGTTTTGAAGAAATATGATTCCAGACTACAGTCTGTCTCCCAGAGGCAATAAAGGAAAGCCTTTCTTATATCTGGGTTGGATGAGTTTTCACGCTTTTCAACAAACAAATCAGATCCACTGGGAATACAGATCAGTGGATATAGTGTTTTATTCTAAGCTCATATATCCTTGACAGATAATCACAAGAAAGATGACATTTCAAACCCAAAGTGTCTGCAAATGAAGAAACTGCCCTATGAGGACTTTTTCAAATTCCCACCAAGAGAGCTTGCCTTTGGAGAATAAAGTCTTTCAGCCTGTAAGATACCATGAGGTCTCTCCTCATGGCTCTGCCAGCCCCTTTGTGTGTTCAATTTTCCCCACTCAGGATCAGATCCATCAAATACTTTTAGATAAGATGATTGTTGTCTTCAGCTGTGACAGGAGGCTATAATGTCATCACAGAATTAGATTTGATTTTGTCTCATGTCAGTGCATAACCTTACACGTCAACATGAGTTCATTCAACTTAGCTTATTCTTCACTGGTTTGCAATGGATATTAGCAGGAAGTCATAATGTATTTTCCTATTCATGTCTTTAAACTCTTCAGTTCTGGAGTTCTGGTTTGGAAATATAAAGCCCTTCTAAAATTTTGGATCATTTTCTAAAACCTTTTTTGATTCTTGATAAAGAAATCTGAATTTTGGGCTTTGGCTCTTAAAATTTACATTGAAACTGTAATTAGCTTTTCATTCCATGGAAAATGTCTCATGTGCAGCTGTAAAGCTGCTATCACCATGTATCAGGAGCAATCCAAGAAAATCACTCTTGCCCTTTATTTTGTAGTAACATAGTTATCAAAGAAGGCAATTTTACATAAGTCCTTGCTATTCTCTGTAATCCTTCAAAAACAATTTCCAAATGCATCCACAAGACAAAAGTATGAAATTAAGTACTTTGAGCCTGACACTGCCCTGACTATAGACCTGCCTTAGACTCAAGAGTTAGGTTCACTTGCATTGGATTTTCTTCCATAATTTTTCCCACCTACAAAAAGAGAATATTGAACTGTCATCATCAGGGTGTGAAGTTTAATTTTCAAAGGGATCAATACTTTTTTCACCTCTATATAGACAAACACATGAAGAGTTTTTTCAGGTACACATTCTGTGATATTCCTATAGTAGCACTATAGGAATAATTTTGCTATTATTCAGTTTATAAATCTACCTGCTGATTTTATGAAGTTAAATAAGGGATAATTTTAAACACCAAACAATTTCAAGTTGAACCTGTGAAATATCCAGAGTTTAGAGAACTGTATCATACACCATCAGCAGTTTTGGCAGCTGTTTTGGTTTTTGGGGGGATGAAGGGAAGTACAGAAAGGTCAAAGACTGAATCACAGGGTTGCAGAGGGAGGTCAGTGAGGTCAGAAGGATTTGCTGCTTTCACAAAAGACACTGCAATCAGTAATCTGCTGTCATGCTGCATGTACTGCTTTTTAAGCACATTTGACATTGATGCATGGGAAGCAATCTGAGTAGAGAGCTAAAAAGGCAGTTACTTCAAACACATGAATAGTGTACTGGAGTGATGATGTGAAAATAGATTTAAGACCAAAATAAACATCAAATCAAGAAAGGAGAAAACACTAATTACCACTATAGATGGCGAGCCACTTATACAAATGATGCTAGAGCAAACTCACTTCAATTATAAAATTAGTATCATTAGTCTCACTACAATTTGAATGAGAAGTTGTAAAATCAAGGAGCTACAGACATTGTCTGACTAGCATCAGACTCTGCCTACCTGAATCAGCATCCACCCATTTCATTTGATTCATTAATCTAAAGAGACTGTCTCCTGCCAGCCACATCAACCCTAACAAAATTAGATATTTGGTTAGCAATGATCTTTGAATAAGTAAATCAGGAAGGATATGAGAGCTCAGATTTTGAGCTAACCTGTAGAACTGAAAAAATACTGTGAGTTTATGTGGCTGATTTTCAAATGGACAATGTTAGATCAGTCACAAGGGCTCAGGCTTCCCCCAGCCCAGAGCTAATTGCAGGCCTGCCATTAGGGTTTAAGTGAATGTCAGTGATGGGGGAGGAGGAGTCAATGCCCCAGGAGTGGCACACTGAGTACCTTAACCTGCCTCATTCCTTGAGTCCCTACCCAGATGGGTTTGTATCCTAATGCAGCTATTTACTTCTTACATCACAGACATAAATACCCATCTGAGCTGAGTTCATCCTCCCAGATGAGCCCATTATTTAAACAACAATCTGGGCATAAATTAGTCTATTCTAAACCCTCCTCTTTTTGTACCTCCATGAAGTATAAAATATTTCCACAGACATTTGTTCAGACTCCCCTGTTGACACATTGCTCTACCATGTGTCACACCAATATCTTGCTGTGTTGATATGACTGTTGTCAGAAGTATGACATGGCATATACAACTGACAGATGAAAGTTGATCTGAAGAGATGCAGATTTACATCCTTTGAGAAGAGAGTCTGAGAGCATTTCCCTTTCATTTATTAAAATGCAAAAAAAAAAAAAAAAAAAAAACCCAAACACCTTTAATAATGTACACAGTATTCTGTGCTTTAAAATGAAAATACTACCTGAGTTCTTTCAACTGAGTATTTATGGGGTTTTTTTTTCCCTTGTGAGAAGAGTGAATGTGCCTGAAACCAGTCCAGAGCACAGGCTCAGACTGCTCGAGATGCCCAAGGGTGAGGACCTGGGAAAACCCCTGGAGAGTTGCCCCTGGGCATGTTTCCCACAAGGGGTGTGAAGGATGAAGGCCTGATTCCACTGCTTTTATTGGGGCTGTTTGCTCTCGGATTTCTCCAACCAAAGTTGCCTACAGTTTTCTTAAATACTTTTTCTCTTTTTCTATTGTCGTAAATCTCTGAACTTTCCAAGTCCCCAGAGGTATATTCTATATATATTATATATAATATATACACTATATATAGTGTGTATATATATAGTATATAATATATAGTATACAGTATATAGTATATATATACACTATATATACTATATATACTATATATGCTATATACTATATATATTGTAGACTAAGCTTCAAGTTTTAAAGTCAGCCAAACCAGATCTCTATTTTACATTGGCAGAAGCAAACACACCTTGTTTTTCAAGTCACTTTCATGGCTTAATGGTCTCAGTCAAAACTGACACATCTCATTCTTTTGGTCACACAAACATATTTTTTTAAAAAGCTCAAAATTGCAGCAAAGATTTGCAAAGGGGAAGGTCACTCTCAACTTTGTTGCTTCAGCAAAAAGGATATTTGTATTGATTCTGTCCTTAAGAGTAATTGAATTAAAATCATTTCACTCATCCCTATTCCCTGTCTTGTGAGCCCTATCAGATGAGACATTTGACACTGAGAAATGCACTTTGCTTGTTACTCAGCAGAGCTCAAAATGCCTAACAATGTCAGATTGTAGCTAGGTGAAATCTGAAGCTGAATGTTGCAAGGGACCATTATTACAAATGGGCTTTTTTATTAGAAATCAAATAAAAATTGTAGGAATTTAAAATGCAAGGAAGAGAGGCACTGAAGTTTGTGAGTGACACTAAAGAATAATATTACAGTTTTATGAGATATTTTTGTCAGGTTACAGCTCATCCCGGAATAGGCACTGAGAATTTTCAAAAACATCCAAGCATCTCAGAAACACAGTGTAGCCTTCCAAACTGAAATATGGCTTTAGCAGTCTAATTTAAAGTATCTGGTTAAAATACACTGACCCCCATGATGCATTCTTGCTGTTAAGTGACAGGAGAAAATGTCCAAGGCTGGGAACAGAATCCAGTGAGTCTGAGGCATCCCTTGAAAATATTTATCTGTCAATACCTACATTAGCCCTGTGCTAAGGGATCCCATCTTGGGGTATAGCTTCACCCTGGAACACACTGCATGAACACCCACCAGGAGCCAGCTCTCCTGAAGGGAGGCTGAGGCTGAGGCTGGCACCTGAATGTGCACTTTTCACTTCTGAGTGCCTAAAGTTTCAGATACATTATGTGCCTGTAGTCCCAAATCACTAAACAGGTTTTAAAATTTCATAACAAAAGGCAGAGATGCTTCACTGCAGTGCAAAACACAGAGCTGAGAGGCTGTTACAGCTTCACACTGCTGCCACTCATGGAACTGTTAAGAACTAAATTATACAGAAACCACTCTAAACCTCCCCAGTACAGAGGAGTAAAATAATACTCTTCTCAGTACAGCCGCTTGCATATTTCAGCAATACCAAGAAAAACAAATTCTTTCCTGTCATTTGTGAAAATTTGTGGTGAACCTGGGCAGAAATTCACATTAAACAGCAGGAGTATATTTACCAGTACACTGTCATTGTTGCTTGGACAATATATGCAAAAATATTTCCCAAGAATTTACAAGCTTTATGTCAACCTGCTGCCTATTTTTCTTTGAAAACAGGATGGAAAGCTCTACTATATTATTACAATTTCTCCTTCATAAGTGCTGGGATAATTATTGGAACCAAGCTCACATTTTCACAGCCACTCTGTAAAAGCACATCTTCTTGTCATTGTGAATATATATGACATGTATCAAGTTGTATTTATATTCTTCTTCCCAAAATTTAACATGCCTTCAAAAAACAGCTGACTGTGAGGATGTGAGGAACTTGTGAAAGTAAATGAATCAGACCAATCCTGGCTGCTTAGAGACCCATGAACCATGCTGGTACCTGGAGAAAATCCAGTAAGGGAAGGAATAATGTGATCTTCTGCAATGTCCTCTTATTCTCAAGAGAAGGAACATGGGAATATCCAACATGTAATCTAGGTATCTTTAGATGTGTGACTGTCCCAATAGTCTTATCAGCCCTAGAACCCTTAAAATCAGTATGTACTTCATTTACCTAATCTTTGACTGGGTATGCAGTTTTTGATAAAGCCTTGAAGGTGCACACAGCTGATCTCATTTAAGTTCTCAATCAATCCTGTCACATTATTCTGCTTATGACATATAACTTTGGAAAGAAGTTAGAAACTGTACCATGCTTAGGCATTTTTAGATGTGAAAATAACAATATGACATCTAATAATAGGAACATTATGTGATCACTAGGTGCAACCAATTTCACTATTGAGAAAATCTCATATTGATCACAAGGCTTTTTTTTAGCATTTTGCACTGGGAACTGAATCTAAAAATTCAGTGTTAAAATTTTTTTACAAAATGGAGGAAAATAGCTACTGATTAAATAGCTGAAAACATAAAAGGCAATATGGATTTGTCACTTCTAACATTTGCATGAGTATGTTACCATATAAACACCAACTCTATTACTAAGTCTATTATCCATTAAAAGTTATTGTCTTGGGAAGGTAAAAGCTAAAGTGTTCCTGAATGAATTTATCCTGCAAATATTTCAGATGTTCAGGTTTGTTTGCTTGTTTGCCTCCTCAGGCTGTGCTGCATTCGCCTTCAGTAACTTGGGAACTCAGGTGGGAAAATCTGACACAGGCTACAATAATAAATGTTGAAGAGTGATGACATTGCTCTGTTGGGTTGCTTGGAATGGTTCTGGGCAGCTGATGCTCTGCTGTAGGATAGCTCTGGCTGTCCTGATGGACAGGGCATGGGAACAGCTGCAGCACAGGAGCCACAGTGTCCTCAGCAGTCTCAGCAGCAGCAGCAAGGAAAAGTCTGCTACACACAAGTGAGCTCAGCAATAATGCAGTCCCTGAGCCTGCAGCAGTTAGTGTTCATGGGATTCTGTTGTGTATGCTAGATTTAACAACTGCTGTAACCTGAGAGTGGTTTCAACATCCACAGATCCCATGGAAGAGTTACATGGCATAATTACATCTGGTCACTACAAAAAGTGTTTTCTTTAGTTGTCTCAAGAGACATCATAGTTCTTCAAAAAACAGTGAATTGTTGCTTCTCATTAACCTTCTTCCTGCCATGTCATATTCCCCTTGCAGTTGTCTTTTCCCACCCCCTTCTTCTAGGACTCCCCCAGTTCAGGTATGGACAGGGCCTGGTTTTGGTGCTCAACAGACACAATTTCTCTTATACATGCAGACATTTTTCTGTCATTTCACTGATCAGTACAGTATATGTGCACTTCATTGTGTGCTATTATCTTTCTGTTACTCTATGAATCATCATCACATTTGATGTATCTTGAGACTGTGATGACACTTTTTTATTAACAGCAAGCTTCATCATCTTGCTGTTCATCCCCTCTGTGGAAAACAGGGAAATATGTGGAGAGAATACTCCTTCCATTTACAAGACTGGCTGTTTGATTTCAAGCCAATCTCCTAATATAACTACTCTCCCACACTGAAATTTTTGGCAGTATAACCAGCATAGAAATCAAATGTGAAGATCTGTCACCATTATGTTTCTTGTAGCTATTCACTAGACAGCTAGGAGGAGGCTTTTTGCTTCTTCAAGGAAGGACTCCAGAAAGTCAAGGTTCTTTTGTTAACTTATTGCAAGTGTAGGGACCATCTATTTCCAGTCATATTGAGTTGAGAACAGAAGATGCTTATCAGTAACTAGAATATTTAATATCACCATTATATTCCCTGAAGTCAGCTGTCAAGTCTAAGCCAGTCATTTAGATGACCTGTTTGATCAGGAGGAGAATGATTTCTTCAGAAGACAATTCATTTCACCCTTGGATAGACATATAGAATGATCCCATAGGAGGACAGTCCTCATCCACCTTCACTGAAATAAAGGGATGCAGATATTTGAAAACCAAACTGTAGACAAGAAGTACAGTGATTCCACCATATATGCTTGCAGTGGAAGAAATATCCCTGGAGATAGCTATAACAGCATCATCTTAAAGCATAATTTGGAGTAAAAGGAAGTTGTGCTATGAGCAGCAGCTGTAATACAGATGAGTGCTGCTCTGTGACTCACACATCTTCCTCCAGTGCCCTCCTAACTGCACTCCCCCATCACTCTATCTTTTTCCCTGACTGAACTGCAGCCCACACCACATCCTATACCACAGTGCACACATATTGACTGGTGGGTCAATATGAGCTGTCAGGTGACTGGCACAGTGGACAGAAAGCACAGCACTTGATCCTAAACTGATGTCTTTTCTCATTAGAATTTGTTCCTTTTTCTCTACTCCACAGTATAATTTTTTATATATGTAAAAATAGTAGGAACCCCTTGTTCCCATTCAGATGCAACCAAGGTTATCTAATGGATATCAAGGTTACAGACACCGTTGCATAAGCCTTATTTCACTGGGTAGTCAAGCAAAAAAAAGTATTTCACAAATGTAATAAACAATATAATTCCAACATCATCTGTCATGTATTCTCCTTCCATCCTTTTCCTATGGTGCCCCCTTTTCAGGAAGCCAAGACAGGTGATTGGCTAACAAGCCTGTAGAGAGTCTATGAAATACATCCCTAAACTGAGAAATAGGGTCAAGTTTGATCTTGAGTTTTTCTGATAGAGACTGAATTATTAAAAGACTATTGTCTGCTTTAGAGTGACATTCTGTCTGAACATATTGTACTTTGCACAGTTCATGAAGAAAATCAAATTTAATATAACTTAAATAAAAATAGCCCCATCTTTGAAGCTGCTAACCCTGTTCATTTGATAATATTTTATCCATACTCCATTTTACTGCTTTCTCTACATAATTAGTCAGCCAATTCCCCAGGCTGTTTTTGTGGGCATTTCATGCTGCAGCAGGGAAGAGAAAAGATTTAATATATATTAAAAAAAAAAAAAAAAAAAAAGCCAATGGCAGATGCAGTTGCAGTTAATGTAAATTGCATTTTATAAAAACAATTAGTTTTCAAATAGAAGCCATCTTGAAGTGGTTTTCTCCTCTTTACAACTTTTTAAAAGCTCTTCAAAACACAATTAGCCAGCATTATTCTCATAACTGAAAAGTATATTTTAATAAGCCCTTCTAATTCATATATGTGTAATGAAATCAAGTGTTACTTGGAAGATAAGTCGATCTCTCTCACTTGGGATTTTTTTGTATATGAGGAGTTTTTTGTTTGTTTTCTTAGAGTGTCTGACATAATATTTTCACATACATTTAAATAGATTTCTCTGAAGGAGAAATGAACAGGAGGAAAATATTAATCTGTAGAATTTTCCTGCCATTATGTAATAGATGTTTTTGTTCCTTTATTTTTTTGCTTTACATTTTAAAGATTATGCAATTTGGAGTTCCTCATCAGAAAATAGATTATTGCTGCATTGTGTCTGTGTGTGTGTGTATGTGTGCATACTCTGTGACTAATGGGGGGATTTTGTTACATATTAAAAATCAGACCCAGACTATTTCTTGTTCTGACATAAGATGTGTGCATGAGCAATGAAATTCAGAGATCAGGAGAATGTTTTCTTGAGTCTCAGAATGTCACATTTGCGCTGTTTCTAGTGTGGTTTTCTAAAATCCTCCATGGATAGTGGGATTTCATTTCCCCAATATATATGTGTTGTATTGAGGTAGTGGTGTTCTGTCTGTCTTAAACACAAGGGAAAACCCCCTGCCTGGCTGACTTTACTTGCTGCTTCACTACTGTTGTGCCATCCCAGGGCTCCTGCACAGTTCCAGTGCTGACAAAGAGCGTTTGTCACTCCCC
The DNA here is from genome assembly GCA_030060385.1 of Muscicapa striata striata. Classification (NCBI taxonomy): domain Eukaryota; kingdom Metazoa; phylum Chordata; class Aves; order Passeriformes; family Muscicapidae; genus Muscicapa; species Muscicapa striata. The sequence continues at coordinate 189,101 of JAREIS010000031.1, forward strand.
ACATTGTCACCTCCTCCTGCACTCAGCATCTGCAAACTGCAGGCAGCATGACTAATGTCTTCTGCAGAGTAAGGATCTCTTTGCCCAGAGAGGAGAAATGAAGGTTCAGAGATTCCTGGGGATACACTGTTATCACAAGGACATTTTTGAAAGACCTCACTACTGGACTAGCTGCTCAACCTCAAAACTACTAATCTAATTTACAGTGCCAGTGCAGAAAAAGTTTCAGATGTCCTCTCCAGGAAACTCCAGGATCACAAGGAATTATTAGATCATATGTATGATGGTTTTGAAAGCAAAGCCAGTAGGAGACTCCAAGTCAGAAATACAATTTAATAGGAAAAAAAGAGAAAAAAAAATACATGCAATAGAACAAAAGAGAAACCACTGACAGAGTCAGAATACAACCTGACATCCTGCTAGTTAGGGTGGTGATAGCAGTCCAGATGAAGTGGTCTTCTTGAAGCAGTGATCCTGGTAGCTCTTGTCCTCTGGAAATCAGTGGGTAAGGGCAGCTTTGGTGTTCCAAATCTCAGTTTTTATCGAGATAGGAAATGTTTGGCTCCTCTCCCTGGGTGGAGCATCTCCCAATGGGGTGACGTAATTTTATCAGTCATGCAGTGGGACTCAGTGGCCCATTAATAGAAAATATCTTCCTGGAGGAAGGATGGGTCATGGGAAAGATAAAGAACATTACCCCATCTGTTTTTTAACAGATGGCCCATTAGCAGAGGATATCTCCCACAGAGATAAGAATCACTGCCCCACTTGGTTTAAGCAGATGGTGATAGAATACATACTTTTGGGCACAACTTTACATTATAACCTAGGACAATATGTCAATATCACCACCCTCACATATGAGTCACTGGAACAGGTTGCCCAGAGCAGTGTTGGATATCCCAATCTCTGGAAGTATTCAATGCCAGGTTGGATGAAGCAATCTGGTCTGTTGGCAGCTTCCCTGCCCATGGCAGGGTTTTTGGAACCTGATGATCTTTAGATCTCTTCCAACACAAACCATTTTATGATTCTACAATTCCATGACTGTTACAAGGGATTGATCAGAATTTCGTTGCACAGTAGTGAGGAGAAGCAGACATAGGTTCAGCCTCCAGACTTGGTGGCAGTTCAGGACCTCTATGAACAGAAAGGAAGAAGTAAAACCTTAAAGCAGTGAAAAAGCCAAGGCAGACACAAGACAAGTGGGTAGACCAGACACTGCCATGGACACCCAGCCTCTGGAAAGCTAGAGCCTCCAGCTCTGTAGATAACAGCACTAGCAGTTTGCAGAGCAGAGCTACTCATCTAAACTCTGTTCATCAAAACCCCAGTGTTTATTTCAAAAAGAAAAGGGTACTGTCTGTTGTGAAATTCCCTCAGCTTTACTTATTTTTAAGTGCATGCTAAGTATCATTGCACCTGGAGAGTTGCCATTTTTAAGTTTCATGCCTGCTCCCATCTGGCAAAAATATTGACCACAGAGGGTGACTCTGTCCCAGATCAGGTTCCATGTGTGTATTTGAACACTCTCAGCCCTCCACCAGAAACTGTCGCAGCTCCCAGCCCACCTTCCAATCCTTCCCTTTGAACTCAGTCCTGTGACTACCTCAGCCTTTGCACACACATTCACATTAGGAAACCTTATCATGAAAACATGTTGGGGAAAGAATGTTAAATTTGATGAAACCCAGATACAGCTACTATCCATCTCATAGTTTTGCCACTTTTGGACACCACAGCTTTCATGTCATTTTATTAATTGCCTTTAAAAGCATTCCACCTTCACATACATGGCATATTTTACAGCTGCCTTTTCAAGAGCTAAGCACAGGATTTCCATACAATTTCAATTTGCCTTTATGGACACAGCAGCTGGCTGAAAGCTATTAGCAAATAAATAGGTTGCATTACATCTTCAGTAAGTCAGAAATATGAGATATTGTCAGCCTTTCAAGTTGAGAACTTTGTGCATGTCTGCAGGGATAAAAGAAAAGAGAATTTGAGCTCCAAGTGCCCCATGGGGGTGTCAGCATTCCAGCACAGAGCATTTGTGCCACCCACGCTCCCTGCACACCCCAGGATGAAAGGGAGGGCAGTGGGAACCCAAACCCAGCCTGTCCTCTGGGACTCACAGAATATTGACACACCATTCAAACCAATAACCCTCGGCAAGACACTGCTGCAGTGCACTGAGATGTGATGGCAAGCAGCACATGAGGCAACACAAAAAAACCATTTATCATCTTTATGGGATCTCAGTGCTCCTAAGAATGACAGCTTGAAATTACAGGGAGAGCAGGGCACAGAGAGAGGGATGAAGGACTGGAAAAACCCCACAACTTTACTTGTGCTGCTGTGTCTCCAGTATTGCAGGCATAGCTCTTTCATTGGAAATTAAAAATGGTTTCTGAGAATCCCTTTTCTTGCTCCAGCCACTACTAAACCTCTCAAGCTTCCTGAAGGATAATTAGACTTACATTTTTTAAAATAATGTATTTGAAAGCTTTAAGGCAGAAAACTACATGTATTTTTAACAAAATACTCTAAAGTACAAGAGTTTGAAATTATAATTTCAAATTATTTCACTGTTGTCTTAATTTTCATTTACCCTTAAGAATGCTTTTAACATCTTCTTATTCATGATACCACTGAGCTAGAACTTTAGTTAAAAAATAGCTTTACCCAGTGGAAATATGTTTTCTAAAAATTTCTGTAGACTCGACATAGTGAAAAACTCCAGGACTTGCAGACCTTCAGAAAACTACTTCAATGATTTTTAAGATTTTATATTTTTAGTAAAAAACATACCACTTGAAACATTGCCTCAGTCTTTAAAATTCCTCAGGGAAAGTTATACTAGGACTAAAAAGTATGGTATACTCCAGAGGAGACACATCATAGGTTTAAATGATTGTATGAAATATTTCTTTAATTTAATTTTTAGATGTTCTGTTAAAAACACAAAACATAAAACACACACTGCACATAATGTCACAGTAAATATTTAAAAATTATCTCCATTCACCCTATTAGAAGACATCTCTGATTTAGCAGCCATTCCAGAGCAAGTGCACATTGCCAGTGCACAGCAGAGAAAATGAACCTTCTGCAGTCCCTACCAAGCTCCCTCCCACCTTTCCCACACTCACTAGCCTGGCTCTTGAAGGTCTGCAGCCCAGCTGCCCCCATGGAGCTCCTTGGCACACACTATACAAACCCCTCACGTGCCACTGGCTGCTGTCAGGACCCCAAAATACCAATTTGCTGTTCCTCTGGGAGACCCTCTCCATTTCTCTGGCAGGTGGAGTGCCATGCACACTGTGCAGCCACCATCTGAGGCTGACTGCTCAGCAATCTCCACCTTGTCAGACAACCTCACCACTTGTTCTTTGATCTCCACAACACACCAGTGGTTTAGTTAAAGAGTTCATTATTTTTCTCCAGTTGTTCAGTGAAAGTTTTCACCCATCAAGAGAATTTTTTTCTGCAATCCTGCAAATATTTTTTAGCTACTTTGGGGTTCATTACAGTACTCTGGACTTAAAACAGTTTGAGCCAGAAAAATGGCTTCATATTCCTTTACATTCTTTTCCTCTCCATTACTATTCTCCCAGAAGGTCTGCTGCAGAGAGACTGGTGGCACTGCTGTATCAAAAGCTGCCTGGTAATGCTGCTGGAATTATTTGCTTGCAATACATGAACCAGAAGTGGAGGAAACAGAATCCTGAGAACAGCCAGATCCTGATACCATCACTGCTTGGATTTGACCTCAGCACGTGCTCTACAATGTACTGAGTGCAGAGACTGAAGACCAAGCACGTAACGCAGAGGCTGTTCCTGCAGTTTGGAAGTACTGACCAATTTACCATAGAGCAGATGTCATCTGTACTCCACCAGTGTCAGCAGCTTCAGGAGAAAGGGGACATGTGCTCCTCAGCTTTTTATTGAAGAGAACATCTTGTTTTCTAGCCACTAACACTCTGCTGTAGCAGCTAAAGAAATACAAGAAGTAGCCATGGGCCAGGTACAGTCACAAAAAGAATAATCTCCTTCCTATAATCACTAAAAAGAGATCATTAGGACATTTTTAATTTTCTTGGCAAAGGCAAAAGGTTGAGTCCTCTGACGTTATATATATCATTGGTACTGACCGATTTACAGCACCTTAAGAGAAAGTATTTGGCCAGGTCAATAAAATGTATGTCTGTCAAATATGTGAATTGGGAGTTCATGGAGCCAGCAGTGCTGTCAGGGAAGGTAGAGAGTGTGGGAAGTACTTGGCTGGCCAGCCTTTGATTTCCACACACAGTGAGCTCTGCCATCAACGTGCCCTAACAATAAATAACGGTGTTTGTCGATACACATGAGTAGAACCTAAAAGAAGCCTGAGGTCATTAAATGTTATTGTGTTCCAGAGCACAGCAGAGTATAAACGCTTCTGTATCTATATTTCTGTCTACAGTCAATAAATCAGAATCTGTCATACCTGCATTATCCAAGCCATCTGCTTTACCACATTAAAAAAAAAAAATTAGTAGGTGGGAAAAAAATTATGATAGCTTCTTTTTTTCACCCTGTTCCTGTTGCTAGAGAAACCAATTCTTTAAAGTATTTTCTGATGTCTGAAAAGGAAGCTGTCATGTTCCCCTTCCCCCACAAAAAGCCTGAAATGGTCTGTGTTTTCTGATAGTCCAGTAGCTGGTAGAAGAAGGGGATAAGAAATCAAAAGCACTGATTTTTCCACCTCTTCAACTGACTTGTTGACTGACCTTGGGCAAATTGTTAGGGGTTCCTGAAAGTATAAGCTCTGTTAGGGATTCGTAACAAGTGGAGAGGATAACACTGGAAGCAATGATGCCCTTCAGAGATTGACTGGAGTTGTACAGCAGAGCATTTGTATCATTTTAAAGTGCCCATGCTGTCATTAGCTGCAGAGCTGGCTGTTGCTATCTTTAGTGGGGTCATCCCCATTAAAATAATTTGGTCCAAACAAAATCATATTAGTGAGTGTTGAAGAAAAATAAACAAATAAATAAACAAGAATAAAGCAAAACACCATAAAAGAAATCAAAACAAACCCACACATTATTTTCTTCCTCCCTAGCCTGTGAAAGTGACAGATAAGATTATTTATTCTCTTTGTCTGTTTTTACACAGACAAATAGGGCTAATAGGTGTACTAATGTTGCAGTGCTAGCAGAAGAGTTAGTTGCTGTTGGCAAGTCCTTGGAGCTCCATCCACAAATTTGTATAATTGTAAAATAATATAACTGATATATTGTTATTATTCAGAGTTTTTTTGTCTAACTCCTCCATAAATTTGTAATGATTTTATATAAGATGACAGTGTACTGCTCAAATAACCTGTAAAAGTGGTCACACAAACCCAATTCATATTTCCAACTACTGACTACTGGAGCTTTTAAAACCCACTTTTAAGTTTCTGCCACTATTAATCCCTCCTCCTATAACTACAACGACCATTTTAAAATAATTGAATAACTATTACCTGATCTTTTCATTAATCTGAAATATGGTTCCCAAAGGGAAGAACATCAATTCTGTGAAACCCTCTTTTTGCTGTCTTCTTTACTCCTTTTAAAATCAAATAAAAACAAACAAACAAACAAACAAATAAACAAACAAAATAGAAGAGACATTATCCAAAAATACCAGTTTCAGCCTATCCTTGTACAACAATTTACTCACTTATTTCAGGACCATGTGGAGGAAAGTTTAATATTTAAATTTGTTCTCTGTTATGGGAGACAAGATTAGAAACTGCATCACATTAACTTCACAACCTAAATAGGTGCCATATAGAGAACTGATTTTACCTGATTAATGTCCATGTGAAACTCACTAGCTTTTCACCATGCAAGACTTCAGGATTTTTTGAATTCGAACAATTCTTCACAAGCTTAACAACTCATGATTTTCTTCTGGAAGCTGGGTTAGATTTTGGATTGGGATTTTTGTTCCCAGTCCAGATAGATCTCAGTCATATAATATTTTGGCAGAATTTCTAGCTGGACAAAAGTGAAAGACAATTCATCTGATAATCCTGTTACAGTCTTACTGTAACCCCAAAAGAACATAGTGACCAAAGAAAAGAACACACCATTGCTAATATCACAACCCACAGTGTTTTACTGCATTTTATTACAGTTCATATTTCCTTTTTAATTTTTTTGTTTCATCTTAAGAAACATTTCAGGGACTTTGTCTGTGTGAGATGTGACATTTAGGGATCTGTGAGCATGAAAATGTGAAAGCTGAGGACTGATTTCTACTAACAGGAATGGCTGCAAGGCCAGTTTATAGGATTGTCATACAGCAGAAGGGATTTTTATTATATTCCATAAATGGGTGAAGGTGCAGCAAACAGGCAAGGAACATTATTCTCTGTGCCTTTACTTATTTACAGGAAAATTAAATGAAACATTTAAGTGCATTCAGAATTCAGTGTAGTGTTCACACGTGGACATGACCAAGTGAATATGTGCACATACCTGCAGTTTCTAACTGAAACCCAGAGCCAAAGTGAGAGAGATGGAAACATTTCTAAAGAGTGTTTTGCTGGTTTTTTCTTACACTTTAAGAATGAACCTACACTAATTATACACCTTCCAAGTAATTTGCTATCTGAAAAATATTAATTTTTAATACACGGATTTTTAAATACTTAAAATATTTAACATATACTATCCCACATTTTAAAGTTCAGTAACATATCCTAAGAACCAAGGCTGACTTCCATAATAGAAAATATTATTGCTTTGGGAAGTAAGGAGAAAAAAATCTTTTGTTCTCCCTGAATATGCTTTGCATCACTGTTTAAGATCCTAAGGCCAAGTCTTCTTTCAATTATCCTGACACAACCTTTTTTGGAGTCTATGAATATGAAACAGCCTAAAGGGCTGCAGAATTTGCCCCTTAATATCTACAAAAACCTCATTTATTAAGGTTCCTCACTTTCACCAATATTGTCAACACAATAAGTGAAGTCTATTTAAAATTATTCCATATTCCCATTACATAAAATGAAACTTTCTCTTACCCTTTTACCCTATTATATATTGGGGGAAATAGGTTCAATATTGTTTTAAATTTGTGTTAAGCAGAATGAAATTCAGTCTTTGTGGTTTGGATTCGATTTTGACCAAACTTCCTAATAAGAGAAGCACTTCACATATTGCTGTATATATTTAACCAAGCTAATGCATTTATAAAGATACACTGTCTATTTGCAAATCTACTGTTGCTTTCTGACACACTCTAGCTTGTGACTCCATAAATTAAGTTGAAGTTTTTAATTTCCATTACATTTTCTAGAACACCTTACATCTGGAGGTGGCTGAGTGCTGGCATTGCATTGAGCATCCCTGATAAACAACCTGTTTTTCCTGTTAACTAGTCCCTAAAACAAGAGATACTTGAAAAATCTATGTTTTTTTCATGACTAATCACTGAATAATCCACATGATATTATTTTCAGATGCTGCATTGTGAATTATATTGTGTTCATCTGCCTGCACTGTCTGATTTACTGGTATTAATTTATTACCACTATTCATTATAAGGGATAATCTGGGACATCTTTTAGTTTCATTCAGTGCTGAGGACCATACCCTTTTCCTAAAGACAGTGAAATTAATAAAAGTGGACCTTTTATTTCTTGTGGAGCTGAGAAAATCTTTTCCCCTTTTGCACAGGAACTGCACACACGTGTGGCTGGGTTTTAAATCACTCCCTGGTGCTCAGGACAGGCAGGCTCAATTGCTCTGCTCACCACAACCTGCTGTGATCGTGGGCAAGACCCTTATCCCACCATTCCTCCATTTGTCATCTGCTAGACTGGTTTTATGACTACCAAATGTTGTGAAGTGCTCGATAATCTTATAATTGCAGCCCTCTCTAAATTCTTAAGATGGAAGGAGCTCAAGAGAGTCCCTGACAGAGAGCTCCAAAAAAATAGAAAGTACAGGAGCAGCTCTGTATGGAAAGGCAATGGCTGCTTCCCACTCCATCATCTGTTGAGCACATGTGAATTCCACTGTGAGGGGCGACTTAGGGATGCCTCTGTATTCTCTTTGGCATAAGTGTCAAAAGAAGACAAAACATATCTGGTGCTACACACAGCAGTGACTCATTAGCATGGATGCCCCTGAATGCCCATCATCTCAGCCTTTCAACTACAAAGTGGAGACACAACAAGAGTCTCAAAAAAACTCACATGTAAAGGAAAAATGAGCAAGTGAGTCATCTCTTCTGTTTTGACTTACTTGATGAAGTTAAACTAGTCTCTATGAAGATTCTTGGAGCTTTACTTAACTGCTTTTTGTTTCAAAATATTCAAGTTTTCTACTTGTAGCTAAAAATATATGAGTTTTTTCCACAAGTGGAAGTGGCATTGCTTTTTAACACATATGGATGTATTGTTTCACTCCTGTGAGTTCATCTAGAAAGTTCTTTTTTTGCATAAAAGAAACATTGTCATACAACACATACAAAAGGTGTTTTCTTGGATTTGGAAAAGAATAAGCATGTCATTTGGATCTCTTTGCAAGATCTACTTTCCACTTTTAAAAATACTTAACTATTTAATTCAGAACCAGCTCCACTTTTCATCTTCAGTGAGGGAGACTCCACAACCTTTCTCACAGAAGCAGCTCAGTAATAGCTCCATCAGCCTTGTACAGGGTGTTTTTAGGGCAGGTTAGAGTAGAAACCATGGGCACTTGGGCATAGCACAGACACCAGGAATAATCCATTGGTCTCTTACAGTCTCAATGCTTCCTGCAGAATTCTGGCTTCCCACTCCAAGGGATGCTGCAGGTCAGATGTCTCAGGAGCTCCAGTTTCAGCTGATTTCCCCTCTGCTGGGGCCTCAATGGACTGTGTATCCCGAGCTGCAGTAATTAACACTGCAGAGCAGACTACTGCTATTTTCTATGCCCCTAAATGCTGATGCCAGTGTCCAAGTCTTGTACAGGGGAGAGAGAAATATCTGCAGCAAGAAGGAGGAAAGGGATCTGTTTCTTGTTCTTTGAATCCAGATTCCTCTTCCTTCACCAATAAAGGAAGGAGTTTGCAAATGTTGAAACCACTTGCAAAGTTCTATTTATTGGAAAACTATTAGAAGGTAAACCTTTCATTAGCTGCTGTTCCTATTAAATTATGCTAAATAAGCATGTCTATTGAAGTTGTGAACAGATTCACAGAGACAAAATGTGTGAAACTCTCAATTGTTTCTATAGGATAAGCTTAAGCAATTCATTTTGCTTTATACCATGCAAAGCACCCTTTTGGGTTTTGAGTTTTAGTGTGACAAGTCCAAGTCTCATCTAACTTCACATCTCTTTGAGCAGTGATCATATTCCAATAGTTTTTCCAGCAGGAAGAAGCAAAAATCTATTTTTCCAGGGAAGGATATTTTCCTTTGTGTCTCAGTCTGAGTTTTAATAGTATTTTTAATGCTAATAACAAATAATATATTTTGGCACATGGCAGCTGCAGGGCCTGATTGGCAGTTAATGAAAGATAAGGAGGATTCATTGCATGGAAAAAATTATTATTGAACAACTGAACCAATGCTTGTTACACCTTGGCCTTCCAGTCCTAATGTGAGCCAAATGTGACATCTCAATCCAAAAAGCATGTAGCATTTTACAGATGTCTAAGGAAATAAATTGTCACGTATATCAATTTTCTTGTGGCATTTGCTCTTAATAGCAATTGATCTGAAACCAAATGCATGTTACAGCAATTAAGCTGACAGAAACAATGTAAAAGTCTGATGCTTTCAGAGATTTCCATTCTTCCAATGTGGAAAGAAAAACCCAGAGTAGTGCAATAAAGCAAATTCCAGCTTTCCAAACCTGCATACTGGGCATCTGCAGTTTGCTTGACAGCACTGGAGACCTAAAGCTTCAACACATACATGAAGGAAGGCTCCATCTCTGTTTCAATGAATACCTACCCCATAACTTAAGGTAAGGACAATCTTACTAACATAACTATTGTTTGTTAATGTGAATGACCACACAGAAGGAAAGGTGGATGCAGCAGCACATAGCATCATTCTGATCAGCTGCTTGTCAGCTGACTTGTACTGTGTCATTTCCTGGGTTTCTGTGTTTTTAGGCACTTTTGGACTGCTTTTCTTTACCATGCTATTGCCAATTTTCCCAGCTCAGCTTCCTCCAGCTTTTGGCCTCAGTTCTGTAAGCACTCCATTCTCATGCCTAAATTTCTACATGTGAGGAACCCCTACTGAAGTCACCATAACTATTCAGGTGCATGGTTATACTTGCAGAGAAACAAGTGGAGGCTCAGGGTCTTGGAATGAAAGATGTCATGAATAAATGAAATATGAGCTTGTAAGAGAAGCAGTCATGCCTACCATGATTGCAGCTGAGCGACTGCTATTCTGCTCATGTATAATGGATGCTGCACTGTGAAAACACATGGTGCTCTGTCTCTTGCCATCTCACTCAGCCCCTTTTTTTCCCCTGAGACATTTTAAGATGACATCAGAAAACATGAAAATATGTCCAATAGTATATCATTGTATCACTTTAATATGGTTTTAAAGAATGTTGTCATAAGCCAGGGACTATTCAGACAATCTATTTTTTTAATGTTTCCCCTCAAAAAACAAACAAACAAGCAAAAAACCAACCAAACAAAAAAAAACCCACAAATAAATAAATAAAATTTTTAAAAATCCCAACAATACTGTCATTTTGAGACCACCATTTAGTATCAGTTTTAGTTTTTTAGTGACCATTTTCTTTTTGAGCTCAATTATGTAATTTCACCTTTAAAGCAGAAATCTGTGAGAACTGTGTATTTTGTGGCATTGGCCAGAAGAACTGGACCCGGTGACCTCAATTGCAGCTTGTGGAACAACAAATTAACATTCTCAAAGCACCAGGGGATCCTTATTTTGTACCTTTATTAGATGTGAAAACACTGATTTTAACCTTCTATAAGAACTAACTTTGCCATTTATATTAGCTCTTCCATTTATATCACCTAGATATGTCAGTGGGATTTTCTGATATTGGGCTGAAAGGGATCAGGATTTCACCTTGCATCTCATTTGTGGGGAACATTGCAATGAGAGAGACTGCCTTCAGATGGAAAAGGGAAGGCTGTCAGTAAAAGATCTGTTTGAATGGTCACATATTTTGCAAGTGCATTTGGAAATTTGTTTCTTATTAAAATAATAAAACAGTTTTAAATGCTGGAAAATGCAAAGATCATAAAAGTGACTAGAATAAATTCATAATTCTTTCCCTTTCCAGCCAACTGCAAAACAATAAAAATGTTTTCATTGTTCTGAAAAGAGATATGTGTTTTTCAAGACTTTCTAATGGTATTCATTTTCCACTGTTGGCTTCTGAAATACTAGGTCAAACCTATTAACTTCTGTGAGGCTTGTGTGGCTTAGAGATGGTTTTAGGGAATGCAAAATCATTACTTCAGATTGACAGTATTTTTAGAACAGAGCAGATAACTCTACAGTTACATGTAAAGAAGCTGTTCTGAAATAATTTGTCATGGTAAAAAAGTAAAGCTGGAAAGATTTCATCAAAAAACTAATGCTTCTTAGGGAAGCAAATTATAAGTCAGTCAGTGATGAGAAGAACAAGGGAAATGTCTCTCTAAGGGCTGACACCAGGTTTTTCCAACGGATTTTAAAGAAAAGCTTTCTTCATTTCTATTGTGCTTGAAACTGGCACAACATCGGCTTTTATTTCAAAAGGACTATTTATCTGCTTTCACAATAAATGATAGTTTTTATTCCTTTATAGATGTTACACATGTAACACATTCATTTTCATAAATTACAAAAAAATCCCAAGAGAAAAAGCTTTGCTAGGCAAGTGTTATACTGAAAGCTTGAGTATGCACACATGTAAGTATGTGTGCATACACTTAGGGTTCTTTTGTCACACAAGACATATTATCCAATATTACACCAATTTTTCTATAGCTTAAGTAAGACAAAATTATATAATAAGACTATATGAAAAAATCGTGACTTGAAATTTATTTCCCCTGAGACAAAAAAAAAAAAGATAGAAAATAGTTGCTTAACAGAATTTTTCCATCTCAACTATAGAATCTTGCTTCCCTGCTGGATTCCATCAAAATTAATTCATTATGGCACGGGCATAAGGGTCCCACAGAAATTCAGATGTAAGATCAGTGTTGTAATCCTCTCTTCAGCTCTTTAGGATAACTAAATTATTATCAATTCCACTTGTACTCAATGTTACAGTATTTTTCCACAAGGAAAAGTATTTATTACACCAAAACTGATGGTTTGCTGTTGTTGAGAGGATTTTTATTTATTTAGGTGCAAGTATTAGCTGTATTAAAACTGGTCACAATCTATTACAAAGGAAAAAATACAAGCCAGAATGGAAAGGCCATGCAGCAGCTGGCATTTTACTCCATGTTCATGAGGGGATGACTTGATTCACATTTGATTAGGTCTCTAGAGATTCAATATTCCCCAATTTGTCATCTATTAAGTGTTTTATTTGTCACCACAGAGAATGAAATCAACCTTTCCTCCCCTGTCCTAACTACTGCTAGATATACTCATGTACAGCATGGTTAGAAGATAAGCAGAAATGGCAGCAGTAGTGGGGAAGGTCAATTTTATTTACCAAGTTTCCTATATAGGTGATTTTTGTGAGTGTTGTCATCATCCCAAGTCAGTAGTTCCACCTTTCTCAAGACTAAGCTAGGCTTTATTTACAACTTCAGTCATTCAAAAATAGAAACACAAGCTGTTAAACAAGTTTCTCACAAAAAAGAGGGTTGCTTTCACAAAACCTTCTTGTTTGTGACCCACCTTTCCATATATTCCACGTTGGCATTCCCTCCCAACCTCAAAAAAAGCAAAGGAGCTCATTACCACCACAACACTTTCTCCAAAAGGGGAGTGCACTGAGACCCAGTAGTGAGCACAGTCCATGCTCCATTTTAATACTGAGAATTCATTGCTCTTGTGACATCCATGAGCACAGGTGATGCAGCTAAACCCCAGTGCTGTGCTGTGCAGTGCAGGCATCACTGCTAAATCTGCACTACCTGCTGGCAAGTGCAAATGGATTCTCACCTCTCAACAGGCATCCTATACCCAGAGACACTGGAAAGGATCCTGTTGGTAAATATGACCCTATTGACAGGCACAGATTATTTTTCAACAAATTGAAATTATTTGATTTATACATCTATTCTAAAACACTACTTATTAAAATTATTCTAACAATTAGTCTAAGTCTAATGGCTCCTTCAACAAAGAATGGCTAAGACAAATTCCTTTTCAATTGGATCTTTTCAATATTTTTTCTCTCATAGAATAATGGATATGCATTTGGTAATTCAAAGCCTGCTGGAGCTGCTGCTGCTCTTGCAAAGGTGTGAGAAAAGCATGAAAGAAACCCTCCTCAAAAGCCAGTACATCTTCCCTAATAAAACATTCATCAGGCTATTGCTTGTCTTCCCAATGCTGGGAAGAGGCAGACTCTGAAACCCACAGTCACACCAGACCCTAACAAATACTGCCAGATTGTGCAGGGGGTTTGCTGGGCCTGCAGCCTGTCTAGAGAGAGCAGCTACTTCAGCTTCAATTTAAATCTTCCATCCCTTTACTTAAGGTCAAATTTTAAAAAGTTGAGCTATCTGTGCATCAAGTAGATTTGCTCTAATAATAACAAATCCATTGAAGACCAAATACTAAAAGAGCAAACAGCACAATTTGTCAGCATGATATAAGGCTTTTTTTTTTCTTTTTTTCCAAGACAATTTGTGAAGTACATTTTAGGGAAGGTAATGTGGGGGAAAGGAAATTTTATGTTGCTGTGGCAACTCAAGTGAAAAAAAAGAGATTCGTGCTGCAACACCTATGTTCAGCACAGCTTAGTTTTAAAATACCATTGATTTCCTCAGTGAAGGAAAGCAATCAGCCAATTTTACAGATGACTTCTTCTTCCTATCCCCATGATGTTAAAAGTTCAGACCAAAACAAAATCTTGTCTAGCAGGAATACCTGTGTGTATAGCAGAGTAACCAGTGTGTCTCTGACCAATGCACTGTCTTGGGTATATTACACTCACTTCAAACATTTAGCTCTTGGTCCAACCAGTAGTCTATGAAAAATTCTGGGAAATCCCACAACTGTATGTATGACCCTTTTTAGTCCCTATGGCTGAACTTCACCCCACCAAACACCTCCTCCCATAAGTAAATTGCAACCAAATCAGTATTAAACCCAGAAACAGAGGAAAAGTCAGTTCTTTCTCCAGAGAATCATGCTGGGAAGGGGACTGCAATACAAACAGCTGTAACTGGAGAAGCATGGAAAACATCCAGTTAATTACACAAGGGATAAATTAAAATAAAGACTTCAAGAGGAAGAGATGGTGTCCCACTGAACAGTACAGAAAAATAATGGGGTTTAATGGAAAGAAAATCTGAATGTGGAAAAGGCAGATGCAAGGAGGAGCAGGATGCAAGCACGAGGATGAAAATGGGAGGTCAGAAATTGAATTTTCAAATTAATTAAAAGAGAGCGGTATGAACCATATTACAGATAGACAATATGCAGACAGATTTTTAAATTTGATGAAAAAAGATTGAAAAACTACTAAAAGGATTTGGTGATGTGAGAGGTAAAAAGGTTAGGGCAGGAAATACAGAGATCTTTGTCAGCAGCTCTTTCATAGATTGAAAATAAGATAACTGGAAAGTAAGCAGGGTGCATGGAAAGGACCACAGTAATTCAAGGAGAGGTAGTGAAGATGGAGACTTGCATGCTTTGATAATTTCTTGTTTATAACACCAGACTCTGCAGGCATGCTTGGTGTCTGGCCTGGAGACTCATCCTCCAGGCACTGAGGACAGCAGCTGCAGAGAGGTTTGGAGCAGGAGATGCAGCACTCCAGCCCCCAAAAGTGGGAGCTCCTCTGGCCAAGTCAAGCTTGCTTGGCACAGCCCTGGCCATGTTTTGGTATATTTAAAACATTTAGAAGCATAATTGCATATTTAACAGATGCTGTAAAAGATATAGACACTCACCTACTGTAAAATATGTGGAGCCCTAAAACTGAGAATCACAATAACAAAAATGCATAGTCTGTGGCTTGGAACAAATATGTCATGGAAAGAAATTCATTCTTTCACTTTCCAAGACTGCCTCAGAGTTCAGGCTTGCTTTTTACTTTGCTTTTTTTCCCCCTTTCTTCTTTGCTTTCTTTTTCTTCTTCTTTGCTTTTTTTTCTTTTCTGAGAAGTGAGAATGTAGTTCAGTGTAAAGAGCAGGCAGCAGGCAGGCCTCGTTCTGCACTGACACTTGAACATGCCATTCCTGAAGCACAAACTGCTTTCCACAGAGGAAACATTCTCACAGCTCCCTCACTCTTGCTTTCTCCTCTAATGCCACACATTTCATGGCATTTGGCTTTTTCTCCTCTCTTTTAAAAACCTGCTTGTTATACTCCATTACATGCAGCTTTATTTCTAAATTGATATTCATTCAAAGTTACTTACCAGAGAAAAAAAAATTGTATTTATTACAGGGAAACCCCTTTTCTCATGGAATTTCCTTTTCTTACTTGGCTAGAACAGGTACTGGCAAGTAATGTGGCCTTTTCTGATGAAAATAATCTGTTTTTCACTGAACAACAAGCCATTTCCAGTCAGCATAGTTATTGTTTGAATTTCTTCTACTGTTTTGATGATCTTGTTGGTTGCACTTAATTATATCCCTGTGGAAACAAAGAGATAACATCCTCCTTCCTCAATATATCTCTCTCACACACATGCTAGGAACCAGCTTTCTAATTACCAAGCAAGGCTACTGCTAATGACAACATAATCAAAATGTAGGAATTCATATTTCAAATGCATGAAAAAACACCATCTGCATGCATCTTTTAAGTGAGACATTAAAAACCTGACTCCGTCTGTTCTGTGGACATTAAAAATGTGTAAAAATGAGGATTTTCCCTGGTGTCTTTGGTGAAAATCTCTCTTTTACCCACAACTGCTCAGTCTGTTCGGTTCAAATTATTCATAATACTACTTCTAATTTTTCTTTCTTTAATTTCATGTAATTACATCTCCTGACATTCCTTCTCAGCACTTAACCCTTTCCAATACAGATTATTATGAAACTCATTTAATTATGGTTGAGTTAAGCTTGGTATATTCCATTATCTTTGTTCAGGTTTTCTGTTTTTCTTCTTTGTGTCCCAATCACATTCTAATAATGTATTTTTGGTAACAGGATGCTCAGAGCTTAATGAAATAGTTTCTGTCTTGTCACATAGGGAAAGGGACTCTCACTTCTCCCTCATATCTTCAGATAGCCTAAAGGTATTTCTCATCCCTTTTATTGCCACATCACATAATATATAAATGAGAGGTAAAGTGATGTCTCATTTGCTATCTAGTGTCACGTCTAGATTTCTCTGTTACCTCCAGTTCTTTCCAAGGCAGCATTTTGAGCTTTCCCTTCATCTGAATTTTACTACCTGAACTGTCTCCCTCTTTGTCTATGTAGTTATATTTTAAGTTAAATACTTAATCTTTTTTTACCTCTTGATTTTTTCCCCTGAGGCCTTTATTTTTAGCAGTGTTCCCTGGTTGTATTTTAACTTCTTTTTCTCTCACTGATATTTCTGTTTTTCACAAAGTGGTATAATCTGCAAATTACATTAATAAATTTGTAAGACTGGTCCTAATAGCCTGTGCATCTGCCCTTATTCCCTGCTGATTATTTGCAAGCATTCAGCCCATATGAACATATCTCAGTGAAGATGGCTTTGAGGCAGATGTTTTTCTGTATATTCAGAATCTGCTGCTATATCCTCTGAATTCAGCTGAAATGTTTCAAGTGGCACTGATTGTTTCTGAGTCAAAAGAAACAGCACAACTTCTAGATGGTCACATTGGGCTGTATGACTTGGCAGCAAAGCTCTGAGCAGAACAATCAACAGGAAGAGGCAGATCATAGAATCACAGAATTATAGAATGAACCAGGTTGGAAAGGACCATAAAGATCATCTAGTTCCACTCCCTGCCACAGACAGGGACATCTTCCAGCACAGGAAAGATTCATAGAGGACCAAAGAAGCCTTGGGCCAAGAAGCATCTCTGAGATGAGAGCTCCAGACTACCCTGGAAATTAAAGAGATTCAATGAAAGTTTATTTTATTAACAGAAATGCCTAAAGGAATAACACCCCAGCTACCAAAACTCTGACAGCCCCTTTCAATGTCACTCTTTGAATGGAGCTACATTTGTCTCTCAGAACTTTTTCCAGCCCCTACAGATTGATTTGAAGAATCACCAATAATTTCACATAATACACTCTTAAGAAAATTCTGTACCCAGTGGTGAACACTTCATATTGAAGAGGAGAAAAACAAATTGGGATTTTTTTGCTTATATACAAAAACTACCCTTTTTCATGCCATACTCTGCCTTCTCAGCAGCATACCAATGACTTCTGATTTGCTGTGTTGTGATTCAATTACATTCATAAATATATCCAAGAAAAGACAGTCTAAAATTAGGTAATTAATATGACACCGTATTCTTACTAATAAATACATTTTTTTCATAGCAGCAATTCATTATTCTCACAGCAACAGATTTTGTCCTCCTGTAAATTAGGAGATTTCTTAATTGTTTGGAATTGACAGTGGGAGATCAGCAGCACTGAGCTGCTAAGGAACTTCCTGCAGGCTGTAATTCCAGTCACAAAAGAGGAGAGCTTGAAAACAAGGAAAAAACAACTGCTTCTGTACATGGACTCACTGAACCAGAAGGCACAAAACCACTCCCAGAAAAAGACAGAGCTTTCTATACTTTTTGACACTTTGGCATCAGCAGGAATGCCTCCTACCTCCTTCAGGGAAAAATTACTGGTCTCAGTATGTGGAGATACTTAATGGCAAAAATAATGCCTCCCTGAACTTCAAAGAATCAATTCTGGCAGGGATTAAATGGCAGTCCTGGTCAATAAGTGCTGCTGTTGGAAGCTGGTAACATTTTTTAGATCCACTAACTAGGATGCAATTTTGCAGAGCACCATCTATTTTAAATAAGGAGCTAGCCTGTGCTTGATATCACTACCTGTGAGCCCAGCTCCCCCACATGAGGCAGCATGTTCTGGCTCATCTGGGATCTGCAACTTCAACTTGTGTCTCAGATTTGCACCACTGAGAAAACAGCAGAGACCAATGGATTTTCCAGCCCTACCAAGAAACTGATTTGGGATGAACACCCAGCCCACGAGGTCCATTGCTCTCAACTCTAGTTCTGAGTGATCTATTTACATAGAAAGAGACAGAGAGCTAAAGAGAATGTCATTATGTCTGTTTAGCTAAAGGACAGATCCTGTAGACAAACATGTCAAAAGGTCACTCAGAAGGGGGAAAAAAAAAGAAGGAAAAAAACCCTGAACTTGTTCAGATGTAAGCCTAACCCTGCATCTAAATATTACTTAAGGCCAATAAGAACCCAGGGTCATTTGAGAAACTTAAGTCAAACCAAAATTTATGATCTGTATAGATATTCACAGGTAAAACTTGCAGTAAAATTTATTCCACTCATCAAAAGATGCCACTTAAGAACTAGAAAAGATATTGTATTGAGAAGCTGTTGTGAGAAAGCAATGAGAGCTGCTTTCCCACAGATTTGTGTCAGGTAGATGAGGACAAGCCTCAACTGCAGCTTCTCCTGATGCAGTGGCATTCAGAAACCACCCAGCAGAGACCAGTTTCTCTGGTGCCTTGTAAAAGCTCATGTTGCAGCTTTTCTCTCTGGCACAATGACAGGTGCTCCTTACTCTCCCCAGCCATATATCTTCCAGTAATTCCTAAGGTCTTCAGCCTTCATCTCCTTTTGCTAGTTGGGACCCACAGACCCAGTCATATCAAACCAGCTATATACAATTGCTTCAATCAGGTTACAAGCAGCACTCAGCACAGGAATTCAAACTGTGGTTTTTCTTACGTGACAGGTCGTATAGGGGGTTGGGGTTTTTGAAGGGACTAAAAGCTGTTTTCAGAACTTCTTTCCTTTCCCCAACCACAGAAGAAATGGTAGATAAAAAGAGGAGGTGGGGGAGGAAATGGAATCATGCTTGCTTCCATTCTACACATCACTCTTCCCCCCTGTCCCACCAGAACTGGCACATATCTAAAGTAATATATTTCTGTATATCTGTACATTGTGAGTATGATTTTCTGTAGAGAAGGAATGTAGCTAATTAACGGATTTTAGATTTTGGTTTTTAAATACTAAGGCTTTCACATCAGGCTTCATTCATTGCCATCCTGTACAGCAAAGATCACTGCATCAGCAGTGGCCTCAGTCCCAGCCATGGGGGATTTCCAGCTAACAGAGGATGAAGTAGCTACTTCTCAAACACCCCTATGAAAAGTATGTGGCAAAAGCATGTGCCATAAATAAGGTATGCTTTTGACTCTTCTGCCCCCAAGTCACATTCTACAAGTCAGGTTTTGTTGTTTTTTTAAGTCAATCCACTGTTGATCACCTACCAAAAGAAAATATTTCTCACTCTTCTTGAACTTTCAAGTTATAGACTTGAGCCACAGGTTTATGTCAGCACCATCATTCATCCACTAAGCTGCAGGAACTCAGATTTAGCTGAGAATCAAGACTTAACCCATTCCTCTACCAAGGACTCAGATCAGATCAGATCTGATCCCTGATCTACATCTTGCAATCACATAATTGCTCTTGTTCAAACAAGGGAGGGCCTGGGAATGTGTGGATGAAAGCAGGAATGAGGGGAATTTCTCCATTCAGCAATGCCATGGTAAACTGGCTGAATCCACATTTTAATCACTCCTCACTGGAATGAAATCCTGTTAAACCAACAATAAAACTCTTACTTGTGTTGGTTTCACTTAAGATGAGAGCTAAGTGACATTCAGAACAATAGATATCATTATGCTGAATTCTAATTTCACCCTGATTTTTGCCTTTCTAACTCTAGTATAGCATTACCAATCTCTCAGCTCCTGTGATTGAACTTCTGCTGTACATAGAGCACAGTAATCCCTGGAACATATCTGATTCCAAAGGAGTGAAATAAGAAGAGTAGTTAATAGATTTTCTTACCAGCACAGTTTTGAAGTGATTAGCAGGCGTTTCCATTTTCCTTTGTCACTTGTCTATAGAAGGAAAAAAAAAAAAAAAAGAACACAAGAAAAAGTATCTGAAGGCTACTCCAAGCTGGATTTACAGGCTAAAATAAAACTGAGAAATCTTGGTGGTATTCAGTGACTTTTAGTTGGTTCAAAATGAGGACATCTACTCCACACAAAAAGGTATGTTCTCATTTTGGGCTGTATCAATCAATCTGATTAATTCAGGCTAAAGCAGAAAGGTAACTTGGGAGTTAAGCTGGAATAGCAATTGAGAGGGAGCCTAAGGGTGAAGCCACACTGTCCAAATTAAAACCCATATTGCAAGAATAGCACTGCAATTCTAACCTGTGCTTGGTACATAGCTCTTCTCTTGAATTTTGGAGGAAAATGGAGATATATCTACTGCAGCCAGCTCTTTGTCCTAGATAGAATCATATTAAAGACTTCACAACTGTTGCTGTAGTATAATCTTTGCTTATATGATTTTCAATTTGAAAGCCTTTTTTTCACCTTAATCCAGTATGTACTACATTAACCTATTGCAATAGAGAATGAACTGTGACATGCTTGTTTTAAAATTGTATTGTTTAAGCAATTAGGGGAGGAGGCTTTGAGGGCAGGGGGGAAGTGATGCAGACAGTGAGCACATATTTGCTTTCTTTTCATACCTGTGCCTAGCTGGCTGGGAAGCTGCAGCATGACTCTGGAGTGCCGGGGCAGCACAAGGGAGGGGCTAAGCAGCTTCAGCTGAGTGCCCTGGTGGGCCCTGCATGCCCTAACCCATGTTCCCACCTGGTTAAAACAGCCTCCTACAGTCATCAGTAGCTTTTCATCAGTGGGCTGAGAACCCTGTAACTCTTACCAGCCCACCAGGTTGAAGTCACCTACAAGAACAAGGGTTGGTGATCCTGAAACATTCTCCAGCTGCTTATAGAATAAATTGTCCACCTCTTCTTCCTGGTTGGGTGGATGATAACAAACTCCCAGCAGGATGCCTTCCCCTTAATTCATTCCTAAAGCATCCATCTTCATCGTCATTAGTTTCAACATTCATGGCATCAACAGCCTCCCTAATATAAAGAGCCACCCTCCACCTCTTCTCCCTTTCCCATCTCTTCTGAAGGGCTTGTAGCCATCCAGTGCAGTGCTCCAGCTGTGTGAGTTGTCCCACCACATTTCTGTGATGGTGACTACATGACAGCTCTGCTGTGGCACCACAGCCTCCAGTTCTTCTTGTTTATTACCCCTCTGCATGCATTGATATACAGGCACCTCAGCTGGCCTACTGGTTTCACCCCTAGCTCAGGATTACAATCCTTGGGCCTGATTCCAGACAGTCCAGCTGCCTCCCCTTCCCTCTTCAGACCTAGTTTAAAGCCCTCTCAATGAGTTCCACCAGTTTAGCAGCTAAAATTCTTCTGCCCACTCCCATTGTGTATGAGAGGGTACCAAACCCAGTGAATATCTCATATTTTGAAGATTAATTGTCATCAAAGTGGCTAAAAGAATACTCTTAAATGAAAATAAAAATAATTTTTTGCTAAAATGATATCAACTTCAAATTTTACAAGAACTGTTCAAAAATATCTCACAAAAAAATAGGTGGGTTTTCTTGAGTAAATATGGGCATTTAATGCCTAGGCTAAGAGATGCTATCAAATAATCAATCTTCATAGATTAGATGCCTTTGATCTTATCCCTGCAGCAGGCATCTACATTTGGTCAGATTAATCACTCTGTTTACCATGTTAACCAGATTTCCCCTAACAAAAAGTCAAATAATTAGCTCAGATGCAGACATCGACGTGATTAAAGTTTGCAAGATGGATATTCTTTTTTTTTTTTTCTAATTTTCAAGCTTGGAGTGCCAAACTTTTAGTTTTTTTCCTACTGTACCACTAGTCCATCAAAGAGGACTAACTAACATGAACTCTCACTGCTGCATTCCTAGTTCAGCTTTATACTCATCTGCCCATTCAAGAGAGTGAATGGGAAAGATTACACAGAAACTCCAAATGTCAAGGTCAAACATCCTTTCAGTCCAAAAGAAACTCCTATAAATGCTTTGAGAAGGACCATAAAGAGAACATGAAATGCAAAACATACAGTTCAAAGAGAGCACCATTACAAATTATACCCTTCTTTGGATTTCTTTTGTCCTAAAAAACAGACTACTTATGATCCATCTGCAATGCCTATCTCCACTTACTGAAACTAAAATCTACATTTGTGCTCCACAATAAGGTCAAGAGATGCTCCTACAGTTTAAGGCACAAAGTCAGTAACAACAGAGGAAAGAATGGGAAAGAAACCAATCTATGCAAATCAGCAGGAATACTGTAATGGCAGATAGTTAGAAAATTAAAATTCATCATTTGGATCAGCTGATTTTACTAAATACTTCAAGGGTGTCACAATTTTAAATTATTTATTATAAAATCTTCATCAGTCTTACAGCATCTTACAGTCTTACACTTTGGAGCAGGGGGAATAATTTACAAACTGTTTGTGGAGTATCAGCACCTGGGAGCAATTACCAAGAGGCTTTTAACTTTAGGTCCTACTGCAGTGCAAACATTAAATAATGATAGCTCAAAGCATGACATTTTGTGTGTTGATTCTGACAGAGCCCATGGAGAACTCCAGGATAGAGGGATGGCCCCTGCACTCAGGTCATCCCTCCCACTCACCAGTTTGGTTCTTTGGATGAGTCTATTAAACAACATGTGATGGACCATTGAATTCTCAGTAATTTAACATCTCGCCTCAGCAAGGTTACTCACAGAGGCTGATGCACTTCATATATTTTAAAGACAGATTAGGTATTTTCTTTTTATTTTTGCTTGGGGACTTGATCAAACCACAGGGCTCCCTGTTCACTTTTAAATTTTGTTCTTGCTTCAAGTGCTCCTCTGCAGTATTGCCCTGGAGTATTCCATCCACTCCCATTTCCAGGGAGAAATTACTCTGCCTGATATTTTATTTTCCTGAGTAGTTTTACTGGCTGGGTCATTTGTTTCTCTTAGCACATTCTTATACAGTTTGACAGCTGCACGATCAAGATATACACATGATAAATGGAATTCACCCCATCAGAAATCAAGCCCTTTAATACACTAGACAAATGGTTAAATTTAAATCAAAAGAAGTGGGTGTGGGATACTTTCAAATCCACTCAAAGCTGTCCAGACTAATTGCAGGCAGAAAGGGTTAGCTGAAAATAAAATTGCTTGGATGGAAATTTAGCTCCCAGATATTGGCTAAACAGAAAAAAAAACAAAACCAAAAAAAAACCCCCCCAAAAAACCCCAAAAACAAAAACTTTTTATTCATGATAGAGTTAGAATTTACTTGACTTTTTTTTATTTATTATTTATAATGTCTGAAACTGAATGGCTGTACATTATAAAAATAATTTCTGGAACAATAGCTCTATAGCTTTCAAATGTTGCCAGTGTCATAAACAGTGACATTTGTAAGCTTCTGAAGGAAAACCTCAAGAACAGAAAACTGAATTTCTCAGACTAGTCTTATTCAGACAGATCTGAAGCCAGAGCCAAATTCAGAATTATACCCTCAGTAAATTCAGGCCACTGTTTCTCAATAGCTACAGCCTACTTAATTAGGACTTTCAAATGTGGATGAAGCCAGAAACGAGTCTCCACTAAATGGCTCAGACCAGTAATGTGTTTAAAGTTTAGAATGTGTGGTTTATATCTGCCTTATCCTTATTACCAGTTGCTTGAAAATAAGCCAATTATCATTTTAAATAACTTACAGTCTTATCCACCTCTTGTCAGCTTCTAAGATGCAAAGAGAGGGAGAGAAAGAAGGGTTGGGAACACAGAGCAATAGAGTGACTGTTCCCTTTGATTCATAAAAGACAGCTGTAAGAGGCATTTTTCATCTAAGAGATGAAGCAGGAGGAACTTTCACCTAAGCATAGCCAAAGGTTTGGACAAGAGCTTTCCCATCTATTGCTGCCAGCAAGAGCCACAGGAAGAGAAACTTTTCTCTGAAATTGAAAAGGAAACATACAAGAGAGAGAAAATGCCCTGTATCTGTCTTCACATATGCACAAACTTTCTCCATTCCATGGCT
Organism: Muscicapa striata striata; assembly: GCA_030060385.1. Taxonomy (NCBI): domain Eukaryota; kingdom Metazoa; phylum Chordata; class Aves; order Passeriformes; family Muscicapidae; genus Muscicapa; species Muscicapa striata. The sequence continues at coordinate 213,414 of JAREIS010000031.1, forward strand.
GAGTGTGGCTTCTTTCCAGAGCTGTTTTTTATCATTGGTTTAGAGAAACTATAAACCATAAAGCTACATGCATTCTGACCATGTCCACTGAATAGCTAAAAGCTGCTCCACACTATGTTACAGTGAATATTTATTTTAAAATATGAATCTGATCAATCTTCTTTCCTTGTCAACTTTGCTTTCTCTCACCTCCCCGCAGGTACATTTCTGAACACCACATCTTACACAGCTGAGGGTTTGTCTCACTTCTGTAAACACCAAGTCTATCTTGAACAGTCTGTTGGGAGTCCTGCTTCAAAAACCACTATCACTTATCACCTGGACATGAGAAAACAAAGCACTGATTTAACTGTTTCTGTGCATGTCCTGTCCCTACACACAATTTCCAGCTGGTAGGAGGGGAGATGAAGAGAGGAGAGAAATGCTGAAGTACAGCTCAGGCTGCAAAACACATGTGGCAGCATGCCTGCCACACACCTCATGTGCAGAGAGGAACTGGGTCTGTTTTGGAAAGAAAAATTTAGGAGAAACCAAACCACAGTACACACACCAACCTATAAATCCAGGCAAAGAATTTTTCGCAGCTCCAGGAACACATGTCAATAAATGCAGATGTACATTAAAACCATATCCACACCAGCAGGAAAAAGTTTGGAAAACCAAAATATGTAATTCTGTCTTTATAGCATAGTACCTGCTCTATTACTAGAATTTATAACAAGGCAGAAATTTGCATCTTTTAGTCACCCAGAAGAAGCTTTTGTTTCAGCTTTTGCTTTTTTTTACCTACATTCACACTAATATGTGTGTGAGTTTTACATCATGTGAGTGATGCCCATTTCCACCTCTGCCCAGCTCCTTTCAAACCACAGAACTTGGGAGAGCATTCTAAAATAACCATCTCAAATGAAACTTCCAGGCCCCTGTGTGTGCTCTAACATTCCACTCAGCAAAACAAGAAAATTATTTTTAAAAAGAAAAAAAGGATTAAAAAACCCCTAAACCCAGAGGTTTCATGTAACACTGTTGCTGTCTTTCTTGGAAAATAATCTGATTCCTTAAGCCCACTGCATCTGTGAAACTCATTGACTGTGACTACTACCTTCATATGAAGAAAAATTTCAGTTTTATGAGCTTTAGTTTGTGTGAAGCCCAGCAATAACGTCATCAGAGCCCTGTGGGTATGGCAGGGAGGGCTGACAACAACATGCTGTAGAGTTTGTGGGACCAGCTCCAACAGGGCTTCATCTGGAACATTGCTGAGCCTCAGCATGATCCAAAATACTTGAGCTGCCAGCCACTGGTAAATTTATTGACTGTCAGGCAAAAAAAAAAAAAAAAAAAAAAAAAAACAGAGGTCAGCCATTTATATTATTATACTTATAGATGTCCATTATTATGACAAAATATAGTAGTAGAAAAAAGATATCTTCTCTCCTCTCTTGAGAGATATTTCCAGATTACTAGAGTGGCTTGACTGGTCTCATATGATAATTTTCATAGTGTACATGGAGCCATACAGTATATCATATATGAAAACACAGCATGGATTTATGGATTTTTTTTTTTGTATTGGAGTCAAAAACTCCCCTTGGCCTCCACACAAAAATACAGAGAAAAGAAATAAATGCTGCTGTGCTTTTACTACCTCAAGCACAAGAGGTAACTAGTTAATGCATAATTACAGAACCCTACCAGGAAAAATGATGATCCCCTGAGAGCCTGATTTTAATTATGCTTCAGCCAATGGCTGTTTTCAGCACTGACCTCAAGTGGAGAAGGCACATGACTTGCAGACTGCAATACCCACACAGATTTTAAGACCAAGATGGGACCTGCAGTGTAGTTAAAGTTCTACTCTTTATACTTCCAATTAATTCACAATTGTGAATACTAACCTGAGGGGACATCAGATAGGTTCATTCTAAATGGCATTTAGGTTTTTTCACTATTTCCATGAATGAAATTCCAGTAATAAAAGTGATTATCACCTTAAAACTTTTGTGGAGAGAATGCACTGCTTGGCACATCAAATTGTACAATCTCTAATTATATGTCTCAATAAAGAGCCAAATGCTGCTGAAGCAACACACCACTAAACACAGCCTCCTTTTTGAAAGATGTAAATATAAACAACAGACTTCTGCCACAGCTGTACACATTGATTGTAAATGACACATTGATCGTGATGTGCATTGGGTTTTTGGTTTTTTTCTCTAAATCTGTTCCCCCAGAGGGCCAACTGCCCAGTGATTGACACCACCACAATTTAACTGACTTCAAGAGCTCAGGTCCCCTTAACCACATGTGAGAGCACAACCCAAACAATGGAGCAGACAGTGCTTTCCACACAGAGGAACCTCTCTCTTCCTCACCCTACAGGAGAAATTCCACCAGATCTCTTTCTACAACACTCCAGAAAATCTTGATCTGCTTCTGATATGCGTTTTCATCTTGTTCAGAAAGTTGTCCCCTTTGCCAAGGTCAATGAGGTCAATCAAAGCCATTGGTTTTTTGTGTGCTGTAAGCAGGAAATCAGAACCTTCAGCTTTAAAAAACATTAAAGGAAGAATAAACTTCATAGATCAGCAAATTCACACTCCTTCTTTCACTGTTTTCAGATGAGGCAAACCTGATGCAAGTTTTAGGCTCACAGAATTATTTCCCAGAATAACTTCAGTTAAAAAATTTCAATGAGTCTTATATTCAGGAAGATAGTAGAAAACACCTCCTATCTTGGGACCAGTCAAAAAAATTATCTACAAGGCTAATTTTCTTCAGGGTTGAGCTTCATTGAGCCAAATTTCTCTTTTCTTCTTGGCACTGTATGAACTGAATTTTCTGGAGTTTATTGGGTTTTATTCCTTTATGTGTTATCCTTCTTGCTGCTAAACTTTCCAGACATCACATCTAAAAATGCCTTTCAGAACCCCTTATGTAGCCCTGGCCCTTTTGTCCATTTTCTTGCTTTTGCTTTTCCTCTCCTTGTTCAGTGCTCCATGCAGTTTCACATTTGTTACACTTGGACTTCTCTGGGAAGCCTTGCAATCATATTCATATTGTGCAAATAAAGAAGTTACCTGTGAGGAAAACAGGCAGTGAGTTGGGTTTGCATGGGCAGGTCTTGGCAGCAGGGTGGCTACAGGGGTGGCTTCTGTGAGAAGCTGCCAGGAGGTTCTCCTATGTCCAGCAGAGCCAATGGCAGCTGGCACCAAAATGGATGTGTGAGTGGCCAGGGCTGGACCGGTCAGGAATGATGGTAACACCTCTGGGATAACACAAGTAAGAAGGAAAGAAGAGTTATTGCTCAGAGATAATTGTAGGAGAATAGTTTGGAAGGTTAGTGCAGAAGGCAATTTTCCTCAATTAATTACAGCTGTACTGATTGGTGAGGATTTGAAACAGCCTTCCTGCCCAATGAGGATGGGGGTTATAAAAGAGTGGGCTAGCTGGTTAAGAGTTAGTTGGAGCTTGAGAACTGGGGTCTGTTGTAGTTTGGGCTGGGTGTGGGAAGGGATATGTGGTTGTGCAAGTGACAGATAAGGTAAGAAGATGTGTGAGGGACAGACAGGGTTAGGTAGCCAGGTAAGGGATAGTCATGAAGAAGGAAACCTGTGGAGAGGAGAGAAAGAATCAGTGCTGTGTGGAGCTGCAAGAAGTTTTTTATAAAGAATTGATGATGGTGTCAGTCCAGTCCATCTCGGTGTAATTACTACAGGTAATTGCACTCACAGAAGAGAGACGAGTGAGAATATGAGAGGGACAGCTCTGCAGAAACTAAGGTCAGTGGAGATGTAGAGGCAGGAGATGCTCCAGACATCAGAGCAGAGATTCCTCTGCAGCTTGTGGTGAGGACTGTGGTGAAGCACCTGAATCCCTGCAGCCCATGGAGGGCACAGGGGATGCAGAGATCCCCTGCAGCCCATGGAAGACACCTGTGCTGGAGCAGGATGCCTGAGGGGTGGCTGTGAGCCTGTGAGAAGCCTTTGCTGGAGCAGGGTCCTGGCAGGACCCACAAACCTCTGGAGAGAGGATCCTACACAGGAGCAGGTTTCCTGGCAGCACCTGTGACCCTTTGAGAGACCCACACTGGAGCAGCCTGCTCTTGAAGGACTGCACCCCTTGGGAGAGACCCGTGCTGGAGTAGTTAGTGAAGGGCTGCAGCCCAGGGCAAGGGCTCATGTTGTATAAGTTAATGAAGAACTGTTTTAATGGGAGGGACCTCATGGTGGAGCAGGGGGAAGGATTCTTATCCCTGAGCAGTGGCAGAAACAAGTTGTGCTGAGCTGACCATAACCTCCATTCCTCATCTCCCTGCACTGCTGGGGGGAGGAGGTAGAGCTGAGGAGGGAGAGGTGTCAGGAAGATGATTTAAAGATTTGTTTTGCTTCTCATTATCCCACTTTGATTTTGTTAGTGATAAATTCAATTAATATCCCCTTGTTGAGTCTGTCTTGACTGTGATGGATTTTTATGTGAGTGATGTCTTCCTGTCTTTATCTCAACTCATGAGCCTTTAATTATATTTCTTCTCACCTGTCTAGTTTGGTGGGCACTGAGCATCCAGCCAGGGTCACCCCCCCACCCCTCCTCAGACAGAAATACCTGTACAAATCCTGTAAGTTTTTCACAGAATCTGGATGAAAATCTGGCCCCACAAGTCTCTTGATTGTGCTCATAACTGCAGTCTTCAGAAACTGAAAATCAAATAGCAAATGGATGGTGGCTGAGGAGCTCTTTCTTACAGTATGATCTTGGGTAATACATGGTTCTCAGATCTAAAGAATATTATATATATCTTATTGATTAATATTTTAAAATTCATAGATGCCAAAATACTGACTCTTGAATTTTAAGATATTTAGACACATTTTTCAAGCTTGTACCTAGAAGAGGTTTTATTCTGTTTTGATGTGAGAAATTACATCAACTGTAAAATCTCTATAAAATGCACTCTTGTCTATTTTCTTTATAGCAGTTACAATCTGTATTCTGAATTGTAAAATTCAAAGCAAGGGAAATACACTGCTTAAACAGACAAATGCATGCATTTTCAGCTCAGCCTTGAGACATTGAGCTCTTGACTTGGGCCATACAGACATAAAAAAGTACTAAATCTTTGCCTGGAAATTGTATATCTCTTCCCTTGTTTAAATTAATGTTCTAAGATGTTTTTTCAGGCAAACTTCCACATTTTACATGTGTTGCTATACCACTGGATTTGGTACCCTGCATGCAGGATCACTGAGGCTCGCTGCAAGTTTTGCTAGCAATTAAGGTAATGCTGCAGTTGCTGAGCTCAGGAAAGATGTAAGTGGTAACAGTGGAACATGGATTTCTTCACCTAACACAATAGAGAAGAGAAAGAAACAGCACTAGGATCTGCAACAGAATATGGTCTGAAATACTCATCTTTGAAAACAAAAATGTAATTTGGTTTCCATACCCATCTCTTTTGGCTCATTTAGAGATATCTCCTGAGGTTGTTCCTCAGAAGTCTTTATTAATTTCCAAGAAATTGCAACAGAATAAATGCTGTGAAATGTACTAAGTCAATATACGCAAGTGAAACTAGCTCCACTGTCATTGACTAAAAGATTCAGGACTATGCAAACTCATTTTTTGTGAAGCAACTAGTATCTTGTACAACAGCAATGCATTGAATGAAAAAATGGAACTGAAACTGATGCCTAACAAGTAAAACCTCAAAACTTAACCAGAACCTGTACAAGGAAGCATGCCACTGCCGAGAAAAAGAAACATCAGCCATTTCTAAACTTGGCATAACTCAATTCATTAGTCCTGCTTTGGCCTTATACTTTCTCATTCCTACTTCTGCAGTTAACTCAAGCATTTATCTTGTCAGAAAAAAAGAAATAATATTGCATGCATTTCAAAGCTTCCAGAAGACTTATTGGTGTGAAGTATCAATCAGAAAGTTTGGATGAAGAGCTCATGTCTCAAGCAAGAAAGGCTCAGTTACCACGAGCAGAGATTGTCAAATGGTCTCTATGCCATTTAGATACCAGATTCTCTGCAATTACCATGGTAAAGGATGAAAGTTAGGTAACTTACAATTAAAAAGTTCAACTCTATGCTATTAGCAAATTCTGTAGACAGCCAACACTTTATGATGCAGGACTATGCTAAATTCATCCGCGAATAAGTTGCTGCCTTTGTCTGAAAATATTAAGAAGTAAAAATTACAACACATTATTTATATTTAAAAGAGCAAAATCAGGTAAGTCTCAAATAGGACTGGCTCAGTTGCATTGTGTTAAGGACCTGAAAATCTTTTCTTCCCTTTTAAGGCAAACCCCATTTGAATACACATAAGCAGTTAAACTGCCTAACACAATTTATGATCAAAGCAAACGTGAAGTAATTGCTACTGATTTGTGCAGCAAAGTGCCTCATACAAGTAAAGGCAACACTATCAATAGAAACTAATTTGGTTCAAAGTGTAAGGAAACAGACCTTATGGAGGGGGAGAATAAAAAATGTATACATTTACATTCATGTTATTAGATCACAGTTATTTTTAAACTTCCACCATGAAGTGACAGCACGAGCAGAAATGAGCTTTCCTGAGCACTGTGCTATGCATAAATGTGATCTGTGTAATCAGGATTTCAGATTCTCTTGAACATTTCCACAGTCCTATAGATGAGTCCTTAGTAGAGGACTTGGGGAGGGGTGAAGTTGAGGGCCAGACATGAATAACCAAAGACAAAACAGGGAGGTTCACCTCTGGAAGTTAATTTCTAATCTAAAACAAATCACCTAACTCACCTTAAGTGGCATCACTGTTTCTATAAATTTCCACTATTGTGATGAAAATGTCTATCTGTTCAAGAAGAAGAAATGGCAGGGATTGAATCACCTCATAGCCATGGCCCTTGCATGTCTAGAATAAGAGCTTCAACATGATTGCCATTTTAGTTTTTTGAAATGCTCTAAAGCAAATAATTTCACAATAATGACAGCAAGATTAGCTTTCAAAAGGTTCCTTGTATTTAATGGATCACTGTATTGCATCTTGAGAGATTCACAGCACAGCATCTTCCTTTCTGTATTGGAGAGATAAGGATTAGATGGGTGAGAAATTGGTTGTATGGCAGCACCAGAAGGGAGTGGTCAGTGGAAAATACCCAAATGCAGATCAGTGACAAGTGTTATCCCTCAAGGGTCCATATGGGACCAGTACTGTTTAATATCTTCATTGATGACACAGCAGGACAGTGCACCCTCAGAAAGTTTGCAGATGAGATGCCTGAAGGATGAGACACCATCCAGAGGGGCCTGGACAGTTAGGCCCATGAGAACCTCATGAGGTTCAACAAGGCCAAGTGCAAAGTGCACTTGGAATGTCACAAACATTTTGCAAGGAAATACAAATGAAAGAACTCATTGTCTGTAAAACTTAAAAAAATTATCTGTATTCCAGGTATCACCTGGGTTTATATACCAAAGTGTTATAATCTTCATTATCTACATCACAGCATTCATATCTACCAGACCTCAGAGACAAAAAAGGAAAAAATTCTTTCCTTGACCAAAAATCTTGCCCTCCAACAAATTCCATATAAAGAGCGGTAATAGTGAGCATTAGTCCATCTACAGGATGAGAGTGAATGAAATTTTGATTAATCATTACTGACCACTGAACATTCACAGCTTGGCTACTAAAAAGATGATTCCTCATTACTGACCATGCATTTATTGGTTTTGATATTCTATGCAGCAGGAATGATGACCACTGAAATGTGGACAGTTCTTGAAATACTCCACATGGTCAAAAAGAAGCATAACAGATTTTTAAATCCCTGATTCATACCCAAAGAGAACAGTCATGTTAGCTTTGCTGCAGTGAAAAGTTCACTTGCTAGCAACTGATAGCCGTTCTATACACATCCACTGAAATTTATTACTAAATTTCACAGCAGTAATTCACCATTTAAAAAGAAGTCTATCTTGAGGACTTAATTCCATCTATGCACTTTCCAACCTGTGACAGCTGGGAATAACTCCAAACCACACTTCAATCCCTGAGAAATCACTTCTGGACACCAACTCCCTCCTCTCCAACCTGCCATACCATTCCTGAGCTTGTAACATAACTCAACAAAGGCCAGCTATAAACCCCATCTAACTGATGCTCAAATTCTAAACTTGGAACAGTCTGAAATCATGCCAGAACACAGAACGGAGCCTTTTTAGCAGCACAGATGATCCCCTATCCACAAAGGGAACACAGAAGATGGTTTCTCATCTGGGGCATAGCTGTAGCACTTGACTGTGAGTTACATGGTCTTATGGAGATTATGAGACATTTGCTAAAAGAGATGACAGGAGCAAAAGGTAATTTGCTAAAATGTCTTTTTGTATCCATCAAAACCTGATGGGAAAACCTCACTTTCATCTGGCATCTATTACTTTGGTGTACCATATGATGGGTTTTCTTTAGTACCTATTATATGGACAATTTAAATGCTAATAATGTAAATGCCCATGATCTATAATGATACACAGAAATATCATTCACATATACAGCCATGCTCTCTTGCATAGGGTAAGGTGAAGTGCTTCAAGGGCAAAGCATGTAGCTGAAGATGAGCTTCAGCACAAAAGAAATGTGAGAGGTTCTCACCTACTGAGAGCAATTTATTTCATCTACAGATCAAATAAATCACTCTATGTAATGTGTATCTCTCTTCATAGATTACACAAAAAGAACATCATTAGCTCTGGCCACGATTTACAACATTTATATATTTGTAATTCAGTAATTTGGGATTTCTCACCAATACTGAAGACTGTGGTTATGCCATGCTCAAAAAAGTGTGTTATATCAACCTGTCAAGAAAACTGTACATCTTCCTGGTGGATGACACAATTGCAGTAACTGAGCAACATACAACATACAGCACAGAACCCCAGTGCCTATGGAAATCCATCTAAAACAGAGTGCTGGAACACGTCTTTAACCACTAATGACACCATAAACATATAAAACTTTATTCCTCTGCCTATTTTAGCTACCCAGAATATTTGGAATCACACTTATCTTTATAGTTGTTATTGTAATGATTCTCCAGGCTGCAAGATAACCAAGGAAAAAAACACCTAAAGTTTCAGGATAGTTATTTAATATTTGATTCTTTGCCATAGAAGAATTATTTGTAGCAGAGGCACACAACTCCAGATCAGTGCCACTAGTTAGGTTTACAGTAGAATTGACAGTTTCAAGTTTCTGTGGCAGTGACTGTACTGCTCACCATTCTCTGGGTCACTGGCAAGATGTAATCCCTTGCACCCAGAGAGACGTTCTACCTCTGTAAATGTGGAAGCAATCCTTGTGTTTCTACCCTGTAGCACTTACAAAAATTACTAAGCAGATGTCTATAAAAGGCAGTGATCCCCAGAAAGCAACCAATTATTTGTAAGAATGAATTTAGTAAATGTGCTCTACAAGGAGGGCAAAGACCATTTCAGGACCCGATCTATAGTTGTGGATTTCTAAGAAATTATGAACATTCACAACCCCCAGTGCCTTGCAAGCAGAGGGCAAATTTCTTTGACTTTGCCCTCACTAACAGTAATGCATAACATATGTGTTAAAAAACCACCAGAGATCTTACAAGTACTTCTCTGCCCCACCCAAGGAGCAGAGGAGTGTGTGACATGCTAGTCTTCTAGAAAGATGTTAGTCTTCTTAAAATGCTGCTGGGAATCACTCACATACTATAGTAATGAGTATGGTAGTAGTCATACTCAGAATAATAAAGCTACACCAATTTCAATGCATGTTTTCCACAGAAAAGTGCTTTCTATTTTTTTTTCTCATGTCTTGATGGGAGAGGAGCAGTTAAGAAAGGTTCTCAAAGCTCATTGTGTTTAGGCAGCAGCAAGTGAAGTAGAAAGAGTAAGCTTCTTATAGAGAGGCCAAGACCTGCATCATCCCTTAAGGCTTTTTCTTAAGATATATCAACCACAAAGGAGAATAAATTATTCCTTATATTTCAAGGAGTCACAGATCCATGCCTACTCCCCAGCTATCCTTCTCTACCATAAAAGAATGAGTTTTGGGTGAAATTATATAATGAGAAAACTACTAGGTTTTTCATACCTTCCACTTTCGGACCACAAGAAATGGTCCAGGTTTAGAGAGCAGAAAAAAAATATATAAGGTTAAGCTGAGGAACAGCACATAGAAACCTGGATAAAGACTGTTTTCAAGGGCATGTAGTGACAGGACAAGGCTTCAAACTGAGAGAGAGTATTTTTAGATTAGATATTAGGAAGAAATTCTTCACTGGGAGGCACTGGAATTCTTTTGCTCAGAGAAGCTGTGGATGCCCCATCTTTGGCAGTGTTCAAGGCCAGGCTGGATGGAGTTCTGAGTGACCTGGTCCAGAGGAAGGTGTCCCTGTCCACAACAGGTGGGGTAGAAATAGATGATCTTTAAGGTTCCCTTCAGTCAAAACCAGTCTATTGTTCTATGATGAAATTATGCCATTTACAGGCTACAATACTACATGTTAGGGAGAAAAAAAAAAAAAAAAAAAAAAAAAGAAAATAAGTAAAGTTTTAAGGTTTCTAGGAATTAATTTGAGAAAAGTAACACTGAACTCCCCAGTTCTGGAAGGAAAAAGACAACACTGATAGTGCTCTGAAGAGGGAGTGGGACCAGATAATCTCCTGAGATTGCTTCCAACCTGAGTGATTCCACAATTTTACATAACAAACTATAAGACAGTCCTAACTAAAGTGAAGGTTATGTGTTTGGTGCAAGGAACCCCACATAAACCTGTAACTTTATTGTTGTCATGCTACCTTTTTTTTTTTTTTTTTTTTTTTTTTTTTTTTAATGACAATTTACATTTCCCCAAATTTTTAACAGCCTGGATATTTCTTTGAGTTGTCAGGTAACTGTACACCTCTCTACAGTGTGCACATGTGGTTTTGTTTAAATATTAAGACATTCCAAGTTGTTTTACCATCCTTGAATTCTGCATATTTCAATGTCCAGATTTTCCCCATGACTTGAAGCAATGCCCTGAAATACAGTGTAACATAATGCAATGTAAGATTTTGTTTTCTTCCCATCATGGTAGGAAGCCCACATACCATTGCTCCCAAGCCCAAAGACTGCAAGACATTCTTTCCACCAAAACCAACATAACTCAAAAGCAGGTTCTCTGTCATGCAAAAGCCTTATTAAACTGACCTGTTGCACTATCACGTTATGAATTTGATGGCATTTTTGTGTAATTTTTAGAAGTATCTCCTGATTTTAGGCATTTTCCTCTCCTCTCAATATTCGTGTAAAAATGTGCTAGCAAAGTGTTACTTTTAACATTGCCATAATGGAACACTTTTTATTTTATCACTAAGCTACTATGTTGAGGAAAGGTGCTAAAGTCCTGTGAAAAATGTATGCAATAGCTTAAGAAAAAAATATGACATCCAAACTCGTAGTGGCAGCTCCTAGTGTGTAGAGAAGAGTTCACTTTGTTTGCCTCAAGGGCTCAGAAATATTTCTCTTTGGACCTGCTAGCCTTAAAGTTAAAATTCGGACAAAAAAACTGGAATGGTGTATAATTGCTCTGACTTAGATCACTGCATTTTCTCAGCTTTCTGCTCCAAACAATATTCTATCATCTCCTTGAAAGAATTTCAGCATAGCTATCATAAACCTTCCCTGGACCTCTGTAAAAGCATTATCAGCAATAAGAGACTCTTCCCTATTCAGAGGATTGATTTAAGGTATAGCTAATTTCAGATTTTTGCCTTCTCTTCTTTGCTTGTCCCTAGTAATGAAACTGTTTCCAAACAAACCAGGTTGCAAACATTATTTTTAAAAGTAGTTATCCATGTTTTCTAAGACTTAATGTAAATAAACTCAAATTCCACATGGTGACTGTTTTTCAGACACAAAGGTTATTGATCTGCAGCAACCCAAGCCTCTGGAACAGTGTGTGCTCATGGCTGCACTGCAGAATGACAAACCAGTCATCTTTAGTTGAGGCTTGTAAGTCTTGAATCCTAAGCAGCACCAAATCTGTGAATTTTTTATGTAACCAGCACTTGCCACAGATTCAAAAATCAGCTGTAAAACAGCACTACTCCTGTTGTGCAGACTATTTATGCTGGTGTGTCTCAGCTAACAGACCTGTTAGAGAATCCAGCAATAAATAAACATGGTAATAAGCTGAGATCTCTGTAAATGTTTCTAAACCAGCACACTGGGAGCTGTCTCTATGAAGTCTGTCATCTTATACACATCACTCCAGACTGATCAAAGAAAAACATTTTGGCCTGTAAATTTTAAAGTACTGCAAAATGTTTAAAACTGAGATAGTGTTTAGCACTTTGAGAAGAGTGTTACACAAGATGGTAATGCTTTGAGTCCTTTCATATTGCAATGTACAGAACTTTTCAGAAATGTGCATTTGACACCAGCCATAATTTAGGTGTTTCCTTCTATTTCATACAACCAGCAGAGTGGTTATGTATCTGGAAGAGGGTTGGTTTGAAAATACTCCAATTGTTTGCAAAGATTTTATTTTTTTTTTTTTAATTCACATCCCTCTGACATGAAGCCTCTGGCTATTTGCTGTCTGTGATTTCTGGAAGGTACATTCACTGTTATGTTTTCCCATTTCTTTGACACAGACTTTAGATTCAACTGGCTTTTAATTTCTTTGAAGTAGACTGGTGGGAGGTTTTATTCTCTAATACGTGAAGATTCTTGGGTGTCCCTCAGGTATTTCAGATTTGCTTTAATCATCTGTTACAAAATACAAGGCTTTATCTGCAAACAACACAATTATTTTTTCAGAGCATTTTATCTCCTTTTTGATCCTAGGAGTAAAAGATTTTTTTTCTACTCTGTAGGTGGAGATCTCCATGATTGTGCCAATCCTGAGAATTTTAGAGGACCTAACACAGCAGGGAGAAGTTCATAAACAGCACTGAGATGCCATGCTGTGAGACAGACACAGTCTCTCTGTTCCACCACCAACCTGGTCATTTATTTATGAAAATACATCTACATATATGTATGCACATGCATATATGTGTGAATATATGCACATTAGCATATAGTCTGCTTCCATGTTCTGGGGACAACTTCAATACAGGTAGATCCAATTGTGAGGATCTACCAGCAATTAGCTACACAAGTGCATATCTTAGCTGATGTGTGGTCATTTGCAGTGGAATTTCTGGCATTTAGCCATCTCTCTCCCAAGCCACTGAAAAATAGAGATGCTGTGACATCAAAAAAATTCCTTTTTGATCTGAAGAACAGAGACAGCCTTCATGTCACCCATCACCAGTGACATCTGCTGATCACTCAGAAGCACAATAACAGAAGGGAGACTTGCAACTAAACATTCTGTGCAATTGCCATCCACATCCACATCATTGCAAGCAAATCTGTGCTTTCGTCTCTATTTAATTCCTCTTTGCTCTCATGTAAATTTATTCCAGAAGCAGCTCCAATGTATTTTCCACCAAATGACACTGTAAGACTGCCAGATTTCTTCCTGCTGTCACAGTGCCTAATATAGATCTCCAGCCCTGCCATTAATGTCTAAGAGAGCTCTAGAGAAGGAGGCCAGCATTACAGAGAGCCATTCATTTATGATTACAATTATGGCTTTACCAGGATTTCCTAAAAACCTCTGTTGTGGGGGTGGGCAACACAATAGGAAATCTAAACAAGTACATGACCTGTTTCTAGATACTTTTCTGAGAAATTGCATATTTTCTACCATTTTACTAGGGCTAAGGAGTATTTAATGGAGCTCAGAACCTAATATAGATGTGCTGCATTTTCTACAGTTGGATTCTGCATAAAAAAACGCTGGACCACAATTCCTTGCACAAACAGCATGGGGGAGGAGCAGTAGGAGGTAATAGGATGTACCATAGCTGGCTGCTTTGTGCTGGCCATTTGATGCAGTCATTTGCCTACAGCACAGGATTGGGCTCTGTTATGAATGGGTTGGAAATGCTCGTATGTCCCAGGAGACCTGAACGGAGTGTTTCAGTCAATAATGCAGCCTCAGCCCTGTGTGCCCCTGGAAACAGCCCCAGCTCAGCAACTGGCTAAGCTGAATGAATGAGGACAACACAGGTGGTTCCAGTGTACAAATGAATACAAGCAGAGGGGGTATTTTATATATGTATGTAACTTTTGTTCTCCATAAAACACTTTGCTCTGTACTTTTCACTGAAACCATGCAAGGTGGAGCTTTTTGCCACATCTCTGAAGCCAAACCTGTACTGTACTTTATATTGCCACTGACTAGACCTTTTCTGCTATCACAAGGAATATTGAATCTTTGTCAGACATTTACTTAATTAGAGGCAACTGTTACAGTTAATGAGGTTAACTCTGGTAGCAATGGCCACTGGAAGTTTCACCAGAGTTTGAATATAAACTTTTGTCACCACCAGCCTGGATCTTTAACTACAATGGTTGGATTAATAGGACTTTTAACTCTAAATCATGTCTTTGCATAGGCCATTTGAAAACAAATGAAAAAGTGTTTTAACTTCTCTTCAAATAGATACACAACCCAATTGAAAACTTTAAAAGATAATTGCTTATTTTGTCTCAATTTGCATTTTCATTCTATCACATTTGCACCACACATGCAGTAAGACAGGAAGCTGTCACTTACACTTTCCCAAAAAGGACTAATTATTTCCCAGAATGTGTTTAATTATTTAAACATGCAGTAGTTCCTCTTTCTATTGAATTCATCCAGTGTCTTACAGAAATTTAGGAGCACAAATTCTGCAAATGAGTTGCCTTCAATGCCCGTCTCCCTTTTCGCCGCAGTTGATGGAAGAACTTCAGTATTGATGACTCAACTCTGCTGCACCAGCACTTCCTGCTGAGGGCATGATGGTAGCACAGAAAAGGACCTTGTCTTTTTTCCTGTCGCATACAGAACCGTGGTTCACACGGTTCCGTGCCATCATATTGTGGCAAGTCAACGTGACATCACCTCAGCATTCACTTATCAGACAACCTGTCAACAGCTTAAAGGAAGCATTTCTGTCTGCCAATCCACTATCTGAACCAAATTGTGGTAGGGTGCTGGTGGATCATGCATATCTACAGAAGCAAGTAATTGAAATGATCCATGGGTCAATACCCAGACATCTGTAATTCGAAATTGGAGTGGCTTGTGCAGCACATGTTTTATAGACCAGCTTTTTTTTTCACCTTTGCATGATAAGATTATCGTCAAGATGCAGCAGCAGTGTCGACATAGTTAAGGATATCTCTGGAGCTTTTTATTTCAGATTGAAAGTAGCTTTTGAAGTTTATTAATATTTCAGGTGAAAGATAGAAAGACCACATTTTGAAGATAACACAATGTCAGTGCTACTGTTAAGCCCCATCCTTGTCTACTGCCATGCTACTAAGTCAGACAGTCTGTGAAAGTCTGTGTGCAGGAGAGTGTTAGGAGAAATGTGAAGAAAACTCTCTCATAAAATCCTAAGTACAGAGTGAACAAAAAATGGGAGCTGCAAGTTTAGACGGTGAATGCAACAGCTGAACTCCAGTGAAGATTACTCTCTCTTCCTAAATACAGAAATTCTTCTTCTGGAGTTGCAAGAAATAACAAAAGAACCCTTTACCTCTATTCATTTTGTTTATAACTCCACTAGGAAGCAACAGCTCTGTAAATAATATTCGTACATGAAGAAAAGCTTCTGCCATTTTTTTTTTTTCCCCTGACTGCATTGTCTCATTTTTAAGACAAGGAGCCAAGAGGGGTTCAGTTGCCTATGTTACACATATTTCCAAGTATGTACATACATTTGTTTCATACTTTCGGAGAATTCCAGAAAAGCTTATGTTTTGGCCATAAGCCTGCAAGTAAATCCCGGCATTTTCTCTGTCCAAACTGCTGTCACTGAAATTCTTGCGGACGTGAACATAATTTAAAATTAAGTCTTTTGGTTTTTTAGTCAAGACAGAGATGACTTTTTAGTTGCTCAACAATTCACCCAGTTTCTCAGGTGGATTTTCAGACCAAGATATATCCCACAGAACAGATCTAATAGCATTTGTCCAGCTTACTGGGAAAGGACCACTGGAGACAGAAAATCATTAGATAAGTATCTCAGGCACTAAGCCATAGCTTGGTACTTTGTTTGAGACTTATAAATTGCATAAAGCCAATCAAGAAAGTCCATCTTATTTGCAATTCACTTACACACACACACACATGCCCAGGATGCCATTGGGAAATCAATGACAATCCATTCTACAGCATTCTGTACTTCTCCCCCACTTTCACTGGTGATCCTTGCTGCTCCCAAGAAAAAGAATAGCAAAGAAAAAACTCAATTCACTGTTCTCATGACAACCACTCTGCCTCTCCTTCCCACTTTCCACAGACCAGACATGAACCTGGAGGCATAGACATTGATCTGGTTATATGGAGGTGGACATGTTGCTCACAAAGCTGTGCTCTCCATTGCAGTGAACTACATGATGTAAAGGCAACAGTGTGAAAGTATCCCTGTTTCTTCCAGTCACTAGGGTTAGCAAAGAGTGCCTTGGCATTTGGGGACAGCTAAAAAGAATGAATATAAATGTTTGCATGGAAAGGATGCTTTTCAACATATGGAGCTACAGTCTCTGTAGACCTCTCCTGCTACACCCACAGATTTCAATTTCTAAACTCTTCTACTCCATTTCTAAACCAACTCTGGCTTCTTGCTTTAAGGAGCACGAGAACTTGCATGCCAAGAGCATTTTCCCACAGGACACACAGTTAGGTACAACCCATTCTGTACCAACAAAACTTTTTTTTCTCCAGTCTCTCTACGCTACTCTTGGATTTGTTGCAATTTCTGAGATTTGGCTGTCATACATCACTTACTCCCCACTCTGGATCTGTAATTTAATTTCAACCTCCTAAGTAGAGCTTTTGAGGCCTACACCTGTAGCTGCCAGGATGGTTCTAGCTTTGAGCTGCTATGGGGTCTGGATAGCTCTGGGGGCCCTGAGGCAGAATTCAGCTTCTCAGCTAGCCAGGAGTGAGACCTTGGGAGCCACTGGAGAGGTTCTGAAGGTAGCTTTATTTCTTCAAAGGGTTCTATCAGCAAGATCCAAATACATAGCATAGCATAGCAAGGGGTTTTTGTAGGGTTTAGGGGAATTGAAATTCTAACCAGTAAAACTGTAAGTTGAGAACTATCCAATTACTTTGAGATTCTAGGTGAGAAAAGACCAATCATTTAGTAAAGTTAAAGACCAATAGAAATCCTAAATGATAACAGGGGTTTCTGTAAGGGGGGCGATTTCTCATGAAAGGTTTCATTGTCTCAGAGTATGAGATCTCAGGGGCCCTTTTCAGGGACAGTTGCATCATCCACATTTACCTAACTCCATTACAGCGATTTGAGCCATCTTCCTTTTTTCCAGACATGGTTTGAAATCTGATCTTTCTTCTAAGCTGATAATTTAATCTAAGAAGTTTATGCATTTAAAATATGTGAATTGTTCAATCGTGTATGTTATTAATTAGCTTCTTTTTAAAATAATTTAGTCCAGAGAAAACTCTGGCAAGATCTCATTTATTTGTGATAGGACTTTGATAACTCTGCATATTAAGGCTTTTCCAGACTACACTGTCTCTTCAAGACCAAATTTCATGAAATCACATACAAAAAAATTCAATCTAGATAGTATCAATAGTCTTCCTGAAGGCATGAACCAAACAGACCTATCACAGAATGAAACCAGATTCAACAGACAGGTGCAGAACAGTATCCTGAACATGTTAAAAAGCAGGTCTACACAATAACATCCAATTGCCTTGTCAAAATAGTAATCTTCACCTTTCCTTGGTTCTCTGTCTCGTTCATAACACTCTAATAGTAACAATAAATGTGTCCTCCAACTCCTTCCCACTCTGGTTCTGACCTCTCTGTCTCTTCTTTTTCACTGTGCATGACAGGCTACCTGGGTATCTTTACCTGGTTTCATAAGTTCATAAATTGTCTGTAATGGCAACCAACAGAATAACATCAAAAGGCTTCATTGTTCTTATCAGGGCTGAAGGGAAGCTTTTTTTTTTTTTTTTCTTTTCTCTGATTCATTCAGTTTTAGTGTCTGCCCAAGCCTGGATCTTACACTGAATGGATCATTAATCCACCTAATGCTGCACAGGGGACCTGCTGTTTCTCAGCTCTCTTTAGCTATGCCCATTTCTCCACTCTGTTCTTATAAATAAATGGACCACACTAAGCAAGACAAGAACTGGCACTAAAATCCCTGTATCAATATATTGAGATGAGAATAGACTCGAAGATGAAACTAAATCAAGCATGGACAAGTACAACAGAATTTTCTTATGCTAAATCCAAAACAATGAGGAACTTTGAGGATAATATGGCAGAAGACCTAACCTGGTTTACCACAGGGCAATGTGCTAATTACAGTACTGATTTACAAGAACCCCATATTATATATTGTGTTTGCTTTGTAACAATGACAAATATGGACCCCAACATACAGGCACACAAGCACATACATATAAAGGTTCTCCTAAAGCCATTCTGAAAACTGAAAACCAACAGTTAAAAAGTGGTTATGAATACATGGAGAGAAGTTAGCCCAAATATATACATAATGTATTTGCTATACTCTGAGGGAAAAAAAACTTTCCCAAATCAGTTTTGAAAGCCAAGTCTAAACAATTTGAAAGCCTCCAGGAAAGTGGCATTCATCCAAAATCAATCAAATCAAAACACACATAGTTTAAAAAAGTAAGGGAAGAATTTGGCTATTCCAAGATTACCTTATTGTGTGGTTCCTTAAAGAAAATTCATTATTTAATCCATCAAGAGATCACTTAGGGTTTCATTGCTTCCCAGTCTCCCCACATATTTCTTTGTTACAAGGTAAATTCCATCTCAAAACAAAATCCCCACGGTACAAAGCAACCTCACAATTCAATTTCCAAATGAGTCAGTTCAGACAGAAACAGTCTAAGTTAAAAACAAACAATCCAACACAGGAAAAAAAAAAAAAAAAAAAAAAGGCGTTAGGACTCAAAACTCTCCTGCTGCTGAAAAATGTTTTTTTTCCAAAGCAATAAACAGTTTCAGCTCAAAGAAACCATTAATTCATAGAGCTATTTAATGCTCTCCAGTGTCATAAGATTAATCAGTCTCTCTGCACACTTATTCCAAAGCCAGTTCTCCAATTTTGAATATCTTCCAAAACAGTTCCTTACTTGAACTGTACTTGCAACACTTGCAATAAACATTTCCCCTTCCATGGTGCACTTCCAACAGATTACTAGGAAATAATCACTGATGTCATTCCAGCAGCTTTGCCACGTTGGAAGCCAAATGGATCTTGTACAAACTCGTCAATTCATGACTGGGAAGCTCTAGGTAACTCAGAAGCAGTGTAATGATCCCTCCAATGCATGTGAGGTAAACTGCTGTAGCTCCAATTCTTGCATGGAATAGGACACACTGCTGCCAGGCCAGCAAAGCTTTATCTACTTGGCAGGTAAAAGCTGCTGTCCATGCAGATTAAAACCAGCTCACGAGTTAGAAAATATGTCATGTCTCCAAAGACTTTTTAACTGTTCCCTGATCAGTTCCCTGATCTTGGAACTACTTCCAGGTGAATGTTTTAAAAAGGCAAATATTTTAAGATACCTTTCTTTTTATTTCCTATGGGAAGCATTTCTATGTAGCAGCAGAATTCCACTCCAACCCTATTCTCATTCATAAGAGTTTTGCACACCTTGTAAGATTCAAATAAGATAAAATTGCTGTCTATTACAGTTAATATCAATATACCTTTTCTAATATACATAATAGAGACACACCAAAAAATGGAGGCTCAACAGTTAAAATCAATATACCTTTTCTAATATACATAATAGAGACACACCAAAAAAATGGAGGTTCAACAGTTAAAGTCTGAGTAACCTAGCTAGCCAGGAGGCAAATTGTTTATGATTCTGCACATTTGTAAACACCTTTATGCTTTGATGAGGTGATGCAAAATGGTAGCCAGTATATGCTTGTCAGGAGGAATCATATCAGATTAAATTAATTCATTTCCTTAAGACCAAAAATAGATTTCTGCTCTCTTCCTCCTCTCACAGTAATTCGTTCCCACTCAGTAGCATGATGAAAATCAAATGAATACTTAGGTGAATCTGCAGAGGAAATAGAAAGCAATGAGACTACATTCTCCATGAAATCTGTACAGTAGGAGTCAGGCTTATGGGAGTGGATGGTTATGAAGGGCTGGCACAGTAAGGAATTTAATGGGTCAGAATGGACAGACTCCTCTTTGCTAACCACACAGCCCATTGTTATTTGCTTACATAAACACAAAGGCTTTTCCTATGACAGCATGTGCAGGGCCCACAGCTCCACACAGCTGGGATTATCCCAGGACACTCACTGCAAGCACCAGTTCTTGCATTCTGCACTGCACAGAATTATCCAGCTCTGCCACAGCAAGGAACATGGACTGCTTGGCTCAGGAGGACGTTTTTCCAAACCAGATGGTTCTCTGATCGTGTCTAAAAATACCTCAAATTGTCAACAAAACACTTCAAGGAATTCCATCATGGTATTTCTTGTCATTTCATTATAATTTCATGTAAACTCCTTTTCTCCAGTCATTTTGAATATTTGTATACCAAAAGAACATTCAGTGAGCAATACTCCAGTGAGCAAATAACTGCAAATTTTGAACTTGAATACTCACATTTAACGGTTTAAAAAGAAAAGAAATGTTATTATCCTTGCTAGGATATAAGTATCCTTCAGGAATGTTTCAATACTGTGAAGTTTTCAGTCTCAGGAAAATGAAAATGGGTCTATTTTCCTAAACTGTTTCCTTTAAGTGCATGCAGGCTTATAATGGAATAAACAGTCCTCAGGTCTGGATTTCAAAGTCCAGGTCCATGTCTTGATTTTCAGGTTCTGTTTCCAAAACCTAAATTTTTGGGTGATGTTTAAATAAAATATAGGGTTCTATTTTTTTCTCTAATGAAATAATTATTCAAGTAAGAAAGAATGCTTTATAAAACTGGATTTTTGTTAAGCTATATTGCATGTAGCTCTAAACTTTCCTGAATGTATATCTGGCTGATTTTTTTAGTAAATCTACCTATTTGTTGTTATCAATCTCTGACATACTGCCACTTCCTGAGGGAGAGTCTAATACTGCACAAACAGCAGTAAGCAAGAAGAAACGTATTGTCAGAGAATGCAGGACAGCTGAATATATGAGATGAAAAAGGAAATTGAATTTTCATATTATCAAAACATGAAACCCTCATCAGCACCCAGAGGATACATCCACCTGATAAGGAAAACTGTTCCCAAGTCAGCATATAGGAAAGACAATTCAGATTGTCTTCATCATCCTGCAACAAAACACAGCAGCATAACTGGGAAAGAAAACCCTGCAAAACTACAGCCAGCTACTACTATGAACAGGTTGTGCATTTCTATGTTCAATACAACATTTCCAAAAATCTTTAACAATTTCTAAGATACCACACTATAACTAAAATGTAATAACAGAGAAAATCATAATATCCAGATTTCCCTTGAAAATTTTAAGTATTTTTTCTTTGTTTGCCTTAAAGACAGTATTGATTTAGTCTTCCCTTTAATCCCAGTTACATTTTTTTCACTACCCAGAAAATGTGTATTCACATCTTCAGGCATATTTGGTCCTTGGCTCAGAAATGAAAGGCAGCACATTATTCACGTTGCAATAAATCTTCCAGCCAGTACAACTGGCAGAGCTGATGTGCACAAGTGCATAGGATTGCCACTTCCTCTAAAACTCTGGAAAAACACAGCAGCACAGCTAAAGAAAATGAGGCCATGGTAACATGGCACAGAAAACCCAGTTTGAGGGTTTGCACACATGTGACATGAAAAGCTCCAACTCTGCAAGACAGAGCTGCAGATTCATGCAGACTGGGAGTCACCTGGTCCAAGTCCCTGCTCCAAGCAGAGCCAGTTACAACAGCTGATCCAGTTCCCCATCCACCCTTCACTGGACTCACTCCAGTGTGTCAGTGTCCATTGTACTGGTACAGCCAAAAACGGACACTGCTCTCCAAGGGCAGTCCCAAAAATGTTGAACAGAGGGAAAAAAAAATCACTTGACCTTCTGGCTAAGCTCCTGCAGTCCATGGTGGGGCTGTTCACCTTCTTTCACAAAGTGAACTTGTCCAGTTCCAATGAACTTGAATCCACCAGGACCATCAAGTCATTTTTTGCAAAGCTGCTCTCAGCCAAACAATCCCCAGCAAGTACTAGTGCATGGGATTGCTCCATCCCAGACATTTTCCACTTGGATTTGTGGAACTTCATTCAGATCCTCTCAGACCAGCCTGACAAGATGTCTCTGAATGGCAACTCCCACTCTCCAGTGTACCAGTGTTAGGAAGTGTTTTCACTCCACCATATGAAGAAAAGGAGGTTTACAATTTTTAGTACAGAAGGCAGAATAATACACCAAAATGATGAGAAGCGAAGAAACATAAGTTTTCATGTAAGTTCTATAGCCATCAAGCTATCAGCTATTCCAGCTGGCTTTGTTATGATCAGCTATCCACTGTAGAAAAAAATAAACCAACATTTTCAAAAAACCAATATATTTCCAGGAAACCATGGATTTCTGCCAAGTGCATACTGGACAAAACATCATTCACAACTGATGATATTTTATTCTTCAATGATTATTTAAATGGTAAGTCCTGGAAACCACAATATCCTGGAAATACCTCTTCTTCTGTATGCTATAGCCCTGTATGCCACAGGGTTTCAGTCTTTATGGTGAAGGAGTCAAACCTGACATACCAGATTTGTCTCTAATGTTACATAGGCTCCTTTAACACAGTCTCTGTTCTGTAAAACTGAATGGGTCTGAGGTCAGAATTCCCATGCAAGTCTTCTCATTTGTTTTAAGTACTTTTTTCCTCCCCAGTAAACACAGAAAAGGTTTGAAGCTTAATTTATATGCTGTTTTATTAACACACAAAATTCTTTGTTTATGCCAACCTCATCCAACGATGCTTTCTGTAACGTAATTTGACACACTGGCAGATTCTTTGGAATATAGTTTCTTCTTCTATTTTTTCCTTTCCCATGTCATGTCTAAATCTATTTCAGTAGGTTTTCTCAATTATTGATTTATTTTCATTTTCAATAGAGCACATTACTAATATTTTTCTACTTGCTGTTTTTCCTTTGGACTCAATGGATAGTATTTTTATTCAGCTTTGCAGGTAATTTCATTGTGTGTTTTTGGCTTAAAAATTAAAAGAGAGAGACAGAGAGAAATCTCTCATCTCTTTTTTAGCTGGCATGCTCAAGAAACTTAAGTCTTCCAGACTGCCAGTAGCACTAACATAATAAAAGTATTTCACATTCATTAATAATTCATCATATTCCGCCTTAAGAGAGTTCAAAAATTCACCAAGTCACAGTTCAATAAGCTTGTTCCCAAAGCTTCTGGGAAGATTAAAATGCTTATCATAATTATATGAATATAATGTGTAAAAAGGTTGCATGAAGTTGCACAGAATGTTAATGTGCTAACCTCTTTACATTAACATCTGTATGTTCATACACTGACGTATTGCCTTGTGTCAAATGATGCAGAGTTTGTAAAGTCTCAGACTTCACCCCAGGTCTTGCAGCAGGGTCTTGTGGATGTTCTGTAAGTACCACTCTGAAAAACGTCACATTCTGTTTCTGGAATCAGACTGGGTAGCCCATTACAGAGTAAGAGTAATGACAATCTACATTTCATATGCATTTTCCTAACATACACATTTGAACAATTTGCTTTGACCTATTTTTCTGTTTTTCTAACAGAGGGGGGTATGTTGCAGCTCACACCCACAGGTGAGGGAGCATTTTGGAATTGCCACTGCTGAGGAAGACCATGCTACAAATCCCAAGGCTTGCAATTGCATGAATTTTATCATAACAAAACCCACCGTCTTTGACCCTCCTTGCACGCCTTTCCTTCCCCTTCCAGGCTGTCTGGGGCTTTCTCCAGCAGCAGGGCTGCAGACAGAGCTGGCTCTGTGGCAGGGATGACCTCATCCCACACCACACAGCTGCAGAGGCAAGCTGTGTGCCCCACGCTCCAAACAAGAGCTTTCTGGGGAATTTATTTGTTCACACATGAACAGTAAATCAGCATTCAGCATTTCTAAGTTGCAGAGGGGTTTTGCTTTGTGGGAAATGCCTAAGTGTGAGGTTTGTGTTTCACTGTTAGGAATGAGATATAAAATGCATAATCCATCTAACAAAGAGATGTCAGAAACAGCTTAGAGAATCCTGGGATATAAACAGCTCTGCCTGCAGAGTCAGATACTCCACACAGCAGATCATGTACTAGACCTACGCATTACAATTAAAGGGCCAAACTTCAGTTCACATAAATAAATGATTTAACTAAAAATTTTGACTAAAATTACTAAATAAGCCATTATATATTAAAAGCCCTCTGAGCTGTGCTATTTGCTCTGTCTCTTTGCTACCCTAAGCCTATCACTGGATCAGCTACAGGATACAACCACATCTTTCCATCTGCCTGTTTTCCATCATGTCCTTGGGTGCAACACCAGCCCCCCAGGGCTCAGCCTATCCCACCCAGGGTCCAGGACCCCACACCCATCCCCATGGCCAGCAGCCCCTGTCCCAGTTCCCCTTGGTGGGGGCTGGCAGGGCCAGGGAGCCAGGGCCTGTCCCAGCCCAGCCAGAAGCAGGGCAGCCCCAGCCCCAGGATCAGGCGCCTCTCTGGGACAGGGGCATGACAAGCACAGGCTGGAATGGGTAGGCTAAAATTTTCCAGGGTTAAAGGCAGCCAAATATTCCAGAGGATGTATGGTCCTCCAGAGCTGATTGCAGGGACACGTGGTGTGCCTGCAATGGGAGCTCCCACAGGCCTTGGCCCTCTGGTCTGATACGCCAGCTTCAGCATGCCTAGGGACCACAGATAGTCTTAAATCACCCTTTTTCTGAAGAAACCTCTGAACAGAGCAGGGATGACACAGCTATTTCTTGGTTCTCTGCATAGGGGTCATGTCTGAGAGGAAAAAGCTGTTGTAACCTGGCTTTTGTTGACACAGAAAGCCAATTTTCCAATTCAAGGAACAGCCCCATGTCAGAATTGCAGCGCACAAGAGTGAACAAACTACAGTTGTCCCCCTAGCTGGAGCCAGTCCATCAACCAGTTTTATCAGCTCCTCCTCTACATTTGTATTGAAATTTGTTCTTATTGGACTGTGAGGTTTGGGATCTAGACTGCCACTTCAACTCTTTGCTAGTGATGAAATTACAGAGATGAAAACAAGCAGTTTCCTACAGTAGTTCCCTACACTGCTTTCCAGTGAGTAGGTTCTGAGCTTTTCACATCATGAAGCTGTAATGAACCACCTTTTGTGGAGTTTAATGTATATACAAAGACTCCCTTTCCTGCGTTTTTTCATTATGGTAAACTGCTTTTGATTGCAAAATGGCTCTGCTGTGTGGCACAGCCATGCAGGGGACCTGCAGCAGACCTGTGCTTGCTCTGATGAACCACTGAGCTGCAATTATTGCACCTGCTGTGTAGAAATGGGGAGCAGGGCTAAGGTACCTCCAACCCCTGACATTGTTCCTCTTCTCTGTAACAGCTCTGCAGAAACATTGGGGGATGGAAGGAGAATGAAAACAGTCCTTGAACTATGAAATAAATTTTGTATGTTTCAAACACTGACTGGAAAGAGACCTCTGGTATTCCGGAGGCACCATCCCAGCACTGCTGACTTTATGAAATGTGGGGAAATTTGCCAAGAAACAGCAGAGTTCACAGCAGGCAGTAGCCTTGAGAAGGTCGAATAAAACTTAAACTGATGAAAATGAGTTATTTCAACAGAGTTTTCTCCAACTCTGTCACTTGATACCGAGTTAGGGTACAGGTACCTCAGTGTGATGGAGGTAAGGCAGATGACTGGCAATCATGAAAATTTTGAAAATCAATGTTTCAGAAGCGTGGGATAGCTGTAGAAATGGCACAGTGCAAAGGGAAAGAGCTGTGAAATAGAGTAGTCAGACACAGATCTACAAATATGATGGATATTTTTAGTTGATGGCAAATCCACTGTGGGAGGAGAAGGGAACGAGGATAGAAAAAGCAGTTGTCACTTAACTGAAAATCCTCTCACTATTGCACACATCATTTCAATTCTGACTGTTTTTGTTGGGTTTTTTTTACAGAAAGCAGAGTTCTAGGCAAGAAATACATTTGAAATAAAAAAAAACTTGGAGTTTCATTTTGAAAGTTGAGGCAAAGTATTCAAGATTATTTTGGCATGTGTTGGATTTTCTTCAACATTAAATTCAACAAAGTCTCACAAGTCCATAGACTATTTTCATGCCACTGAATCTGCATCTTTCCATGGAAAATGTTTCAGCTTTAAATATTTATCCAACATCATCAGTAAAAGAGATTTTCGTCATGACAGGAATTACAGCAGAAAGTGTTTGGTATTCTTAGTGTCCACCCTTCACAACACATTTTACATAATACAGATTTTCTTCTGCTATATTTCACTACAGTACCATGTGTCTTCACCACTATATAATGAATTTCAAAATAAAGATTACTTGCTGGATCTAACACAGCATTATATTATTTTTTACCATTCTAGATAAATCAGTAGATAAGAACCTAAAATATTGTGTAGAAAGCTTTTAAAAATTAAAGGTTAGATTCCCTCTGGAGATGCATGCAACTCAAACTGCATCCCAACAGCAACACTACATTTTTACACAAAGGCAAATATTAACTCATTTTATTTTAACCACATATTTCCTAACTCTGCATACTGTTGCAGGCAATTGCAAAATATGCTATTTGACAATATATAAAGTGAATACATATATAATGACAATATATATAATAAGTGACAATATATAATGTGAATACAGATAAATTTAACTAAAACCAAAATGGATTTTTACAGCTTCACCTGTCCTAAATAACTACACTCTTACAGGAAAGTAGAAAACCAGAAATGCAGTGAGAGCTGTCCATTGAGAGGCCTTTGATCTCATTCTTTGCAAGGACTGTGGCCAAGAAAAAACTGTCACCCTCAACTATCAAAAAATAGCATCCCAAAGTGCCCTGGGATTACCTGGATGCCTAGGAAGGTGTCAACATGATAAAATCACAGCCTGTCCTTTGACATGCTGCAACATGATCCTGTAACTGGGAGCACAGCTCATGGGCTGCCTTGGACCTGCAGCACAACCTTGTCACAGGCAAGTGACAGCAAAAGGTGCCTGTCTAGCACAGCCTTCCACAGGCACCCAACAAAATTCCAGGTGCATCCCTGCTGATGGGAGTGTGTCTTACACAGCAACCAGATGCACCTCATTACACATGTATAGCTGTTCCAGCCCTCATTACAAATCCAGGTGAAAGCAGATAGAACAGAGAGAAACCTGTCCCCAGTGAGAAATCTCGTACAGCTCTGGCCCTGCACATGCATGCATGCACAGGCACGTCCTTGGTTCCTCCAGCCTTGACCCTTCCCTAGAACTCACAAAAGTCATCTCATGGGTCTGCTCGGGCCTGATTCTCCTAATTTCTAAAAGGTCCACAGCAGGTTAAGGAAGAGTCTTTCCAAAAGACTTCCTTATGAATTGATTGAACAATCATCTCAGTCTCCATAAACTACTAACCCAAAGGGGAGGAAGCAAGAATCTGTCCTGCAGGTGGATACACTTCTGTACACAAAGGACCCACATAAGCACAAAAGCACACATTCATGAGAGGATTTTTGGAAGTCTTTCCAAGAAGTTTTTCCTCCAGCAAAAATGGAGCAAAAGACAAATACAGATAGGAAATTTTAACATTTATTCTCAATAATGTTTTTCTTTGAGCTTGCATTTAATATGCAGGCTGCAAATATTGAACCACAGACATGCCCATGCCTATGCTTGTTCATAAAAGTTTTAAAAACCAAAAAGCCTATATAAACCTACATCAGCCACCCCACCACCACCAGTGAAAAAGCAACATCAATACTGGCAAAAAAACAAAGTTTTTTGAAAAGACAAACAAAAGTAAACAAACAAACAAAAATCCCATGCAGACATAATCCTGATCTTCATCATCACTAATTAATTATTTTAACATGCTGCTATATATGATGATCATTGCCCAGCATTCCACTGTCTTTGCTGATCCCACTGATTCAAACAGTGCTGCAAAATTCATTGGCCACACACCAGTGCCTTTTCTCCTAATTGCCAGCTGCCACCCAGCTTGCAGGACAAAGTGCAAATGGGGACCAACCCCTGGAGGAGTCCTGCTGGCCCATCTCTAAGCACCTCTAAGACCTAAAGGGAAGCTGACATGTGAAAGGGAAGCTAAATGTGACAGAAGCCACCGCCACCAAGCCACCACCAATCGGATCAACTTCCAAATCTGTGGGCATGATGATCAAGAAGCAGCAATGGGTTGGTGAGGGCTGACCTGCTCCTGACAGCACAAAAGCATCAAAATGTGTTGCCCTATTCTATTTCTGCTCACTTATATCTCCAATTTATGGACTTATCCTAGCAACTGTCAGTGGAACTCTATTTAACCAATTTTGTGCCTGAGCTGTGGATGCTTTGCAGAAAACAAGGCAACTTCTCTTCCCTCAAATCCAGCCTTGAATCATGCTGAGTGTTGGATGACTACGGAAAAAAATCCCCCTTCTGTCAGCTTCATCTCATGAGCACTAAGCATAAAGAAGAAAAAACACAGTGTCATTCAAAATGCTGCCTCTTTACAAGCATAACAAATCCTCTGTGGAGAAAAATTACCAAATTGGTTGATTTGTTCAGAGGGCCATTATGCATACAGAAATCTAAAAAATGTATGTGTGTGCTATTTTCTGAATTCTTTTCTCAAAGCTGCTGATTGTTCGTGTGTGTGTAAATAAAGTTTTCACATTCATAATCAACCACCTCCTTTTCTTCCCTTCCTCTCCTGCCTTATTCTTTTCATATTGTTTCAATCATTTGTTAGTAGGAGTAATCACACAATGAGATTTGCCTGAGAAATTTCAGGAGAATCAAAATGAAAAAAAAAATTTCTTCACATTTTCATGAAAGTATAACATTTCAGGTTCTTTTTCCCCTATGTCTGAACACAAATTCACTCTTCTGAAAAATATACATTTAAAACTTTGAGGCAAAGGAAATTGGAATGTTTTCCAACTATATGAAAATGATAGTGATATTGCAAAGAACAGGCTGTTAAACATCCAAAAGAGACAGAAGAGCAACAAAATGCTTCCCTTGTATCTCCAAAAGATCTGGGTAATGAACAGTTGGAATACAGAAAATGTCCAAAGTCAATCATTTTAAAATATTCATAGCTGTTAAAATATCACATGCCTTTTTCTTTTATTTTTCCCTCAGGAAGGGTGGTTTAAGAACAGAAAGAGTCCCCAGCTCACTCAGTTTTCAGCTGGTAGAGTTCACTGCAGGAATAGCTTGACTCTGCTCCTTCCCCTGTCCTCTCTTCACCCTCCATCTATATTGTATCCACTAATGTCACAGAAACTAACTCAATCTTTTACTGATCTTGATTTAGGTCAGGGAAAAAGGATATACTTTCTTTTTACATAAAAAGCATCTTTTTCACTTTTGGTGAAGAAAAACAGAAACAGGAAATAGGAAAGGAAGATCATAAGAGGGAGGGGAAAAGGAAGAAAAATTGGAAGGGACAGATTATGGAGAGTTCCCTTTTTTTTTTTTTCTTTTCTGATTCAATGATACTTCATTTTGGCTTTAAGACTGACGGAAGGCACAGCTACCTTATATAAGTTTTCCCATCAAGCTTTATCAATGTCTTTCAAACTCTAAATCATACTGCAGCCCTCATAACTCATAGTAATTTATGCTCATAAGATCATAAGGCATTTTTCAGGATATTTAACTTTTAACCTGGCTTGAGAACTGATAGACTGCAAGTACATAATTGCTCTTTAGTTACCCATCAAAGCTGATGTTGAATCAACGATTTTTTATATTTTAACTTGATCTGTTTTCACAGGCTGCCTAATAAATTTTGAATTAAACTGTGGCATGCAATACATTAAGCACCTCTTGACCTAGAAAAGCCTCTATGAAAAACCTTTTAAATATAATCAATGCACTGGTTGGAAGTAATTAAGCTTGATTTTCACTAAAACAATTAATAAGATAGCATTTTTAAGCTAAAGAAAAAGGTGGCATATTTTCTCCCCAGTCATGCAAAGCTGTTTAGATTCAACTCAAATTCATGAGGAATTCTAGAAACTGTTGTTTGCAGTGAGAAGTTTTCTGGAACATGATTGGATTATACACCATATGTAAAACAAAAGAATCCAGATGTCGGTGACCTGGACAACTCATTACTAACACTGCCCACAACTGAAGTACATCTTGTAAAGCCCTCCTGATAGAATAGTATGCTTGTATTTATTGCTAGGACAGCATGTCATCATTATCTGTTAGTCATTTTCATCCATGCACTTTCCAAACTGTTTCATAGCATAAAAAATCAAAACTAAACCTTTCCTTTGTAATGGTTTCGTAACTACTGCAAGATTTATACATTACCTTAAGTGCAACAGATGGATTGCTAGCAGGAAACCACAAAATTGTCAGGAAGACAGTAAGAAAAGGAAAAAAGGAAAAAATTTCAAGAGCTCTATATATAGCCTTTGAAGTACCACACTACTCATCTGTCATCCTTGTGAATGCCTATTCTCCTGGAAAACTATATTCTTATCTTAGCAGGAAAGTATAAGGGCCCACAGGACTTCCTTCCCAAACTATAAATAATAGACCTGCAGCAATGCATTGACTGTGATGTGCCTTAATTTTTATTATAGTGCATTAGTGCTAACTGAGGTACATCATTGTGACCAGAGTAAAAGACAAGCAAGGTAATATTTCTGTAATAATTTCTTTTATTTCCTATTTTTCCATCTTTAGATATGCAGGAAAATGTCTACATTGTGCCATAACATAAGTATTTAGCACATTTCTCACAGTATATCCAAGGATTTCTGGCCAACTTTTGAGACTAGCCTTACTCTTTCTATATGATTTAGCTAAATCATTCCATTGGTGGTACTTATTCTGTGGGAAAAAAGCATACTAGTTAATTTTTTTTAAAGAACCTTTCCTGTCTATACTGCTACAAAATAGTAACAAGTTATTCCTCTTACCAAACATCAACATGGGATATGGAGAATACCATTCATTATGAAAATTCCAGACACATAGGGAGGCCATATAAGGGAAAAATGAGTAACTGAAAGATGAATCATTAAAAAAAAAAATTAAAAATTAAAAAAAAAAGAAAGAAAAGAAAAATGAGAGAGCTGAAAAGAAGAATTTACAGGAAAAAAATGGCTACCTTTTAGAAACATATTCACAGGCAGAGACAGAGAAATTATTTTTGATTGCTGGACAAGTAAGGGGAACTTTTTAAGAGAATGAATGGCTTGCATGTTTTATACTGGTGGAAAAATATTTTAGTGCATAGTAAAAATCTTCTAACCATTCGAAAGGCCTAGTATTCCCATCAGCAATACTAGATGCATCTACATCAGGTTATAAACATCTTCTCTCCTGGCATTAAGCATTTGGAGGCTTTGCATATGGCACCTGTGACAGCAGCTACAACTGGGCAATTAAGGCAAAATCTCCTCCACACTCAGGAAGTAGAGGAACAGCAGAAGCCCAGGAGATGGACAGAGGAAAGGTCAGAGGCACACAGACACCATGACTGTGTCGAGCAGGAGCAGAACAAGTTGCAGAAAGTCAAGGATGATGAGCACTGGCAGAGCCTCCTGACTGCGACAAGCGCCGCGTGAGAAAGCTGCAAGTGGGCATGGTGCTTTATGAAACACACAAATGACAAAAGCTCTGCTCCAAAAAGAGCTGGATCTCCTCATTCCTTTCCAACCAGCCAACCCCAGCTCC
Organism: Muscicapa striata striata; assembly: GCA_030060385.1. Classification (NCBI taxonomy): domain Eukaryota; kingdom Metazoa; phylum Chordata; class Aves; order Passeriformes; family Muscicapidae; genus Muscicapa; species Muscicapa striata. The sequence continues at coordinate 245,490 of JAREIS010000031.1, forward strand.
TGGAGCCAGATCAGACACCACGCCACATCTCACTGCACCACCTCGGTGTGCTGTTTTCCAAGAGGTAATCTATTTGCCAGCTTCTATTTTTGTCAGATCAACCTGTTCCCTGAAGCATAATGAAAACTCCTTGCCAGATCAATTTGTTTCTGAAGTTTCCTGGTTGCCAGCTCCACTCTGAGCTATTTCATTTTGTCTGCATGTCAGAACCATTAGTCTGGCGACTGCTTAAATCTTTCCTTAATGTCACAGGTTTGGGGGGAGGTGCTGGATACTCAAAACGAAGCAAAATGCCTGCCCTGTGGAGACAGCGCTCCAAGGGATGTGGTAGCACTAAAAAGTACTAACAGTGGATGCTGCAAGGGGAGAGGTGATGGGGTTTGGGGCATTTCTCTGCAGCATTGCAGGTGTCTCCTGCTGTGGCTGAAACCTGCCTCTGAGCTGGCATTGCAATTAGCCGAGTAATCCTACACCATTCATGGCCTTGAGTGGATTTTTTTTTTTTTTTTTTTGACCCACTGTGATACTTTGTTCTGTCAAGAAGTGAGTGGCAAAGGCCAGTGTCCAAGAAGAGATGAGTCAGGTTATGCAGACAGACAAAGGCATCAGATCTGCAGCCCTGCAAGAGGAGTGTGAGGCTGTCAGTGTGTTCAAGAGAGGCACAGGGGTTTTATGAAAGGCGGTGCTGAGTCATGAATGACAGCAAGGAGACAAAGGGAGATTGAAGGTGAAACAGAGTATACACAGAGAGGATTACCAGGAAAAAGCCTGTGTTTCATATTATCCTTTCCATTCTTTAGGGCTTCACAGGAAATTATGTGCCCTGGTTTTTGAAAACAGCTTGTTGTAGAAGCTGTGCGTGCTCTGCTCTTGGTTCATTCTGCATGCTTTTCTGTGAACCAGGGCAGTGCTGATTAGATAGACAGCTCATAACCCTCTTCAAGATTTTTCCCCTTAGGAAAAAAAAAAAAAAAAAAAAAAAAAAGCTGATGTAATTCCCCAGGGCTCCTTCTTTGGCTTTGCAATTGCATAGCTACACAGTCTCCCAGAGTAATTGTCTTGAACAACATCCCAGCCCCCATCTACACTGAGGGACCTTCTGGCTGTATTTCCTTGCCTGTGTTTTCTGCTTTATGTAAGGAATGAAAGAGGGAGAGTGAAATCAGAAGAATGAAAAAGGTGATGAAATTTTCAGTTCAGACACAGAAGGTACATTCAGTACTGGATGTCAGAAGGAAATCTGAGAAAGAGATTTCTGCGTTCCAGACTCTGACTCTCTACGGATGGGGTGACGCTGAAGTGGGAGGCAGGGAGCACAGACAGGCTGCTGATCCTCTGCAGCAGAGGCCTTTCCAAACGGAAAACTGCAAAACTGCCATGCAGACTCCGCTCAGATCTCTGCCTCCCTCTCCAGCACACCACGGCATCGGTTAATTGATTCTGAAAACCTGCTCCTTGATCACACCCACAGGTCTCATAAATGTGCTGCAGTTAAAATCATCTTGGCCTGAAGGCTGAAGGATCACATATAAATCCAAGCCCTTGTCTGAATCCCCCAAAATATGAATTCAGAGAAACAACAAAAAAATCTGCTTTCAAACAAGCAGGAAAAAAAGACACGCTGAAGGTATGTTTAAAACAAATGCTGCATTCCCCTGAATCTGCAACCACTCGTTCTAAAAATCAACATCTGAGGAATCAAAGCAGATTCTCAGATTTGGAAGGCTAGTCACATTTGAATGTAAATAAGAATAAGTGTTTATGTACTAGTGGAAGGAAATGATTTTACAGTATATTGCAAACCAGCTTGCTGCCTGCGTGTCTCTTTTTCCCACCTGAAAAGTAGGTCAACAATCATGGCTTTGAAAAGCTGCAATGAGGAATTCTTGTTGAAAACAAGCAAGGTCTGAGTCACTGAACAGAAAGAAATACTAGTTTTACCTCTTGCATGTAAGACTTCAGGATAAAGCCAGAAGTCAGGCACCACTGCACATTATCTGGCATTCATACCAAGAGCCCACTGCACCCCAACTTTTCCATACTCTGCCTCAATACCCACACAATGGATGAGTTACAATATACTGCCTGCAGAAACATAAAATTAGCACCCCTCTCATGAAGAACAATGGCAAAATGGGAGAGATGGGCTAGAACAGTTTTAAAAACAAGGGGCTACTTGTATTAACGAAAATGGCAAGGTGACCAAAGGATCAGATGATTCAGCATATCCCACCATAACTACCAAGAACTTTACAGAATAAATGGGATATTAAACTATTTATGGATGCTCGTGTCATCACAACAAAACCCAAAGGAAAAATAATAATTACATTTCTTGCCTTCTCTTGGAATAAACATCCACCAAGGGCACCATGGACTTTATGGTCCCAAATCCAGCAAATATAAGAGAGCTTGTGTTTCCCCTATGCCAAAAACATTTCTCAGTTACAAGGAGTAGGACTTGGCATATTTTTAAAAGTGACTGGGAAGGCTTCTGTCTTCTGCTGTCAGGGAATTTCCAGCACCCTATGTGAAGCACTTACCTTCTACGGAGTAGCAGGAAAGCTCTCTACACAACTAAACATGCTGCACTTAGGCCAGTACATGCTCACATACACATGCATACAAACACAGTTTCATCTGTAACCATGACTGCTGCAGTTGCATATTTCTCTTCTTAGTTTTCCTGACAGCCTACTGAGAGCACTTTATTTTGCTTAAACAGAAGGAAACGCCTGGGACCATGTGGTTCTGGCTGCCCCACTTCATTCCATTACACAGTAACTGCTCAGAAAAAAAATCTTGGGCAAAAGATGAAACTTATTGATATTCTAGCTTAAATAAACATGACTGCATATGCATTAGTGAGGCAAACTGAATAATAAAATCCCAAACAACACAGGATGGAATAATTGCATTTTGTTTAGCTATACAATGAATTTTCAATAGCCCTTAAAAAATAAAAAAGTATTTTATTACTTTGGTTGAAATTGCAAGCATTGGTGGTGTTTGTAATGTGTCCAGTAATTCTGGTGGATCCTTGTCAAATTGCAGCAGGCTTTCCATTTGGATTCTCTCCATCATTAGGTCTTATTTTCCTGTCAATTTGCCCATTTTCTCATGAGTTTCTTTCAGACAACAGACTGGAAAACATACCTTCAGCAGCAAAGAAATCAAACAATCTATAAAAATAAAAATATGTTTATATAATTATTTACAAAAATATGGTTTATTAGAATGTATAATATGAATGCTAGATTCATGGTAGTCGTTCCTGTTCTCTCAAGCATACAAAAAAGCTTTGCTTTTCATTATTTTCTTCTAAAACATAGTGGATACACTTGGATTCTATTTAAGACTCTTGAAATGTGTTAAAACAGCCCAAGAAATGCTAAGTGGTCAAACTCAGCTGTGATGAGAGTTGGGGTTTAAGCTGCATATCAAGCTTAAACTAGTGAGAAAAGGGGTAGATGCTAACATTTTTCCACTGGTGCCAGTCTAACACTCAAAACTGACTCCAAAAGCTTTTAAATCATACTGGAAACTTCTCAGAGGCAGAACTGATCCTATGTTTATTATGGACACTATTGTAGATTTAAGTAAACATCAGTTTACACCAAGCCTGAACTCTACTGTCCCCTTTACTTTCTTCTGCTGAAATCCTGCTCTTATTGTTCCAGGATCCGAGTCATTTCTTGCATTAATCAGTGCAATTTTCTGAGATTACTGGAATGGCATTAGATTAAGTCAGCAGAGAAACTGGCTCTCTGCATGTATCCTAATTTTACATCCCCATGAAATACCACATCACTCACGTCAATCTGGCTTTCACACTTGGAATGAGTTTCACAGCGCTCACTTGAAGCACAGCCTCATGCCATCACTGGCTTGGCTGCTTAATCTGTCCCTGGATCCCCAGAGAGACCTCCTGGAGTCTGTTCATTTGAGGCAGCATTTGACAGACTGGGGCTTTTTCTTCATATTTTTCTTTTTTTACAGTTTAGTGGACATTCAGAAACAACTTCAGGAAAAACAAGAGGTGATGTATTGGTGTAACAAACAAATCCCCATTCTTGCTGTTTTGACTAGTGCTGCAGAGGAGGCTGCAGCTGCATCATCCCAGGAGGTTCTGTGATGCTTGGCAGCTCCATACACTGCTGCTTCTGCCCCCTCCTTCTGGGCTGACTTGGAGGAGCATGGCACAGACAAGCTGGAGAGGGCTTCCCAGATTTTGGGGAGGGCAGGTTTTGGTCTGCTGTTCCACAGTTCTGAGTCAGGGTTACCTCAGAGGGCAACGAGCTACAGCCCTCACCATGACCCAGTGAGGAAAGGATAGGAACTCAACTTGTTTTTGCACTCCCAGTGCCTAAAATCCCCAAAATTATGCCGGCAAAACTGTCCTGTATGGGATCTTCCCTGGTAGTGTGGAACTGCAGTCCCTACACACTGGTTGCCGCCTAGGCTAGAGCAGCATTTGTAGGTTAAGACCTTCCACACCTTAACCAAGCCCTCTAGAACACCTGCTCCTTCCCTCACCCCCTTATTCTGCAGGAAAATGTAGAAGGAAATACTCTATACAAGCAGTTTTTTGTGAAGGTAATGTGACTCATTGAATGCATAGCTTTCTTTGCTCCAGAATGTACAACATGGATGAGTAGTTTCTGGGGAGCAGAAAAAGCTGGAAAATACAAAAACATCCAATTCTCTGGTTTGTGTTTGAACCAAAGTAGGTTCCAACAGGACGAGAGGACAGAGTCTTAAGCTGCACAAGGGGAGGTTTAAGTTAGACTTTAAGAATTTCTTCACAAGAAAGGTGAGTGGGCATTGGAAAGGGATGTCTAAGGAGGTAGCGGAGTCACCATCCCTAGAGGTGTTTAAGGAAAAACCGGATGTGGCACTCAGTGCCATGGTCTGGTTGACAGGGTGGTATTCGGTCACAGGTTGGAGTCCATGATCTCAAAGGTCTTCTCCAACCCAATAGATTGTGTGATTTACAAAGATAAACGACCCTTTACAGCCAGGAGAAGTACCTGGGCTGTGGAGGATCCTCTGGGCCAAACAGCCCCTTTGGTCCGAAAGGCTCAAGGCCCACGGAGGGCCGTTTTCTCCTTTGCTGCTGTAAAACCAGCCCAGCAGCCTGGCGGTGCGGGGGTCGCCGGGACACTGGCGGTCCTGGCCAGCAGTTCCCGGGGTGCTGGAGGTGAGGTCCCCGCCCGGGCCGGTGGAGCGCCGAGGACGGACCCGCCGGCCTGAGCGGGCCCTGGGCACTGCCCGGGCCATGGCGGCCGCCCCGCCGTCACACGGCCCGGCCGGGAACCCGCGCTTTGTGGCGGGGTCAGCTCCGGCCCTGCGCCGCTACCGCCAGCCTGGAAGAGAGGGGCACTGCAGCCCGGCCCCGCTCCGCCCGTGGGCCGCCACAGGGGTGAGGGGTGTGAGGGCAGGCTCGGGCTCACACCTGCCAGGGCCTGGGTGAGGGGTGTCAGGGCAGGCTCGGGCTCACACCTGCCAGGGCCTGGGTGAGGGGTGTCAGGGTGGGCTGGGGCTCACACCTGCCAGGGCCTGGGTGAGGGGGTGTCAGGGCTGGGGCACGGGCTCACCCCCTGCCAGGGCCTGGGTGAGGGGGGGTGTCAGGGCGAGGGGCTGGGGCGGGCCCCCTGCCAGGGCCTGGGTGAGGGGGTGTCAGGGTGGGCTGGGGCTCACCCCTGCCAGGGCCTGGGTGAGGGGTGTCAGGGCGGGCTGGGGCTCACCCCTGCCAGGGCCTGGGTGAGGGGTGTCAGGGTGGGCTGGGGCTCACCCCTGCCAGGGCCTGGGTGAGGGGTGTCAGGGCGGGCTGGGGCTCACCCCTGCCAGGGCCTGGGTGAGGGGTGTCAGGGCTGCTCAGCAAAGCGCCTTGGGGCGGGCAGGGACAGCCACCCCCGACCCTGAGGGCATTGCCCCCTTTGCCTTCTCCTCCTCCTCTGCAGCCCCTCGAGAGCTGGAACTGAGGGGGATTCAGAGTGTAAGCACAGCACAGGATAATTTTGTGGCTTCTGTATGGGAAGGCAGATATGATAAATTACCCTGGCAGAGGTTTCTTCCTGCCCATCTTCCCGGAGAGCAGCACCAGTCAAACGGGATCTCGCGAGGCACTGGTAAGGCTTGACCCACTGGAACCAGCAGAGAAAAAACGCTGTTCTGTCGATACACAAAGTGCCCTTATCCCCACTGCTTTTTTTCGCCTGCAGGAAAACTTTCTTCGATTTTTCTCCCCTTTCCAGGCTTAATGATCAATTACATAAATATCAACTTCAAGTCACCTTTCCTACAGCTCCTTTCCCCGCTGGCCAGCAGCCCTGGCGTTGCACACTGTTTGTCTGGGCTAAACCCTTCCCTTGGAGCCTGGGCTAAACCCTTCCCTGGCGTTGCACACTCTGTTTGTCTGGGCTAAACCCTTCCCTTGGAGCCTCGGCGTGTTCAGGGGCCAGGCAGGGAGAGCCGAGGGGGGAGAGCCGGGCTCTTGTCCTTTGACCTCTGCCAGGATAAGAAAAGCAGGTTAAGAGGTCAAGGAAAACAATTGCAAGGCTCCTATTGCTTGAATAGCATGCCAAATAAACTTATCCTGGGGATTTGGAATGATCCTTTTATGGGAATTTCTGCCTCCCTCGGGATTGTGCAGGCTGATTTTATGAGGCATGCTCAATTATTTTGGGGGAGGGGGCAGCAGTGCTGGAGCTCTTCTCAGCACCCTTGTTTAAGGACGAGGAAGTACAAGGGAGGAGGAAGAGAGCACTGCAGCCTGGCTTAACTCTCCTTGAGCTGCCCTGAAATTTGTCAGCCGATACATTGACTTCTTTCCTGAATTACTTCTAATCTATAACATCAGCATATAAAATCAAGGAGAAAATACAGGCCTGCTGTGCTTTTTACACAAAGTGCACTACAGTGACTCCATTTACTAATGAACTTACTGCTGTATATGAGAGCGGACCTTTCCCTAAGTCTGAATAAAAGAATACTTTGTTATCAGTAGCTGCCTGGTAGTCCTGAGGCTAGAACCTTGTTCTATAAGTACATTGAGTTGGTTCTATACTGTTCAAATTTTAGCTGAGTAAACTGGCAAGCCAGCCCCTTCCTTCAGGAAATCAGTTTCTTGGAAGAAACTCACATGCCTATAAATTCTTCAGAGCTTTTAAAGTAAAAATCAAGAAAAAAATGTATTTGAGAAAAGCATTAAACATTTCCCATGTTTAATTTTTTAGAATTTTCTGACAATGGACATTGTTTTAAAACTGAGTTTCTGAGGGTAGAAAGTAATTGGATTTTTACCAATCAGTTTTTCAGCTGAATCTTTATTCTTTTTTCTGTATTGGTAAGAAATTGTGGACGAACCCCTAAAACCCTAAGGAAACCACTCATCATTGTGAGGCTCTTCCAAGAAACACCAGCAGCCTTTGGTGTCCAGCAACAGGGGGAGTGCTGCTGAAAGGGAAACCCCAGAGCCCCAGCTCTCTCCTTACTGTGCCATCGCCTTTGCACTTGGGTCAGGGCCTGATCTACCAGTTGTACCGGTTAGTGGTGGAAAAAACCCAGCCCGTGTGGGCAAGGCTTTGTGTAGGCACTGTTATAGCCCCAAGTCAAAATAGGCAAGTACACACCAGTCTGGCACCAGGGATTTCCTGCGTTTCCATGTGTAAGGAGTCATACTGGGGTTGTGGGCAGTTCTGAAGAGCTGGTAACTCCAACAGAGAAAGTCCTTTTGATGTAGGGAATTGCTTGTAAGTCTTGGATGAGAAAAGAACTGGAAAAATTGATATATTAAGAAGAAACTGTGCTTAGATAATCAAAAGGTTTTTTAGTTCAGTGGTCTTTTGGGGTAACGGAGAATGAAGCAGAAAATATTTCCTTGTGTTAGAGTGCTGAAGACACTTCTACAGGTGCAATATAGATGCAGAGCATAGAGGTTACATAAATTGTAATAGGTACATTGTTATTTTTTTAGTAAATTTTAACTCTTAGGAAGATAGTAGTTTGCTTGCAAGTACTAGGAGGTCCTGAAATATGAATGAACAGTATTCTGAAACACTTCCTTGAAGTGTGGATCCTTGAATTGCTGGTTCTCTGGTTTTTGTTCTTAAAATGTCTGTGTTACAAGATGTTGCTGCATTCATGCATAAAAGCCTGATTTAAGTAAAACTTTCATGATAGCCAGAGAAGTGTGCTAACCTCAGGGCTGTGCTGATGACTTTTGAAGGTCTGTGATTAGCCATCACATCCCTGAAGGCAGCTAGGAAAGATCGGGAGGTGCAGGGAGGTCCAAATGGGCCCTTTCACTTCACCTCCAGCCTGGCCCATCGTCTCTGTTCCTGTATAAAAGCCCAGGCACTGCAGGTCCCCAGGGAGGCTGCACGCTGCTGAGCACAGCAGCAACAGGGGGGGCTGTGAGATACCCCTGAATCCCTGCAGAGACATGAAACTCCCTGGGAATATTCCAGTGCCTGGGAGCAAAACTAGGGCTCCTGGGCAGGTGTGAACCCCACCTGGTTAGGCACAGATTTTAGGGATTTTCTATGGGGAGGGGGTCATCAAGCCTCATTGCTGGCCCTATTTGCAGTCTAGGATGTTCATGAGTGCAAGCTGTTGTTTCATCATTCTTGTCCCTGAGGGTAAATAGAGGCTTTGTGTCCTCCTAAGAGGGAAAATAAAGTAATAATTTTAATAGAGAAGTCAGTTATCTCTTTTTGGGGGGCAATAAAAATACTGCCCTTCTGTGAGAAATAGAAAAACAGAGTAGCTTTGCTCAGCACAGGAAGAGCCCAGCTACCACAATTTTGTGTCGTTGCTGTTCACCCAGGGCTGGGAGAAAAATAGTCCCATCTCCTTGCTGTTGCTATGGGAACTTTTTTGGAGTTCTCACAACTTCTTTCAGTACTGCTGGAACAATGAGGAATATTGAGCAAAGAGTATCAACCATCATCCAAAGCACTTTAACAAATACCAAGTTTTATTTAAAACTGCACCACCATGAGCTCTTGCCAGCTCTTGCCTAATTACGTTGCAGCAAATACGGTAGCTTTCCAAGAACTCCGCTGCAGCTCCCCACAGCTCTGTTGCTCATCCATTTGGGTCACCTACCAAGTCACGCTTTGCCTTGCAGTAAAGCAAATTCTGTGTACGTTTCCTTGTGATGGTGTGATTATTTTATTTATTCAAGCAGTTCTCTGAAACACTAGAATAGAAAGGCATATGGCGTGGCCTACTTGCACAAGTCAGACTCAATTTGTTATTTTCAGCACTGGTAACTTACTACATTTGATACTTTTACTACTTTGATAATTCCCAGTTGATTCACTTTTCTGCCCAACTCTGATCTTTAATGCATTAACCTTAAGAAACCTGGATTTTAAGCATATGCATATATTCTGAAACACTACAATTGATTTCTTGATGCAGCTATTCCTTTACCTTAATTCTTTACGCTGTGTGGGCCACATTTTTCAACAGCTTGCATCCAGGAACCTGTTGCAACACAAAAGTCATGATGTCTCGGTTAACAAAAGTTCCTAATTTCCAAATATAAATTAGTCACATGTTTAAGTCAGGTCATTTCTTGATTTTCACTCAAGGGGAAATTGAGAATTTTTAAAATTATTTTTCTGGCATCTACCTGTATCATAAGTCTGTGACAATATTTTTTTTTCGTAGCTGTTTCTTCTTAAGGTTAGGATTAGTGATTATCTCTAATTTTATGCAACATCATGAATGTGCCTCGTGACATCAGCACAGTAGTGACCTGTTGCACTGAAATAGAATCAATTTTCTCTATTAGAATTTGGGAGTAGGAAAAAGGAAGGGGTTTTTTTAATTTTAATTTTATCCTCTCCTTAAGGATGCTTTCTTCTCGGAGAAAATAGTGGGAAAAGAACTAATTCATGATATGAATCATAAAAGGAAACAATAAGAGAGAAGTACTGAAATCAAAGTGCTGCTAACCTCAGTTCAGGTGAAGAGGTGAGAAAAAGTTATCAGAATCAAAAGATGTGTGATTCTTCTTTCAAAAATTAGTAAAAATTGAAAACTCTAGAACTATTTCTGTGAGTTTGAGCTTAAATATTGTACGTTTGGCTTTATGTTGGTGTGAAAACTGGCAACCGAGCTGCTGGGCTACACTCTCTAGGCTCATGTGAAGGGCTGCTGTGAAGATTAGAAAATTACATCTCTTGGCTGTCGTTTGCATAGGTGCATACACCGTGCACTATTCCTTGGCTTTCTGCCATTCTTAAATCCAGGCAGGGAGTGAAAAACACGAGACTCTTCCCTCTCATTGGTTAAGAGGAATAAAGCCCTTAATCTGTCTGCTCTGGAGCTGGGAGCTGAATGCCTGCCTGCAGCATGGTAATCCTGTTCGGAGGGGAAAATAAAGTTGAAGTTCATGAGGAGATCTTCTAGAGCTGAATGAACCAAGGGCTGTTGTGATGTGGGGGTGTGTAGCAAGGCTGGATGGTGTTTGGCTTCAGAGAACTCCCATAGTGTGAGAAATAGTCTGTCTGTGGCCACAATGATTCAAAGTGTTCAGGTTGCTCTCCTGCCACCCCGTGCAGCTGATGCATGTTTTAATCAAACCCTTCTACAGTGTACAGTGGCACAATCAAGGATTTCACTCAGTGCTTCTGAGTCCTTGTCTCTGTCATCCCAGGCTCTTTCCCACACTGGGGGGTGTGCTGGGTAACTACACGCACTTGTAATTACACTTGTGGATGGAGTGAGGCAAACAGCCTGGTTGCTTTTGGTTTGAGACGGGAATGCTTTGTGGGAAGGTCAAAATCCTAACAGTTCCTATTCCCACCAAAAAGTTATATGGTTATAACCATGGCCACAACTCTGCAAGCATGGCTGCCTCAACATCCCACCTCTCCTCCCTTCTACTGGGACCCCAGATGTCTCGAGTAACTGGGCAGCAGCTGGCTTTGCCGAAGGAACCACCTCATGGCTGAGGAGAGGAGAGAAGGCAGGGACTGCCTGGCGCCCTGAGGGGATGGGGTCAGGTCAGAACTAGCTTAGGGGTGCCAAGCAAAGAGAAAATGAGACTTGATTCACAGTTTCAGCTCAGCTGCATGCATTTCGCATTGTCAAAGGTGAACAACTGTTCAGTCCAGAGTCTCAGCCTGATGGGCTCTGCTCACAGGGTTTAGCTGAAACCAAGTTAAATGAGTCTGCTGAGGGGCAGAGAGGGAATGACCTGTAAAGCAGAGTTCTAAAAAAAACCACACTCTTGTATCAGAGCAATTGCTGCTGCAAGGTCACACAGCAAAGGAACATTTTCCATCCTGAAGTTTTTATTGTAGAGATGATGTGAATATTTTCCTTGTGGATCAAGGAGCAGGAGAGGTAAGGGTAATTTCAGGGCACTTTTTTCAGAAGCATGGCTTCAGCTAACCTCACCAGCAAAAGTCCCATCCACTGCAGCAGAAATAAATTAAACCAATGCCAAGTGCCTTTGTAAATCCCACTTAAGATGCCATTAATTTCTATTTCAGTGTTGGTAGTAGCTGCCTGCATATTGATTTTTTATTGCAAAATCGTCCTTTGGTCTCTGCCTATTGCCTTTTTTACCAGCAGTCAGTGCTCCCCACCTCATCTAATCCTGTTCCTCAACCTTTCTAATTTTCATAGCAATGAATTGTACTGATACAAGCCCAGTGTATTTTTCAGAGTTTATCTATATTTATTATCACTAAATTTTTTCATTTATGTTTAAAAAAATATTCTGAAATATATTCAAAATTCAATTGGAAAACATATTGAGAAGTGTAGGCACACTCTCAGAATGACATTAAAAAATGCAGTAACTTATAAAAATATTCCTGTAAATTCCATAAAAATAAAAAAATACCAATTTTTCCATTATTTTTTCACTAACCACTTTCACTGTGATATCCAGTTCTTGAGCACGTTTTATCCCTGCAGTGCATTATTTTTTCATAATGTAACTCTGTTTCTAGCTGTACTGGACAACAGTTTCAAAGTTCTCATTTTTTCCAAGGTGAAGAAAGTTCTTGCTTTGAGGCTCTGGAGCTCCAGAATAGCTCAAATTACTTGTGTTTCATTTTCCACTCACTGTTAGTAGTTTGAGTCAGCAAAACGGGAAATGTCAAGGGATTGCTGAGGTATGCTCCAGCTATAATAAATGGGTAGAATCATATTGTCATCTGTTCCTGTGTATTAGGAAATCTCTGCTGGAAGAGTTGAGATACTGCTAAAACTGAAGGACGTTTCAGGTGTTCTCCAGATAAAAGAGAAGTTATGGTGGTCAGAGAGAAAACTAACTCAAGGGCAGACAGATGTGTTCTAAAAGTAAAATAGACAGAGGAGCATCTTTCCTTGACTGCCAGACTATGCTTTAGCTGGACTTGAGTTTACAAAGAGCACTTTTTTATTATGATCTGAATGCACAAGAGATCACCAGGCAAAACAGCTTTTCCAGATGTATCTGTGCTTTGGAGTTGCAGGGCACTGTAGATCTCACAGAAAAAGAGTTTAGGTTCTGGTTTTGGCTTAGATTCTCTCATACAGTTATCTCAAAATTAACATGAAGTCTGTCGACCAGAGGCAAACAAAGCAGACTTACATTGGACTGAGGTCATAATTTGGCTTGTAGTCTCCTATTTAGACTGGTCAGAGGTTTGCTTTAAATCAGAGCAAGTGAGGAATTACAAAAGGGAACAAAAACATGATCAACAATAACCATAATAAAAATTACTATGTTTTCAGGAATGTTTTCAAGAAGCAGAAAAGTTTACAGCATTCACAGTCCTGGAGTTTAATTAATGGAGTTATATATCTGTATGTGAATAATCCAATCTGCACTATCAGTCATCTGGGCTATAGATCAACCATCCACTGTCTGTACCTGATACCATTTCTTAAACAGCTTTGTATTTGAGGGAAAAGCCATATCTCAGCAGGGCAGGTCTCTAAAGATTTTAAATTTTAGTAGTTATTCAGAATTCATAAAAACAAAAGTTAGATTTCATTTTCTCATTTACAAGTAAATGTTTACTTAAAATTTGCTGGTTGCTTGTGCGCAGAAATGTGCAGGTAAAGATTTTGTTAAAATCCCTCAACTTTTATTACATGAATTTGGTAGTGTAATGGTGTTTTGGTCAGGAAGCACTGAAAAAGATTTCTTCTCTTTTTTGGATTTTCCCCTGGTGCCATGATATTGAATATTGACAGTTTTGAAATTGCTACTGGAAAATTATTCTACTGCCTTTTTCCCCCTTCTCTGTTTAGGAGCCTCCAGGAAGAAATGGCAACACATGGTAGCCAGTCCTGCAATGCTGAATAGCTGTTCTCTATTCCCAGCCATCCCACTCGGTCATCATCCTCAATGTGTGAAGATAAAGTGTCTAGAGGTTAGTTAAAATGCATTCACAGAGGACAGATTCAGGAACTTCCTCTGCCACTCATTGCCTGTGAGACCTGTAAAGCATTTAACCCCAGATTCCAGACCTCGTTAGGCATCTACATTTCATTTCTTTCAGGGCATGTGCTAAAACAGAAGTACAGAATAGAAATTCCTTTCCAAAGGGACATTTAGACTCCAAAGCACAGGCTGTGCATGCTAATACTACCCTGGCACCTAACTCAGGCCTGTATAAAGAGGCTTAAATTTTGGAAGAGGCAAAAAGGACTTCAGTATGTCCTACTGAGCACCTACCATGTTATCTGAGTGACTCTTAATGCCCAGGCCCAAAGCCATTCAGAAAGACTGAAATTCTCACTTTTTGTTTGCATTCTGAGTCAGCTAAGAGTCATCATAACTGAGTCCTTTTGATAACTGAGTTGAAACATCTCTCAGTTGCATCTAAACTCTAGAGCAGATTCATGCCATATGATATGACATGAAGTCATGTCTAGCAAAGCTACCAGACCCAGGGATTTGTTGGAATACTCCATGACTGTCTCCCCAGATAAGCACTCAGGGTTCTTTCCAGTTGGTTATTGGGTTGGGGGAAGGGAGAATAATGTATGTTCAGGTCTCACTGCAATATGTTTTGGGAAGCATCTGAATGTGGAGCTGAGAAACTGTTCTAGGTTCTTAGTTACACTTTCTATGTCTATCCTCTGTTGCTGAAGTGAAGAAAATACCCGTTTGAATGTATTCAAACAGGAATTTATCCTATTTGTTGCATGAGCATAATTTTAATGAATACTGCAAAGATTTCATATGCTGTGAAGTTGGCATCTATGACTTAGCCTTGAGTGCAATATCAAACTTTGACAGTTTAAATGTGAAACATAAGGCCTCTTGTCCTGCTTTTCTTCCACCTGCCTGATCTAAGCTAAAGCTATCACAAGACCCTGGAGACAGCTGTATGCAAAGGCAAAGGAAAGACCTGTAAATCCAGGTCTCTCTTTCAGACCTTTTATCTCATTATTTGGGAATTGCTTTAGCTAATAAGTTAAATTTCTTTACAGTTTCCCAGTGTAGCATTCAGCACAGGAGTAGGATAGACACTCTCATATTGGTGGGATTATATATTTGTTCGAAATTACAGCTTTTGATTCAGATTTACTGTCAAGATATTTGTCAGCTCAAGAGTCTGCATCCCAGTTTAGGCCCATGGGATCCCAAGAACCAAGTCAGTCTGCAGATATACACCTAACTTATATACTTTCTTTATTAGATTCTTTATTCTGATATACTTTTCTTTATTAGATTTATACCTAATATACTTTCTGTTGTGTACCTTCTGTCCCATGTTGTGTCATCTGTAACAGCTGTTGGAGCATGCACAGAAGGAGGGAGCAAGGAAGCAGAATGGGCTGGTGAGCATGCCGGTCCCTTCCAGTGTGCACACAGGATGCAGCTGTGGGATGCTCAAATACCTGAGCAGTCAGGATGTTTTTATGAGTTCCATAGTTCAGTTGTAGCCTAAGTGTCTCGACTCAGGAGGGTTTCTTCATGAGGTCTCCAGTCTGATATTCACAGTCCTCTCCCATATATGAATGTTTCCTATCAAAGGCCAGGAAAACCTGAGAAGAGACGTAAATGAGCCAAACA
The DNA here is from genome assembly GCA_030060385.1 of Muscicapa striata striata. Lineage (NCBI taxonomy): Eukaryota > Metazoa > Chordata > Aves > Passeriformes > Muscicapidae > Muscicapa > Muscicapa striata. Next base: position 260,533 of record JAREIS010000031.1, read on the forward strand.
AGAACCACACATCACTAGAAGTGCTCATTGCCTCGATGGCCCTCTTGCCTCCTCTTTCCATTCTTGTAAGAGGGAGTTGCTCTCTGCCATTGTCACTGTCCTACTGTGTGAGCATCTAGCACAGATGTGTCTGCCCCTGCATGATAATACTGTTATGAATCTTCCTGGAGATCTCCAGCCCAGGTGTGGGATTAAGATTTCCTAGCACATGCAATAGAGAAATACAACTGAAGTGATGAAATTCACTCACCTACAGCAATGTAGCTCAAAATGAAAATTTCAAATGTGCTTATAGAGAAGACTGTCACTCGAAGACCTAGTCAGTTAAAAGCTGACTTGCTTTTTCAAAAAGATCTGTATTTGCAGTGCTTTTCTGCAAACAGTTCAGATCAGTCCTATTTTCTTTACTTATCTTGACAAAAGGCCACAGGTCGATTACAACATTTCTTTAGGAAAGGAAGGGCAGTCATTCCACAGAGCATCTACCTTAATTACATGGTTTCTGAGCTGCAACACCATGGCTTATAGTTTAGTTGTTGCATAAACTTCCCAGTGGGGAATCTGAACAATATTTAATTAGCCAGGTCCTGCTGTGTGGTACTCCAAACACCCTGTTTACCCAATTAAGACAAAGGTTGTGTGATCTTACCGTTAGTCAGAGTCTCTATATAATTGCAGCTGGAAACTGGAAATGTAGAACATCTCTCTTTGCAACTTTTAATTGTGCCATGTCTAAATAACACAAAGCAGATAGAGAATAAGAGAGTAAGGAATCCTTTCCAAAACATCTGGTTTAAACATCTGCATGATGCAAAGGAGGCTCAGCTAGCAATAGGATTCTGGTTCATGGCATGTTCTGTTGTAATAAAATAAGACAGAGAACATTTGAGATGACAGTTTAAGTCTCTAGGAATTTACCTAAAAAAAGGATCTTCAAAATCAATACAGCCTGTACCAAAATGCACATGAGAACTACTGTATATTAAATGTACTGAGAAGCACACGGTGCTAGGAGACAGAAAGGAAGGAGCACACTTAGTGTTCATGTGACTCTTCTCATTTTGTACCAATAAAATGTTTCTGTCCAGAATTGAACGAGAATACTCAAATAACATGATGCAGCTTTTGCAAAAACTTGTATTTTATTAATGGTGAAATAATTAACTCATCCACAAGGTAGTCTTGAAAATGTCTCTCACCCTGGGGATCATCCCATCCAGAAGGGAGACTGCAGAATGTTGCATTGCCTTGAAGAGCACTGCAAGCTGCAGGCCTGCTCTTCTGGCTCTTGTGGACTCTACTGCAGTCTAGTTCCCTTTTGTCTTCAGCCTCCATCTTGATATTGCTGTTCCAACTGTGGGCTCCTGATGTCCTCACAAAAATCTAACAGTAATCTTCTCTAACGGTTGTTTTAAAGTATGATAGCTTTAAGGCCTATTTCAGTGTTTAACTCTATAATAAAGTACAGTCTTCATTTTCTTACATTGCTCCTGAAATGATCTGAAAGTGTAAAATCTGTGTCCATTTGATTTTCCAATGAAAAATTAAATTTAAAAAATCATCAAAGTGTAAAATTCCACTTTCCATCAAAAACCTGTTTCAAATCAACTCTGTTTCTAACACCCATACTAGAAATCAAAAGTGTGGGCTTTTCTTTAGATCACAGCGAATTGTGCTGCATCAACATTTACATGGAAGAAAATTTTAAAGGAAAATCCTTGTCCTTTCAGTAAAATCCAAGAGATTTTATGTCTTTAAATTTAATAGGGAAATTGGTAGAAAGTTTTCAAAATAATGTTACAAATAAAAAATATTTCAAAAACTATGTACTTTACCTTTTACTTATTCATGCCAGAAGATATCTGCGATATTAGTCTGTACTTGCCAAGAGTTTTCTTAATGTAGATATCTATTGCTAGTTGTGTTTCATCCCAGAATTCTCCCTTCTCCACTGATGGAGAACAGATAGCATCGTGTGTGTATGTGCATGTGTATGTGGGTGGGAATTGTAGTCATCATTGCCTGGTCACACCAGTTGAAGTAATTTGTAGAAGGTGGCAGGACAGCTAAAACTTAGGTGTTGCCATGGCCATAAGCTACACACATATATTGCTCCAGTCCTTCCTGTGCTGTAATTTCCTTTGATCGTACCGATGTTTGTCTCTAGAATTACTTTTACATGAAGCCAGAAGCATTGTGGAAGCATTGAAGAGGTTGGGAGCAACAGCTGAGTCAAGGAGGGGACTCATTGTCACTAGCATTTGTAGTCTGCAAAAATTGTTTGGCTGGTATTTGCAATTTTTATAAGAAACTTAAAACTGCCCCTGCTAGGTGGGTGTAACACTAGTGATGTGTGCAAGGATTGATGACTAAACGAGGAGGATGCAGTAATCCCTAATTTTCTGGTGCAGAAATGCATGTCCCAGCCCTAGATCAAATATTTTTTTCTAGAAAAGGTAGAGATTTCAGTCTTGTTCCCTGTAATGCATGTAGCATGTTCGGAAGGTTCTGGCCATCTCAAAGAACTGACTGTTAGTTGAAGGGATATCATGCCTCAGACCAGCTGGCTTATTATCACAGCACAAAGGCTGGAAGTGAACAGTAAGACCTGAATATGTTTTCAATTAAATTTCACTTTCCAAACTCAAAACTTTTATTAATTGATACTTGAAAATTATTTTTGTTCTGTTAATATCTTGGTATGTATAGTCAAGACAAAGGAAAGATGTCTCACAGCTTTCATACAGAGCATTTATATTCTTTTTAAAAAGTGGTCTTTTGTCTGCATTTTGGCTTCTGAGGCCACATTTAGTTACAAAAAAAAAATTGTCTTCCATTCAAAAATGTTGAGTGCTCTTGAATCCTAAGCAATCATGTTCCCACATATTAAAAATGCTAGGCTGGAAGAATTTCTAAGCACTGTTTACTAGACAAAAGCCTAAAGGTTTTGTTTACAGACTCTTTCACAAAAGAATAATCAAACTCTGTAGAGAACTGCTACTCCATTTACACGCTAGCCTTATTTTGACAGCCTTTGCTATTCTGAACTACTTTGTAAAGGGTGGGTTCACGTGGAAGCTAAAAAAGTGAAATCATATTTACTGTCAAAAAAATATGTGTGTTTTAATCTTTCATGTGCCAGTAGCAAGCAAAGATGTCAGTGGTAGCAGCCCTTGTAGTTAACCCAGTGCATGTTCATTAAACGGCAGGGGGTACCCAGAGTGTTTATTTCAGTAAAAACAATTAAGCATATATACATTTATTTTTCAGTGTTAATGATTCCCTGTTGACAGAGCTGAAAGGCGAATGCTTCTTGAGTCTCCAAAAGTGATTATTAAAGACAAATAAATGTCAGTCTTCTAATTTGGGTGAATGCCAAGTAGACCAAAGGTGACAAAAAGGGGGAAAAGAAAAGAAAGAATATTCAAGGCTCATTATCAACGTGCTCTGTCTTTTTTATTTTTTTACATTGTCACAAATAAGCTTCACAGTTTTCCTTTTATTATCAAACTACTGCCCATAATACAGTCACATTTTCAATTGCATCGTGTGGTTCCATATACGCCTGAGATGATTTCTGCATCCTAATTTCTTTCTTGGAATCATTCATCATTTTCTTTATAAAATATTATCTCTCCTACTGCTGTTTGTCAACCTTGTCTCCCATATGTGGAGGATTTCGCTCACACTCAAGTGAACCGTTTCACAGAAAAAAAAATAGGGAATTTTCAGCCTCTCCAAATCTGTCAAGAAAAAAAAAACAAACCCTGTCATGGTGCCAGCAAAGCATATTCTCTGGAAACCATGGTTGTTAGGACCCAGGCTAGCAATTTGGTACACAAAAGCCAAGAAGAAGGAGGTCATGCTCTTGGCATTGTTTTATAAAGCAAAAATAAGGAATGAATAAGTTCAGGGCCCTAAAAAGGTGTGGTGTTCTTAACAGGTTGGCTCATCCTGTTAATGAGAGTTAGCAAATGTTCATACTCTGTGTCTTTCATATTGCTGCAGACCAAGTTCTGCTGGCTCATCACGATTGTTATCTCTACTGGAAAGCAAGCAAACCTCTCATCTGTGTGAGATCTGATGTGACATTCTGCGTTTTAGTCAATTCCAGCTGGCTGCTCCAAAAGAGCAGGCAATGTTTCATAGGTACCACAGCTATTTCTTTCTTCAATCCCCTGAAGCAGTAGCTGTGGGGCTGTACTTACAGTGAGGTAAGGAACTGTAAATTCGTATTCTATTATATATAGATTTTTTTATCACCTCTTTCACCATCTTTTTAGTAATCCAGCTGCATTAGGTGATGTGACTAAATGTCTCCGTCTTTCATTTGTTTTGACAGTCTCCCATTTTTGATACATCTCTGACTGCATTGTATGTATATCTCTGGACTTCATAATCTATTTAAGAGCCTAAATTACACACTCCAGCCATACAAACACTATTCCTCTCTGACTTACTAATTTCTAACTTAAAGACAAGTTAATGTAAGTCTTCATGTGATGATCTTAGGCAGAAGTGGGAAGGCAATGCAGAGTAAAAATCATCTGCTAGCACAAATTCCAACTGCAGTCTGTTTATTTCAGTAGAATTATGGCTGAGGATCAGCTTCCTGGTAGATGACATTCATTTAGCCTTTCAAACAGGTGTGTAAGACATATATCTTGTATGATCACCCTATCATGGAGTGACTATCCTATAACCTTTATCAGAAGCCAAAATAAGTTCAGGAATATATACCTTCCATTGACTCCTGTCCAAAAGAAGAGTGTAAATTTTAAGACAAAAGGACATAAGCAGCTATCCTTAGAAGGACAAATCAAAAGTGAGCATTTATTTAGTTTGGTTTCATGCAGTCATCAGGTAAAAACTTAAAGATTTAGGGTTAAAATGGGTTACTTAGCTCTTTAATGGTAGATGAAAACTTTGGACTGACATGTAACATGGATTGTCTGTGAATTAAAAGGGTGGTTTTATTTAACTTGTACAGTATAAAGTATATTTTATGATATCAAATTTTATAACCGTAGTAATAAATTACTTCTTTGGTTCATAGAAATTATTCCAGTTGCCATTGCCACACACTCACTCTCTTGGTGGTAGTGTTGGCAAATTAGTTCAAGGGATGTATTTTGGTCATAGTAGTAAACATGAGATCCCATAGAAAAAGAGACTGCCCTCTCCTTCAAAACACACAGTTTCATAAAATGGTTCTAAGCTGGGCATTTGTCTTTTATCTGAGTCATCAAGAGCTCAGAAGTTTCAGTTTTACATTGTTTGGACCAGGACAGACACATGAAGCTGTTACACAGCTATTCTTCACCAAGGAGCATCACAGCAATAAATAATTCTGCCTCTGTGACCTCCCGAAGAGCAAGGAGGCCCCTGCAAGGTTGCTGCAGCAATCTGCTGGAGCAGTGCAAACAGGTAAGCCAGGTGTCTGGGGATGTTTCTTCACCATTTCCTGGCATTCCTGTCCTTACCTGGCACACCTCCTCCTAAGCAAAAGCTGTGTTGCCATATGGCTTTCTTTTGCTGAAAGGAAATCCGTCACACCTGCCCACCTTAAGATAATGATTTCCTCACTGCCAGTCATCACCTCCAGGCTGGCAGGACAGGATGTGGAAAGCCATCGCCCTGTTGGTGAAAACGGCCTCATTGTGTGCAAATCCCCTGCCCAGTTGCAATTGAGCCGTAAAAAAGGTGAAGGTTGTTCTGTGACTTGGCTGAGAAAATAATCTGCTACTGCCTGGAACATGTTAATAAGGGGTTTAGTGTCCTAATATGGTTGTAATTCTTCCCACTCTTTTCAGTCTGGAAACTGGAATCTGAGCTTTTATAATGTATCGGTTCCTTGAATGCTTCCATTATAGACTGAAGCTCCACACACTTTCACATTCCCGATGACATTATTTCATAGTAAATCTATTTATGTCAGTAGTGACTTAAGAGTTTTTCAGCTTTGTAATAGCTTTGAATTTTGTAATAGTTTTAATTTTTTTTTAAATTAAAAAAAAAAAAACCTTTCTGATGTTTTTGCATGGGCAGATAGTGATAAGACAAGGGGGAACAGATTTGAACTGAAACGGGAGAGATTTCAATTATATATCAGGAAGGAATTCTTTACATAGAGGGTGGTGAGTACTGGAACAGTTTGCCAGTGGATGGCCCATCCCTGGATGTGTTCAAGGCCAGGCTGGATGGGGGGGATTGAGAAACACGGTGTAGTGGAAGATGTCCCTGCCCATGTGAGGGAGGCTGAAAGTAAATCTCAAAGGTCTCTTCCAAACCAAACCATTCTATGGTTCCACGACAAGGTCAGAAATGTAAAGTTACAGTGAAAATGGAATAGAACTGATCTAAATAAAATGTAAAACCTATTTTATTAAACTTTGAAATATTCTGGCTAGAATAGAAACAATGATACTTGCATTCAAAAAGCAAAACCAAACAGAACTGACCCTCGCTTTTCGTTTTAACTTTTGATTTAACATTCTACATGCAGTGAAAAACCCCAGGAGTACTTACTTCAAAGTGTTACCTTGAAAAGCAGTAGTTACAGATTAACAGATTCCATCCCTTTGTATTTCATCAACTGTGCTGCTTTTTACCATAGTTTACAATTGAATGAACTAAATTTAGTGAGTAATGCACTAGTGACAAAAAATAATTATTAACAAAGAATGGCCTTTAGCTGAAGCTGAAATTCTTTGTGCTAGTGAAACAAGATATGTTAAATGTTGTAGATGAGGTAGGCTTACTTTTTATTGTTATTTGCTTAGAGCTTGAAATAAAATTTAATATACTCTGAAGTCAATGGGAAGTTTCCTTTTTTTGATGTTATTATTGGATGTTTGATTTCCAATTTAGTATATGAGACATAACTCATATATCATGATTCAGCCTGTTCCTTAATGAATAAAATTGTCTTCTGTACTTCTGTACTTCACATTTTCCTAAGCTGCCCTGCTCTGTTATCCAGAGCAGCTTCAGATCATAAGGCTTTGGGCTAGTCTGCACTATGGGAAAATAGTACCAAATATTGGCCGTTCATATATGCTTCCCTGAGCACCTGCTGTAGGCTGCTGTCACTGGACACAGTGAAGTTTCTGCCTGATCTTGTCTGCCTATTCCTACCTTGTCTTGAATCCCCCTTTTTAAACAAGAGAGACCTCCTGGCAATCCATCTATGAGCGAGCACTGCAATGCCTCTTCAGGGAGATAGTGCTCTTCTGGGATCTTTATTCCTTCTGCTCATTAGGGGTAGATTGCTTTTGTAGGAAAGCACTCTTTAGTTAGTCCAGGTTTGCCTAAGAATTTGTTCACAAGTTGTCAGTTGTTTATTAGCTCAAAACGCTAATAAAAGGAGTCTCTGATACCAAAAAAAAAAATTTATTTTGAATTTTTGCAGTTTTTCACAGCCCCCTCCAAGGGTCACAAGAGAGAGGCATTTGCAATGATTTACCTACATAAATTAAACTTTCAGAACAATAGTTTACATTGAGTGTACGATTTTGTCTTCAAGCTCTTTTCTTCATCTTTTATGGAAAGTCATATTTTCTCACATTGCACAGACCCTGCAACTAGGATTGATTTTAGTCATAGAATCATAGAATGGATTGGGTTGTAAGGGACCTCAAGATCCTCCAGTTCCAATGCCCCTGCCATGGCAGGGACACCTTCCACCAGACCAAGTTGCTCAAAGCCCCATCCAACCTGGCCTTCAGATCATTAATAAAATCATTTCTTAGCTCTCAGCTGAGCCAGGACATTTTTTTTTATTACAACTATCTCCAAATAGTTTTTTTCTTGTCTAAGACAAAATTTTGCCCCAGTCCTTAGAGCACCTTGGTTGCTCTACTTCTTAGACAGTTTGGTTTGCTAAGTCTCACACTTTCCTGTTCTTTTCCCCCTTGCCTGGTTTGAGCCTTTATTCTTTTATATTGTGTTAGTGAAAGCACAGAGCCAAAACCTGACCTGAAGATTAGACAGAGAAACTTCCAAACATGTTGAGTCTTGACTGTGGAAAGTATCCTATGCAGGGTATACTGCAGCAAGGAAATTCTTCAAAGTGCGTTCTGTTTTCACTCTCCTCTAGTGCTGAGTGTTAAGCATTTCTTTTTTCTCTTTTATATTTTTTCCTTTCACTCTGCTGTGTCATTAGTGCCAGCTCTGTTTGATCCATGAGGAGAGCAAATTTTCTGCTTCTGCCTACAATGCACTTGAGAACCTTTTCACTAGAGCCAGTAAGAATGCTCTTGCAGTAAGGAGGGAAAGAGAAGCCAGAATAAGAATGCAATTTGTTTCTTCTCAGCACTTTCCTATATAAAATGCAGCAAGCCAAAGCTGTGTACATACCAAGAGGTGTCACGGCGAATTCCTCTCACTGTATTTCCCCAGAAGTCATAGCTCAGATGTTGAGAACTGTGTAGAACCAAATTTCTAAAATTCTGCTGCTGCCCTGTGTGAGTTGGTCTCACAAGTTGGTCCCTCTGAAGCTGGTCCACCTGTGGGGATGATGTAAAGGATAGTTTGTATTTTCTCTCTGTTGAGACCTAGTGTTGATTTCCTGCAGAAAAGAGGGGACATTGGCATTGCAGATGTGTTCATTGATTTCAGAATATAAGTCTTTGTTCTTCAGCATTTTGGGGACTCCTATGAATCGTGTCTATGATATCTGAATACTCAAAGATTCTAGCTGACTTTTATTGCATGGTGTTTCCTCAGCACAGTTTCATGATTCCCGTGTGTTTGCAGAGAGTGTAAGTAATTTTCTAGTTTGAACCACTACACAGTGGATGGAAGGTGTAGGTCTACCTCTTTTTAGAGGTAGGTGTCTACACTTGAGCTAGTCAAGTGACCTTCCTTTGAAGTCAATTTTAGGCAGGTCTAGACTGAAGTTGATAGCTACAGTAGGATGAGATGAGTCACACTGTAGAAACGATAATATTTCTCACTAACCATTAAGGAAATCCATCCAGCAGCTCAGTCATAAACACATGCACTTGGTCACATAGACCTCACCTGCAGTGTCCTGCTTATATACTGCATAATGTTCACACAGAAACAATTTATAGTTGAGCAAAAGCATTTTGGTTTTGAGGACTCATGACATCAGAAAGCGAGGAGTGTAAGTCTAGGCAGTTCTGCTTCTGCCACCAAAACCTAGTCTGAGCTGTCTGAACTTACCTCTGTAGCACTGCAATGGGCAGCACCAGCAGCCCTTTTATTGCAGGACATGCACAGAAGTAATGCATCATTTCATGTGTTAAGATTTTATTTCCTTTTGTTAACATTTTTTAAAAGCATTTAGTTGAACTTTATTTCAGTTAAATTTTCTTGGAAAATCTCACCTAACAAAACTTCTCCTTTCCCAAGAATGAAATAGGAAGCAATCTCTTTATTTTTTTATTTTAAATACATTTTTATCTCCATTTCATTGAAAACTGTTGCACTTCTATGCTGTGAGGTGTCTTAAAAATGTTTCATAGAAATAGGTGCCTGTGGCACCTCTGATCATTCCAATAAAAATGCTGATCTAGCTTGGCTCCTTGAAAATTCCCAAACCTTCACCATAGAGTATGTGTGTTACAGAGGAGTGTAGCATAAGTACCTTCCCAGAAACTAATTTTTTTTAGCTGTCAACAGCTAATACCACTACTGTGATACCTAAAGTTGAAACTAAGAGTAAGAGTTGTTTGTTGTGCTTATCAGACCTCTCTGCTTCCGGCAAGTGACTCAGTGGAGGGAGGTGGTGACTTGATTAAATGCAGAGGGTGAGAAACACAGAGAGTTAAGAACAAAGAAAAAGAATTATGTGAGGCAAAAAGAAAAAAACTCTGAAGTGGCATCAGGAACAGAAATAGGCAGATAACAAGAGGAGAGTTAATAGAAGGGTTGGCTATTGGATGCACAAACCAGATCAAAATGGGGGGGAAAAGTGAAAAATGATGGGCAGGAGGCACAAAAAAAAGCAGGAGTGGCAGGTCCTAAGGAGAAGAGAGAGGGAAGTATCTCAGATTTCTAGAGCCACAGAACCTCTGGCATGTGGCATGTGCTGGCCACCAAGCATTTAAGCACAACTCTAACATTTTTCTAGGGGATGATTCAGGTTCTTAATCAGATCTCATCAATTAATACAATTTACTTAAACTTGACTATCTTAGACTAACATTGCAATCTCAAGTTATTTGTGAATAAGCAGTTCACATATAATTCTCTCATATTTCATTTTCCTGGGGTGTTATGTGATACAGGAAAATGCAGCCACCAAAACCCTCATCAGCACACAGAACAAGAGCAAACAGGTTTTGTGTGCATGTAAAATCATAGAAGTGAGACAAATTCACATATATTAGATGGAAAAATGTATAGAAACCTGCAGATGGAAACTGCGATTACACTGAAAGTGTGAAACCATAGGTTATTTTATATATTAAGAAGAAATAGAGGAGCTATGAAAGTTATATCTTTCATTCTCTTTGTAAAGTTCCAGTGCTGCCCTTCACAAGTCTCACTTGAATATTTCATTCAAGTGAAAGTAAATTCAGCTTTACTTCACCAGACTATGTCTTTGAAACCTGTCTCAGTCTTTCCATATGAAGAGCACATCACCAACAGAGCCACACTCTTCATATTGCGTGACTCCAGACAAAGCACCTATCTTTGATCAAAAAAAAAATATATAATGACACTCGCTAGCTGAGCTCTACTCAAAAATAAAAAATAGCATTTTCTTTCTTCTTGTGCAGTTTCATGTGATCCTGAATGTTTTCTTGTTCCAATATAACTTCTTTCTTCTGTTTACTGGAATAAAATCTGAAAAAAAAAAAAATAGCAAGCTGCCCTTTTAGCCTTCTCCAGCATTCAAACAAAAACACTACAAAGCTTTCCCCTCTCTCAGATGAAAGCTTAGCCTATATTTCCATTTCCTTCTCCCACCATAAAAGACACCCCTCTTGCCTTCTTCCTTTACACACCTTGCAGCTGAGCTGTAAACGAAGTCCAGATTCATGAGTTCTGTAACCTGTTTTTCCTAACCTAAAGGCTTGCTAGGAAAAATGGATTGTGTTTCTTAACTGAACATCACTGTAGTACTGTCTGGAGAGTTCACTCTCACTAGAACAACTGCGACCGACCTGCTCTGACTTTATAGAAAGGTCCTGGTAGGAAAACAATGTATCCACGGCTTGCACACCGCCCTCAGGAGTGCAGCCTGTAGACTCTCCTAAGGGGCTTGAACTGTGCAGGGTATATTTTGCAGAAGGGATACATGATACATGACATATCTGGAATCTTGGCAAGGTCTAAAGAAACTGTTTAGAGTCTGGATACAGATTGGTCTTTCCTAATTTGAGACTAATCACATGTCTGCATGACCTAGTTAGTAGGGTTGATGCTGAGCAGTCCACGGTAGTATCTCAATAGTGTTTTGAAATGTGTTGCTAGAGAGATGCCAGGAGTATAATTTAGTAGGTCATTTTTCCACTTAAGTTACTATCCGTCTTCCGCTCAGTTCTTGTGTGGGTTGACATGCAGAGACTGTTAAATATGTCCAGCTTTTGGAGTTAAGGATATCAGGCCTTAAAATTAGTGCCTTTCCTCTTGAAACTGCCCAGAGTGGAAATGACCCCAGCAGCATGTAAGGTGCATGGCAGAACTGAAATAAGGCTGTGGTGGGACGTGGGCTTGAGTGCCCTGAGGAGGGGTGGGATGCCTCAGGGTGCTCATAAGTGAAGCTGAGACATGGCCTCTTTAAGTGGAGCTGGGGTTCAAGGGTGTCACCTCTGGACCACTCAGCCCCCTGCCTGCCAGGGCCACCAGCTGACACATCTCTGATGGCAGTGGGGTGTCTGGGCCACCTGGAAGTCCCAGAGCCTGCAGTGCTGGCCCATGGAAAGTGCCCAGGAAGTTGAACACAGAAAGAGCTTTATACCCTGGCACCTGCAAGGGAAACACCCATTAAGAGGGCATCGGGAAGGAGGATTGGAGAGGGGGAAAAACATTTTTAGTTCCAAAATGTTTGGTATTGGTTTTCCTTTGTTCACTGTTCCTTCTCAACTGTTTGAGCTTTCTACTTTTTAAGGATAATTTATTGCACAAATGTGCATTTTAGTCATGATCTTTCTCAGGTTGCCAAGGTGGAGAAGATAAACATCACAAGTTGTCGATGTTATTCATGGGACAGCTCTTAAGTAAAATTTCACATCTATCACGCGTATTTGTAAATGGGATCAGTGCATGTTCAGTAGGAAAAATGATGGCATGAATGAGTCCATTTTCAGGAGTAAAACATTTTTCAGGTAATGCAAATCAACTGAACTTTTCAATGAAGTTTGAAGAGGCTGATGAGGCTGATGAGGTCAATGTAGGAAGCCTCTGTCCATCAGCAGGACGTAGAGGCAACTTTTCAGCAGATGAGCTGAGGAAAACCAATGTACTGCCAGATAGACATGTATTTCTGCTTTAAACTCTTGAAGTTTACAGCTTCGCCTGCTTTCCTTGCAAGTTTCCCCTGTATCTTAATAATCATAGAGGTGACAAAAGATCTGGTTAATACCACCTTTGACTGATATATATTAAAGGAAATATATTCACTCATGGTTCTCCTCTAGTCTACTGCATGTCTTTATTTATTACTGTGCTGTTTCCAAGCTAATAAGTCTTATAAACTAAATTTGATTTTTTTAAAATAACCTGTGAATCTTAACATTCAATCAGAAGCTTTTGAAGCATATAGCTGGAGCTGAACTCTTATTCTTTGTTCTTCAACCTGCAGGTCAAGCAGTTATTACTTTAGTTTTTACTCTAATTTTGTGCCATTCTATTTTAACTTGCCAACTGTTATGTTGGTGAATTGAGCTTTTACATAGTTCTACATAATACATTTCCAGCTCAAAGAGTAAAGCATTCTTTTCGAAGAAAATTGTTAATATAAAATCAGTATTTAATAAAGCTGTAGTCCTGTCTGATGCCAGTTTCTACTAGTCCAGCGAGACCTAAAATTAAAGACAATTTTCAGTTGGCTTTAAATTAGGGATCCAGAAATTAAATCCATTTTCTCTGTAAACATGTTCCTGAAGTTTTTTCCAAGACCAGAATAAATAATTATGTTTTTTGTGATTAAATTGTATGATGGCTGTAAATGTGGTCACTTGCATGAAGATGGGTGATTTAATACATCTGGCTGTCAAATAAATAGGTTTTTGTGCTTAAGTAGGCAAAGGGCTGGATTAACAGAGGTAAATTATGTTTATTGGTTTGTAATCTACTTTTGTTGCCTGGTTTTTGGACAATACCTGGATAAGAAAGTGTTGAGAACTAGTGAAAGTTGTCTAACCTACTCTTTATGTTATGGCTCCCTCCTTTTACACAGTAGGTGCTTTGTTGTGCTGGGTAGATGTTGTGGACTGAAACAGAGTAGGGGGCTGTGTCTCTGGGTCAAGTGCCTGATGGGCACCAACCTTTCTGTTTTGCACCTTCCATCCTTTTGTGTGTGGGTGTGTGGGCACACGCATCTGTCCTCACCTACATATACATGTACATATATGTACATAAATTGTACTTAATTGTACCTTGTACTTACTCTCAATGTGTGTAGGGCTCTGAAAGCAGCATTTCAAAGTGCCAGAACAGAAGACAGATATTTTGTGACCAGCATTAGTTAGAAAAGTAGCCTCATAGCAGGAGAGCCTCTGCTATGCAAAATAGAGAGGAAAGATTAGCAAAAATAATGGGCTACTGGTGACAAAAAAAGATTATCTAATCACTAGGTGGGAATAGAAGGCAACACGGCATTACTTTTCAGCTTGCTCTCATTTATACTGATCTGTAAATTACACAGTGCCTGAAGCTATGCCAGGGCTCTGTAAACACTTTCTGCAAAGAGTATACAAAAAATAAAGACATTGCATAACCAATAGGATTTGCACTGCAGGAATGGTGAAGTAAAAATAATAACAGCAAGACTCAAGCATGGCTCAAGATTTTTGCTTGAAGAAAAATCTCTTCAGGATAGTGCATGAAATAAAACATTGAAAAGACAAGCTCCTGTAAAAGAGGAAGAGAAGTAGGACTAAGAGATGAACAAAAGTGTCCACATCATAGAAATGGAGATAATGAGTGGACAGACAACTGGAATTACATGAAAACACATGAAAAATTGTGGCAAAATCCAAACTGACAAAGAGAAAGATTTGTAACCAACCTAGCAACAAAGACAGGGTGGTGCTGGGATGGACTATGGAGCAGAGGACCTTGTTCACAGTGTGCCTCTGTTGTTTCCCACATGAGTTACTGCACTGAATTAAAGCACTCCTTGGCTTTAGCTAGACAGTTTGACTAAAATAATTTTAAGTGGTGAAATAAACAATGTGTGGTCTAAATGGAAATGTTGCAAAGAAGGTTATAAAAAAAAGTAATGAGCTCACTGGTGAGGTTTTTATGTGTACTGTAATGCATGCAGTAGGACGAAAAAAATAGGATAAATAAAAATACATAAATCCAGAAAGAATCTGAACATCACATCACAGCTGATCAGATTTGACCAAACCGTACTGAAGAAACAAAACTTAGCCGCTAAATATAAAGACTGACACTTTCAAACGCACATAAGTAGATGAAAAAGATGACGGAGAAATAACCTTGCTTTGTAAAAGGAGTTCTGTGGATCTCCATGGTACAAGCTGTATATTGCTCAGACTGTTTTAAAATATATTAGCCTGCATATGGAATTTCACACTCTTTACATCATCCCTGCTAAATAAAAGGATAAGAAGGCAGACTGATCTCCCTAACAAAAGATTTCCCATCCTAATGAGGCCACTGTATTTGCCCAAAGTTAGTTATCCCATATTCACTAGCCTGTTGGACACAAAGATACTCATTAACAGGTACAGCCAAAGCACATGGTACTTGATCTACTCCCAGCCACCTGATTTTTCCCCATGGACAGTTTCAGCCCAGGTGCAAATTAGAGCTTCCAAAAAACAGAAGAGTCCCAGAAGAGCAGGTGGGCTTTATATGTCTAGAAAAAAAAAAAAAAAAAAGGCTGTTAAAATAACACATCTGTGTTTCTGTCAAGTGCAAGACAATGAGGAAAGCCTTAATCTGTCTTTCAAAGGCAATCAGGATCAAGCCTTGGTAAAAGATCTAAGCAGCTCCAGATATTCATGTGCAGAAAGTAAACAGAGAAAGATGATATTTATCTGATAATTTGGAGGAAATTAAGCTCAAGATACTGATGAGCTGCTTTTAGTTTTAAGCAAATTTTACTTCCACTTGAATTATTGGGAAGGTTTTATTGCCTGAAAGGGGATTTAGAATATAAAAAACTAACAGTTAGATCATGAAGACATAAAAGTCAGAAGTACAACTTTTCAAATATAGCATGAAATGTTAATCCTGGGAATATAGGAGACTTTCTCTGACTTGGGTTTCAAAAACCTGTTGGAGAAACAATTCCAAAGTTGTATTTATCCAAATACTTTATTTTCTAATTTTTCTGTAGTTATCAGTCTCCTCAGAACTGAAGTGAAAGTCTTTTGCTGTGACTTCCAGGACTGTTCTTAGCTCTTTGCAACTGTCAGATCTGAACTGTGCTTTCTAAAACCACACAGCAAGTTTTTCTGGCCTTTTTTTGGCATGCAAGTTCTTTTCAGTACCAGTTCAACAGAAACATGAGCTAGATGCTGTTTCCAATGCTGTAGTGCAAAACCATCAGCTCAAGTAAGAGCAAGTCTTCTGTAAGAGAAGATAAAATTTGAATAAATTTAAAGCATTTTTGAAAATACTGCAGCCTTGGATTTTGCCACTGCACCACTTCTTGAGGGTAAGCAAGGACAACCAGTCTCTACTTATTTCTTTTACTTTTCTCTGAGTGCTGTATAACTGATAGTTACATATTAATGTAAAGTCCTTGAAAAAAGGTGAACACTAAGTATTGTTGGAGGAAACAAGTAGCTGTTGTATTTAGTTTTGGCAGAAACACAAATGCATTTTAATATCTTTTCCTTTCATCTAAATCCATTAAGAGGGCTTTTCCTTTTCTGCCTACATGAAGTACATGAAGTGCAGCCTGCATTTGTGTTAGAATAACACAAATTCTACAGAAACTTTACCATTAGTATACTTCAGCATTGCTGCAAAGTCCTACAGGAGCTGATGGTTCTTTTGCTTTGTTGTGATGGGTGACTAAGCAACTCAGAACAGCTCTTAAATCTAAAAATTAAATCTTCAATCAACATAAAGCAAAGTTAGTGCCTTAAGATAAAATGTACCTAAACCTTTAACATTTTTCCGACTTTTTTTCTTGGTGTTGTGATGTAGCAAGGGGCTGCCACCTGGCAGAAGCAGACTGCAGAAGTTACCATTCTCACTTCACATTCCAGGTGCACTGACTGCAGAAAGCTCCCTTTGTTCCTTCCTCAAATGTGAATAAACAGTAGCAGCTTTTATAGCCCTGACAGAGTGTGAGCCCTAACAAGAGAAAACATGAAATGTCAGTGTACTCTGAGGCAAAATTTTGACTTTAAGGATATATAAATTTTAAACATATACATGTAATTTTAAAACTAAGCACAGGTTTTAAATAAAAAAAAATCAAAGTGCCTGTTCAGCTCAAACTCTCTAGGTAAAAGAAAATAAGTTTACAGATTGGGAGTAACACAAAATGAGATTAAAAACTAAAAGAACCCTCTTGTTAAAAAAAAAAAAAAATTGTACAGATACACTTCCTGCATTTCTGCACCCTTTAGGATGTTTAGCTTCCCAATTCATATAGTCACCATCTCCTAATTGTAGTCTAAATCAATTACCCACATTAAAAATGCAAGGCCAGATCCCATGCTCAGCGTGCTGGCACTGCTCTCCTGGCTCTGGTGGCTCTGGGCCAGTGACAACATTTGAAGATCCAGCTGAGAGGCAGAGTCCAAGTACATCAGCTCTAGGCTGGCAGCCTCATGGCTTCTCTTCCCTGCAGAGCCAGTGCCGAGGAACAGCGCCTTGTTCTGTGAAGGAGAGTGCAAATCAGAGATGGGGAAGCAGTAGCTTCAGATTTCTTGTACTCTTTGTCCATCACCACAAGTTTTTGGGTGTGTACTGTTGTTGTGAACACTGGGTAATGCTAAGTATGTATGTGTGGTGTGCCGAGGTCTATTAATCTCCTACCAAATAATTTGCCCACACCTGCCAACCTGCTCTAAAGGAGAGACTTAATTATACAACACCTTTTTTTCTGCTTTCCCCTATCACTACAAAGTTTTAATAAATTATATTGTAATGTTGAATACTGTAAAAAGGCAAATATATATATAAAAAAAAGCATAACAAGCCAAAAACTTTACAACCTAAGTATTTTCTTTCAGACAGAGCTGCAGATGTGCATTTTCATTGAGAAAGGCAATAGAACTTCTGATGCAAAGTAGAATGAGTCACAGGCCTCTTTAAAAATAACTGAGGTCAGTAGGAATGTCAAATAGACCAAAGGTATCCATGTGGCTGACAGGACTAAGGATCAGCCAGGACTGTTGGTTCTCCTCCTTCACCAGGAGCCACAACCACTGCAGGTTTCACAGTCACAGTAAGAGCTCAGGATTCTCAAGCGTTCCAGAAATGGTTCATCACAAACTTCATCATTAACTCATCCAAAACTGGAAGCTAGAAACATCATCCACAGCCGTTGAGTGTTTTTTGAGTACGGTTCTAACGATCAGGTTTTTTAACACTGACTGACACTCACCCAATCCTTCCTAAGGAGTTGAGAGTCATGTACAGGAGTGGCATATCTCTGCTGGCTTTCCATAGCAGTGAAACCTGATGTGAGTCTAACACAGTACTAGTCAAGTACTTGCCCAGAGGCTAAGGCAACCATGCCAAGAATTCCTTTCTTATAAATTTCAGCTTTTTTTAAATGGCACATGTATGTTTCTAATTTCTCTTTCTGAACATCAAAGTTTTTGCATACTTCCCTTCCCTTCCCTTCCCTTCCCTTCCCTTCCCTTCCCTTCCCTTCCTTCCCTTCCTTCCCTTCCCTTCCCTTCCCTTCCCTTCCTTCCCTTCCCTTCCCCTTCCCTTCCCTTCCCTTCCCTTCCCTTCCCTTCCCTTCCCTTCCCCTCCCTTCCCTTCCCTTCCCTTCCCTTCCCTTCCTTTCCTTCCTTCCCTTCCCTTCCCTTCCCTTCCCTTCCCTTCCCTTCCCTTCCCTTCCCTTCCCTTCCCTTCCCTTCCCTTCCCTTCCCTTCCCTTCCCATATACTGCCCTGAATATCACTTTGCAGCTACAGAATCAACTAGGGCAGATTATATTTCATTATTAAGATTTTTAAAGAAACATTTACTGCTTTTTCATTTTTAGATTTTGCTTTTCATTTGAAGTGTAATGCTGGAAGATCTCTTCAGTCTTGTTTTTATCAGAAGCCAAAAAACAAGGGGCAATGCAGAGCTCCTACACTGACAGAAGGGAGGGTAAGTGAGAGGGAGAAATTATGTAGAAAGGAAAATCAGGAAAAGAGTGAATTTAGTCTCCAGAGCTTGAAACTGACAAATAATTTGTTGCAATTTTAATTTCAGCCCAATCGCATTCAAATTATATGCTTTTTCATTACATGACTGCTTTGCAATCAAGTGTTTGTCTCTGTACCCCTATGTTTTGTATACACACTGAAGATGAAGCTTTATTTCAGTCTTTACCATCATTGGATTAAGAGAGGTGGGAAGGGATGGTGAAGATGCTTACAGTCAGTGTGTTTTGATGACTCATTTTACACTGAAAAGCTGCCAGATATGCATCATTTCCAGTCACTTAGAAATGCTGTTTCAGTCAACTGAAATAGTTTTTGATCTAGGGTGGGGGGGTCTTCAACCTACAAGCAAATGGAGACCACATGGTATTATTCTCATGTTGATGCCAAAGCTGAAAATGCTGCCGTTTTTAAATAGCAGCACCAAGAGAAGAGAGGCTGTGCAGTTAGAATCTATTTACATCTGGAGGATAATGAAAGAGACAGCAAAGACCACAAAGTAGATGGGATCAAACAAGAAAAATTGACATGAATCTTCTTTAAGTGATCAAAACCAAAGTCAAATATGCTTCAGTACCTGAATATCAGTACTGTTTAAGTACAGTAATGCTAAGTAAAGCTTTGCAAAGGTAACTTGGGTAGCTGGGAAACTGCAGAGCTTTCTGTTTTGGAAGGAGCACATGGGTTTTACATAACCTCATTCTTCCTCGTATATTAGAGAGGAAGATTAGATAGCTGTCAGAGATCTGATTACAAAGAATTTCTGAGGTATTTTTATCGCACTACTATTTAAAGAGGTAGAATTGCTAGTGCTTTTATAATGTCAACATTTGCTATTTACAGGCTTTAATTCAATTGCTTAATTGCTGATGCAAAATTCAAAGGACTGGAACTTGAGCCAAGAGTCATTTTTCCCAAAGAAAATATTTATTAAAAATAAAAGAAAACTTCAGCCATATCATGCAAGCTCTAAATTGAAGCAGAGGTGGTAGGAAGAAATCTCAACCATTTTCTAGCTCTTTATGAATGTCCATTAATACAGACTTTAAGTTCCTTAGGGAAAACATACTTTCTCCTCATGTTTAAGAATGAGTCAGGGAAAGGACTTATGGTGTTGCCCAAGCTACACACATGCTTAGTGAAATTAAGAAAAAAAATCTAAATGGCTGCTGGCAACTTCTTTTCATATAGTGCCTTTCCTGTAAAAAACACACACCCAAATACACAGGTAGTTTCAGCATGTGATTGCGGTAGTATTCTGATGGTCATCAGCTAACAAAAACCTTCATACAAATCAGGTTCTCAATGCCAGATAATAATTTCTAAGGCACAATTATCATTGTCTAAAAAAAGTCTCCTCAGATTCCAAGTTTGACAGCTTACATCTGCCTCAACATATTAGAGATAACAGGAGGAAAAAATAGATGTATGGAAATCAGACACATTGTAGAGTTAAAGCTATCATATTTCACAGGGCTACCTCACTAGATGATCCTTTCTTGGCTCACATCTTGTATGACACATATCCAGCCATAAAGGACTTGATTTTGAATTCCTGGCATCCTCAGCTGGCATTGAGCTGAAGAGCACAGGTGATTCCAAATAGGTCATTCACTGCTTCTCTTCTTTGGAGAGCTTGATTTGCAAAGGCTTATGGACAGTTTATCTTCAGGCATGGGGAGCAGAGGCAGTGTGTTCACTTAATATTGAAGAAGTATTTAACACACCAATACAAAGTGTTCTGATAATATATTAAGGACTACCCAGGACATCTTTGCTATAATAGATTCTAGGAAAGAACAAATTGGCATTTGAAGAGCCTAGTGGGTCATCTAACCCATCCATGAAATATGCAGAATTAGTAACTACAAGCCCTTGGATATCATTCTGAAAATAAGCTCAAGAACAATAAATAATTTATAGTCCATTTGTAGTCACAAGTCTTTCATTTTTACAGATATATTTGGAACTGGAGCAGAATTTAATCGTGCAAGAAGCACAATAAGAACAGTGGCAAAAAGCTCCTACTCAGTGTTATCTTCGGACACAATTGTCTCTGCCTAGCTCTGCATAACTCAGCCAATTCTCCCTCTTGCACATTCAGGAATGAAGTTTAAATTCTCAGTAGACCATTATAAGCTCTCACTCAAGCTGGTGTAAATCCAGACTAGCTCCTATGATATCAGTGAATAAAGTTACTCTGAATTTACTGCTGTGTATCGGGGAGTGGATACTGATCTCATCCACTTTATTTTTCTGTAAATTACTATGCCAAATCCTTATGGCCTCACATAGGCAAGAACAGGAGTTCTTCAGTTTGTCATCAGCACAAATTCTAAATGAGCAAACAGTGCTGGGTGACCCTTTAATTTCTTCTTGGTTTCATAGCTTAGCCATGCACTCCTGACAACTCCCTGTATTGGCTGGTCACTCCTTTTGGAGACTGTGGCAACAATGGCTGAGGATGCAGACATTATTAAAGCAATTTTCTAGCTATGTTTCCACCCAAACAACAGAGGTGCTTGATAGATCAGTGCTTGCTATGTCACCATTCCACGCCTCCCCTAAAAGAGCTGGGAAATTTTTTGTTTGATATCAGACCTGAACCCACCTCAAGAGAAAAATCACCCTTCTTTAGCAACCTAAAACTCAATTTTTCAAACAGTTTATCTGCAGCAAGCTGACACACTGCTGAGCTCCAGCAAGCAACCCCGACCGCTGGCATCAGTAACATGTCCCCTAGCTGCATCCCACTAAAGCCTTTTTCTCTGGGAAGCAAGCTCCAAATTGCAGTACATCTGAAATGAAATAATTTGGGCTTATACTCCAAAGTGCTATTACAAGTGTAGGTACTGCAAGGTACTTGTTTGATATACTGAAATAATTCTTTTCATGAGAGTTTACGTTGATTTCTTCCGCTTCATTGCAATATACAGAAAGATATTTTTCCATTAGTTTTATAACAATAGCTTTATTACTCCATGTTTTTATTAGCTGTAAAACTGGCATAAAATGAAAGATTTTTGCAGTTTCAACATCCAGATAATGGAAAGGAAATCTTGAAATTAACACAAAGAAATGTTATGAAATCTAGCTAGTTCCTGTCTGTAAAACGTGCAGGTTTGCAACAAGAAAGTAGTGCAGGAAAACAGTGAATCATGAAGGTGAAACATAGCTAGATATAATGCACGCAGCATTATAATTATCTGAAAAACAGTTGAACTAAGGACACTAACACCACAATAGTTTGTCTTTCAGAAGCACTGAATTCAGAATTTAGCTTAAAGAAAGAAAAATAAATCTTCCTATAGATGGGCCTGCAACTCTGGTCAGATTCTCACAGCATGCTTAAATTAATCAACTGGCCATAACCCAAACCACTGTGACTGGAGATTTACGGAAACATGGCATAGTTGCTCTTTTTCCTTGCCTAAATTGTGATAATTTGGTGTTGAAAAAATGCCTCTCACTGTGTCTTGAAGTCCATTGCTATAATGATGGATGATTGCAAAATGGTCGATTGCAACATCTTGAATGTTTTATGTTTAGTTTTAAATGTCTCTGAACTAAAGGGCAAAAGAAAGTTTTCTGTGATCTCATGCACTCATGCCTTAGGTCTGTGACAAGATGGCCCCAGACTCTTACACAAATGAACTTGCACAATGCTGGCCAGGACAGCCCGCAGAGGCAATCCCAGGTGTCAGGGAGCATCCAGGCCATGGGAAGCACGACGCCTTGGTCAATGGCACACCAAATGCCACCAAAACATCTGGGGCTGTGCTATTTCTGTACAAACATCTGTGACTGTATTAGGATCAAGTGGTGCTCACAATGTTGCACACAGGGGTTGATTACAGCACAGCTGTAGCCTGTGCTTTTCCAGCTGCGCCTGGGGATGTAGATCCCAATGTTGGCTGAATTCTGAGGGAGCAAAGTGGCTGCAGTCAGAGCTGCCTGTGAAGACCCCCAAAGCATCAGGGTTTGTCACAAGGACAAATGCACCCTCTGGAATCCCTCTGATGCTGATTAAGCATTGCTTAACAAAAAGAAACTATTCCTAAGTTTAAAGAAACTTTTGCCCTTTTTTCTTTGCTCTTGAAGCTTCACATGCAGATTATTTGGTCAACTATCTTCATCAATTATGCAGTGAGACAGAGGGAAGAGGAGACTTGCTGAATTATTTCTTTGTCTTCTTACTGAGGAAAGCCCTTTCCCACGCACTACACAGAGGATTTGTTCTGCTAGTTTAGATTGTTTTGCAATGTCAGACCTAGGTTGGTATCAATAGCAGATGACAACATCTATCCCAAAAACCCCTCGTGTTTCCTTTACAAACTCCTCACTTCTAGAAGAAGATTTAAGATTTGCAATTTAACTAGAATGTTACTTAACCTGTCTAAGTCACCTATGTGAATTCAAAACAATTGAATTTTGCAAAGCAGAGATAATGAAGCTGATGCTTCTCTCAAAGTTCTGGATCTTTTTTATTATTTTACTTATGAATCTAATAAGTTGATATCAGCTCTTGGTGACAGAAAATACATAGATGGCTTTTTAATGCCAACATTGAAAGAATACACTGCAAGATTATGGTCTAAATTTATTTCTTGACATCCATTTTATTTAGGGAATGATATATATCTAACCCACTCAGCACCTGCTATCTTCAGACACACCAGCCATTTATGTCATTTATTTAGGGTTCCCCCTTAGGCTCTGGAGAGCAGTTCTTCCACTTCAGAATCCCCCACTGCCATAATTCAGTTTTTATCAGATTCTCACCTCTAAGTCCTACCACAGCCAGTTGTGCTGGAGAGGTCAAGAAATAAGGAACAGGCTGCTTTCTGTGCTGGTCAGATACCCCAGGGAGCTCTAGCTCTGCAATTCAGGCTCTGGAAATGCATCATTCCTTTCATTTCATCACATTGCTGTTTGTTTGATGAACTGTTCAAAATTCAGTGGCACCACCACACCAACAGGCTTTACTATATTATAATCTTTGTGAAGGTCTTCATGAACTTACACAAAGCCTTTGGAAGTCAAGTTCAAAACAAAACAAGGACAGTATCCTTTTTCTTTATGGAGTTTTAGGGGGAAAGTCTTCCAATTTTAAACTGAAATGCACTTTACAGAAAATGTTTTAATTAACAAAGCAGTAGCCATTCCTAGCAACTACAGCAATTTAGTAAGAACAGCTTTTTGCAAAGGACTTGAGTGACACTGGTCTGTTCATTAAGAGCCACAGGAACGAACTGAGAATATTTCCTGCTCCTTTACCATGGTGCTGCCAGCTCCCAGCTCCCAACTCTACAAATTGTCTACAACCACAGCCACAGGTTTGGGTCATAAACTCTTCCTGTGGGCTTGTGCTGCTGACGTGCAGTTTTGGGGATGAGTGTGCCCAGCTCCTGTTTCTGCTCTAGAGGGGTGTTCATGAGTGCTAAGTGCCTGGGGCCAGGGGATAGCAGCAGCACACACCCACACTGCAGGGCACAGATTACTATCCTGAAATGGGGTAATAACACAACGTGGTGCGTTGTGACTACAGGTAACATAATTCTGGATTATTCACAAAGTTGCAAATACTGATAATAGCTTTCAAAATGATTCCTAAAAGAGGTATTTCTCTGAAAATGGTATCTAAATGACTATTACTTGTAGGTGAAAAAAAAAAAAAAAAAGCCTGTAATCTGCATCAAGGAAGTGCTAAGGGCAGATCTGCATCGACTCCCTGTGGCTGTTGAGCTCAGCAGGCATGTACAGCTGCTGGACCTCAACCAGCTCAGGGTTCTTCTGGCATATTTTTAGATGAGCAGGATGCATAACTTTAAAAATAAAACATTTGCCAGACCACACATCATTTCATTTTTGCAGCCCTTATTTTTAATAAACGATTACTTCTTCCACAACAGTGTAATATTTTCCACAACCCACTTTTCCAAAGCATTGTCCAAGCCTCCTCTGGGCCCTGCAGCAGCCAGTACTGAAATTCTCACATGATTTATTTTCCCAGGCACCTTTAGTTCTCTTGTAGATATTGAAAGAGTGAGAGTTTTAAATATAACCATACATAAAAGAAAGTATTTTTTCACAATTACAAGAAAGTGCTATTTGTATTTCTTACATGTGATTCATCATCTTTATGATGATTTGAATTATGAAGACAACATTATATAGTCTGTGTTTCCTCACACAAGAATATGTCTCATTTGCCTTTGATTTCTTACTGAATCTGTTGGGTTCATACAGTGGGTTTTCAAGCAATGATGATACAAAAAGCTGAATTTGATTGAGTTTCTGGGAAGATCTTCCCATCAAAGAATTACATGGCTCTTTTTCTTCTACTCTGTGGGTAGAAGGATACACAAAGCAAAAAATGGAAATACAGATTCTGAAAGTACTATGCTGGGTCAGCTATTTGAACTGTGAACTTAAGTTTTATATATATTTTTTAATCTGTACTTATAGGTCAGAAAACCTAGTTCTTGTTTTCAACTAAGTATTAAAAATAAGTTTATTATTAAAAACTTTAAAAGAGTGTCAAGTATGGCACTTAAAAGTAAAATTTTTTTGCATGTTTAATGTCCAGAATTAACCTTTCTTTATTATTTTTTCTTTAAAACTTAATTTCCAGAGTTTATAAAAACCTGTATGAACCATTCATTCTATATGTAGAAAATTTTCAAGCACTGCATAAGGAAGCTCCACGTAAGTTTGGAGGAAACTGCCAAGCTTTTATCACCAAAGTCTGGATTTTCTTACTTGAGAATGTCCTGTAAAGTCCTAATTATGTAAGACTAACTTCTACTTGTGGAGGTTATAAGTAACAAAAAAGCACTTCAGGGACTGTACTTGGGCTTGGTGACTGAGGATGTACACATTTTAAGTAATACTCACAGATGTATAAAAATGTTGGTCACAAGGAACCTCTGAATATTGAGTCCTCCCTGCCAGCATGTTGCTTCCTTACCCATGACTGTTTGATGAAGACAATGCAGCTCTTCCTCTTAGAAAAGACAAGAACATCTGCAGGTTTGGCTAGGGTGTTTCTCCCTGTCATGGGCTGAGATCAGCTTCTCTGTGTGAGTTCAACAAAGCACCACAAACCAGGATGGGAGATGGTTTCACCAGACTGGACTGGGGGAATAGACTGACTGCAGTGCTCAGAGTCCAT
The DNA here is from genome assembly GCA_030060385.1 of Muscicapa striata striata. Lineage (NCBI taxonomy): Eukaryota > Metazoa > Chordata > Aves > Passeriformes > Muscicapidae > Muscicapa > Muscicapa striata. Next base: position 286,221 of record JAREIS010000031.1, read on the forward strand.
ACCTTTGTCAGTTTTATTTCAAATAAATATTTGTACATTTTTAAGGCCAAGAGATCATCCCATAGAAAGATCAGACTCTCAGCATAGATTCTTACTGTAAGCTCATAGTCTGAGGCAAGACAGATATTTTAGAGAACACTCCAAGTTCTGACAACTCAACTGCACTTTATTAAGTAGTTTCAGTGGTTAATTCACCTCATTACACAAACTGTGCCTCCAATTTTTATTCTAAATTATTCTGGCTTTTGCTCTCTGACGCTGCATTTTGTTAAAAATGTGCTTGCTGGAGCAGTTCACCATGAGAGTTTCATGTTTATGCCCTGATAGTACCAGATAGCAAGACAGCATTTTATGTGCCTTATCTTATGGTCAGAGTCCTATTTAAAGTAGAGATCTCTCTGATTGTGGTTTGTCAGATAAATGTCCCTCTATCAGAAATGTTATCACATAGATCCCCTGCAATCACATGAGCCCACACATGTGCATGAGCATACAGTCTCAAACACAGAAGTATTTGGTTTCTTGGAATCAATTATAACTCTCAAGGACAAGTCTTTATCGTTTTGCAATGTCAAAATTCATATTTTATCATCCACAAAAATACAGACTCAAACCACAATAATGGAACAACTAGCAATCACACAGGAGCACATTTAAAAAAAAAAAAAAAACTGTCTTTTCTGGCCCAATGCACAATTATAGATCAGTTTTCATGGTGTTGACTCAAATAATTGTCATCTTAGAAGTCAGGTTAATATCCAAATAATTTAAACTAATATTTTGCTGAAGGAAGAATCAACCAACTTGTCTTTAGCTTTCACTGAAGGAGCTCAATGGAGATGTTAGTTTCAAAACCAGGAATTTTAGGTCTATGTGTATCTTACACCTCCCATCAGAAGCAGTTATAATATGGATACAAGGGAGCTGGGTAACAAATGGGAATGTAATCCACATGCTGCACCACCAGCAAAGCCTATTCTTTATGTCATTGCTGCTGAATCTACTTCCTTCAACAGTTTCTTGCTTTTATAAAAAATTGTAAGGCCAGCAGGACCAGGGCAGTGACTGTCCCCTGTGCTCAGCACTGGTCACACCTCAAGTCTTGTGTCTATTCCTGGGCCCCTCACTACAAGAAAGACATTGAGAAGCTGGAGAGTGTCCAGAGAAGGGCAATGGAGCTGGTGAAGGGTCTGAAACACAAGTCCTACAAGGAGCAGCTGAGGGAGCTGGGGGTGTTTAGCCTGCACAGGGCTGACCTTATCACTCTACAACCACCCAAAAGGAAGTTAGAGCAGGATGGAAATTGGCCTTTCTCACAGGCAACCACAGACAGGATGAAAGGAAATGGCCCCATACTGGTCCAGGGGAGATTCAGGCTGGACATCAGGAGGAATTCCTTCACTCAAAGGGTGGCTAAACATTGGAGCAGGCTGCCCAGGGCAGTGGCAGATGTGGAGTCACCACGTCTGGAGGTGTTTAAGAAATTACTGAATGTGACACTGAGCAGTGGCCTGGTGATTGGTCAAAGGTTGGATTCCATGACCTTGGAGGTCTTTTCCAGCCCTAACAATACTATGACTTTGTGATTCTATTCAATGATGTCTCCCAGACATGAATGAAATATCACATTGGCTTCATGCCTTTTATTTAGATGCATGCGGATGCTAAGGAATAAGTTAGTGTAGCATACATCTTAACAACATAATAACAGCTATCTCCCTTATTGGCTCAACTTTTTGTAATGATTGCTCTGCTGGGAAGGGAAGGTGGCCTTCTAGCTTGTACTTTATAAAAAATTTATAAAAAAGGGTTGTATTTTCTAAAAAATTATTGCACACTTCTACAGAAGTTACATTACAAAGGTCAATCCATCCTCAATATAAGGAGGGGTTTTTTTTGTAATTTTAACCTAAGTTAAAGGTCTAACTCCAAGCTTTATTTTAACAGGGGGAAACAAAGATTCCTAACAGCGTGGAAAATTTCATCTTCAGTAGTGAATATAGTGTTTATGAAACTCTCTTTCCTTTAAATGTAAAAGACAAACAGCTCTTATAGTATGGTAAAAAACTAGAGGACATAATAAGCCTGGTGTTCTGAAGCAAACAGTTAATGAATTGAGCTGAGGTGTGAAATATGCTCTAACACAAAGAAAGCCAAAAGATTTCTAAACAGTTCTTGTGTTCTATCTTCTTAGATATTCCTGTAAATAAGTGTTTAAGTTTGAGTGAGTAATGGATTTGTTATAAGATATTATTGTAGGCTTCATTTATGCTTAGTTTTAGGCTTTTTTATGGCATAAAGAATAATGCTTTGATTCTTGCAATTGTGTGATCCTTTGCATTAGCTGCTTGGCATGATCATTAGCATAAAATCAACCAGTGGATAAAGACCAAGGCGTTTTAAATAATGCAGAGGTAGTTCTTAGCTTGTTCTTAGCTAAGTTCTTAGCTTAGTCTTATTTACATCTTTGTCTTTCTTTAATCTGCACATGCAGATTTTCTTCCATAAATTAAAATCAAATCTGAAATTGTGGCTGGACATAAATTTCTCATAATTTCTTGAGATGAAAAACCATGATGGCAGAATGGAGCATCCAGTAGAGAGATGATACCAGGAGTTAATCATCTTAATTACATTTTATCATGATGTTCCATTTCTCAAACTCCACTTCCCAGTGATTAGATTTTTTTATGCCTTTATGGAAAGCTCACAGCCTAAATAGCTGTTCAGTGTTTAAATCTCTATCCATGGTAATCTTCCTTTCTAAATTTGTAGCTAATTCCTTACATGTAATGGAACTTGCTGTGTAGTTTTTACTCCATTTTATTGTATTTTTATCTTTTTCTCAAATTTCCTATTTCCTTCTGAAATGTAACTTTTTCACTTGGACATAATGTTTTACACTCAGAGTTACACATGTAGGTGCAGTTACTTCTCTGCCACGGTTCTTATCTCCAAGATAAGGCAAATGCCTGTGGGATATTTGCTTTCTTGTCTTTGGAGCTCCTCTGAGCATTCACCTTGAGGCAATTACCACAGATTACTAAATATGCCTCTGTGTGACTGCTTGCCAATACAGTCTCCCATCCTCCTCAAAGGAGAACTTGCAATTTTTTTCCATGTGTATTATTTTCTATTTAGTTTTATTAAAATACATTGTGCTCATCATGACAACCTAATTAAGCCATTCAGCTTGCACAGCACAAGCAACTTTTCTACCTTATTCACTACCCTGGCCAATTTCTCTGTCACCTGCACACATGATTAGCACAGATGCAATGTCAGTGTATAGAATAATCTTTCATTGGATGGAACTACTCTCCAGTGAGCAGACTAAAATAGGCCAGCCTTTTTTATATATTCCTAATTATAACAACTGCATTTTGTATCTATGAGTGACCCAGGCTTCAACCCTTTCCATACTAATTCCCTGTAGTGCAAGCATTTTAAACAAATCATTATGTGGTTCTAACATAATATTGCAATTGCAGATAAAACCCAGCCTTCTGGGAAATGGCCTTTCCTATAACTGTTGTGTAGGTGGGAACAAATGGGGATTGATATTCGCCTTATCCAGCTTCCTCCTTCACTTCCTGCTATAAAGGTCCAAGAGAAGTATCCTGGCTCAACAGTGGGACAAGTGTTTGCTATATTCATTTCTTCATGCTGTCTGTAGTGACCAACTTCAGAATCATATAAGTTTGAGTGTTGTCTGTACCTCCTTCCTCAATTGTTCTGCTCTGGAAGTGCTCAAAAACACATATAGTTCCAGTCATTTACTAGAATTTAGCTTTACATTTTAATCAGATATTGATTTAAAATGTGGCAAGAAGTATCAGATATGCATATGTGTTGTATTATATTATTTGAGCAGTGAAAACTGATAAATACTGCAGCTGCAGAGCCAGGCCTGAGTGTGCTAGGTGTTAAAAAAAATGAAAATAGAAGTCATAGTCTTCATCCAAAGGGAATTTATATAGCCCCAAAACACAGGTATCTGTCCTTTTGTTCCACGTATGCTTTCTAGTACTCTCAGCTATTCATAATATTTCTCATTAGTAATCTTGCACTTTAATGCATCAGAGTCAATCCAACAAAATGCAAGACACTGACTTCACTGAAGACAAAGAATTTGGTTTTCTGTAGTGCAAAACATGCTCTGGCCAATTCTGAAAGCCTCTGAGGTGCATTGTTTCCATTCTACTCAGGACTTTCAGCATCTGTGAAGAAGTCCTTGAACCCTGCCAGGTGGGGTTCAATAAATAGCTAGCAGTATATTAATTAAAGCACCCTGAGAGTGAGAAAGTCTTGGCACAAAGCATGAACAAAAAAGAGCCAAGTACTCACCTAAGGTAAATGGCTTTGTTCTCATCAAATACAATTATGCCAATTTATACCATTTCAAGATTTATTTATAAATGTTCCTACACCCATAAAGATGTAGAGATGTGTCCACCCTGAGCAGTGCAGTCAGACACAGACATCCAAGGCAGTTGGATTGCAGTAGAGAGCATTCCCCATGCAGCAGCTGCTGTGGCCAGCTCTGCGAGGGAATCTGCAGGACACCCCACTGTGGCAGCCTGGCACACACCTCTGCTGCTTTCAGGTACATCACTGTGATTTCCACCTTTTCAGGCAGACTTGAGAAACAGAGAAATAAATTTTAAATGGCCACTTGTAATATTTCTTTTCCTACGTAATGTTAAGTGAGCAGAGTTTTGCTGTCAATTAAAACAGAAGGTCTGCCAACCTTACAGAAACCATTCAGCTGAAGTGTCTGTGTGCTGCCTTTTTCTTGGCCCAGTACAGCTATAAATACTTAATATTCATGGTGTGAGAAAGTTCTTAATAAAAATATTTGGCTTGAAGTCTTGAACGTCAGTAGCTTCTCCTGAGGAACTTCCTTAAATGCAGTCAAACCTCATAGATTAATTGGGAAAAAATGCAGTGAAACAGGTAGGGTTATCTTAAAGAAACGTCAGAGCAGGGAAATTAGAGATTTATGCTAGCTGTTACCTTCGACTTGGAGAACAAATTAGGTGACCTGAGCTGCTAGAACATTTTTCAAAGGTAGCCGTCAAGTGATCTTTTAAACTACACACCTGTCCTGTTAAATACAGAAATCTTTCATGTTGTGGGTAATATGGCTCAGCAATGTAGCTAACAAAGGGACACTGACATGTTTAAAATTGTGCTGCTCTCTGGCTCTTTTAATGTCTTTTTACACTGACTGCTCTGGCAGTAGAGGTGTGGGTGTGGGTATGGACCTCAACGTCAGCAGAGTCTGCTCCAAGGGCTAATGAGGCTGGTGGAGAATCCAGGCTTTGGGCTGATGTTCTAGAAATAAATGTAGCACAATGGCACATATGAGGGTTTGGTGGGTTGGGAAACTATGATCCATGAGTATTCTGCCTTTCATTCACCCTGTTGAATTGAGCTTCTCCTTCAGCGTGGGCTATAAGCAGCCCTGCTGCCTGTGGCTCTTTGCTAACCCCACGCTGCTTGTGTTTAGTTAGCTGTGAAAAGGGACTGAGAGAATAAATTCTCCAGTACAAGGTGTTAATGTCAGTCTCCCACACACATCCACTTTGAGGCAGAACCAAATTTCCTTTTAAAGGCTCTTCAACTTAAAGGTGAACAATGTGAATCACTGCTTCATCCAGAGTAGGTGTAATTTCTTTTCACTTGACTTACATGACAGCAACCAAACTCAGGTATCACTAATTTCTTGCTCTTCTTTCTATTCAAGTTTAAAAGCTTTATGAAGGTTTTGCTATAAGTTTGAAACAAGAAGCTGATCTATTAAAGCGTTTTGTTAATTTCCCTTCAGCTGCTACAGCTAACAAAACCCAAATATAGATTCTTTCAAGCAAAACACATGTCTTCCATCAGCATGTCTTGGTCTGGGGAGATAGTTTAAATCTACTGGAAAGAGTACTCATGATGTGGTACACAGAAAAAACCTCCAGCAGCAAGGTTTGTAATTTTAATTTCAAATGCATGTCCCTTCAGGTACAGACTAAGTTCTACTAGCCATTAAAGTTTAATGATAACAATTAATACACCCTAAAAGTTTTATAAATCCTATATATGAATGCATCTGTGTTCAAGGTTTATTTGAGGCTGTCAGGGTAAGCAGTAATTTAAGTGCTGTTAAAAAATTGATGTTATTATGTTTCAATAGACTGTTGAAAAGGGAAAAACACTCATATAGACAGACAAAGGTAAGAGTTGAAAGGTCGAGATTTCAACTGCTATAGGTACTATTGCTCCATGTACTGTAGGGGAGTGATAGCAACACATGTTGAAAATCTGGCCTTATATTAAAATTACAGATCCATTAAATGGGTACATCCTTAGGTTGGACATCAGGAAGAATTCCTTTACTGAAAGGGTTGTTAAACATTTAAACAGACTGCCCAGAGAAGCGGCCAAGTCACCACCCTCTGAAGTGTTCCAGAAACAGCTGGGTGTGGCAGTTAGAGCTGTGGTTTAGTTGACAAGGTGAAGATCAGTCAAAGGTTGGACTCAATGATCTTGGAGGTCCTTTCCAACCTAAATGATTCTGTGATTCTGCAACATGAGACTCAAGAGGCAGTGATCTACAGGGTGAAATAAGTGACAGATCATTTTTCTTCTCTCCACTTCCAATCTACTGTAGATTTCACCACTCTCAATGAGAATTATTTTGTTTTTCCTACAATGAAAGAGATTTCTTTTCTTCCCTTCCCAGACCCTGATAAAACCCTCAAATAAACAAATCTTTCTTGGTTTTATCCTAAAATGCTTGGATGAAGTCACTTCTTGCTGTAAAGTTCAGTGCTAGCCTTGAGGTACAAGATAGTAAAAATTCTATTTGACACTATGTTTTAGAGCAGGACAGTAATGCATCCTGGTTCCCTTGCTTTAAAACAAACATCTTTTTGGTAGTAGAGACATACCACACACATCCTGTGTCCCCACTGAAAGCAAATCCCACAGCAAATGGATCTTTTGTTTTGGCTTGTGAGAATCTATAGCACTTCCTAATTTAGGGAAGAAAGTAATAAAAAGATGGATGAATGCCCATCCAGTTCTCTGTTTGTTTGAAAAATCTAGATAAGAATGTTTTAAAAGATAAATTCTTATTTGGCAATAACTTAAGTGGAAGGTTAAATGTGTGATAAAATGTATAAGAGGGTGGGATTTTCTTCTGTTTCTTTTCTACCTTTAAGCTACCAGGAAAGCTCATTTTCTTATAACTTTGCTCGAGGAGCCACTGGCTCACATGTTCACTTTGAACCTTTTCTGCCCTGAAGAAAGACAGAGAGATAAATTTTCTCCTGAGTATTTTTCAGTAATCAAGTTAAAAGTCAAAATCAAACAGTGCGAAACTCACCTTCCCTCTCATTACTGAGGATTTATTTGCATAGGTTTTTCTGCTGTCATAATTTCCTCCTCTTCCTTGCCAGAAGTCTGGAGACTCTGAGGAGTCACCTAGGAAAGGGTGATAAGAGATGAATTGTCACTATGACATAAATATACAGATCCAGAGGTAAATATGTCATCTGATATTAACACTTAAAGACAAGGAAAAAGAACATGAACCAAACTTTCACCTCCTCCTTTCATAATGCATCATTAGTAACAGTACCTTTTTTCTGTAAGGTTCTCACATATGCCCTTCATTGTTCTGAAAGAATAGCATGAGATTAGCTTGATTTATCATTGACATTGCTCCCTGGCCTTAAAAAATGTTGTCTTTTAATCCACCCCACTGAAAAAAAAATGCTGAATGAATTTCTAAAAGGTAGGTGGAATAGTTGCCATAGCCTGAAGGCAGCAACAATGTAAATGCTAACAAGTTATTCTGGTTTTACGTGTCTGTTCACCTTTATACAGATTGTACCACCTCTGCGTCTCATACTCCATGTGTTAATGCTTGGGAAGTTCTTTTGGGCCCTATAAACAATCCCATAATACTTTTGAGCAGAAACTGAAATAGTTTCCTCTAATTCTCTGATGCCTATTTAGTAAGCATATTCTTGCTCTGCACATTTATGTAGTCCCCAGTTTTGCCACCCATACACAGTCCCCCATTTTATGATCTTTTTTTTTTCTTAATTCAGCACAATAGCTTGGATTGTGACAATTGCTTATTCAGTTTTAGAGAAAGTAAAAACACAATATCCTTCTGTAAGACCAGCCCACATCTTGAATCCATATGTTTGAGTGTGTAAGAAAATTGGATCTGATGCCCTCACCATGAACAAATTAAGCAAGAAAGGGTGACAATGGCGACGGAAAGAGCAAGAAGCAATCCAGTGTATAAACTGTACCCTTTAGGATGGCTTAATCAAGGCAAAATTCAGAGAAAAGATGCTCTGTTTCATTATGACCAGATGTATAATTCATTTCTCCCTTGTCCAATTCAAGTCAGAATAGACTTACCTAGGGCTGACAAATAAATTTACATTTTAGGCCATTTAGTTCACAACTAAGAAACCTCCCAGAAGTAAGAAAAGCTTTCTGTAAACTGAAGCACATTTTCACCAAAGCCTCTGGATCCCAACTGGTTGTTACTGAAGTAAAAGCCCCAAATCTTCTGGTGTCAGCACCCAAAGGCTTCACCCAGAAGTGAGAAGCCCAGCACCAGCTGCCTGCCACAGTCAAACCCCTTTGTGCTCCACACCAGAGCACCAGCTCCAGACAGGCTACTGCTGTCCAGAGCAGCTATGGCAGTGCTACCAAAATATTTTCAATTTTTTTCAGAGGCCAATCAAGTAACAAGCAGACTACAAATTCTTCTGTGTGAAAGGTTACAGAGAACAGCAACATCAGGGTCTTCTTGTTAGTCATGGTAGCTGCTTGCAAGCTGCCAGGGGATCTGAGCTGTTGCAGCTTGCACACAGGTGAGGACAGGCTGGAAAAGGGACGCTTAAAAGTTTAATCAAATGACATGTTCATCCAGGCAGCTGAACCCAAAAATCTCCACAGGAACCACTTGTTAATGATCTCACACTAGATTTTAGCATGGGAAGGGACAGATTGCAATTAGAAACACTGAACCTGTTCTTGATCTCTCTCTCCTGCAAAGCAGGAGAGCAATGCTAGGGCTGCAATGGCTGGAGAGGGAAGAGCTGGCACTGGGAGAGGTGGCTGCTCCCAGTCAAGGTTTCATAGGCTCAGAAATGAAAAATAACAAGGGAAATAACAGGTTTCACGTTAACAGAGCAACTGGAATTTGAGCCTGAAAAATTTCAGGGGTTATTTTTCTTTCTATTAATACAAAATTTATAATGCAAATACAACTGTGTTTTTGTATGCTGTGCCTTTCAGCTCTATTTATAATTTGACCATCATTTTCAATCCTGGCTGATTAATATTAGGCCATTAAAATCAGGCTCAGTTTTCTAAAGAAACATTCTCCTTTTTTATTGTTGTTGGAAGTGGTGAACTCTTGCTGTCCCCTATGGCATGTGTAAGATGGTTTTGCCTTTCGGCAGACTCTTAAGGCAAAGTAAAACACTTTCCCATCACATTAGAGTCTCAGAAATTAGGCTCTTGAGGATATCCTGTTGGAATAGAGATGCTGCTCTTGCCCTGTCTCAGTGTTCCAGCAGAGTCAGCTTCTACTTGGAATCATGGACTCTCACCAGTTTGGGTAGAAAGGGATCATCTGTCCCAGCCCTTGCACAGAATGGGGTCAAGTGCACAGCTGGGACAGTGCTTTCTCCTCCTCTCCCACCAGGTATTTGCAGGGAGCCATAGGGATCCCCTTCTCCAGTCTGAACCAACACTGTGCCCCATCCTCTCCTCGAACAGGGTGGGCTCTGGGCCCTGGGATGCACTGTGGACCTGCTCCCATCCCATCCCCTCTTTCCTGTCCATCTGGCTTCTGCTGCAGGGCGTCCTCGAGCCCTGGGACAGCAGCTGCCTGCCAGCACATTGACCATCACTCCATTCCTATCCACTTCATCCCATAGCAGCTCAATTTCCTTGCTTGTTCCACATGCAGGGACATCAGAAGTGCCACTAAAATCCGAATCATCTTTGTTGAGGACTAAAAGATCCCATCCACATGAGTGAGCTGAGTCTATAAATGGTTCCCAAATGTTTGCTCATGCCATCCGCTTCACAGTGACTGCCTACGGACTCACACATACCCTGCATTCATCTGAGTGATTCACCATCAAAATGTCCTGACCAAATCCGTGTTCTAACAATGGTCAGAAAAACACTGTTTTATGCATTTATCACTTTCTCTGTAAGATAATACTCTCACCTTAGTTCAGCTGGATCAGAAGGATGAATGAATTATTAATCTGGGCAGCGTTCAGATCTGGGGGAGGGGAGGAGCACCAATATTATGAATTATCTTATGAATACAATATAAATTATTCAGCAGCTATGCATCCTTCTCACAAAGGAAATAAAACATTTTTTGGCTGTAATAGGCTTGCAGACTCCCAAACAGAGAAGGAAGGAAAGAAAGAAAGAAAGATGAATCCTAAAGCGTAAATGCAAACAAAAAAATATAAGTAACCGTGATCTTAAAGACCTCATTGGCAAAGTTTGCCCATGTCACATTTACCTGTGACTTTGTCCACCATTTTAGGGGGAAAAAAACCTAATTTTCTTAAGATAAACACTTGTAAAGCTCTAGTTTTACTTAGGTAAGTTAATTTTATTGTATTTGTTTATTGCCTTTTGTGTGTGTGTGTGTAATGAAATCTCATACATTCTGTAATATACCAACTTTCATTAATTAGAACAAAACATCTTTAAGATTAAAACTGTATTCTTGCCTGTGGTAATTTTACCATGAGTTTAACAAAGCCAGAAGTCAACCCTAAAATTTCAGTAATTAGGGGAATGACTGTACACAGAATTTTGGGCTTACTGTTTTCCTTTTCGAGTTCACACTCTTTCACAGCTGTAAAGACTTGTGGTTTAAAACAGAAAGGCAGCTTGTGTGAGTTACACAAGTGAGGTCTTTCTGATCAAATTGAAGATATTTTTTTTTTTCCCTAAACATTTCTTTTTACTTTACTTTGCTAGCTGCAGTATCTCCCACTCATTGCTGTACTTCTGCAAAGAAATTGTTCTGCCAAATGCAACTAAAGTGTACTGAAAGTACTTAACTGATCTGTTGATGGATCATGTAAATACTCTCTTTAAAGAGGTACTAATTGTAGAGATAATTATATGCATTTTAAGGGACTCTATTTTTATTGACAACCTCGCTCAATAATAGCAACCCATTTTATGAGCAATACAATCATACAAAGGAAATGCTTGCATTCACTGTAAAATAAATAAGTGCAAAATTCAGTTTAGGGGGTGGAAAAGCAAATTAGATATCACCTACAAGATGTCCTTTTCTCTCTGTCATTCTTTCATACCCTGGCTCCATCTCCATGCAGAACATCAAGCATGAAACCTGTCCACAGCTTCATAATAAAGATCTGAAATTTGCTTTGCATATTCTTCTGCAGAAAGAAAACCAGGACAAGCCCCATGACTGCTGCAAATGGAAATAGCTCCATTGGCTGTAGCAGTGCTCTGCTGCACTGCACTTCTTCTGGACATGCTTCCTACAATTTGAAGCATTTCTGTTGCAGAGAAAATGGGACACCATTTCTCTTTGCTGTCTCTCAGAAATCACTTCAGATTGATCCACCTTAGGAAAAATACATTGCTTTTATTACATTCATTAGATATGTTATATTTTAACCTATTTTATACCATCATAAATTCTTGTACCTTACCCAAACTCAGTTTATTTTATCCTTTGTTTAAGGGAAGGCATACTGCTGCAACCACCTCTACACCATGAAAGTTTTATTTAAAATTATACTTAATAAGAAAAGTAAGCCTCTAACCTTTCTAGTTCCCCATTCTAGTTAGTTCTAGGCAAGCCCCTTGTTCCCCTTTGCTTGGACATACCTTTGAGGGATGAGTAGGATAGACTTTGGCTGGGAGGAGCATTGTGCTGTTGCATGAGCTCAGGCCCTTCATGGTTGGTCACAAACACCCCATGGCTGACCCCATGCTAACCTGCAGAGCAGGGTTTTAGTTTCAGAATCATAGAACAATTAGAATTAAAAGTTGGGAAAAGACCTTCAAGGTCATAGAATCCAACCTTTGACTCGGTCAACCAGACCATGGCACTGACTGCCACATCCAGTCATTTCCTGAGCACCTCCACAGATGGTGACTCCACCACTTCCCTGGGTAACCCATTCCAATTATTAACAACCCTTTCTGTGAAGAAATTCTTCCTGATGTCCAGCCTGGAAATCCTCTGGCACTGCTTAAGGCCATTTCCTTTTGTCCTGTTGCTAGTTGCCTTTATTTTAGAAATAAGAAGGGGAAATTGCTTCTCTACAATTCTGTCACTACGAGATCTTCCAAGAAAAAAACAGAAACCTCAAGATAAAACTCATTTGCTACTCTCAAAAAGAAGGAAAAGCCTCAAGAAATCATTGTTACTCTGTTCCTAGCTTTGGGTAGATCAGGGACTGAACACAGATTAATCCCAAACTTTGGGTTCTGATTACTACTGAGAAGTAAAAAGTGGCCACAATTGGATGGGAGCTAATAAGGATCCTAGTACAATGCTAAACAAAGACATCTTACAATGCATCTGGAACAACATAGCTGTTCTCTTTGAACTGACAGGATGCAGCAAAAGACTGCATCCTTGGTCCTGATGAATTCAGTGGGGTCTTTGTGAGGGTAAAGGCTAAAGTGTGAGATCCAAGGCACATGGCTTTACATGAAGCATGTTTGCATATTTTGTCTGTGTGTTTCTTGTGCAAATACATACACATAAAAATAAACATATGGTTGTGAGCCCTCACACACTACTGAAAAAGAAGTAATTTCATGGGTTTGTTTTGGCTAATAAATCTGATGATTGTTTTGTTGGTTTACAGCAATTTGTAGACTTAGTAAGAGAAGATAACACTAAAGTTAACAATCACCCCACCAGAAAGATTCAGGCAGTTGGTGCCTTTGCAAGCCATCAGGAAGCTTCCACAGAAGCTCATCCTTGTAGAACACAAGCTGGTTAGCTGCTTCTGGCACCGGGCAAATAGAAGAGGCAAAAAGTAATTATATTCTCTTCAGTGATCACACTACAGTTGCAAATGCTCACATGGCTCTGGCTTGCAGATAAATCCTTCTAGCTGAACTACTCATTACTCTTACAAAAGTAAACATAAACACTGATGAGTGCAAACATAGACTGTTACGGAAATTCAGTGATATCTGAAAATCTTGCGGCTGCTCTTACTCCCAAGTAAGTCCAAGTTCATCTGGAGAGACTAGAATTTGCTGAACTGAGAGTTCCAAAAGACTGAAAAAACACCCAAGCCAATGTTTTCGCTATCTGGAAAGTTATGGAGCAATCAGCTTGAAAAATTACAGGCTCTCTCACCTAATCTTGAAGCTGATTCTGTGAACACTTAGTGCTGAAATTAGACACCACTGTAGGTGGTATCATTTTAACCTGATGGGATCCCTGTGTTGTAAAAATCCTTAGCATATTGGTTTAAGTATTTTTGCCTCAGGGTAATTTCAGTATCTTGCCCCTTTGTGTTCCAGTAGAAAAGCAAGTGAACAAATGTACAAATATGCCATGGTAAACATGTAAAGACACTGCTTCTACTCTTACCACAGAGGAATTGATCTAACTTCATTAACATACAGACATGGAAAACTTGATTGAAAAAATAATTGAAAAAGAAATTGCAAATAGCATTACACTAGAAGTCTTGTAAAAATGTTGGTTTTCCACATAACCTTTCTTTCAAAAGCATTTAATTCTTGATAATGTATAAATGTTTATATTCAATTCAAAGTTTTTCTTTTAAAAAAAGGAAGAAACATAGTAAATTTAATTACTATAAACCCAAGTGTACTTTCAGTTCCACTTCTTTTATATTTATGAAAATTTTGGGCTCATCTTGCATATTTCAGTTATGTTTTCTCCAGTCTTTCATGGCTGACAGAGTTAGAGATTAATTTTAGATAAGTTTAGAATTAGATGGTTAGCAGCCTTAATATTAAAAAAAAAAAAAAACCAAAACCTGAAAACAAGTAAAAGCTTAGGCCTGACATGCTAATTCTATTCTAAGGGTAAGTAGAGAAATATTTTAGAATTAGTACGTAAATGATTCAAAATATTTCAAGTTGACAAACAATTTTTCATCTTCCATTGAAAAGTTTTAATTTAATGAAAATGAAATATTTAGAGTCTTGAAAATAAAAGAACAAAAGATCCTAGTACAGAAAATACTAAACAATGTAATCAGTTTTGCTCTTTTAATATTTCCCCTCTTAATCAAGAAAAAAAGAAAGAAAAAAAGCCAGCAGCCTACACAGAGCCAATTACAGAGAAAAATCATAAGCAACTGCAGCCTGTGAAATACTGCCAGCCACAAATTTACCATGACACAATGCAGAGGAAGCTATAGTTTGAAGTCCAAGCTGTCAAATCTGAATTTGGAAGTCTCAAAATGCATAGTTAAACTTAGTGACATTAGGAAGATATTAGGAGATGGATGGCCAAGAGGCACCCAAGAACTACCTCATTCCTACTATCTCCCCCTAACTTATGTTTCTAATACAAACATTGAGGAAGAAAACCTAGCACTGTAGGATTCAATGAAAAGGGAGGAAGGGAGGGAGGGAGGGAGGAAGGGAGGGAGGGAGGGAGGGAGGGAAGGAAGGAAGGAAGGAAGGAAGGAAGGAAGGAAGGAAGGAAGGAAGGAAGGAAGGAAGGAAGGAAGGAAGGAAGGAAGGAAGGAAGGAAGGAAGGAAGGAAGGAAGGAAGGAAGGAAGGAAGGAAGGAAGGAAGGAAGGAAGGAAGGAAGGAAGGAAGGAAGGAAGGAAGGAAGGAAGGAAGGAAGGAAGGAAGGAAGGAAGGAAGGAAGGAAGGAAGGAAGGAAGGAAGGAAGGAAGGAAGGAAGGAAGTCAGAATAGTTGATTTGAGAGTAAGGAGAGTTGTCCTGGTAAAGAATGAAAGAATAGTTTTGGCTTGTAATGAAGGTTTCTACTGATTTATTGAACCTGGTTCTCCCTTGCTGCTTAGTCTTTGAAACCACTTTCTGTGTTACTTAGGAACTGCAACAATTAAAAAAAAAAAAAAACTTATTTGGAGTGCATTCATCCCTACTGCATACAGTGCTTTTCCAGTAGTTATAAGGTATTAAAAATTAAAGGTCTAATATTGCCAAGGAAGTAGTGGCAAATCCACTTTTGGTTTCAAGAGGAACAAGACAGAAACTTAAAATTGATTTTATAGCATTTGAATGTCTTAATTTAAATATCCAGTTATTAAACATAGCTGGCCAAAGCAGGAAATTAAGAAGTATATTTTCAATCATTAAGTATTAATTTTTATATCATTTTGCATATCATAATACTGTATTTTAAACATTTCCTAGTACTGTATTTTTAATTTAATATTCGAAAGTGAATTGAGTCACTTCTCCCTCTAGTGCATTTTCATTTGTGCCCATGTAAAGCACAGGAACCCATGAAGAGAGGCTCTAAACTGTACCAGGTCAACTACAGCCATATAGAAATTAGGACTGAAAGGCAGGCCTGATACCTTGCCCTTGTAATAGTTTGGTTTACTTCTAGAGCAAAGGCTTTGGACATCATCCATGTTTCCTCTCTTTCTTAAATAAGGTTCTGGGAAAAACTTTTGGAATATGAAAAAACCCCTAAGCCAAAAGCTTCAGAGAAAATGTTTGTTTTATACAAAGCTGTTCCTGTTAAAAATAGAAACAGTCCACTTCACACACACCTGCACAAATAACACAGGTGCAAATTGGGAAGGCAAAATAAAACTTCTTTGTTGTCAGTGTATTAACGACATATTTCATGAAAATTTGTATCAAATAACCAATATGGAAATATTTTGCCAAGCACACTTTGGTTTCTCAGAGGTCTATGCTTGCAGGTTTGCTAGAAAGAACCATTGTGATAGTTTGCTCTAAGCATATCATGTAATAAGATGGGCCTTAGGACCTCTTGCTGCCCTCTGAGGCTCAGCAGTCGTGTTTGGTTTAAGATTCCAGTAAAAGGACATCCCCACCAGCTGCTTCACTGCTTAAATTCCTTAAAAACCTGCTACTTGCCTGTAACTTTGAGCTGTAGATCTCCCTATGTTTGTGGGATAGACTGAGAAGTCCTCTCACAGCTCTTTTCCCTCATTCATTATTCCAGAGGATTGTTACTTCATTGGTAAGTTAAATGCATCACTGTCTTTAAAAATAAGCCTTTTCCCAATCCTTTTGTCATTATCAGTACTCTTCTCTGTAGTTCCTCCATCATCCTTCTTGAAGTGCAGATAATTAAATGGGACTGCTTTAGCAGACATCACAACACCAGTGCCAAGCAGAGATCGTTCAGCCTCTGTTCTCCTTCCTGACACATCCATTTCTGTGTCCCCAGCATTACAGCAGCACTTGGGGCCACTGCACCACACAAGGTTAATTTTCTTCCAGCATTAGCATCACATATATGAGTTTCCTCAGAGTCCTTCTCCCCTCTATTCACTGTTCCCCAAAAATGGCAGCTTACATCTAGAAATGATACATCATACCTTGTATGCTCCAGTAGCCGTAGAGATTGTGCAAGGAAAAACTGTTTTAGATTTCTTGAACCAAAAATTTTGCATTTGGCAAGGAAAGCAATCCGTATGTCTTACATTTTACAACAGTGAATCATGCTTTAAATCCTGAGTAATCCCAGTGAATTAAGTGAAACCTTTTAAAGTGTAAAATATTATACAATGCAATGTCAATATAAACAGGGAACTGTCACAGACTGCATCTACACCACTCAGTCTAAAACAGGAATGCACTTCTGAAACTAATATCCTGACCCTCTCCCCGTGCTGAGCTTTGGGACACAGATCAGAGCAGTTTCTGAGTATGAGAACTGCTTTTCCCTGGGTGGAACTAACCCAGCCAGGATGTCCAAGGTGCTCCAGTCAGGCAGCCTGCATGCCCAGCCCCAGGAGGCACCTGGATGCTGATGCTGGTGCCATGCAGACACTTGTTCCTTACACCCCTTTTTCATCCTGTCCACCTGCCCACAGACACGTCTCTGCATGCACACTCCTCATGAGAGGGATTGGGCTCTCCCCCTTCCCTTTGTCCTGACAAGGTCCCCACTGGGGACCAAAGACCACTATTAACAAGAATTCTTCAGGAAGATTGGGCCCAAGGGTAGACTCCTGGTTCCCACCTCACTTTAGCCACTTTGAGAAGTGTGCCAGCAGGGCTGCTCCTGCTGCTGGCCTTAGACAGTAAGATAATCCTCAGAGGACCAGGGCAGACATCTGACAGCACTCTCACAACACTCAGGATTCATACACCTCCAGAAAACTCAGCAGCTAGGGGTGATGATGCAAGTTAACATCTCTCACATCCATAGCATGATTTCCTGCTAAGTCTGGCTTCTCTGCGGGAGAACTGATCCTGTTCACTGTCTAGGTGTTTCACTCTCTTGCAGCCACCTCCTAGGTAGAACTGCTTTTTCTTCTAAAATCTTTCATGGGAGGAAAAAAGGTTTGAAATTATAAACTGTCCCAGACATTAATTCAGCACAGCTGGGGCCATGCAACATTGCATGGATGAGGAAAGACAAGAAAAGAGATGATCTGATCACCCCTCTATTCTTTCTATTCCAGACTGGCAGGAGGCCAAACTGTCTCTAAGAGTAAATTAGAGCAACATAAAAAATCTCTGTTCCATCTGAGGATCCTAAGGGACCCATACTGCTAGCTCAGCCCTTCGTGTCAGCCCACTAAATAGATCAGAGGAGTGTAGATTATATACATCAAAGTTTCTGATTTATTTTACTTTAAGTAATAACAAGTACGTGTTCAACATACTAAAGAATATTTTCCAAATAGTAGATAGGAGTGTTGCCCTAACTTTTGTAGATTTTTGGAAGAATTACCAGATTTGTTCTCATGATCTTGTAAAAAGAAGCTAAAACACATCCAGTGTGATGCCTACCTAATACACAGTGTACCTGGGCAGCAGATGTGCATTGGCTGTATAATATCATGGGGAAGGAATTATGAATAGTGCATCCCTCTTTGCAACCTCTGCAACAGAGTAACAGCATCAAAATTCTTATCAGAGGTTATTAGATTAGATTGAATTCCTGTTAAAGCCTGAGGAATCTAAATCTTCACATCTCAAAATGGTGGATGAAAAATGTTCACTAGAAAGTACAGGTATTACAGGCCACATGAATCAAACTACAGAGAGAAACAGGATAGAAAAATGATCAGACCATGCTTCCTTTGCAAAATCAAAAAATTTCTGACAGTTTTGTCTTCCAGAAACCTTGAAACAAGGTTTTCCACTTTACTTTTTTATTTCTGATACTGTTGTTTTACTTGAGAGATCTACTTGCACAAGTGGTCATGAATTAAGCCAAATTTTTCAGTCTAATCCAAAATATATCAATAAAGTCATATGTGAAGGAAAAAAAAACAAACAGTGATGGTCTCAATTCCTGAAAATATCTTAATCAATCAGAATTTCCTTCTAAAATTGAAACTCTTGGTATTAACAAGCGGGTAAATAAGAAAATGTTTTTTGATGCTGTGAAATAGTTGCTCACATGAGTGACTCCATCAGAACATTTACCTGAAGAATATCAAATACTGTAAAGATGCTCACAAAACAGAAGTCAAAGCTTGCTGCTACAGAAGTGCTAAATAGTAATAATAATGTGCTAAAAGTCTTTACTTTCCCACCACAAATAGTTTGGCAGGACACCTCATAATAGAAAAGCTAGGTATTTAACATATTTGTAAGTGTGATTTGTAAGGGCCTACCATGTCACCTTTCCATGTATTGAGTATCTACATACAGCAACATGAGAATGGCATAGGGCCCCTCTGTCCCAGTGCTGCGGGGGATATCTATTCAAGTTCAGTTTTCATTATTGTATCAAAAGTTTGCATATGAAACTGTCTTAAAAACTTAATTAGCAGATAATAATTTTTTTCAGTCTGTAACAGGAGTAAATAATTAATCTCCATTTCAGAGTGGCTTGGGGTTTTTTTTGGTTTTTTTTTGGGGGTTGTGTTTGTTTTGGTTTTCTTGGTTGTTTTTTCTTTGTGGGAAGAATTATTTAACTAAAGCAATCTAAAAGAAAAAGCCATTATTTATTTTTAATTATTCACTTTTTCATGAGAACTTACTTTTATTTAGAGAATGCAAAACATGGGGAGAGGGGTAAACATAGAAACAGTTACCAACACAATACAAGATGATGAAGCACTAGAAAAATAACAATGGATTTCATCTCGTAAAACACAAAATATTTTGCCTTATGATCCCATTATCTCCCCAGTAGGCCAACCCTGCTGGCCCTTGACTTTGATTGTTTCAGGTTAGAGTTTCCATTTTAATGAGGGTAAGAAACCTCAGCTCTGGCTCCCTTCATTGGGAGTTGCAGGGCTGTGGCACTACTGCTGATCACCATCGCAGCGTCACACATTATAAAACTGGAAAAACAAGGCTCTTAAAAAATGGTGATTTCTTTTATATGTGGTTACTTCGGGGTCTTCTTTTACACAAAGACCAAAACTATTGCAGTGGCCAGAGTAGTAATTCACTCTTCTGTCTTTTACTCTACCGTCACTTTATAGTTGAGGATTTTTTTTTTTTTTTCATTTTAATTGGAAAAAGCCCAAGTCTTTATCATGGGTCTGTGCAGCTCCTCTTAGCCAAGCATAGCCTGAAAAAAAGTGCCTTCCTTGATAACCTTCATTTGAAGTTCTCAGCAAGGATTACGTCAATATTTAACCCTGTCTCCCTGGGGGTGGCTGCCGGGTTTCCTGGCGTGGCCAGAACACGGCTGCACAGAGCCCGGGAAACAGGGACCGGACTGGCCACAGCCTCAGCTCGGGAATGAGGGGCAGGCGGATACAGCCCCCCAGACCTGCCCTCTCCTGCTTGTCCTGCTCCCTGCAGGACTGCCTTAAACTCCACCGGGAACAGGCAGCAGCGCCTGTGGCCCGTTAGAAAATAGAAGTCACGTCCTTGTATCAGTGTGACGTTGCAATTTAATTTCCTTGCCATCACAATGCCTTCAGCTGCCCAACAAGATTTCCTTGCCTCCCTGAGTGTCCCTGCCCGCCAGCAGAGCAGGCCAGGCCTGGCCAGGCTGGGCCCGGCTGTCCGGGTCACGGTGCCTTTCGGGGCCGGGGGCTGCAGCGCTGCGGTGGGTCCATGGGCAGCGCAGGACGAGCGGGATGTGTGCGGCTCCTCGGCAGCGCAAACCCCAACACACGGCTGGGAACGCTGCCAGGACAGACCTGCAGTGCTGCCGCTCACCAAAGCCTGCGGCTCCCGGTGTCCCCTCACCCTCCTGGCCATGCTGGGCCACCTCCTTGGCGTGGGGACAAGGACGGGACCGACACAGCAGGGACAGCTCCATCGCTGTCCCCAGAGCACTCAAGGAGAGCCTCAGCTTCCGTGCTGGGTGACAGCACCTTGAGAGCTCTGCAGGGCTTCACTCAGGACCATTCTCTGATGAGTTCACCTCATTTGTAAGCCCACAGCACTGCAAAAGCAAGCAAGCAAACAAAAAAGCACAGGAGCTAAAAATTCTGGCCCATCTCGCCATGAATCTGGAGAGTGTTTTCTGTTTGTTTACATTGCAGAGTAATAAAAACGTAATGTAGGTTTTGCATTTGGGGGAAAATAAGGGAATGGGAGCTTACTTAGGAAGGGAGACACGTGTCTGCCTGTCTGTCTGAGCGCAGATGGCCTCGCACTGCAGTCTCGAGGCTCTGAATATGAAAATGAATCACATCAGCCCGCAACATTTCCAGAGTTCTGCTTTCAACACGTATATGAATGTATATAGCAATGATCTTTGTTGTCCTGACTTGGGTGATGTCATATTTTTCCATCAGGATACTGGGTGACAGCACATTTGTAAGCTTTGGGCTAAATGTATAATAAGCATGAAATTCCCTTTAATGTCAAAGTAAGACCAAAAGAGAAAAAAATAGTGGAAAGGTCATATGGAAAAAACCTCTTACAATAAATATGACTTTTGGGGCCGCGCGAGTCTGACTGTCACCGGGATGAGCCCACCGAGGCAGACAACCCGGCAACATCCCGATAATCTTATTATTTGCATGACATTAGCCATGAGCCGGGGGATGGGGAGGGGTGGGGGAGGAAGACCGCCGAGAGCATACTGGCGGCCGGGGCGCGGTGCGGCCCTCCCGGCGGTGCGGGCGCGGTGCGGCGCGGCCGGGCGGGGCCGCGGGGCCGGGGGCTGGGCGCGGCGCGGATTGGCGTGCGCAGCTACTCGCGGCGGTGCGGTAGCGGCGCGCGGGGCCCTGCGGAGCGCGGTAATGATGTCAACTTGTTATTTACTTTCCAGCGCCGGTGACGGCGCAGCGCGAAAGGAGAATCAATCAGCCGCCGGGTGACCCGCCAGGCGCAAAAACAGGGAGCCGGGCGGGGAGGGGAAGCACATGGAGCCGCGTTGCATCATCCGCCCGGGGGTGGGGGGACACGGCCGGGACACGGGGACGCGCGTGGGACGGGCGCGCTGCAGGCTGGAGAGTGGCAGCGGTGCTGCCCGCGGGTGTCGCGCCCCAGCCAGATGCAATAAAGCCCGTTTGTGCTGACTCACAGCCCGCCCGGCCCCCGCGCCCCGGGGCGCTGACTGGGCACCGCCGCCCGCCCCAGGCCGGGGCAGCGGTGGCGGCGCGGGAGCGCTCCCGCAGCGCCGCCCGTGCTGTCCGGCCGCGCCACGGCGCGGGACGAGCGGCCGCGTCCCGGGCGCCGGAGCGCGCCCCGCGGTGCCCTGCGCGGGCAGCCCGAGCGGGGCCGGGCCGGGCCGAGCGTGCGGGGCGCAGGGGGCGGCCGCGGGCACCGCGCGACCCGCGCGCCGGGCCGGCACTGGGGAGCGCAGCGGTGCCCGGCGGGTGGGGGAGGGGAGGGCAGCACTGCCCTCGGCCTGCGTGCCGGGCTTGTCACCGGGTTTCGGTTGCGGGGGTGTCAAAGCACAACATAACCACAGGCGGGGCGAGGGCTGGCGGCACCCCGGGGCATCCCCGGGGGCGTTGGCGGCGGCGCCTCCTCGAGTTGCGCGTCCCGGCGTGCGGGCCGCCGCAGGTGGGGAGGGCGCGGCCGGTTCGCCCCGCCCGCCCCGGCGCTCCCGGTGCGCCCCCTCCCCGCCGTCCCCTCCCTCGCTCCCGCCCGGTGGCGGCGGCCCCGGGCGCGGCTGTGGCTCCCCCTCGGCGCTGCTCCCGCCGCCGCCGCGCGTCCGCACCGGCCCCGCCAGCCCCCCCTCACCGCTATTCCGCCCCAAAACTTTCCGTTTCCCCCATCCCACTCTCCGGGACTTCCTTGTGCCGCCCGTGCGCGCGGAGAGGGGGGGGAGGAGGCGTGTGCGGCGGCGGCGAGGGGGGATTCGCAGCCTCCTGGCAGGCTGGCCGGGACCCCGGGGGAAGAGGAGTTGCACCATGCGCGGCAAGTGAGGGAAAGTCTCCGCCAGCAGCAGCGCCGCCGCCCCCCGCAGAAGTTGGGGCTCTCCCCGCCCGCGGGAGCGGGAGCTGTGCCTTTAACGCCCGCTGCGCCGCGAGGTGAGTTCCCGAGGCGGATTATTCATCCCGGGGACCCTGTTGTGGTTTCTTTTCCCCTCGTCTTTTTCTTCTTCTTTTTTTTTTTTTTTTTTTTTAATTTATTTTTAAATTTATTTTTAAATTTCCCCTTTTCTTAGGCTTGTCCTTGCCGGCGCAGCCCCCCGAGCTCAGCCCAGCCCGGGGCCCGCTGTCCCCCGCGTCCCCTCTGCAGCCTGACCCGCCCGGGGGGGAGGGGGCCGCTCAACCGCCGCTTGTTATGACGAAGTTTTTTGAACACGGACGTTTTGGGGTCGGTTTGGGGGTTTTGGGGTGTTTTCTTTGGGCCGAGGGGATGTGTGTGTGTGGGGTTGCCGTGCCCCTGGCCGGTGTTTTGCAGCTGCCCCCGGCCAGAGCGACCCCGGGGCGTGGGGGAGGGGAGGGGGCCAGTTTCTCCTACTTCTCAGACAGTATTTTAATGTATGGGGGTTTATTAAAAATTAAAAAAAAAAAAAAAAAAAAGCTCGGGGAGGGGGAGAGAAATGCGAGGCATTCACGCTCCAGTGTGGAGTTTGCAGAGCCTGTGTGGGGGAGGGGATCCCATTCATCGCCAGGGCTTGAATCAGCAGCGGGCGGAGGGGCCGGTCGCTCCCTACATCGAAGTTTACTTCCAAGTAGGTAAACAAGTTGGCTGCTCGCCCCCACCCCGTGCCCGGCCCCGAGCCGCGCTGCCCCGGCCCCGCTCCCAGCGCCGCCGGCGGGCCGGGGGCGCGGGCAGCCCCTCAGGCCGCGGCCGCGGGCCCCGACCTGTTGCACGGCCCGGCCGGCGGGCCCAGCCCTGGCGGCGGGCGGGCCCGGCGCTGTCACCGGGCCGGGTCCCCATTTTGTGGTGCGCGTTCAGTCTCGGCGGTGGGGCTGCTGCATGGGTTCGGTGCGCGGCCGAATACTGGTGTGGTGTGATGTACAGCGAGTGACCCTTGACCTATTTAATGATATGTTGTTGCGTTCTCGGGCGGGCATCCCGCACAGCGCAACAAGGGGCAAAACCACCAAGCCACACCCTAAAAGTTCGGCTCGCATATTAATTCCTCAAAGTCGGCGTTTAGACGGAATAAAGGCTCCCCTTTATGTGTTGCCTTAACATGCCTCTTTGGTGTTCTGCACGAGGATTCATTGGTACGGCGTTCCTCCCTTCCTGGCGCACGAGCCCTGGAGTGTGGATGTGGATGTGAGCGGAGGGGGAGGGGAGCCGGGCTGCTCGACAGGGCTCACCCACCGCCTTCTCCAAAACAGGAAAATATTGCAGCATACTGTTGCAGAAAACTAAAATATTCCATTGGAAGTACTGGTGATTTGAAATAAAATGGAGTGTAAAATTAAAATTTCAAGACTAGTGTTTTAGGCTGGTAGTATGAAAATGAACATATTGTGCCAGAGGGAGATCTAATTGTAGGTAATAAATGCAAAGTCTTTACTGTTGACAAATATGTCGTATCTTTCTTCCATATCCCATTTATTAGTGGTCTTTTAACCAAAGGATGTATAAGGTTTAACATCATATACCTTGTGTACCATGTGACTGCACATACTGGGTTTAGGCCTCTCCCTGTCCTGCAGTCAGTGTTCTGTCATGTACAGAGACATTGGGCAGGTTTTAAATTAAATGTATCCATTCTGTGATAGCAGATGTTGTTGGCAAAGAGAGCCAGATTTATCCTAGTGTGTGTTTTGGTGTTGTTGTTTTTTTGGTCTGGCTTTTTTAAAAAACAATTACAGATAATAATTGCAACATCTCAACGACAGCAATAGTAAAACAGGGAAGCTTTCCCACAGAAGATTTGTAGAGGGGGTGGGAGGAAAAAGGAAAGCAAGAGGGGGAGGATGCTATCACATAAAAAATGCGTTAAACCTTTCTTTATGTGCTGTATGTAATAATGGTAAAAACAGTGGAGATTTGAGCAGAGCTGCTATAGTTGTCTCAGTGTTTAACACTTTCAGTGAGCTGTGCAATAGCTGGGGGCAGGGCAGCCCTGAGTGTACTGACTGGGGAAGGAGATGCTGGAGAGCAGTACAGGAGAGGCACCTGCAAATGCTGGCCAATGGCAAATTGGACATGAGCCAGCAGAGCCCTGGAGTCAGGAGGGCCAAGCCTGTCCTGGGGGCATCAGGCACAGCATGGCCAGCTGGGCAAGGGAGGGATTGTCCTGCTCTGCTCTGGGCTGGGGCAGCCTCACCTCCAGTGCTGGGGGCAGCTCTGGGTGCTGCAATAAAAGGAAGACATTGAACTATTAGAGAGTGTCCAAAGGAGGGCCATGAAGGTGTGAAGGAGGAGAGGAAGGTGTATGAGGAGTGGCTGAGGGCACTTGGTCTGTTGAGATTAAAGGAGACTGAGGGGAGATCTCATTGCAGTCTGCAGCTTACTGCTGAGGGGAAGCAGAGGGGCCGGCACTGATCTCTTCTCTGTGGTGACCGTGACAGGACCTGAGGAAATGGCCTGAAGCTGTGGGCAAGTTTAGGTTGGATGTTGAGAAAAGACTCTCCACTCAGAGAGTGGTTGGGTGTTGGAACAGGCTCCCCAGGGAAGTGGTCACAGCACCAAGTCTCATAGGGTTCAAGGAGCATTTGTACAATGGTGCACATGGTGCGATTCTTGGGGTGTCCTGTGCAGGGACAGGAGTTGGACTTGATGATCCTTGTGGGCCCCTTCCAACTCAGTATATTCTATAATTTTAAAGTTGGTTTTTTTTTTTCCTCCCCTCTAAGATGAAAAAGAGTGTCTCAGAAGCAAAGAGAATTAAAAATTACACATACATGTAAACACTGGCAACTGCACAACTCTCCAGGTCTCTTAGGACATAAAAAAGCCCTCTGCGGATAAGTTGTCATCTGAATATATTCTCTGCCCTTCCCCCACCCAGTTGAGTAAGATGACTCCACTGTTCTCTGCTATGTCACTAGTGCTTTTTTTTTTTTTTTTTTTTTTACTGATTGTAGATATTCTTCACAAGAAGTATCTCAAGAGCAAGAGTAAGTTAAATCATTGCTAGGGAAGGGACAATTGTCAGGTTGCCCTGAATTGTCAGATTTCTACTCCACCAGTTTGCCCAGTTTTCACCAAATCATAGAATGTGCTTAGTTACAAGGGACCCACCAAAACTGAGTCCAACTCCTGGCCTTGTGCAAGACAGCACCAAGAATCCCACTATGTTATCAGGCTTAGTGCTGTGATCTCTTCCCTGGGGCACCTGTTCCAGTGCCCAGCCACTCTTGGGGTGAAAAACATTTGTCTGGTATCTAAGCTAAACATTCCCTGATTTAGTTTCATGCTGTTTTGGTCCTGTCATTGATTGTCAGATGAGCTTTTCTCATCTTTGTGATGACGGGGACCAGAAGCAGACGTGCTGTCCACTTGATATGTCTGATGTGCCATGGCTCCTGGAAGAGCTTCCTGAATGGAGAGTCTTCCTCTGGCAGCAGCAGCTGTTAAAGGCCTGTCATCCCTTTGCTTGGAAGGAGTAGAGGAGAATGTCTCCAAGTGTGGATGGGATCTTATTTCTCAGTAGCCAAGTCAGCAGTGTGATGCTTGGGATTTAGCGATGTGCTCTGTTTGGTTCATTGTGGACATGAGGCTGGAAAAGCCATCCTAGGTTTTAGGTTTAGGTTGCTGGGTGATTGCTGCAGGTAGCAGGGTCAGTGCATGCTTCAGTGCTGCTAGCCCTTGCTCTTTGCTGCTGCTACCAGTCCAGAGCTAGATTTCATGTTGTATTAAATTGATGCTGTTTGAATTTTAGTAGTGCCAAGGGGCCCCCATTCAAATCAGGGCCATTTGGGGGAATATTGTAGATGGTGGTTCTCGCCCTAAACAGGTTGTAATGTAAGTGAGGGAGACAAAAAGTCAGGAGGGTAAATGCTGGGAAAAACTGACTCAGGGGAACAGCAGCTGATTGTGGTGCCTTATCTGCAAGACCACGGTGTGATCTCAGCTGGTAGGAGAGAGGAGAGTTGTTCACACCTGGCAGCACTGCTGCTGGTAAATCTGTCTGCTCTGCCCAAAGAGGGGTGGGCATCATAACATGATCCATATCCTGGATTTGCTTTACTACTGCTCTTTTAATTCCTAGTACTTTAGATTATGTACACCAGCCTGCCTTTAAAGTGATCCAGGTTTTGTAACTCTTGGGACAGCTTCTTTTTTTCATAATCTTCATTATGAGGCAAGATGGAAGTAATTTTGTAAACTCTTTTTTCAGCTGCTAAATTAAACCTCCACTCCCTCTTCCCCTCCCTCATCTTGCCTATTTTTAGTTAGGAGGAAATAGCTGACCTCTTTACAGCAAGAACCCAGACCCCCTGGGTGCCATTTATAGGTTTCTACCAAATGGCCTACTTGGACAAGTTGGTTGAAATTAAACAAAAACATTGGAACTACAGCTGTACATAGGAATAGCCTTCCTGTCAGTACAAAATCTGTCATTTTAATGGTACTGAAACAAGCATACAAAGGTGAAAAATAGGGTTTAGGTTATTTTTCTTCAGTGTTCAAGAGAATATTTTAAAGGCTTTTTTTTGTTGTTGCACTCTGATCATTAATATAATGGGATTTTGTTTAAGGATGACCTATAGTGTTTTGTTTTACAGTCACAGGAAGTTCCCTGAAGTTAGGGCTGTGTAAAAGCTAGAAGCAGTCAAAGAAGGGTGTTCATTTAGAAAACATCATCAGTTCTTACCAGTTGTCTTCTTGTGTAGAGATTTTGTCCTAGACAGAGATTTATAAATTATAGTTATTAATGTTTAGTAATTCTGTAGAAATACAAATTTGCTTCTACTAGCTTAACTGAAAACAAGTTTAACTCCACGATGGGTATGTGAGTTTTTGAGGTAAAGGTGCACAGGCCTTTTACGCTGCTGTTCTTGAGCCACTTTTCCTATGCATATTTGTATTTATTTTAGTGATACTAAAAATACTGGCCTGTAGCAATAATTACTGCATTTCTTCATTCGTTGTTTGAGAAGAGAAGAATATATTGCCTCTGTTATCTTCTCTTGAGGTCCCAGCCACCAGTCCCTTTCTGTACTTTGGGTTATGATCATGACTGCAGCTTGGGGTTGGGTGCATCTGATGATGTGACTTCCATCTTTATAATCCTGTCCGCTTTATGCAATTAAAGGGGCATTGTGATGTTTAACCCCATTTTTTGGCCACCTCTGTTGTTAGTATGAACAATTAATATGTGTCTTGTTTAAACTGAAGTGCTTGTAAAAATTCATAATTTTGTGTGAAGTTACAATGGAAATTTCTGCCAAGAATCCTGTGGTGTTCATGTAGTACAAAATCATGATGATAGTACTGTAGTATGAAGAAATAATTATTTTAATGTTTTAGCTAAGTGCATTGCATAACTACATTTTGGCTTGGATGTTGAGCCTTAGTCATTTGCTAGGCGAAGTTACACAGCCCACTGAACATGTGGACAAACAGTGTCTCGATGCTTAGATGGCACAACTTAGGGCCTGTTTCTGAGCAGATGAGTGGTACTAATAATGTCTAATAATTCTCTGTATATGGTCATCAAAATATTCTCATCTCATTAAGTAGTGAGTTTTATTGACCCTTTGCTATTGCAAAGTGAAACAAAGCTTTTTAAAGACCGGTGTTCTCCATTAGTATGCAACAGTTGCTCTGTACTTCAGTGCCATGCAAAGTGTGATTGCATTTACTGACCCAAGTTTCATTTAGGCTGCTAATTCTTAGTTACAGTTTAACCTCTTACCACTGTGTAGTGGTGTTAGAATGTGTTCTCTTATATAAAGTCATAATTTTATTAAATGGAAAAATGTAGTAACATTAATTATGATTTAATGGTTTTTTTCCTTATTGAAACACAGCTTTCTCATACGTGCAATAAATTACCCATAGAGCAAAAAAGCAACATTTTTCCCTTAGACATTTAAATTACTTGGAAAATATCCTTTGACATTGTCTTCAAGAAAACAAAGAGGATTTTACTTCGGTGGATAGATTCCTTTTGTCATTCTGCAGCATAATGCATTTGTTGTACTCTTTTTTGAAGGCAGCAAACTGCCCTGGATGTACAGTGACAAACTTTGGCTTCTGCTGTATTTTGCTGTGTAGCACCATCAGCTCTTCATTAATCCTCTGCCACTGAATGAAGACTCTGCAGAATATTTTCTAGTTCAAGAGTGAAGCTAACTATTTATGATTTGTATTTCCAAATCAAATAGTCATGTTACAGAGGCCCCTCTGAAAGTGATCAGTTGCATTGTTGTGACTAATATGTATACAGTGTTGTTGTGTTTTATGCTTAGAAGTGTCCACTGCTGAGTTTGTGCTGATCCGAACACAACCCCATAGCCTACAGCAAAATAATTGGAAAGATGTTCTTCCAAAAGAATTGACCTTCACAGTGTGCAGTTAATAAGTACATGAGATTTTTATAAAGTGAAGTAAAAATATGGATTTTTTTTTTTTTTTTTTTTTTTTGTAAACTCGTGTGTTGGTAATAGAATGAGGAATTGTTATAACAACAAGATAGTTTCAGTGTCATTTAGCAGCTACAAGTTGCTGGTCACTGTATCAATGGATTTAGTCTAGTTGCTACTGGCAGAGGATATGTATGAGACCCATTAGTATTTAGACTTGTGTTAGCACATAGTCTCAATTGGGATTGTAGAACAGGAATCAGTTTCACAAATATTGTTTAAGGTGAACTACACTAGCTGTCGTGTGTGACTGCATGCAAATGCACATATATACATGTACATGGATAGCCTTAAGGTTGTCCAAAAAGTAGTTTTAGAGAAAAAAGGTGTAATCCTGATGTTGGAAAGTGCTGCCAGCATGCAGTGGCTTGACTCACACCCTGCGCTGGGATGTGCTCAGGTCAGCAGTACCTGAGGTGTTGCAGAGCCAGTGAAATGACTGTAGGCTGGGCCAGGCTGGATGTCAGGTTTTGGAAGATAGAGGTGCAGCACCCTTTAATTACTGCTTGTTGGGATGTGGCAAGGTCAGGAGTGCATCCTATGCTTGTACATCTGACTGAGCCTGGTCAGACCAGGAGGCAACAGCTGGGGCTGGAACATGCATTCAAACATCAGAATTACGTTATCTTCATCTTTGCCTCCTTTTTATTTTTTTTTTTCTTTTAATGTTTTTGGTTGCTCTTAGAAGTAAAATTTAAACCCTGATCTTGACAGAGAGATTGAGGCAAAATTGCCCTCCTGCATAGTGTTCTCCACTGATAGGGCTGAGCTTTGCCGACGAGTTAGGACTGGGAATCCAAGCACAGACAGTGCCAGTTCATATTGTGAGCATTAGTTTCCAAAGATATTTATCTGTTGCTTTTTACAGTCACAAAACAAACTTAACCCTTTTCATGCCTATTTTACATGCACACATGAGTTAGACCTCTTAAGAATTTGGGTATAGAACTGGTTGAAACACGTGCATGTTTTCTAGGTATTTCAGGAGGTATTGGCAATGCTGCTGAATATGTAGACTCAAATATCTCTCCTTGTATCTTAACTTTCCTCTTCAATTTTGCATTTAATTTTTGATTTTTGGTGGTGTGTGGTTTTTTTTATTAGTTTGTGTTTTTTGGTTTTGTTTTTTTTTTTTAAACTTTTGGCTTTAATTTTGTTCTTTTTTTTAACTTAAGAACTTCTGTAGTTTGTGTAGCTTACTTTTAAACTAAAATACTGTGATCTGAGAGGCACAGATAAAAGGCATGCCTGGGGATTATTATAATGTGGAAAACATCTTCCTTCCTATGCCAGTTCTCAAAAAATTAAAGTAAGGAGCAGAAGCAAGTATATTTTTAGTAACATTACATGGTGTTCACAAGACAGATTTTATATCATTCTGGGAAAACTATTCAAGATTCCTTTATTTTCATTTTGACTACTACTGGGCTTGTTTGGGTTGCTGGTGTTGTAACTCAATGCTGATTTGGAGGAATCTGATTTTGTATTAAAAAACCCAAACACTCTCAGCTCTGATACTTCTGCTAGTATCAGTAAATGTCTTACATAATCAGTTAATTTAAATGAGCCAATTAGTTTAAAATTAGTGCATGACAGTGTATCATAAAAATTCATCCAGCTTCATTCTCACAGGATTTGATGTGCTTGGAAAAAAAAAAAAACAACCCTGAAGCTGAAAGGGTGGCCCAAAATGCAATATTAGAGTGGAAGGAAAGAACCTATTTATTACATACAGCTCAAATTTTCTAAAGCATTAGCACAGTGATTTCCCTCACTGCTGATGAATGAAAGTTATTTTTCTAGGAGACCACCATCCTGTCTTTACTACCTAGTCTGCTAGTGCTGGGTAGAGGTTAGGTAAAAAGTGAAATGTGTCTTAAGCCCTCATGGGCAGTTTACAAGGAGGAGGAAGATGAGTGGTAGTAGGCTACCTCAAAAGCTAGGATTCACTGTTTTTAACCTGCTGGCTATCAAGTGGACAACTGTTTTGGTTTTGGGGGTTTTTTGGGTTTTTTTGTTTGGCTAAAATGGCATGTCTTCAAAACACTTATTCCTGTGCCTTTCTTCAGTGTTACGATCATAGTATGTATTATATGTGGGTACTTCATTGTATGTTATTTTGTGGTTATGAGAATGACTTTTGGTGTGTGCCTGGTATTCTAATGTTTTGCATATTTGTATTCATATGTGCTTCACCGTGGGTTAAGACCTTTAATTTTAAATTTTGCTTAGTCTAAGCAATAAATCTTCATTGTGTCTACTATGTTACCAACAGCATATATTTTCAGTTTAAAAACACTTGAAACATGGAAGGGTTCAGAGTTCTCTAATGACAAAATGTTAAATGCAATGATACATTGTCAATTTGATCATGTGCTGGCTTCGTAGAGAAGATTTGTCGTGCACAGCAGATACTTGTGTACATGGAGTCCAGTGTGAAAGAAATTTAATTTCCTCCTATTAAAAATAATATCTGCGTGACCTTCATCTTCTACCTGTTTAAAAAGTGCTCAGATAATTGCAGTGAATGATTTTTCAGTTGTTTGCTCCTGTAATCATTTTTGCATGAGCTTTTGAAGAACGTTTCCTTTTTTTAAAATGTAAATTTGAATATATATATATATATCTATGAAAAGAAAGAAAAGATCTATTCCTTTAACAACCCCAGAAGGCATTTGATAGGGCACACCTTTTACCACTGGGTAAATAATTTACATTCAACTTATAGTGGAATGTTATCTGCCTACCATACTGTAGAACTGCTGTGAAGGCTATATGAATGATTACTTTTGAAGAATTTTAAACAGCAAAGCACATTGTCAGTTTATTTTGTTGCTAGTTTATTAAAACGTGATTGTAAAGCTCTACTTACTAAAATATAATCCCATTTTTCCATGAGCTTATCCATTAGGATAGCAAAGTATCAAAAGAAAATTATGGAACAAAAAGTTTTTCTGCCTTTCAGTGTTCAGTTTAGAGTTAGAAGTAATGATTGCTTTAATTTGTTAATCTTATATTAATCTGTAAGTTAGTTTCCTGGCTAATAGAGTTGGGTTTAGGGTATTAGTTTGCCTCAGAACAAGCCTTTGTTCTTTTTTTTCTTCAAACTTTTTGTAATTGCTTTTAAATCTTTCTTTTAATTACCTCCCTCCACAGCAAAAAAATCTGTTGGAGTTTGCAGTGGAATTTAAGGGGTTTCATTTTAATGGATATTTTCTGTGCTCCACAGTCTTTCTTTTCTGACAGCTCCCATACCCATAGAACTCCAGCAAGGACAGAGTTGATGATACATTTGTGTTCTGAACGTTCAATAAATCCTGTTATGGCTATGGCCTGATGTTGCAAAAATGTATTTGGCCTGTGCAGGAGATTTCTAGGATCTGGCCTTATATGATGGCAGCACAGATTCTTGACTGATTAAATAAACATTTCTGAGCCTTTTTTATAGCAGCAGATGATACGTGTGATTTTAGCTTTAGTCCTGACAGGCAGTGTTCCTGTAATGAAGGGGAGATTGTGGTGTCCCTCCCCTTCCCCCTAGCCCACAGAAGTAATTTTTTTGTATGGTATAATTTCCATGATTTATTTTGAATACTGCTCTTAACTGAATCTTCACCATGTTCTTGGAAGTTTTTGTAGATGACAGACGTGAAGTTGAGATGTAGAGCCTGGTTTCTTCAAAATGTGCAGGAGCTGTGTTGACTATGTCAAAAATTACTGGGCTTAATATTTTGCAGTATAAAGTGTAAGACTTGGTTGCAAACACATATGTTGAAAAGTGACCTGCACAGGTGGATGCTTGGAACCTTTTTCAGTGAAGTGCCCTTAGTTTTTGAGGCAAGGCCACATCATGTGGTTTAACAAACTCTAGCAGTGACTGGCAAACTGTGGCAGGATAGTATCCTTGCCTATCTGGATCATGAGTAGTCTCAAAACTGTTCTGCCAAATGTCACCTACCACATACAAAGCCCCAACACCTCAGGACTGGTACTGGATGCTTTTGCTGTGCAAGGGTTGCAAGCATCATAGCTTCTGTGGAGAGGATATATCAACCTTTTCTATTCTAATTTATCATTTTTCACTGGGGTGGTTGCTGTGTGTTTGACTGCAGTAGAAAAATTACACTGAAGAATCATGATATTTTTTCACCTTAAATATAATCATCTTTTTTTTTTTTTTTTTTGTTTGATGACTCAAACATCCTACAAATAGTTGTCTTAAAGAAATATTTAGCTACTTGTGTTATTAATATTGTCTTAATTGTTATTTTGTCTTTGGAAGTACATATGGTACATTCTGGTGTCTCAAGTGGAGCCAGTGTCTTGCCAGCCTATTTAAAGTGCTAACGTATGTGAGAAAGTGTGCCCTGTGGCCTGAAACATCATTCATGTATTTGCCAATTGCCTCAGCCTTTTAATTTCTGTTTGTACGTGTTGCATTTGGTTAGGTTGAATTTATTATTGATTTCAGCTGTTTGCAAATAGTCTACTGACAGAGCATTTGCTCATGTCTCCTTTGAGCCAGCATTTTACCCTCATTAGTCTATGGATGTGTTCTTTTGAATGTTCACCAAAGTGCGTTCATAAAACCGGTAAAGAAGGAAAAGTGGGAGAGCTGTGTGACCTGTTATTTGTAAACAACATTGAGACTGCCTTTCAGTGTTGGACCATAGTATGCTATTTATTTTTTTTCTCATGTTTTCCCTTTTTATTCATTTGGGTTTTACAAGCTTCCCATCATATACAACCATTTGCTCAGCAATGTTACCTACCTTTTTCTTTTGGTATGTTTTGGTTTGATTTGGTTTTGAAGACCAAAGCTACTAGGTAAATAACATTAATATTTATCAGTTCTGTAATTCTGTAATTTCAAATCATGGCTTGCAAGCTACTAAGGTGCACAGGATTGTTTTTATAGAGAGCTGTGGGGTTAAAAAAAAGGAGGAAGTCTGTTGTCATTGTTCAGTTTTACTGTGGAAGGTATTTTTATTTGTCCACAAATTTAATGAGTTTTTTAAAATGGCCTAATTACATTGTAAACTTCTTTAGGATGTGATGATATCTATTTTTATGACTTACTGCTTTGTGGGTGTATATATCATTATGCAAGTAATAATCCTTATTTTCACAGAAAGTAATTTATGCCAACATTACATTTTGGCATCAGTTTGGTTACATTGTGTAGATATTTATGAAAATATCCCTTCTCTTATGTAGGACTGTGAACTGTATTTTCTCTGATAGAATACAGATCTGGCTGACCCTTAGTTGCACAAAGAATAATCTGTAGAGGAGCATTTGGATTCCCTTAGTTTGTGTTTACCAGGTCTGTCGTACAGGAAGCCTATTCAATTGATCTTTCTTTTTTTTTTTTCAGAGTCTTATGCAGTACTGGTTTTGTTTTTAGACTGCAGCTAAATATATGGCAACATCTTATTTTAGTAAATCCAAATTCTTGCATCTTAAAATGTCAAGAGTTTTGTTACTTGATGTTACTACATTTGCGTTCTCTCCCTTGCTTGAGAGCAGCACTCCTTGCTAATGTTAGGAGGGGTGAGGTAGAGGAGGTGTGTATGGTGAGAGTGGGGGTGGGAAGTAGAACAGGCTCTGGCTGTTTACACATTCCAGGCAACCATAGATCTGCTCTCTTTGAGGCTTGAAATATTTTCCTTTTCACTATCAGTCTTGCAGATCTGGGGTATTTGGGCACACTGCCAATAAAAGGAAATAGCAACGTGTTAATCTCTTAGATTGAAAGGTAATAAACTGTTTTACCTTTTTAGTATGTGCATAAGAAGAAAACATTAACTGCACTTTATAATTAATATATGACATTTCTCGAAATACTGGAAGTTAGGACTGTTGCTATAATTTCTTCAACAGTTGCCTATAAAAGGATAAAGTAAATTTGACTCCTTTCTTCTTGCTAGTTTATTCCAAAGGGAAAGTCACCTAATCAAAATATTCTTGCTAACTAGATTTTCTGTTTTCAGCATGATAACCATTGGGTCAAGGAGCTGAGGATGACTCCCCCTTTCTCATTTCCATGTAATGCGTGTATATACATGCATTTTTTTCATTTATTTTGTGGTAGGCTTAATCTGTTTTGTAGTCTTTCATTTGATCATTCTGGTTTCCAGCACTTACGTTTCAGAGTTCTAATGAAATCAGATACAGCAAGCCATCCACCTGCATGTCTTGTTTTTTCTGGTTTTTTTTTTTTTTTTTCCCCAGTATTGGAAATTATTTCCTGCAGCCTGCACTAAAATAGACTGAGCAGGCAAGCAGATGAATAATGATTTCTTCCAGGTTCTGCATAATGTAATGAACAGACCTTCTGTTTATTAATATTTATTATCAATATTTGTATACATGCCACTTCCTTCCCTGAAGCTTGCTTTCTTGGGTTTCTTAAAGCTGTATGCTATGTGTGAAATTATTGCTTTATTCCAAGTGGTGCAGTAATGCCACTTTGTCACTCCAGCAACTTTCTTCGTCACCAGGGCTTGACATGGCTCAAGTTCTTGTTGTAAATGCTTTCCAAACAAAACATGTTGCCCTCCAGAAATTTTACCGTATCATTATGACAAACACAAAAAAGACAGTCCACTGAGGTAACAGCTGTTACCTTCAGTCTTAAGACCATTCTAGCACATACAGTGCAAAAGGGGATTCAGATCATACAGTTGGATTTTTTCCCAAAGCCAGCAATTGCTTAAAACTCACTTGCATAGCTGTGACTGCCATCGAATCTTCATTTAGAGGCATTAAACTGCTTTTGGAAAAGCTATGGGCTTCTTCAGCTAGACCACCAGCAAATTGGATAAACTGGTAGTTTCTCTTGACTGTGTTTTTAGGAAAAAAGTGCCGTTCTCATCTTGTAGCGACCTGGATCTAAATCCAGAGGTTTTTTGGGGTTGCTGTCAGGCAAGATCAGACTGTTGAGTTGAAGCTAAATCGAAGTCAACATGAACATTACCTGCACCTCATTATTTCTGTGCTTTTATGACAGACACTCGAGACTCTTTGTATGGTGGCTATGGCTCATGCTGATGATGTTGTTAATAATTGGTGTCTGTAGCGTGTGTACTGGCTGGGTGATTTAGAAGCCAACATTTTTGAATATAGATAGCTAAATGAGTGACTTGTTTATTGGATAGGTGCAGCTGCAGTTGAAGTTAGAGGAGTTGGTGCTGCTTTAGTGCCTTGATAAATAATTTGTCTGAGTACAGGGATACATCATAACATTCTGACAACAAAAGATGACCTCCATCTTTTTACACTAAGTTAAATAAAGCGTTATGTTAAAAAATATTTTAAAGAAAAAGATCCTACCAAGTGACTACTGTCAGTCTGTATGCAGATGGGTGGATTTTTTCCCCTGTGCATAAGTTTCTTTAAAGGGAAAGATTTGATACTGATTCTCAGCAGCGGCTTCTTACATTTAATATGTGGGTGACTGTGCAGGTGGTATATGGTTTGTGTAGAGGTTAGACGGTCTCTGTTGTGAACTGATACCAAGTTTGTTTACCATATGTGCTTAGTTTCATCTAATGTAACATTTGATACAGTGAGAAGATGTACGATTACTGTACTAGTGATTCTGTTTACTATTTGTTACAAATATTTCTGAACTAAAAAACCATGAGAACTTGTTTTGTGGTTGAAATAGTAGGAACTGGAAACCTTGTTCTTCTTTAAGCAAAGAGAAACAGTAAAGAAACAATACAAGGTATAGTGACCTAACGCAAAAAAAAAATACCCAAATGCTTCTTAAAATTAGCCAGATTTACTTATTAATTATATGTATCAATATCTATAAATTAGCAGTATCAAATTATGAACTATACTATGTAAGAATTTCTTGCAAATTACACTGCCTTGAAGGTTTCGTCTTTTTTTCTCTGTAGCTTAGAAGTGTTGTTAAGCTGGTTGAGAATTTACTGTAAGGTATTTACTGGAAGTAATTTGATGTGAAGAACAAAATGTGATGTACTGTTCCAGTTCACAGAGGAGTTTAGGACCCATAAGATAGTAGCTTAGCCGCCTCATTTTTTTCTCTTTTTGTTGAGGTTGAGAAAATTGGCCTGTTTGAAGCATACTGTAGGCTGTTTAAATATTGCCCATTAATTTCAAGCCACAAAAACTATGAAATGAAAATTTGGATGTACATTTAAAGTTTTGATTTTCATCCTTTTTTGCTAGTAACAAGTCTTTGACGGCCAAAATCAATATAACGAATTTCCATTATTGACCTAGCAAAACAGTTGGTTTTATTGTTCATATTGTACCACCTAATAGCTTTCCATAGAATTATAATTAGTACTCTTTTTTTGATTCACTGTATTTCTTAGAAGTCTTAGTTGTGTGTGGGTTGATGCAGTAAAAAATCCCCCAGTCACAGGGGCATACAGCTTGTAATGGAAAGAGGCTGTTATAGTACTTAATTTGTTTCTTCAGCTCTAGTGATGGAAACATAAGAATACTTCTAGTACATCAGCAAGCTACTGTTTCAAGAGACCTTTCATAGGGAAATGATAAGAAGTAAACCACAATAATTTAGAGAAAAGGAGGACAATCTGGGCCTAGCAGGAGGAACCCTCACCTATCTGGTGGATTTTTGTTGATCTTATGCAATTGTCGTTTCCAGAAGGTTTTTCTCACCATTGGTTTCACAGTTTTTGAACCTGATAGTTTCAAAGCCTATTCTCAGCTAGGCTGCTTCCTGTGAAAAGTGGTGTTTGGTGAGGTGTTCATGTGTGCCACATCACGCTGCTGAGAAAGAAATTGTTTTGATCCTGCAATTCTTGCTTCACTTATTACATTTAATGTTCCTTTTGGGGGAGAGGGAGTGAGAGAGAGTGAAGCGAACAGCAGTGCTGATATGGTGTGGTTTTATTGGAGACAGAGGCATGCATGCTAGCTTTCCCCAGATTTGATCTTCTCCATGATTCTTATCCATGGTATGTCTGGCTGAAGCTGGTAGTATAACAGTAGCTTAAAGAGACTGATCCCTTGAAGGTTAGAATTTACACAGCACCAGTTTCAGCCAATTGAGAATTGGCCTTTCTGAAAGAGAAAATTGCTTCTGCAAGTGTTAATACATTGCTACAAATTAGTCTATTGATGAGTCTTTAAAAAAAATTAAAATAACACCAGAACAAAACAAGAGAAAAAAACCCAAAACAACAACAACAAAAAGCCCACCCACAAAAACAATTAACCAGCCTACAAAAAAAACCCAAAAACCCTCAAAAACCCCCAAACAAAAAAAAATACGCCCCAACATCCCCTGCCAAAACAAAGTTAAGCAGATGACATACTTGTTAATTGAGCAGTGATAGGTTGCCTTAGGACATAGGTGCTTACATTTTGAATTGATTCTCAATTGTCAACTTGATGTGTGTGGGAAGTGAAGTGAACTTTTCATGAAAAACATTCTCCTAAGAACATTTGCTATTCGTGGTTCTTCTGGTACATGTAGGTGTATGTTTGGGGAGAAGGGAAGTCACATATTAGTATTTTCACATCTTCTAAATCAAAGAGTTGCCTCACTTATCTTAATCAATGCAGTCTTTAGATCATATCCAGTTGTTTGTCTGCTGGACAGATGTATTAATTTTCCAGTGGAAAAAAGCTTTCTTCTTTTAAAAAACTTTAATTTTGTCATTATAATTGCAGTCACATTAATTAAAATGCTGATGATAAAAAGAGTATTTATATTTACATAAAGGAGCTGATTTTGCCTGATGGTGCATGATCAGAATTAGGCTAAAATTTTTACATTATCCGTCATGTTCCTTGCATAGACATGCATGCTTTTATTCCAGTTCTTTCTGCAATCGTTTGCAGACTATTATGGCTATTGTAGGATTGCCAGTACTGTACAAGTTGACACTGATCTAAAAAGGAGCTGTGTTTATAGCTGAGAACTGATCTTTTTGCCAGTTACAAATATGTCTTTTTCCTTCTTGAACTTACTTCAGTGTAGAAGTTAACTTAATAAAGCCATTTCCCCCTTAATATCTAGACTTTCAGTTCTTAAACATTAAAACCAAAGTGCTGTTAGCTGTGTTTTGATAAATAGAAGTGTTCAGGGGTGAGTTGAATGGGGCTCTGAGTCTGGTCTAGTGGGAGGTATGTCCCTGGACATGGCAGGGGTGTTGGAATGAGGTGATCTTTAAGATTCCTTCCCAAACTAGTCTATGACTCTGTGAATATGTTGAAGTTGGATTTTAAATAGTTTGGCATAAAAAAACCCAAAACAAACAGAAGGGGGGACCTCTTACAAATGCATTTATGTACTTAATATTTCTATGAAATACATGTCTTTATTGTAGACCAGACAGTTCCTTCATATAGGAGGTGGCTGTAGGTGTTCAATATTTATGTCTGTGCTTAACTGCATACACAATGGCTTCACAGGAATAAACAGCAGCAGTTGTGTGCAGGAAGCTTTGTGTGTGAGTGTATGTTTAGGACCTGACTTTCATTGCTAGTTTGTAATTCCAAGAATTTCCTGTCTGGAGTTGAAATATTTTAAAATCCATCTTACTTCTACATTGTAGATTTTAAAAACAGCACCAGGTAACTAAGAGCTTTCAATAGGCAGTGAGCAGCTACTTGTTGGGCCTTCTGGTTTGTCTTTGTGGTTTGTGTTTAATCTTTGGGCACCCCCAGCCCCCTCTCAGTGAAGGCTGGAGGGAGGAATGTTTACTGCCCACAGTGCTCTTAGGGAAGAGCATCTGTGAGGCTTCTATGTAAATAACACAGCATTTAGTAATGAGAAAATTAGCAACTCTCTTAATTGCTTGTGAGACATACCTGTGTAGAATTGTGCTTTGAAATTTTCTTTCAAGTTATCTCCATATCTCCGGTCTGAACTTTATATCCACTAGCAATACAGACTTACTCTGCAACTAAAAGAAAAAGTGTACGTTTCAAACATTGTCTAGTCATGGTTTGTTCCTCATGTTACAATCCCTAGAGAAGTTAATGCTCCTTTCTGGGATGAAGGAGGCCTGTCACCAAAGGAATTGAATAAATTATAGTGGTATTCAAAGTGCAGAATGAAAAGACAAGTGTTGGGATTGCAGATGAAGCTTTAGTCAGGTGAAGAAAATGGTTGTAAATATGCAGTCTGGTTCCTAATGAAGGAA
This sequence comes from Muscicapa striata striata, assembly GCA_030060385.1. NCBI lineage: Eukaryota > Metazoa > Chordata > Aves > Passeriformes > Muscicapidae > Muscicapa > Muscicapa striata. The sequence goes on from JAREIS010000031.1 coordinate 326,493, forward strand.
AAAGGGAACTCAGGGAGTTCCCCAGACAGTGTATATGCAGAGTTTGGGTAGTTCATAAATGTTCAAGGTGCTTTTTCCCTCTTGCATGAAACAGGATTTTTCAAAACCTCTCTGTCTAAGGCAGGCACTAGGCTTCATTTACCCAGCCATTTTGAGAAACAATGTGAATGTCTTTTGTGTTACTAAAGGACGTGGTTTGCAATATTTTCCAGAACTGCAGTGAGGTCAGCCCGTGGGGCTGTGTCAGCCATGTGCCATGTGCCTGGTGCTGCCCTGGCAGGGTCTGTGCTCGGGCTGTCATTGCAGGCACTGCTCTGTGCCATGCCTGGCTTCTGGGGCACATTGCTGTTCACACTCTCCCTTGACCCAGCCAGGGCATCTTCTGGGACAGTGTAACACATCTGATGGAGCCTCTGTGCTTCTCTGTGAACATAAGAAAGGCAAGTTTGCCATGGGTGTTTGTTGTGGCAGAATGCGTTGGCCAGCAGAGTTCTGGGAAGCCAGGGAGGAGGGTAACAGCAGCAGTGTGAGGCAGCAAGGCTGAACTTGCCTGGCACAGCCAGATGGCTGCTGAGATGTTGCTGTCAAATCGCTTCTTGCTGGTGGGCAAGAGGGCTGGGGTTGGAGGAGGCGTGAGCTGGGGAAGAGGGATTGATGGCAGCCTTTCCTGGCTGTAGGATGTGCTCTCCTCCTCTCCTGCCCACTGGCAAGGGCTGTCCATCATTTGCAGCTATTGTTTGATGCAATTAGTATTTATTGACCAAGATGACCTTAATAGGTTTTATTTATGTATCTTGGTTTTATTGCAGTTTAGCCCTCTAAATACCTTGAGGTTCCTAAAATTACAAGGATACTATTAATTAGAAGCTAAGGATTGTAAGCTTAAAACAATACATACTTTCTTAATTTTTAACTACCTGTATTTATTTAAAAATAGACTTTCACTGAAAATGTCTTGATAAGTGATAGCTGATTATTATAAAAAAGGAAATCCATGTATTTTCCTTTTTTTTCTTCCCTTTTTGTCTCTTGCTTATTTGAGACACTGTTGTCACATTTAATGTTGTAGTCCTCCAAGGTCACTGTTTTTCCTATCCAGTCTGTTGAATGTTTTACCCCATGGTGAAGGTATGTTTTAATAGTAAGAATAACATTAAATCATTTTTAAATCCATAAAAGCAAACATAATAATTACAACTGATTTAACCTGTGAAACTGCTCTACCCCACTTGTTTGAAATTGTGCAGATTTCACACAGTATCTCTTAAAATGAAGGGAAAGGAGATAAAGAAGTAGCAATAGCTAAATGAAAGGCCTTAGAGCTATAAGCCTAATGTGTAAGAGAGTATTTTTATGCCATTTTGCAGTCAGCAACAAAATAAAGCAGCTACGTTGAACTAGAAGCTGAAGTCTTCTAGTGTGAAATGGAAATTTATCTGGTATATTATACTTTAAAAAATATATTGTTTGTTTTTCTGCTAATGAGTGCATGCCAGATTATTGTTTACCAGTTATCATTCTAGTCCAAATCAGAATTGAAGTTGGCAGAACATAAAGGAAATTTCTAGACAGCAAAATATCATCATCCGGAGCTTCATTTACTGTATATTTTTGTAACTTCAAGAGTATGACACATCGAGGAATAGGCATATTAGTCACCAGCATAGTCCAGTTCAAATAACTCTTTATTTTTATGAATTCATCCTATTTAAGAATTGATTAAAATATGAGTATTAGTGCCTTTAAAATTAAAAAGCCAGTTGTCTGTTAAAAATTGAGCTGCTTAGACTGGAATACCAGACTGGAATACAGTACTTCTCTGTAACTGGAAGTGCATGTAAAGCACCGTGCTTTTCCCTTGTGAAGTGGCTTGCCTGGCTCTGGTTCTGTGCAATGTTATGTTACTCAGGTGTTTCACTATGCTGACAAGTAGAGCTATTTCACTGGATCTTAACTTGCACTGCCTGAATGTAAGAGTATGAAAAGATTGAGAGGAAAAATAAACTGAAATAATGTATGTGTACCATAGGCACATTAACAGCTACAGCTGGAGTGAATTCTGTCTGATTTCAGCACTTGCCAGCCAAAGCCAGAGTTTATATGGTAAAAACTAAAAGGTGGATCAGCCCACAAACTTTCCTTGGTTAGTATGAGCTATGTGGGAGCTCAGGCATCTTGAGTAGGTGTATGTCACTTGTCTAAGCATTGTTGAGGTTTTCCTAAGAAACAAAATCTGTAGTTTGGATTCATAAAATCATAGAATATCTCAAGTGTAAAGGGGCCCAGAAGGGTCATCAAGTCTAACTCCCTGCTCCTCACAGGAGTGCCTAAAACTAAACCATAGGATTGAGAGCATCATCCAAGATGCCTCCTTCAGCAGGCTTGGTGCTGTGACCATTTCTCTGGGGAGCCTGTTCCACTGCCCAGCTACCCTCTAGGTGAAGAACCTTTCCTAATGTGCGATTTGGCATTGTCTGTCACTCCATTCCTCCCAGAATAGAGCACTTGGTTCTGTTAAACATCAGCCACATTCCACAGTGTTAATGTGCTCAAAGATAAGGAATTCCTGCAGGTGTTTTAAGGATTAGCAGCTCAGGGGGTGAAGGAGACCAAAGTCATGCCACTGGGGCTGCACTGAGTGGCCAGGTAGCACATGTGTAATCCTCTGGGTAATAGCAGGAGTTTGTGAGGCTCTTCAGCAGGCCTGGTGTATGAAAATATCAGAACCCAGATTCTTTTAGCTCTGCTGCTTATAGGGCAACATATTTATTCGTTATGTGAGCTACAGTCTGGTATGAACTTAATTCAAAGCCTGTTGCAAATGCCTATTTGCGGAAGGGGCATGAACTTACTCTTTTTAAAATACGTTCTTGAGTGTAATTGTGAAATGCACATAAAGTTACAAATCTGTCAGCAAACTGACTATTTTAAGGCTATCTAGTCATTTTTCCAGAGATTAGATTTTTACAAATGTGATATTTTAATGGATGAAAATGAGCATATACCACATGCTGGAGGTATGAAGCAGCTTTGTAAGCTGCAAGTTTAAAACCTTCTGTTTACAATATGATCTTTTAAAATCTAATGGGTTACAGTATTTGTCAAATGGTATATCATTATAGTGTGGCACAATTCTAAATGTCTGCAGAATCATTGTATAAATTTATTATTTATCGTGCAATTAGAGAATTTATGCTGATAATTACCTACATAAGAAGTCTTAATTTCTGTAACACTTGCACAAGGAATTTTTGTTGCTATGCTATGTAGAAAAGCATGTATAAGTTTCTTTTGCGATGTTGGGCTATGATGTGCAATACATAAAGGTTAATTTATTTTTAGGCCACATTTTCATCCTAACCTACAATAGGAATGTGGATTTTCGTTATGTTTTAATTGGTTATTTTTTATTATGGCCCAGCTGACATTTCAAAATGTAGCTTATATGTAACAATATTCCTACCTCTGTCAGTATGTACATTTCTTGAAATTAGTTGTGGCAGGGTTCTCATCCAGACTGATCCTAGGAGGGCAAGATGCACCTAGGAGTGCATCAAACAGCATCAGCAGCCACTTAGAAGTGATTTGCCCTCTGTATTCAGCATTGGTTCAGCTTTACCTTGAGCACTGTGTACTGTTCTGGGCCCAAAATTTAACAAGGTCCTCAGGTGTGTCCAGAGGAAGTCCACAAATGTGCTGAAAAGGGCTGGAAAGCATGTCCTGAGAGGAGCAGCTGAGGACTTCGGGCTCATCTTCTTGGAGAGAAGGAGCCTGGGAAGCAACCTCATTGCTCTCGATGGCTTCTGAAGGAAGGAAGGCAGAGAGGGAGGTGCTGATCTCTTCTCCTGGGAAGGCACTGAAAGGATGTGTGGGAACATCTCGTGCCTGCACCAGGCTAAGTTTGGACTCAGCATTAGGATGCATTACTTTACCAAGAGGGTGATCAAATGCTGGAACATGCTTCCTAGAGTGGTGATCAATGCCCTGAGGCTGACAGTGCTTGGGCAGTACCCTTACAATATGCTTTAACTCTTGGTCAAACCTTGGATGGGTTGAGACTCGTGAGAGTTATAGGTCCCATCCAACTGAAATCTATTCTGTTCTGTTCTATCCTTTAGCTGTGATGCTCCTCTTACTTTTGTTACTAGACCTGTAGAGCTTAGTATCTCACAGATCAAGATGAACATACATCCTATAACCATGGAAAACAGAAGGAAAAAAGTACCCAGGCATTCCTTTATATTTGGACTTCATGAAAAGCCTGCTCTGAGTGTGAGTTCAGCTATTTTGGAACGTCCACTGTGGAGAGTCACGTAGAAGCGTTTGCTACAATCTGTTCTCAATACAGGCATAAGAAGCTTATTCTCCAGTAATGATGTCAGTGTAAAAACCAATGTGATAGCCCAGTACCACCTGTGTAGCTGGAGCTACTCTGTTAAAAATGCTGCCATGGGTTGTTTTATTTTGTTTTTTTGTTTTTTTGGGTTTTTCGGGTTTTGGTTGTTTTTTTTTTGTTTGTTTGTTTTTGTGGTTTTTTGGTGGGTTTTTTTGTTTGTTTTTTGTTTTTGTTTTTTTGTTTTTTTGTTTTTAATAATTCTGTTGTAAACTGTCTAAACCTTAGTCCATTTATCTATCCCCTTGCTATAACCCAGCACGTATCAAGTGGTTTGAACCACATTGTATTAGGTTATGAAATCCTTCTCTAATAATGAGGTACTTATTCTTAGCAGTGGTTACAGAAAATGTAATAGATATAAATATGAGTTTATGGAAAACAGGGAGAAAGGACTTGTGAAATGGCAGTAGAGGGGATGACTGAGCTGCTATGTATGTTTCATTTTGGTATAATAAGCAGAGCATTCTGAAAGCATGCAGATTTTCTGTCAGAAATTTTGGCAATTCTTTATTCTGGAGGAAACAGATTATATTGGTAATTGGAAGACAGCTCTAGAGAAATATAGGTTATTCAGGGTTAAGCTCACCATGTCTGGTGATTTTTCTTGGATTGACATATCTGGGTGTGATCAGTGTTGCTTTTGTTTTCTCATTATACTGAGATTCAATTACCTGTATTTAGAATGAAATCCCCCAAAACTGGAAACTGTTTACATGACTTAGCACCATTTTTGAAATGCTACACCCACAGTAAGTAATTTCCCTCTTGCTAGGTAAAGAAGTGGTGCTTGAAGGGAGGGGACCTCACTATGTGGTTGGTTGGGATCAGGTACATGGATGGAATGGTTAAAACTTGAAAGCCTCTCTTCACCTGCTTTTGCTCTATACATTCTACTGAAAAATTATTAACAGGTGCTGAAGGCACGAGTACTGCCTGCCCTGAGCTCTCAATGCACAAAGAAAAGATCAAACATAGTCTTTTTGCTGTTTTTTTTTTTTTTTTTTTTTTAAATAAAAGGAAACCACTGGAGTTGGAATTTGTTGTGAGTGAGGACTAACCTGACAATACTTATTGAATTTTCAGTGACAGGGAAGTGTAACTCTTAATAACTACATCAAGTGTTGTTTTTCAATCTGTTTTTCATGTCCTACCACAGGGAGGACACCAGCAGAATGAGGAGGGATCAAGAAACTATTTTAATCAAATGTTAAAATACTGTTAAGAGAGGTATGGCTGGGGGTGCTACACTCAGAAAGAGATAAGGACACCCTTCTAAAAGAAGTAAGATGATTTTCCCCTCCTTCTTTGCTTTGTATCAGTGCTTATCCCATCCTCCACATCACGTTTGTTAGCCTGTAGATTTTGAAAAGATAACATTTGCTTTCTCTCCATATCAAGATCTCAATTCTATTTGCGTTGACATTTTAGTTTTATGAGAGAGAATGCATTATGTAAAGTTTCCATTAGCCTGCAAAATATTAAATTAAGTGTTGAAAACATGAGTTGTTTGTGGTGAGTGAAGCAGAGCAAGCCATGGAGATGATTTGTGCTCGTCAAAATTAGATAAAGTTGTTGGTTAGGTTTAGTTTTTTTAGGTTAGACAGAGACTGTAGCCTGCCACTCACTTTCCTTCCCATCTTTTTACATTTGTTTAGAAAATTAAATATACGGAGCAAAGGCCAAGTTCTTAATAACACAAGTGAAAGCATAACTATAATTTGTATTTGGAAATACTATGAGTGGCATTTGTGGCCATACGTTCCTTTGGCCAGATGTTACATTCTCCTAGAACGTATAATTATGTATCATTGCTTAATAAGGAGAGAACTTCTTTGTCAAACATTTCACTGTACTGTTAAGCTTTCAAACTGCATGTTGTAATAGAATGTTTTGGAAAGCATCAGAAGATTCAACTGCTGCATTTTTCTTCCTGGTGGCAGATAACACTGCTGCAGCATTAACTGTAGTCTAAAATGGGTAAAAGTGTAATATGCAGTGGTGTATTTGTGCATAAGTAGTCCAGGAATATAAATGAAATCTGTCTCAACATGCACTCATGATAACATTCTTCCAGTTTGTTTACAAAATGAAAGAATATCTGTCTCTGATAGAAAATTCTGTGTTTAAAGCAGTGTCTCGCTATCCTTTGAAGTGTTAAATCCTTCTGGGTTTCATTTTTTTTGGCATCAGAGTAGTGGATGTTTAAGAAGCCAACAACATTAGCTTGCACAGGAGCATTCCTGTCTTATTTTTGTTTCTAGGTCTGTTTCCTGTGTTGGGGGAAGGGCAGTGAGAGCACAGCTGCTCCCAGAGTTCAAGATGAAGCTGCTTCTTCAGTGTGTTTTAAGCCTTGGTCACAGTTTCTTACTGGAAGTCTTTAAATGAGCTTTAGTCTGATCTTCAATTGCGCTTTTATAGGCATGAAATCTCCCTCCTCCCCTAACCCCCTTCCCTGACCCTCCATCCCAGTCCCCAGCAACAAAACCCACTCTCTAATAAAACAAAACTCCTGATTATCTGCAACATAAATATCGAAGAGGATTATCAAAAGCAGAGCATTTGCATGTTGCTGACTTCAGCATCAGCTTGACAGAGCAATTGATCAATATTTGTTCTGAGAACTTTTTTCTTCATTTTAAAAATGTTGATGCAAGCTAGCACAAAAAGATTGGCTACTTTGGATACCAAAGCTGCTTCATTTGAACCTTTGTTTCTCAGATAAGCTGAAACATCACAGAGAATAGGAGATGAATTTTTTGCCTTTTTTTTTATGGTCCCTCCAGTAATTTACATGGAAAAGTAACAACCTTTTCTTCTCATACATTGCCTTATACATTTTTTAAACGAAGTCTTCTGTCTGAATTTTGACATATATTCCTTGAGCAGAAACATTCCTAGCTTTTCATAATTCTACAAACATATTACAACACCTCTTTCTTCCATTTGTCCAGTTAACATTTTCATTGTGTTAAGTTGTATTCATATGCATGTAGAAGGAATAAACCAAGCCTGCAGTGGGAAGAATGTAATTGTTGCAGTTATTCTCTTTTCATGCAGTGGTAGGGCTTTCTTTTGAGGTACCTTTGCTCATATGGACTGCTTAGGTGAGAAAGTCATGTATTGTTGATTGTATTTGAGTTTCTTACTGGAGAGCAGATTGATGGTTGGATAGGAAGGGTGTGTTTTGTTTAAAATGCAGAATAATGTAAAAAAAAAAAAAAACGTTACCTTCCAGAGGCACATAGTCTAGGACAGCAGGTACTTAAATGGAAGTCCAGTTTTCAGTGTGGCTGTTTCAAAGTCTGAAGATAGTTTAATCCAAACAGAGCTGAGAAAGAATTAATGCTGGAGTCTCACTGTTGAGTTACGGAAGTGTTGGCAGATCAGGAGGACAGGAGAAATTTGGTTGAGCACCATCATAGGAGACTAGATAACTGAGCCCACATTATGATCCAAGTGAAATGATGGAGTAACTGATGTTACTCCAGGATACTGCTAATGCTTGTCAGCATGAGTTTGTTAAAAATAGCCCCTGTAACACTACTACTCATGCTATATTTTTGATCTGCTTATATACATTGGCTGTTGACAAGGAAGAAGTGTAAAAATATTTTCCATAAATTTACTTTCTTGGTGCTCTTGGGCATTTTTGTGAGGAGTCAAGAATGATGCATGGTGAGAAGGACATGCAGTAGGTGAATTAGACCTAAGAGAAGATTTTGGTGGTCCTTGAGTATCTGTGTGTACCAGTGGGCTCCACACTTGAACATCTATATTGGCCCCTGTAAAAATAATCACTTAAGAAGTTTATAGAATATTCAAAGATCAAGAAAATAATAATGAATAGAGCAAATGGATGAGTGATTTTGGTTGTCAAACTGGGCAGAACAAGATCTTTGCTTTAACACAGCGAATGTATGTGAAGGGGCAGGGACATAGAGCTTCTTTTAGAGCAATAGACTCCATCCTGTGTAAAACATCTACAGCTGAATGGCTGACAGGGGCTCTGGGTATGTAAGCTAGAAAGTGTGGGAATGGGAAGGGAAATGGTGCGCTGGCTCTGGGAGGTCTAAGGCTGGATTGTTTTCTCTAGTTATAGTGTCTACAAATAAAGGAGAACATAGATGAAGGCTCAAAGAAGAGTTGCAGGATTAAAGGGTGGAAAGAAGCCTTAAGTAAAAAGGTTCTTTGAGTTTAAGGTATTGAGCTTAACAAAAAGCTAAAATATATTCTCTTTGAGCCTTCTTAATCTCTGAACTTCTGTGTTTATTTCTAACTGGGAGAATAATGGAGCCCCTCTATTCTGATTCCAATTTTGTCATGTCTTGACAGTTTTAAAAGCTTCACAATTTTTATATATAATAAGGGCTTAAGAGTATTCAGTGAAGTAGTTAAATATAATTACCTGATTTTATAGATGGAGAAACTGGAAAAAAGTCACATGTTTTAGTTCTTCCTCTGGATTTTTTTATGGAGTACATTTACAGAAATCTCAAGGTAGAACTGTTTTATAATTGTATCATCCATTGCAGTGGTTCTGTGAACTTTCCAAATTCAGGATAATGTAATTTTTAAAAAAGAATTTACATTTGTTACCTGAGCTCTGATCTTGAGGAATTTTGCTAGTACTCACAATCCTAAAACTGAAATTCAGTGGAAACTAAGATGGAAAGTTAAGGGATTTGGTAATTATCTTAAAACTGCAAAAAGGGAACAGTGGCATAATGAAAAATATATTAAATACTTTATTTAATAATCCTGTAAAACACAAGCATATTAATTTATGGGCTACTTAAAAAACAAATAGGTGAGACTGGTATGAACTATAGCACATTCTGCAGAAAGATTGAAGTGAAGAAATGTGTGATAGAGTAAAACATACTGGAAATAGGCTCAAGGAAGAGCAACTAGTCTTGCTCTTTGCTTTTAAAAATGCCTTACTCCTGGAATCAGTATAATACACTATGTATGTATATAGAAATGCATAAGTGTATATACATATATAAATGTTATTTCTGTGGAAATTAAAATATTTTTTCTGTATTAAGTGCCATATGCTGATGCTGGAGAAAAATTTTAGTGCCATTTCTTACCATTAAAATATATATTAAAGAAGAGGCAATACAACCTCTAAATTATTTTTGTATATTTTGCATAAATGTTCATTATGTACTGTCTTTTCCTATATTAGTAGCAGGAGGCAAATAGTGAACTAAATAATGAAAACACTACACAATATAGTGTTTTCAAGCAAACTGCTTATAGTTACACAAAGCAGGAAAAACATAAAAGCAGTACAAAAATGTGGAGGAGGTAAAAAAATTGTAAGCAAAGGAATAGGGTATGGAAATAGGATCTGAATGTTCACATATAAGCAGTTTTCATATTAATATATATATAAATAAATATACATATGCATCTAAAAAGAGTTTGACTAATCCTTCTCAATTTGAATTTTCTCAAGGATAACTGCATACTTGCTATCCTATATCAAATGAATTATTTTTCAGGTATAAACTTGTTTGCAGATGTTCCAAGCTTCTAGTCTGCTTCCACCCTCATGATATGATGGGGTGTGGTGCTTCAAAACTTGGCTGCTCTATAGCTGGGAAGAGTGATTCAGCTTTAATTAGGTCAGTCTTTTAATGTCAAAACCCTCAAGCCTTCCATTGTCCAACAGATGCATGACAAAAAATTGAACCCACAAATCTCAGTGCTTGTGTGTGTATACACAAAATCTTGGAACTTCAGTGTTGTGAGCACTGTAAAACCAGAATTGTTTATGCTACCAGCAAACAAATAACACCAGGTTCTGCCTTCAGCCTGTTCTGAACTCTTAATAACCAACCAAACATGTTCCAAGTGGATTACGAATGGTGGTAGTCTGGCAAATTATAAGAATATTGAGATAGTGTGTGTATAGAAAGTGTTTGGCAGATGTTTGGAGTCAGTGCTGAAGGGCTCAGCCCTGCAGCCGGACACAGAAATTGGGCTGATTAAACCTAAACTGACTCAGCTTCCATGTCAAAATTGTGTCCTTGCTCAGAGGCTTTTTAGCTTGTCCCAGGTGAAACAGGGCTCCCCTTTTTAGTTCTCTAGCCATCGTTACTTTGAAGAACAAACCCCAAATATGAACTGTGCATGATGTTGTCTGATGTGATCAACAGGAAAGTTTTTCCTCAGATGTGTACTCATGTATAGATGGTGGATGATCCTGTGTGTATTTTTAGGACTTGGCTGAATTTTTCTCTAAACATCGTGTATATTGTGCATTTGTCACAACAGTCAGTGTTCATAGTGTTACAGTTAATAGAGGTGGAACATATAAATACATCTGTAGCCATGGTTGTACAAGCCTGTTCTAAAATGCCATATTCAGTTCTGTACTACTTCTGACTTAATATGACTTTGTTTTTCAGCTCAGAAGTATTTTTTTTACACCTGAACAACATAAGCAAAAAACCCACAGATTTTTAAGTTTAATGTTATCAGAAGGTTTTCTTAGACTGTATATCATTATTTGAAGGGGGCGGGGGGAAGAAAAAACGCATAAAGAAATCAGCTTTTTCTCTATCTTTTTTCTGTGTTCTCAGACCTCAGCAGAGTTTTGTGTGTAAATAATACATTTGGTGGTGTATTTATTTTGAAACTATATTTCTCACATGCAGATATATTTTAATGTTGGCAGCTGTGTTTCTCTCCCACCTCAGTTCCGCACTACCCTGTCTCTTTCAGTCTGTATCCTTCTGGGAAATCTGTGCCTGGGTGAAGGGAGAACATCTTTCTCAACTCTCCTGTGATTTATAGCAGTATGTGAAGAAAATGGCAAGACCCAATGATACTGCATCATATGTAATTATTGTCGTCCTTCCTCTTGGCATACTTTCCATTTTTCCTCTTGGTGGTTTCTGGGTCACAATTCAGGTGTTAGTCCAGTTCTGTCTCTGTCATCTGGCTATCCTCACAGATAAAATAAATTCCATCTTTAACCATGCTGTTTTCTTCAAGACTCTATCCTAATTTTCAATGTGCTTGGATTAAATTATTTTTACAAGAGCATGTAACAAGGGGAACCAGGTTCAAATTGGGAGAGAGTATATTTAGATTAGATATTAGGTAAAATTTTTTTGCTGTGAGGGTGCTGAGACATGGGAACAAGTGGTCTAGGGAAGTTGTGGTGATTTCCGATCCCTGGAGTTGTTCAAAGCTGGGCTGGATGGAGCTCTGAGCAGCCTGGTCTATTGGAAGGTGTCCGTGCCTGTGGCAGGGTGTTGGAACAAGATGAGCTTCATGGTCCCTTTCCAACCCAAACCATCCTATGAGCTGGGATGGGACCAGGGATTTTAATGTCCTGTCCTCAGCTTATATTTTAAAATGCAAGTGTTTCAATCACACACCAACAATGTGGAATGCTAACCTTTCATGCTGGTTGGTTTTTGGTTTTTTTTGTTTTTTTTTCTTTTATTAATATGAATTGAAATGTAAAAATGATATTTATAATTCAATACTAAAAAGGAGGCAACCAAAATGTGTCATTTTCAATCAAGTTAGCAGTCTCAGTTGTCATGTTGATGACTTTGTTTGGACCATTTCTGCAATATTAAGTATGTATGACACTAATCTAAGGAAAATTATTAAAAATCAATATGTTTTTTGACATAAATTTCAACTTGATTTTGTTGTACATCTTTTTAATTATTTATGTATTTCTTCCATAAAATTTCAGCAGGATATGCTCCAAAATCTGTTTAACCTATGTATTTATGGAAAATGTTCTTCCATCAAATTTTCTGATGAGATATACTTACACTCCTTTTAAAAGCAAAATGATTTTTCATTTTATGGAAATTTGAATAACTACTTTGCATTGATACCAGGAATAATAACAGTAAAAGAAATATTCCTGGCAGCAAAAGATACCACACACAATCCATCTTTATACCTTTTCTTAAAACCTATCTGTTTCCGTTACAGAGATGCCATGGAACCTCTTGATATGTTTACAAGTGGTATAGATAAGTGTTCACAAGAAATAGAAAGCTGCCCTGTGATTCCCATGTGTTCCACATGTTAAAGTGCATTACAGAGAAAAATAGACAATTTTGTGTTATATGGTTGGCTTTCACAGATATTATTGCTGTGGGCAGCTCTTTAAAGAGTCTGACTTCTGATTTTATTTGTCTCATATTATGCTCTCTATTCTCTGTTCCCAGTGGATTGAACAGTGAACCATATGAATTTTGGAAGTGGTTTTGGGCCATTCATCCTTGCTGGTTTTATAGGTGTTGTTCAGTTATCGGGAATCACTTGGAAAATTATTCCTGCTTTTTCACAAATTTGTCAGCTCCTTCTGGCAGGTGCTCCTGTTAAAGAACAGAGAGCTAATGTAATAGAACTTGCTAAAAAATAATGTAGTGGCAATGCTAAAGCATTTTAAGCTTCTGATTGCTAATTTTGTGTCTCCTAAATCCAAAATAAAATCTCTCTCTTACTCCAGAATATACCAGTGCTTTACAACTGAATATAAAGTCATATCCTGTAACGTACTGGCTGATTCCTCAAAAAGTCATTTGACTTAATAGCATAAAAATCTATATGATCATACCAATATGTAAAAATTCTGTAGTTATGACATGCAAAGCTCATTTTTGAATTTGGAGGTATTAGTAAGTATTGCATAACACAGGCCACCAGAGCCTGACTATTACAGAAGCCTAAAGCTTCGTGTACTCAAGATCCATTCATCACAAAATGGGGAATAACATGCCTTACATTCATCCTTGCATAGCAGTGATAATAAGGGCTGAACTGAAGTGCTTTCAGCACAGCAGCATCCTCTGAGTGCTGAAGAAAACTGTCGCTGGCAGAACAGGTTTAAGTGCTCATAATCTTTCCAGTCTTTGAATTTACCTGTAAAAAGAGACTACTTACTGTATGTGGTCGTGTGAACATATGTGGGAGATCCTTTTGCCATTTTTTGCAGTCCTTTCACAAATGGAATTTTGAATGAAGTTGTACTACCACACAAAAAAAGAAATATGCTTATATCAAGTTGTCTTCCATCCATGAATACAGAAATAAGTTGAGTAGAATGTTTTGACTAAAACATGCATGGACATTAGTATTGCCCTCTTGGTGAACAATCAAGTGTTGCTTCTTTGTCGAAGCTGGCAGTATTGCTGTAATTCCAGATTCTTCAGGCTTCCTGTTAATTTTGGTTATTCCTAGAGCTGGAGGAAGAGCAATGAAGGTGCCTCTCTGATTTAGCTATTATGTCACGTTTGTTCTCTGACTAAAAGGAGAGCAGCTGATCTAAGCTACTAAGAAAATGGTGCTCTTAGTCTTTCTGTCATAGAAAAAAACAAGTATCTTCATTTCTTCTCCATTCTCCCCATCAGATGAGAAGACCATCTTGCTTCCTCAGGCCTGACTGCAGATGTAGGAGGGTAAATACAGCCTTGGACCTGTGTTATGCCTCACCTCCATCTTTCACATCTAGAAAGGAGAAGTTGACCTTATGTCATCTGTCCTTGACTGAAAGAAGAGGGCTTGGGTAGACTTTGCAATAGCAGGAGGAACATAAATGATCTGAGGGGCAGGGGGTGTATGTGGGGGCAGTTAGCTGACAGTCTGAGCTACAGGCAGCTGTAAGGCTGCCAAAACAGATACCCAGTGAGAAATTTGGAGAGTTGCAGGGAGCTCTGCTGCACTTTTGGGTAGCCAGAGTACAGCTGCAGCAGGAAGCAAGGTTACTGCACTCTGTGAAATGGCAGCCCTGCAGCTGCTCCCTGTGTTACAGATGTGTAGGAAGAGTTTGGGAATCAAACAGGGCTTGGAGAAAACTGAGGGCATTCCTACAAAAAAGGGCTAATTTTTAAGTCAGTATTTCTGGTCTTTGAATAGAGTTAGCACTACAAGGGAAAGATTGTACACATGCTTAATGGTGACTAAATGCTTCAGTGTTTTAACAAACATGGTTTTTTTTTACGTATGGTTGGTTTGCTCACTGCTGATGAGAATTGTGTTTATCCTTGGTTAAGATGGAAAAGATACTAGATTTGCTTAGGTGCAAAAGGTGCTCCTTTTGCCTTTGGCATGATCACTCAGTTGTATTCTTGATTAAGATGGGAACACATCACAGTTACAGTGGGGTTTTCAGTTCTGGGCAAACCAAGATAAAAACAGGTAATGATTTAGGAAAGCCTAGGAAAAAAATTGCTAATATTGTTTGTGTCTTGGTATTTGAAAGTTTTTTTAAGAAAAGCCTTTCAGCACCAGGATACTCAGAACATTTATTGGAAATTTTATGCACATTTTCCAAAATAAATACTCTATAACAGTGCTGCTGAAATTTTTAGTCATTTGCATTGGTGTTGACTATTTTTAGCCAAATACATTTAAATTCATATAAGCTGTTGAAATTTAGAAAATTTGTCAATTTAATAGAAGTCCCTCATTGATAAAAAATAAGAACATTTGATAAAACTAATCTCATCTGTACAGAATTTTGAGGGCCCTTCCAGCTTCTCTCAGTTTTTCATTGCAAAAGATATAGTTCCATGAGAGACCATGTATGCAAAAAGTCTATGGAAAAAGGAAATATTTAGGGCCTAAATGATCACAGTGAAATCTTGCATAGTGAGATAAAGGATTTTTGCAGCAGCAAAAGTGCAGCAGTGCTAATATCCTAATACATGGATGATGTTCACAAACCACTTAAAAATATTTATATGAAAGTATGTTTTACAACCACCAGTGCTATTCTGTAATCTTAACAGTTATGCAAATACTGGTGTGAAAAATAAAACCAGGAACTAGCACAGTTTTTGCTAGGCTGGTGTGCTCAGTGGGCAGCGATGTGTGGAGGCAGGGCCTGCCAGGAAGGGTGTTCCTTAGAGAATATTCCTTATTCTGCAGCATGTTTTGTAAATCCTGCTGAAATGTCTGCTGAAGGGAGTCTGCAAACTTGTATGGCACAATATGACCACAACTGGATGATAAATAACTGTCTTAAAGTAACACCGCAACTTATAACTGTCTCTGCTCAATGTGGAGCTGTTGTTTTGCTAGGGAGTCAATATTGAAATTCCTAGTTCCCGTAAAATTGGAGTCAGTAAACCTTCCTTCTATCTCTAGAAAAGATACAAATTGCATTTGAATTTAAAAAAATAGCAGGATGATTCACAGAAACTGTTTTCCTCCTCTTTTGGAGGCCATTTACAGTTGCTAAGCTCTAGCTATATGCCAGTTACATCAGCTATTTAACTCAATTTTTTTTTTTTTTTTTGATGGATAATTAGGAACAAGATATCCCAGTGAAAATAGGACCAAAACTATCGTTGAAACTAGCAATGAAGACATTTCACAGTTACTGTAATGATCTTGATTATTGCTAAGACCATAAAGAATTTGATTTTTCTAACACTGTCCTGCAATAGGAAGGGCTCTGTGAGGTCAGGCAGTTTTGGTAATGCAGTTTGTTTCAGAGCTCTGCACATTCTCTAAAGTTTTTCTCATGCTGTTGATAGAAGAGGTTTGCAGGTGTGGAGGAATAAATGGATAGTTATCATTTTATTATAATTTTTTCCCTTGCTGTACTAGAACATAATGCCTCTCGCTTTCATAGTTAGAAAGTTAGTTTTATCTGTCAACTTCCCAGAAAATAAAAATATACAGGCCCAATTGCAATTCTCTGGTTTGAAGAGAATCCAAGAAAGTTTCTCATACAAATCACTAGTAATCGACATCTTAGAAGAATTTAGGAATAATACTTTTGTTGATCAGTTTGGGTTTGGGCTGCTAGCTGGAAACACCCCCCTGTGTATTTCCCCATGTTTTAACTTAGGTGAGTCATTTTAGGTTCTTCCTGTGCTGCTCCTCAGCTTTCATCTCCATCCTACACTGTGGACTTCCCCTGGGAACTGTAGGGTGGTGCTGTAGGTTTCTGCCCACAGCTCTCTGGGTGACCTCACCAGCAGCTCCTTGGCTCCCTTGGCAGGTTGTTTTCCTCTGCAAAAAGCCACGAGAGGACATGGTGGAAAGGACCGGCCAGCCTTTCCCCAAAATCCCAAGGCAAAAGGCTGGCTGTGTATCTAATACGTCTCACTAATAATGCTTCAGATCTATTATTTATTTTTCTAGGATCTTTTAAGTAAAGTCTAATGTGAATATTTGCTGTACTGTGTTAGTCTGAATTTTGTTGCATATGGAAGTTCTATAATTTTGCCAAATTTGCTGTGAGTACTTAAAACTTGTTTTTCCCTTCTGCCTTTCTAGGGTTAGGGAGAATGGGAAGACACAAGTTCATACTTTTCTATAATGTTCTTGAAGTACATTTTGGAGAGAACGCAATGTTCTTTATTTTTACTGCAAGCTGTTTTAAGTGATTGGTCAGAGGTGTTTTCTGTACACACACACAAACACATGTACATGCAGACACATGTAAGTACATGCATGTGCACACATGAACATATATACGCACCCTAGACCAAACTCTTTTAGAAACTGTTTTTCTTCTGTATTCTCTTCCTGTAGTAGCTTCAAAGATTTTAACTGATTTTCTGCATTCTCATCAAATACAGTATTTGGGCTAAGTGTTAAGGTGTCAGCTTGCCCTATTTCCTCTTCACAGAAGCATTCTTCACACCTGCAGTTTTCTTCTGTTTTTCATACCAGAAATACTTGCATCAGTCTTAAATCTTTGCAAGTCACTGCTGACACATATAGCTCTGTAGCTCTATTTACAGTGTGGTTCTCTTTCTTGATATGAAATGTCAACATCTGTGCTGGACAGGTTAATTTATTTGGAGAAGGTCATGACATCACTTAAAGAAAAGCTAGGCCTTCAGCTGAGAAAAAGGTTTAACATAATCCTTACCTGTTACAATTATGCTGAAAGTAAGCTTGTTGTGATGAAAACAGTATGTCAAACTGAATTAAATATTATCTCTGGTATAGGGAAGAATCTCACCACATAAAAAATTTGGCACATGATTTTTTTTTCTCTCTTCTGAGACAGAAATAAATATTGCAATAAACAGAAGACTGTTGCTTCAAATAATAAATTAAGGCAGTTGAGTAGGAGTGCATTAACTCTTTATGTGACACATTCACATTTCAGTAGATCTGTTAATGCTGTTGTAGTTTATGGCCTTTTAATTATATGATAAATAATACTTATATTTAGTGATGCTTTACATCACCTGATGATACTGAAATCAATTTTGTGCAAAGAAACTCATAAATGGGTCTTCCACTTGAAGAATAGTTGAAGAAACTGTCCAATACAGAGGTGCTTGTTTTGATCTGGCAAAGCTCACGGACCACATAGTGCTGTCCTAATTAGTCCCTGTGGTGTGCTGGAATGCTGAGCTTGTAATACCTCATTGCTCATGACAAAACCATGGTGTTTAGGAGGTGGTAGAAATTGCTGAATGTATAATCTTCATTTGTAGTTGCACCAGGAGTATGAACTTAAGCATTCAGGTTTTAACTCTTTTTTGTATGCCTTGATGGTTTTCCACTTTTGTCAAATAGTTGTTAATGGGCCTTTCTTAAATTCCCTTCATCTTCTTTGGTCATCAGGCTGCATTGACAGGAATTGGTTTGGATGTTTAATCTCTCAGGCATTATAGGGTGACAAAACGAGGTAGTAAATATGGTAGCCACTGCAGTCTATTCCTTGTGATGGTTAAGCATATTGCAAGAAAAACTTCCTTGAATTTCGTTAATTTGTTGGTAACTAACTTGGTTTTTCAGTTTTTGTACTCTTGCTCTCTGAGGCATGGAGGAATAGTTGTTTATACTTCATGTGTGAGAGGCAATGGGGACTGAGGTGAGCTACTGCCTGTGTAGGCTTAGTGGGAAGAGGGGTACCTGGAGGATGTTCATTGCCATGGTCTTCAGACAATGCAAAAACATCTTTTTTGTAATCCCTGGCAGCAGTAGCTGTCCAAGATTCTCTGACCTTGTTGCTCTCCCAAAAAGGGGAAAAAATGTGCTCACAACGGGCTCACAAATACTTTCATTAACAATTAATTTCTGTATCACTTCTAATTTGCATAGTAGTTCCGACATGTAAAATATTACCCTTATTTAATGAGGCGGGGGTGCCTTATTTTGAGGTGCAGGGAAAGTGTATCATCATCCCTTGCCAGAAATTAAGTTTGTGTTCAGATTAAGTTACACATTTGCTTATTGCATGTTATGTAAGGTCTCCTTTGAACTTGCTATGTGTGATATTTCTCAGGAGCAATGTTACTTTTCAGAATATACCATGAGACAATGCAAATACTGTCAGTTCTCAAGATCCCAGTTTATGGGAACATAATATTTTCTGAAATAAATTATTGTAAAAACTATGATCAAGTGATGACAAAAATCAGTAAAGCTGGGGGATTTTCAAGGCAGAGACAAGTTTGAAACACCTCTGCTTCGTTCTTCCTGTTGTGCACTGGTACCGGCATCTGCTCAAGCCTTAGGTTTAGTGTCAGTTCTAATTCTTCTGAATTTATCTGACAGATTTATCTCTGCCAACCACAGGATTTGTATGCCATCTCATACTGTCGTTTCTGATGCCTGTACTTAACTGATTTGTTTCCTATCTGCCTCGTTCATCTTTTCATTTTTGGCAAACTGGATTTATCTTGTTTTTATGATTAAATGGAAGGAGTTGCTAAGGAATAAGATCTGGATCCTTTATTACATTTTAGCATTGTTCCTTGGAAACCTGATTATATCTTGCAAATTAGAGTAACATTTCAAAGGTAATAAATCCTGCATAGCTTGTTAAATATCTCATTTTTTACTTATAGATTCTTACTGAAGCAGAATAATATTATTTCAAACTTTGCCAAGTGTGAAGTGTTCTGCTATTGCTCTGTGTGTTCACTAGTAACTAAGCATTTGCCGTGCTAGAACAGAATTACTGTGTCTCAAAGACTTTACATTCAGAGTGTGATTTTATAACTGTCAGTTAAGTAATGGCTTTTTGCTAACAATATTTAAATATTTATCATTTCTCAAACCGTTGTGATAAAGCAAGGGGAGTACTTTTCTAGACAAATTCAAATCCATGTGTGTTAAGCCTCTGTTTAACTTTCAACTACACAGCTGATACCTGGCTTTTGTTATTTGATGGGCTATAAAATTTGGTTTTGTGTCTGATGCATTGAAAATGCAGAGCATATACATATATTTTGTTACTGCTGATAACTGGATTAGAGTTTTGCCAGTCATACTTGGTTTTAGGAGTTTATAGTATAGATCCATTTGCATTTATAAAATTATTTTAGTTGAAGTTTCTAACTGGGAAACATTCACAGTGTGTGTTTTCTCCTTTGTCCTGGCATTTGAATACCTTACAACTTTACTCATGTAAGCAGCTTTCATTCATGAAGAATTATTTGACAGTCTCTGCACTTGAGATGTTTCTTGACATTTTTCAGTATTTTTCTGTGATGAAAATCTTGTTGCTGATGACAATGAGACGCTCAAATGAAGACAGTGCAGAGAGCTAATTGACCTAGTATCAGATACCCTTGGGCACAATGCATTTTCAGTCATCTCTAGATGAAAACCTTAAAAACAAGTGTGTTGAGTTTTCTCATCTAAAAAAGTTCCCCCTCCTCCCCACCCCATTGCAGATTTTGGCTTCATATCATCTGTAATGATGCCACTGATCACTTTTGGGAAGTAAATATATATAATATGATTGCTTCTGACAGGACTTTCAGAGACGAAAAGGACTGTTTCTTCAGCAAATCAAATTTTCAGTCATGCTTTCTTGAAATATGTGCTTTTGATGGAAACTAAAAGCAGCGATCAGGAATAATTACACCTTTAGGCAAGGATCAGGAAACCAAAGTGATGGATTAAAATGTGCGATTAGGAAGCTAGACCAAAAAAAAAGTGTATTTGTGGAGAAAACTGGACTGAACCTATGAGTAAATAGAGCACTTAAGCATTTCCTATAAAGGAAATTCCTGCAATGATGCAGTGGACCCAGGAGTACTTCCAAGCTGTGAGGTAGAAGCTGGGTTCATATCCCTCCTGACCTGTATTAAATGGGAACTTCACAAGCACCAGCTCTTTCACCTTAATTTCCACAGAGGGGACACCCTGGTGAAAGTGCTGGAGGACCTCTTGTGAGTGCAGTTGGCCCCCAGCATTATGACATACAGACAGTCATATTCTGCTGCCTGCTCACAGAAATATGGGAATATTTAATGTAACCTCTCCCTCTGGAGCTGTAGGGAGATCATGGTTTCTGGCATGCCGGGGCACAGCACTTGCTGCTGAGCTGCTGCAGTCCCTCCTCTGGGTTATTGGTCCTAAGGGGAGCTACTTGTGGTGTTGGAACCAGAATGTCACCCCAGAATGAAACATTCCCATGCTGGGCTGGCACTAGCAAATGGAAAATTGGCAAACTACAAAGAAGCAAGTAAACGAAGAATTATTTTTGGTCCACTGAGGGATCTAAGATAGGTTGCTCTTTGTACACAGGCAAGCTTCCATCAGTTACCAAACCAACCCAGATCTGGCAGCGGCATTTTTACAACTAAATCAGGACTTCCCGGTGTCATGTAGTGAAAATTAAAATTGGGAGACATGCTACTTCTTCACTTGTTAGCTTTCTAAAAAGAAATATTTTATTGCTTTTATTTTATAATGTAAACTTCATTCATTTGAATACATGTTTTTCAAATTAGTAGTAGTTGATGATCAGCATTGTCCTTTCAAGTATTTTAAAATGAGTGTGATTGATGGAAGGCATTGTCTTGCCACTGAGGTATACCTAGCTGGAGCAGCAGATGAACCATGTGGATAGTCAGGACTCCAGACATCAAACTCCTCTTGTGCAGTGTATTTAGTAATTGTTAGTCATGGTGCCTAAGGTTTGCCTTGATTTATAGACATAGGATGTGTTTCTTCCACAGGGCCATATAGTGAAAGATTGGGCTCTTTGCTCTGGCTTCCACATATTTCCATCTCCACTCCTGGAGAATGCCAGAGTAGGAGAATGCTGCCTTGTCAGTTTGTTAGAGGTGAATGCTCCTGGGCTTTAGCCAGGGTCATCTTCCAGGTAGAATAGTTTCCAGCTGCCTACTTGCCTGAAAAATCTGTCCATTATATGTTATTTGAACTCAGGATAAGGTCATATTTCATTTCAGGAGGGCTGGCCATTTCGGTATCCCTCCTTCACTTTGGGGGATCATGTATATATTCTGTAGGCTCTCACTGTTCTCAGATTATGTGCTGTCAGAGAAGGTAGGTGGAGAAACCTCACCCACCTCATGCGTGTGTTTCAGTTTCCAAGATGCCCTGAACCCCTGGCATATATTTCATTAACAAAACAATTGAGAGCCTGCACTCAGAGTGATGGGATAGTATTATACTGGCTTGTCAAGGCTTGTACTAGGAAAAGAAAGAAAAAAGGATTATATGATTGAAAGAGGAAAACTCATTTCCTCCCCTTGTCCACTGTGGCTTCTTTTGGTTTATTTTTGTGCCAAGATCAAGAAAATTACTCTTTTATGGACAATATTTACCTAGTTCTTTTAACCTCTGTTGCATAACATGGCTAAATACAGGAATTCACATGCAATATTTATGTTGCTGTGAGACAAAGATATGCACTTAACTTGGTCTGATCTGAAAACAAAAGCTCTTTTGGTCAGAATCACTACCGCTTTTATGAAGTCTGTAATGATTATGCTGCAGCCCGTAGTGTTAATGATGTTTACAAGTACCTCAGGTTTCCTTTTCCATTTGGGATTAAACTGGTTCCCTATAAACACATGCCATGTCTTGAGCAACAATGTCACTGAAATATGTAAAGCAGTGCTCATTTCATGTATGGTGTTAAAAATACCACCACTTTTTCTGTGAGGTTGCTTTTCTTGGTAAACTTTTGGTTCTTAATTCATTACCATTGTGGCTGAATCTGCATTTTCTCTCCAGATACTTTCCTGGGCTGTACTTCTGGTCTGAAGAGCTGCTGGGTAATGAATGGCAGTTCATTCAGTGTTTTGCAGGGCTCAACCACCTGCTGTCAGAGTAGGTCAGAGGATAAACTGTGACTCATTGCAAGAGTTCATCTTAACTGGAGGCCACAGTGAGACCTGAAATCAGTGGAGTTATGCAGCAGCTGTAGAGAGGGATTTAGCAGACAAAGACTTTATGCAATACTGGCAAAAATGTGTGGAAAGCTGAGCATAAGAAATAATGGGAAATTCTCCATTTCTATTTGCCCAGTAAGATCTTAACCATGATACAATCACCTTCTTTGAGGTGAAGATCGCCTTGTTATTTCAAGACTGGTTATAATTTTCTGTCTTCTGTTTGACTTTTGCAGACATAGTTAGTCTTGACTTTTGTGTTGCACAGAAGTCAACTAACCCCTTCTTTCCTTCAAGCTGCACAGGGTCAACATGACTGTTAGATTGGAAGTATTTTGCTAAAGGCTATTTTGGCAACATGTAGAAAGACTTGCTGCAAAGAATAAAATGACTGAAGGTAGAAAAGAATATTTAATTTCCTTGAACTTAACAGGATAGACTACTTAGACCCTTGATTTTGATTTCTGTCTTAGCCTTTTTCTAAGCACTTTCCTTACTTCCTTTGTCTTTGAAAGGAAGGAACTTAAAAGATAAGCATTCAAATCTGGAAAAAATGGTATTAAAAATAGTGCTCTAAAATATAAAAAATTTTTGGAAGAAGTAATTTAAATGGGAAACCCTCATATCATCAGTGATTACTTTTACTTCAGTAAATTTCCCTTGAAAAATTCCAGTGTTCTAGGCATGTTGAAATGTGTGGGTATCCTGCTGTAATTCAGAGTGGAATCTTTCTGCTCTCTCATATTGCATTTCCCTCTCTCAACAGTATGTACCCCAAAACAATACATTGACTCATTTTCTTACTCTCTTTTGCTACTACAGTAGACTAACCTTGACTTAATACTGGATTGGGTGGAATTGACTCAGAGCAGTGTCTGACTGTTGATCACTGGTACAGGAGATTTTTCAGGGAAATTGGAAGGCTCTCCTTTTTAACACTCCCTGGGGGTACCTTGAGTTCTTTACCAACATTTTCAGTGAACTTAATACCTGTAAAAAATGTTTTACTGTTATTGTATGGAGTCAAGCTCTTTCACGTAGCATGAGGGTTTTTTTATTGTTATGTTGATATGTAGGATAATTGGGATGTAAACTTTATTTAGATGCTTGATCATCAGGAAGGCATAGAGGTCTCTAAGTAAGTATTAGTATCTTGTATCCTTTTCCTGTTGCTCTAAGTAGATAACATAATCTTTTATGGCCTTTTTTCTAATAGATGTTTGACTCATATATCAGGTAGCTGCAAACCAAAAGTCTAATCCTGCAAACACTGCAACACTCAAGAAATTTTCTCAGATAAGGATTTTTACTCACATGGAGATTGCTGTGGTGAACAGTGGTTCACTGCATGTGGTAAGAAATCCTTGAGTATAATCATTGGCTCTTAGAAGTGTGAAGGTATCTGACAATTAGCTTTAAAATATTTTTTATCTTTATATAAAGAATTTCTTCATTGAAAGCACTCCCGTGTGTCTTATAAGAGAAAATAAGAATTCTCCAAGGTGTTTCTTCTAAAAGCCTTTCTCAGAGGTCTTACTATGCAGAATATGCCTCTTCTTGTATCTAGATCAGTTTTCATAGGCTTTGATGAGGCAGTTTAGTCTGATATGCACCACAGGAGTCTATTAAGTAAAATATACATAGATTAAAATTCCTATGATATTACCTTTTCTAAAAAAAAAACCAATATCTTCATCAGTAGGTCCTGCAGGAATAATATGAAATTATATTATAATAATGTTTTTTATCCCACATTGATACTTTTTGCTTTTAATGACATTAGCCTAGTTTAATGCTCAACCATTTGGCTCAGTAATGATACCAGGTGTTTAGGTCCAGCCAATTCATATTAGGAGTTACTCAGTTTCTAAGTAATGCAAATATTTCTACAGATCTTTCAACAAAGCTGTAACTTTGTATCTCAACAACCTGCTTGTGTGCTAAATATGGGCTACCCTGTTCTGTGGAGAATCCCCTGCACTTTGAGTGTATTTCCTTGTAGTCAGCTGTAATGTGTTCCTAAGAAATTGAGTCTGCTCTGTGTAGAGGTTCAGCATGGTTTGGTTTCGAACTCTGAATGTGGCAACTTTGCCAAGTGTCATCTGTGCCAGCCTGGAACCAGTGGTGCCTCACTGTAATTAGCAGTGTCCCACAAGGTTCACTGTTGTTTAACTTGTTCCTTGATGACTTGGATGAAGGGCAGATGCCACCTTAGCAGGTTCAGTGAGGGCACAAAGCTGGGAGAAGTGACTGATACCCCAGAGTGCTGTGCAGCCCTTCAGAAGAACCTCAACAGGGTGGAGAGATGGGAGGGAAGAACTGCCTGAAATTCAGCAAAGGTGGGTCCTACACCTGGGGAAGGACAACCCCCTGCACCAGTACAGGCTGGGGACTGACCTGGAAAGCAGCTCTGTGGAGAAGGACCTGGGGGTACTGGTGGACAACAAGCTGTCCATGAGCCAGCAGTGTGTCCTGGGGGCCAAGAAGGCCAGTGGGATCCTGGGGGACATTAGGAAGAGCATTGGCAGCAGGGAGGTGATCCTGTCCCTCTGCTCAGCCCTGGTGGCACATCTGGAGAACTGTGTCCAGTTCTGGGCTCCTCAGGACAGGAGAGATGCAGAGCTCCTGGAGCTGGTCCAGTGGAGGGCAGGAAGGATGGCTGAGGGACAGGAGCATCTCATGAGGAAAGGCTGAGAGAGTTGGACTTGTTTAGCCTTGAGGAGAGACAACTGAGAGGGGACATAAACAATATCTGTCAGTATCTGCAGGGTGGTGTCAAAAGGATGGAGCCAGGCTCTACTCAGTGCACTAGGACAAGAGGCAATGGGCAGAAACTGATGCACAGAAGTTCCACCTGAACATGAGGAAGAACTTCTTTACTGTGTGGGTGACCACACAGTGAAACAGGTTGCAGAGAGAGGTTGTGAAGTCTCACTCATGGAAGATATTCAGGAATCATCTGGACACAGTCCTGTTGGATCAGGCGTCCCTACCAGTGGTCCCTTCAAACCTTACCTATTCTGTGATTAATTTACTTGGTAACACTGAATAATTCCACTAGCATGTCATGAATGTTCTAAAAATGATGGGAGATGTAGTTGATAGTCCACTGTTCAGTGTCTGAGTGGCCAGCTGGTTACTTTGTGTGGAGAACTTCAGTGGGTCTTTGTGGAATGAGTCGTATTTGGAGATTTTAATCAGCAGCTATGCTATTGCTTTGATGCAAAATTCAAGAGAGTAAACTGAAGGAAGCAATTTTCGTCTTGTGTGTTTTGCTTTTGATCTTCTGAATAAATTTAGGTTTACTGTAAATTTATCAAAGTTTGGAAACTCAAGCCAAAAGCATTACTGAAGTCATGCCCTTAGCAAACCTGGTAAAATACCACTCATAAAATTTATGAGTATTCCTCATGTAGTTTCCTTCTTCCTTTTTATGGCAGTTAACTACACTGTATTGTTTCTGGTTTGCAGGTTTTAATCCCACCTGACATCTGCGTATGCTGAGACCTTATCCTGTGTCAGATCTATACTTTCGTCATACATGTATATGCACACTGCATTTACAAAATGCACTAATCACAAGATACTCTTCAGTGTTAGAAAGGACTGTGCTGTAGATAAATATATGTTTAGGAGCTTTAGATTCCCTGGATTTGAAGGGTGTTAGGCTTGCTAGTATAGGCAGAGGCTCCATGTCGGGCTTACGCTTTTTTTTTTTTTTTTTTTTTTTAAATAATTTCAATAGAAAGATTAAAAAGTAAAGTTGTGAGGTTAGTCTGAAGGAATGAGTGGAACCTAGTGACTAGAAATGGAAGTATTGATGAGAATTTGTCCAAGTGTGTTGTGGTTTGAAAAACCTCTTTCTTTCATGCTAACATCAAAAACACTGCTCAGATATAGATAATTCAGTATTCTTGAGACTGAAAAACCTCTTTCTTTCATGCTGACATCAAAAACACTGCTCAGATATAGATAATTCCATATTCCTGAGACATTAATTGAAAGATCAAGCACCATAAGGCAGCAATGCCAACTTCCTTAATTTAGTCTCATAACTGTGTATTAGCCCTGGCCAATAGGGGTAACTTACTGTAAATCACTGATTCTTGTCCTTCCTGCTAACACTGTATCACACTGTCAGTTTGAAACACTGCCTGCTCATTTTTACTTGCAAACTGCGATGCTTCTTTTTTGTACATATATGTACAAAGATTTCATTATCTGTATACATGCAAACTGTATGCCTTATTTTCAAATGTGTCTTGACAAATGTATTTTCCAACTAGGAATGTGAGTGTATTTTACTGGTGGGACTTTATAAGAGGCACATAGATTTGTGTTCAAATAGAAGTAAATTTTGAATTCCTCTGGATATGCTGCTAGTTTTCTGCATGGAGATTCCATATTAGAAATAAAAAGTATACTTCTGTTGTATGGATACTGAAAATTTTGAGATATAATGTACAGAGATCCCAACTGCAAACACCAGGAAATAGTTGTCCTGATTTTCAGCTTCCTTACTTTTTGTCTGTATAAGTCAAGCATGCACTCAGTCAAAAGTATATGTATTTTATATTCAAGGTGCCATAGACCAGGAACCTCACCAGAATTGTGCCTGGTGTTTATCTGCAGTTTCAGAGAAGCATAACCTTTTCCACTATCAAAGACTAAAGGGCCAAACTGTGATACATTCAGTTCCTGCTAATGAGCACAGGGAACAGAAAACCATCTTTGCAAGCTGGGACAAATGACACTAATGCTGTTTAATAAAATGCTGAGTGGTGCTGCAGTTTTGTATGAGATGGGTCATGATCAACCTTGGAACTGGGTGGAGGAGAGATTTTCATCCCTTCTGCTGTAAAATAAAACTTAAGCTATTATGGACATGTTTTCCCCTCACTGCTGGCAGAGAGGTAGCTGTAGCTGAAGAGTATCTCCCCCTTCCTGTAGCTCACTAAGCTCAGCTGGCCAGCAGTAACATGTTGGGTCATGCCAATTCAGTTGTTTTTGATCCATACCTTCCTTCAGTGATGCATGTGAAAGTGCTGTGAAAACATAAATATCTAGAATGTACATACCTCATCTGTGGAAGTGATATAGTGAGTTGTCTACAATTTCTCTGAAGTAGTTCACAGCTGCAGTATTTAATTTTATTAACAGTGAATTCTACACCATGGGCTATTAGCAGAAGTTATCCTGTCTGCCTTAGCTATTTGTGAGCTTTTTCCAGTACCAGTAGTGGGTTAATCTGTGAAGTTGGATCTAAACAGGAAATGGTTAAGGTATATATGTGATACTGAGTGAAAAAGAGAAACCAAGTTTGAGTGTAGCTAGGATATTTATTTTCTGAGAAGGTAGTGTTCTGCTTGACTAGAATACTTGCTTCATTTATGGAAAAAAACTCCAATGTCCTTAGCTCACAGGACAGTTCTGTCTCTACTAGTTGCTTGGTAGAAAAAGTACTTTTTGGAATGCGACTGCAAAACATTCATGGCATTTCTTGGCAAATAAGAGATCCTGAGTATTAAAGGGAAAGTAGTTCTTGTTTTGTCTAGTTCTAGAAATGTTCATGTTTTGGGCAAATTTTCCAAAGATAGGTTTTTGTTGGGAGTATTTGATTGTAATAGTGAAACTAGCACTGTGATGTGAGTAGCTGCAAGGTACTGACTTGTGTAGCAACCACCAAGCTGTTTGATACCAGTCAGCCCCTTTTCCACCATGATTCTTTAAATTTGTGCTCTTTTGTGCATTTTTAGATTTTCTTTGGCTTTTTCTTGTGAAACTAGGAGACTGGCACTTCCAGTGTGATCTAAATTTTTGAACAAAAAGAATGTTGAAATTATAAACTCAGAATCCTGTAAGCGTTTTTCAGGAGAATATATCAGTGTTGATGTGAGCTTCTGTAGAAGTGGTTATCACTTACCAGCTTTTGCTCTGGCAGCTAAGAGCAAGTATATGTGAGAGGAGGTGGCCTAGCACCCAGTGACTTGCCTGGTTGGAATTGTCACAGAAAGGCACTTTCAGTGCTGGCTGAGGACATAGAGACGAAGTGGGTGGAGGTTTGGCCTTTCTGGGTATCTTCTATGTGGCTCCTCAGCAGGCTCATGTAACTACATGGTAGACAAGTGTCCATGTAGAACCATCCATTTAGAAATTATTTTTGAGTGCAAGCACAGGCATTTGTTGTGGAGTATCAGGGGTGCTTGTTGTTACTGTGCACAATTCATCTACTTGCTGCTGGAGTTCAGGGGTGTATATTTCAGATAAAGAATCTGAAAGTCTCAGTTGCTAATTCAGCTCTGCAAGCCCTCAGTGCTTTGACTGAGACAGGTCACACTTATCTCAATATGCAAATGTCTAAAATGAGAAGAACATCTGTTAACATCATAGGAGGTTGTGTAGATGATTTAATGGTTGTAGCAGTCTGAATTAGGTAAAGTGCTGTGATAATGTCACTAAGATGGCTCTAAGCCACCAGTATGATACTGCTGTGAGTCTAATGTGCTTCTGCGATGCACATATCATATTTTTGGAGAGAGAGAGAGAAATGCTAATAGCATTTTGTAAAGCCTTCCTGAGACCTCATTTGGAGTATTGTGTCCAATGATCCTCCTTTGCACTGAACAGAAAGATGGATTTAAATTGGAGCAGGTGCAAAGACAGTTTAATAAGCTGCACAGCAGATTTATTCTGGAATGACAGTAGAAAGTTAACTTATGAGTCTTTGGATTTGAAGTATTGAGATCTCCAAGGGGTCTGAAGGGTGTCTGAAATTGCTTACTTTGATTATATTTATTTGGCACTAACAACATGCTTCAGTCTTTCCAGTGATTGCTAGTAGATAAGAGAAGCATGTTTGTTCTGCTCTTCTTCCAAACCCTTTAATAACCCTTGAACAACAACATATATTACTTGTCCCCTGTTCTAGCCCCCACTTTCTAACATTCGTCATGGAACCAATTACTAGATCTTGGGTTAGGAATGAGTAGGTCCCCTCAGGAAAGAGAACATACAATAGATATTTTTATTCCTTTTTTGTTGTGTCAGACACGGTCTGCTTATGAACGTTTAGGAGAGGTTGCTGCTTAGCAATTACTAAAAACACGCAGCTGTTGCAAAGATATTGAAAATAGCAAGTTGTAAAGCTGTAGTAGAATTGTAGCCTTTCCTATAACTTTTGCTTTTTGTAGGGTATTGAGAAGCATTTTCTGGGGTTTAGGACACATGGAGCAGATACACAATGGAAACTGCAGAACTGAGCTTTCATCGTGTGGCTGCCTGCAGCTGCACGTTCATCCCAAAAGAGTCATCCTGTGTCTCTGAGCTGTGCTGAGGTGTGGTGAAGTGCTGGGGTGCTGATCCAGAGCAGGTGTAGCATTCTTTCCGCTACTCAGACTGTACTGTTTGGTGCAGAGAAGTTTCTGTGTCATTTGTCACCTCCTGTAGCCCAGAAGAACTGTTCTCAGTAACTGATATCTTGCAGTTCAGTTATCACTCTGCCTTTGCATTTTTTGGCATTTCTGTGAGCAAGCAGACTTGCAGGGAAATCAGCATATCATCAACAACCTTAGATTCAGGAGGGGAGCTATAGAAGCAAAATAAGATATGAAATTTTTTCAAAAACTCTAAATTTGGTACTGAATTAAGTAACCAGAATGTGGGCAGGAAGCAAAGAATGGTAAAAAGAAGTGCTTCCATTAGGTTGTCTTGTTTTTTTCAGAAAGCTGTGCAGTCTGAGCTGTAGTGTTTACAACATATTCATGGCATAGCTACTTCCTGGTAAATGTGCAACAGGAAGAAGTGTTGTTCTTAAATTAGTAAGTGAAAAAGTGGTTGATAAAGGATAGGCTACAGCTTTCTAGATTTTATTCTGGACAGGATTTAAAGGGAAGGTTTCTTTTCAATGTCTAATTGAAGGGCCAGATAATAAAAGTAGAATGTAACTTGCTGGTGTTGACAGACTCAGGCCACCAGCAAACATTCAGTTGGCTGTGAAAAGGCTCTATGATTTATATGATTTATATGACTATTGTAATTTAAAAAAAAAATCTTAGGCAATGCTATAATGTAAGCCCAGATATTTGTAAAATACCTTGTTAGGCAGTGGTGCACTCTTAAGGAAGAGAACTAGTAAAGTAGGATTTTGTTCCTGCTTCTACTAGTAAGTTGCCATGTGATTTTACACATATTTCAAAAGGAGATAAATAACCTTGAGTAGATCATTAATGTTATAATTGAGGCCGGTTGAATGTCACTTTCATGTTTTACCATAAAAAAGTAGCTTCCATTCAGGATGAATTCACTTTTAAAAATGAACTGAGTTCAGAAGACTGTATTTCTACTTGGCTGACAAAATATAATAGCAAGCCTTTCAGAAATTCTGGCCATAACATTTACATTAAACTGTTGAAATGGATCTGACATAATTTACTTTGAGATCAAACACAAAAAATGTGCTAGGGATTATGTTTTAATATAAAGGGACTTATACTGTGGTAAATTTCTTTCCTGTTCAACACCTTACAGATCATCAATCTGGGTGGAAGAATGCACTGAAACCTTTCACGGACAATTGTGTGACAGCAATTCACTGTTTATATTTAAACATCTCTATTACTTTCTAGCAATGCCCTTCATGATGAATTCTGTAATTAGTGGTTCCTGAAAGTATCAACACCTCCTCTCTCCCTCAGCTCTCTGAAGTGTGAAACTCAAGGATCAAAGAAATGTTAACTATATTGGCTTTAGGCTGTACAAAGTATAATCCCAGATCACTTGTTTGCTGGAATGTTCTAGGACTTACCTGTGTGACCAAGTTAACCAGCACCAGCCAGACTATAACAGCTGTAGTGATGATGCTAAAATCTGCTTGTTCTAGGAAAAGAGATGTTCTTAGCTGGGATTCTTTTGGGTTAAGATCATTAAGCAAAAAACCTTTTTATTGCCAAACCCTTCCAAGTCCCCACTCCTTTCATGGAAGATTTAAATTAGTTCATTGTATGATTCTGTCACCATTGCACTGGTAAATTTTCCATATCAGGAAACCATTAGATGGTAAGAATCATTATTTTCCTGCTTCTTGCAGGCTTTGGGGAGGCACAGGGACTTTTGATTGTAATGAGATGGGGAAAGGGGTCATTCTTGTCTTCATACTTGTTTTTTTGGGGGTAAAATGATAGACCTTCATTTGTAAGTCTTTCTCTTGACCTATCTGTCAAGGATATATGTGTGGGTGAACTAATTGTATTTTTCATATTGCTGGTGATGGAAACTAAAATATAAACATCATGGTACAAGGGATGCCAGGAGCTTGTGAGGAAGGGAAAAAAAACAGTAGAAAGATTTCCTAAAATAAAAGGAGGAAACTTAGAGTTGTTCTATGGCTTTACCAGTGATATTTTTTTTTTATTTTGAGGGGTTTAATGTGTGTATGTGTTGGGGTTTTTGTTCTTTACTTAATTCAGAATCAATCTACTACTAATAGCTGTGTTACTAATTTCCTGTTATCCTAGCTAGCAAAGCCATTTGAATATACTTATTAATAGGATATTCGGAGTGCCAGCTTTGGAGTAATGCCTCAGATCACAAGTGATAATTGGCTTCTGTATGAGTTGTAGTCATTGCATTAGTTAGGTTTTGAAGCCCATTTTCCAGAGTATGATTCATATTGACTGTCCTCCCTTCTCCATGGGAAGTGACAGTGGTGAATTTCCTGGGTGAGGCAATGCTGGGGATGGGAGACAGGATAACTAAATCTCTTCCTGCCCTCAACCAGGAGGAAATGTAAGAAGTGGAAGAACAAGCAGTTGTATGAATTAAATACATTCATGTGACTGTTTGAGATCTCTTCAGAAGAAGTAAGAATAAATGCCATCTTACATTATCCTAACACATACCTTTCAATCTCAGCAAGATCCAAGTTTTTTGAACATTTTTATTTCCCTGTTGCATTTTGGATCAAATAAAGATAATTAGATACCACTTTCAGCATTAAAGTGTGCTTAACTCAGTGTGGCTCAACAGAGGAATGAGTGATTTATTTGTAAATACTGTGTTCATTAATGATACTGCATTTATACTTAGTTTTTATATGTTGGACACACAAAAAGGTTATTGGAGGGTTGTGCTGTTGTAGTGTACCTAAATATTTTTGATAATTTGCTATTTAAATATAAAAAAGTAATTATTCTACAGGATGTTTTTCAATTAAATCAGGGAGATATTTTTTTCTTTTTAGATTTGTTATTGGAAGAATCAAGATGTAATAGAAATTTCTCTTTAGCAGAAAATTTCTGGCACTGAGTCATTCATCTGTACTCATTAAGTAAAGTATATTCTTATTAAATGGCCACAGTAGCAGTGATACAGTAGTAGCACTGGAAGGATCTGTCCATAATCCAGGAGTGCAGCACAGGCTGGGATCTGCCCACCTGGGAAGCAGCTCCATGGTAAGGGACATGGGTGTTGAGGTGGGCAGCGAGTTCCATATGAGAGAACAGTGTGCTTCTGTGCCAAGGGATGCTGGGCTGCATCAACAAGGGAATCACCAGCAGAAATAAGTTAAAAGTCATTGTCCCACTCTACTCAGTGTTTGCCAAGCCACTCCTCGAGTGCTATGTTCACTTTTGGTCCCCACTGTGCACAAACATGTGGACAGGCTGGAGAGGGTCCAGAGAAAGGCCACAAAGATGATCAAAGGACTGGGAGTCTGCAATGTGAGAAAAGCCTAAGAGAATGGAGTTTGTCCAGTCCTGTGTAAAGGCGGCTTAGTGGCTGCAGAGATGGTGAAGACTCCCTTTTTTACAAGGAGTCTCATGGAAAAGATGAAGGGTAATGGTTAAAAGTTATTTTTGATGAGATGCTGATTGAACACAAGAGGAAAAGTTTTCACAATGGGAACAGTTAGCCATTGGAATAATGTCCCCAGGGAAGCTGTGGATTCCTCAGCATTGGACACTTTTAAGATTTGTCTAAACAGGGCGCTGGGCCATCTTACCTAGACTGCGCTTTTGCTATGGAAGGTTGGATCAGATGATTCAAGGGGTCACTTCCAACCTGGTATTCTATGATTCTATAAAATCACTTTAAATTCAGCCTAAGTAGTCTTAACCCACCCACACACCAAAGGCAGGGTGGTTTGAGACAGAATAGAAATATGTCTTTGGTTGGCTCATACTTTCTGGCAAGAATAAATGAAGGTGTGCTACAATCTACTTTCTTCTGTAGAAGAAAGATAAGAAAATTTATCCTTGGTAAATAGTGCCAAGAAAACCCTTTTTTTTTAAAACCTCTTTTTCCCTCCCCCACAGTACTTAATATATTTGACTGATTCAAGGGAGTTTTCTCTTTGGAAAAAAATGTTTTTAAAAGGTGTAAGTCACTTGCTGTTAACTGAGATGTAGATTGAGTTTAGGTTGAGACTTAGACTCCAAGTAGCTTTATTTTGGTTCATTGTAGAAAGATTTTGTTTTTAAATTTAAAAGATTGGATGGTGTTAATCTAACAGCAAGACAGAAGTAGCTACAGTCTACAAAGCCTTCATACAACTGCCCTGACATCTAAATATATAGGTGTCTGTAGTGAGGTATTTAAATGCCTAAAATTCTACTTCTGCACTGCTGGTTTGGCTTTTCTTCTGCTCCAGTTCTTCTGGGATCCTGAAATTAAGTGTTCCTGCTCATTAGCCCTTGTACAGATCTCTTTAACACCCATCATTAAAAATGAGTTCTGCACAAAGCGTAGCAGCCATGGCTATGGCATGCTAATCACAAAGACTGTGTAGGAACCAGGAAAACACATGGAGTTAGTTGTTGAGAAGAAATTTGGAAACTACCAGGGCAAGAGGGAAGCACAGGAAGTGAGTGGGGGAGTAAAGAAGTGGGAAAAGCATTGGTAGGTGAAAAGCGATATGGAAAAACGAACAGATCTGTGAAGTGCGCAGAAAGCTGAGAGATTAAAAGGAATGCTGATATAAGAGCTGGAGCTAATGGGACTCTGGTTGTGGGGTGGGAGCAATATATCATATAATGAAATTGTTGAGAATGAAGTGGTCACTGAAAAGAGGCAGGGAGGCAGGACTAGGGTGCCAAATAGGAAACTGAGCCTAAAGACAAGAGTGGATGGGGGCAGCAGCATGTGTCCACAGGATGGGCAATAATAAGGCTTGGATGAGAAGTGGCCAAGTTTTGAGGGAGGCTGGATATCTGTATTGAGCAAGATGGAACTTTTTCTTTTTAATAGCTACTGTCTTTTAAAAACCAACCTTTATTCAGCTACCTTGAATATAGAGCTACAAAGAGTGGCAAGTCCTGCAATGCTGGGAAGGTGCGGCATTATCTAAAATATGTTAACTGAGCTCCCCTGGACATTGGTATTATGATACAATTTTAAATTCTAAGATCTCTTGAATTGTATGGTCTTTCCAGGTGGAACAGATTTGTCTGAAGCTGCAGCAAAGAAGGACAGGTCTCTGGAAACGTGCTTTTATTTATTGTTGAAACCCTAAGACAGATAGTGAATGGGGCAGCTCACAAATGAGGGGAGATGTGTGTCACCTTAGCAAGGAAACTGGGTGGGTACAGTTTCTCCAGGAAATTAGTTAAGATATTATAGAAAGCTAAATACACTAAAAAATTAGTTTTAGGAACTTGGTTGAACAGTAAAGTTTGTAAGACTCCTGATTTTGAAGTTTTCTTGTCTCTGGGATCATCTGACAGCCCTGGCAGGGGTCTGTTGTTACCTACCAGCACCAAAGAGGAGCTCTGCCCAAGAATGGGCGTTTCTGTCCTCAGAGTGCGGTTCTGGATCAGCACAGGATAACCTGGAGCAGTGTGTAGAGCTGTGCTGTGACATATGGAATGCAGCCACTGGGCTGAGTTTGACTATTCTCTTCTAGCTACTGCATTCACTAAATGAGGTTGGGGTCCTGTGGAAAAAAATTGTGAATTATCACCTGATACAAAGTCAATCAAACTAGATTTGAACAAAGGTGCCCAGTTAACTGCAAATCCTTGGGAAAAAAAAAAAAAAGAAAAAAAAACTTCAGAAGAGCTTACCTTGAAAATTTGTTCATTTCCACGTCATTGGCGGCCTGTCTTATAATAAGATTTTATTTAGGATGTTGATCTTTGTATATAGCTTGTTGACTTTTGTTTCTTGAAATGGCATGCTTCCCATACATTTATTCTGGGAAAATATGTGCAAAAACCCTAGAAGAATCTAGGAAGTATGGTTACAGTCAGGTTTTAAATTTCTGTTGACTTCTGGTAAAATCTTCTTTGAAAAATTGTACCTTGCCTAATTTTCCAATTATATATTTACTTGCATGATGGAGAAGACGAAAAATTGTTTTCTTTTGATCTGATATAATTGGAGCTGTGTTTTAGGAGAACTAATTCAATCTTATCTGATTATGTCCTGACCATGGTCAAAAGTAAGGCTGCAATTGCTATTTAAGGAGACTGGTTACAGGGGTTGTGTCATATCAAATACATTGCTTTTCTACTCTGTTACTGTTAAATGGGCTGCTCTAAATTAGATGGTCTAATTCTGGAAAATTTGAATATGTGCAGGTGGACTTTTGTGTCAGCAAAGCCGCACTTATTTAATTGGAGCTCCATATGTCTGCAAAAATTGATTCCATATGGCTGAATGGCAGATTTTGAAAATGTTTCTTTAATTCATAGTAGTGCCAGGAGAAAGAATAACTCTATTTTTTGAGCTCCTTAACTGAGTGACAGTGCACCTGTACATGAACCTTTTTTCAATTTTTAAAGCAGTAATTAAATATGTAGGATTTGCTTGTCACATGTTAACAGCTTTAAGGTAGCTTAAATATGTGGCTAACAAAGGCTCAACTGAGTGCTCTCTGTTTGTACTCCTAAAAACAAGTGATGAAATATACCTCAATCATGCAATCCCACCATCTATTAGGTTGAATTTACATGAGTTTTCTTTCAGAAAACTCATTTAGGGTCATGGTAAATATGTGTGTGTGTATGTGTATATATATATGTATGTATACAGGTCAAATAAAACCCAGTTTTTTTACATGAAGAAAACAGCTTTGAGTTTGCTTCTGGTCAACCCTATTGATGGGATATAATCTTGTGAGAAATGCTGGAGATATGAATTTTTAAATTTGAGCCATAAAAGTTGATATAATCATGAGATGAAATTATGAGAAGTAATGTAAATTAATTTTTGTTTTTTTTTTAATTGTGCACAGGTACCTAAGGATAAAACTGGCCTGAAGAGAAAATCTGGGGGAAACTGGGGACCTTGGCTGTTCTTGCACCTGAGTAAGTGAATACTTAGTGGAAATCAGCTTTACAAAATGTTAAAACTGTGAAATATTTTTCAGTCTCTCCATGCCTAATTGCAGTGGTAACTTTAGACAATACTTAGGCTTTTGAATTGACAAAGATCAGAAGTAGTAGGGCTACCTGCAAGGGAGGGAATGTGGTATAGAGCCTTCAGTGCTTTGCAGTGGGTTTTCTTTGTATTGCTACCCTTGAAGTCTCCATAGAACGAAACATAGTTTATAAGCAGCATTTCTTGTATTTTGATGTTTTGTCTTTTCAGTTATTTATCTTCAGACTAGCGTTTGAGTTTCTTAAAGCTTACTAACTTGATCTTGCTGGTTTGTAATCACAGTAAGGTACTGAGACTCAGCAGAACTGGAGGTCAGGCCAGGTTAAATATGAGTTCATCAGAGGGTGAAGGCTGAGAAGATGACCTCGTGGAAGGTTGTCTTGGAACGGATGAATGCTCACTTCATGAGGGGTTTTTTTGAGACAAAAACTGTTGTCTTGGTTGGGATTTGCTTTCACTAAAATATGATAGGGACAGCTTTTCTTCATCAGCTTGGATGGGGCATGTGGTAGACATTCCTTGGCATCTGGAGGCCCCCAGCCCTACACAGTTTTCTGAAAGACAGGAAGAGTATTTTCCATTTATCCACATAGCTTTCTTTCCTGGCAACCCAAGCATTATTCTGGTTGCAAGAAATTATTTACATGTTGAAAAGGTATGATGTGTTACTTATTATTTAATGCATTTATTTAGTCATACATATTAATATATTGAAATCTCTGTAATATTAATGAGCAGATAGCATGAAACTTCTTTCAACTGGTAACATACTTTTAAAAATGGGCAAGTTAATTGAGTTTTCTGAAACAATTGCTAGAGCTGGAGCCTTTCTTCCTTCTGGCATTTCTCATGCTAGAAGAATTATCTTTGGTTTTAGAGAGCTTTACTAAGCTAAATATCCTTACTGGTATCTACATTAAATTTTGAAAACAATACTTACCAGCTGAGTCTCTCAATTTAATCTAGTCCAAACTTGTTACCAGTGCTGTTTGTTCCAAATCTGTGCCATGGTTTATTCATATTCTTGTACTTAATGCATTAACTTATAAATTGATACCCATCACATCACTGCATTAAAAAGTGTATTTCATTTTGCTAGAGTATTTACTGTGTTTGTCCCTGCAGTAAAGTAGTAGACAAAAATGTCTCTCATTCATTTCAATATTGAGGAGAATTAAATATGTAACCTGAAAATCTGCCAGGTTTTGTGAACTATACACACATGAAACTTTTAATTCATTAAGAAATACATTGTGACAGCATTTAGCATTATCATTCTTTGATTTGTAAGTTAGGTACTGAATAATGCCTGAGACTGTACTATAAATAACTGGTTGCTTTCCTGTGCACTGGCATTTCTCATTGAAATTCTGGTTCCTTGTCTTGCACTTGCTGTGTATAGTTTTAGGAATTAGGTCTCTGGACTAGTGAACAGGTGCACGGTTTATTAAAGAAGAGAAGTTCAGTGTTCTTAAGTGATAGTGGCATGTTTTGAAATCACAGTTGGCTCAACAGCTCTGTTTTGAATCCAGTAGGGACCTTTGAGAGAGGTTTTTGCCTTGTTTCTTTTAACTTCTATACTAACATGAAGCAAATGTTTTCATTTATTTCCTGTGTTATCAGTCCTGCTCTGCATATTTTAGTCTATTGCTTTTGACAGTGATGAAAGGCAGCTATTTCCCAATGTTTTGTATTTTGGGTGCTACATAAGCTCAACAGTTCATTTTAGGAATATTTTCTTCTCCTGATTTATTCCTCATTTGAAAGGCAGCACTAGAAATTCCAGATACAACTTCATTCTTCTTGGAATTGTAATTTAGATTTTGTGCTTGTGTACGTGAGACAGGAGCTTGCCCATATAAAAGAAAGGCAGTCATTCTGCTGGACTGGAGAGCCTGTAGGTATGGTGACAAAGATATTGTGTCAGTGCTGTGTTACTTTGTACTTGAAAATTGTCCTTAATTGTTGTCTAATAAGCTAGAAGTCAAGAACTAGTGAACTAAGAAATGGGTATAATCCAATTGAATTGTGTAGTGTGTTCCTTCATGAATATAGGATTGATCTCTAGGTGTTTTACCCAGTTTATTATTTGCCAGTTACTGTAGTTACTGCATCACCCACAGATTTTCTCATTTCGAGTTGAAATTGAGTGCCTTGGGGCAAGATTACCTCTGTTAAGCATGAAAATGAACTGGTCTTGGTTTTGAGAGCATCCTATGTGTAGCAGTTCTTGTGGCTGATGTTCTGGAAAGATCAACAGGTTTTGTGCAAATCTACATCTGAGTGTGAAGCAAGATAAATGTATCTGTGATGTAACCCTCATTGTGCTGTGTTTTGTTCTTTTGCAGGGATTGCTAGGTATTAGTCTGTGCCATATTTAGAGGCTGAAGTGAAGCCAACTGGTACTGTTGCTGTAGCCTGCTGATACTGTAGGATGAAGCTTTTCAACTTCTTTTATCAGCTAATTTCATAGAGATTGCTATTATTTTTGTAAATCATTTTGTATGGTTTCTGACAGCTTTTTAAGATGTCATATGCTCTGCTGTTTATAGTGTAGAAGTCTCTGGAGATTTAAAACTCTACAGTATCTCTCTTGCAGAGATCAATTAAGTTTTAATTAAAGTTTTATCAACCTAGCATCTATTGAAATTCTAAAAAATGTTGATGTTTGTTGAGACAAATATAGGAGGTTTTCTAATCTCATGAGAAAATTTTTGTTGAGGATTGTTTTAATGTTTTTGAGAGTATTTCTTTATTGTTCACAAAGTGGTGTTTCAATAGTGGAAAGCTTTAGTTGCTGAAAATGTTAACGAAAAGGAGCCAAACAAATTTCTTTAAAAAATTTTATTGATTAAAATAGCTTGTTCTCCACTAACAAAACTGTAGTTGTAATCCTTCCCCATTCTTTTTGTCTTTGAAATATTACTTATTTTGATCAGACCTAAAATGTTGATGACAATTATGTCTCTTTGTTTTATCTGAAGCCTTTCTTTGCTGTTTGGAAAGTTGTATATCACTACATTTGAAAGGTAACAAAGTCCTGTGGTTGGCCTCAGCATTAAAATATATAGACACTTTTAGTTTATGAGGCTGTAAACCAGGTAATTCATCACTACTGAGGACCTGGAAAAAGTTGTGGGCTTTTAAAGAACAATATGTTATATTGCAAATTCCTTGGAAGAAAGAGTGTTTGTTTTTAGGAATTCCTGGAGAGTGGAAGCCTATTAGGATGGTATTGTACGTGTCATAAATCATGCACTTGGCCTGGGTTGGGTTTTTTTTTATTTCCTTTTTCTTTTAAGGCCTAAGACCATTTAAACATTCTGCCATAATCATAATAATAATTAGTATCCTCTCTGCAAACACAGAAGAGAGGGGGAAGCTTTTTTTTAAATTTATTTTTGCAGTGTAATATTCTCAGTATCTATATAAATAAATGATAGTGTATGTCATGATTCACATGAATAGCAATGCAGCTGTATTGCTGCTGTCTGCCCAAATAACAAGAAATGAGAGGCAAAGAAGAGGTGATGGGGGGGCATAAATTGGAGAGGAGCATTGTGGTATGAATAAATTGACACTGTGGCTTTACTGGGGGGGACACTCATTACAGGAGGCTTCATCTGTTTGCTGCTTTCCCATATTTAGAAAGCATCTTGAGTGATCCTTTTTGCAAACAGCTCATGCAGTAACTGGCAAAACAGAAGCAATTAGTGGTGTAATCTCAAAGGGAATCTCAAGCTTCACTTTAAGTGCAATGATTAAATCCACTAGAGTGATAACCATTGCTGCCAAGAACTCCTGTAATTGGTCACTAATGTATTTTGTTGTAGCAGTCGATAACTACTGCATTTCATGCACATAATTAGTAATGCATACGCGCTTGGTCAGTAAAATTGAAAATCCTGATAAGCGAGGCTAGAAGGGGGTGGAAGGAGCACAGAGCTGGGGAACTGAAATACTGCTCTGTTGATAGTACCTAACTAGAACTGTGTGCTTCAACAAAACAAGTGTCCTACTGTGCTGGAATACAAATGGGCTGTCTGTGGCAGGATATAGCAAAGACATTTGGCAGAGAGGGATTTGAAAGCTTCTGGCATCATGTAATTGAATTGGCCATTTCTTTAAAGATACAGCAAATTGTTTGCTGCAGCATTCATCATCATGAGGAAGGTCAGACAGCTTGCCAAACATATGATATTCATAATAAAAAGTAAAATGGTGACGCTTATATTTAAACACAAATCATGTTATCATGTTTGTAAAAGCCGGAGAAATGAATGGGAATATTTTTGGTGGTGCAGAGCATTAGTAATCTAAGTAAGACTGTAATTCAAGAAGGGGACAACTTATAAGCAGAGAAAAGATCCACAGGGAAATTCAGCTACTGAGCAACATATGATCCCCCTGATTTGAGAGGGTAGTAGGTGTTTCGGCAGGATTATTGCTGACTCTCTCTTCTGATCACTTATGGGAAGATAGCTTGTATGATTCTGTTCTTTGCCTTTCAAGAAAACAAAGGGAAAAATAACAAAGAAGAAGGACTTGAGTCTTTAAAAGAGACAAAATGTGAACAAAGCATTGCTGGGTTTTTTTTGTTAGTCAGTTATGCTGTGGCAAAATGGGATGATGCAACAACCTGTAGCATATCTGAAATGTTATATGAAATGCTCTGTATTGGTACACTGGGAAACCCCTCTCGAGTCACATCCAGAGCACTGAACGTAAATTGCCTGGTGACAAGGGCTTTGGGCCATGCAGTGATGCTTCTGCAAATGAGTAGCTGTTAGCTTTTAGGTTCTAACACATTCAGGAGACTGGCATTTTGATTTCTTGCACCACTGCACCACTGATAGGGTTGGAAATGGGAATCAAAATAATTAGATTGGATATATAGATCCCAGCAAACCAGCCAAGAAAGCGGCTGGGCTGGGGAGGGCTGCTCTGAATTCTAAAATGTGCCAATGCTGTTCTTATAAGAGCTTGAGGATGGAAGGAGTAAACTAGAGTGCAGATGCTTACCATTTATATTCAAAGCATGTAATAAAATAATTGAATGTATGCTTCCTCCTATTAAAGCCTGTTAAAATCAGTGATAAAGTACATTACTGTTGTTTTAAAAAGGGAACACAAATTTTCAGGTAATATATCTTAGTTGTATGCATAGTGTACAGATAAGCAGACTGGGAAATGGTTTTTTACATTATCCAAGGCATTCCTCCTTCTGATACAGGCCTGTTCCCATCAGTTCATTTTCTGTTACTTAGTCCAGCAGTATCTTTGCAGTATTCCCTCTGGTGGTTTTTTACCAACAGTTGTTCCCATCCAAAAAGCCTTTCCTTCTATATTTCCTTCTATATATAGTCCCTCAATATTTTTATGTAAAAAACCCCAACAAAACAATACACCAAAAAAACCCATACTTTCCATGTACTCCTTGAGTTTCCATTGCTGTTAGAAAATATCATCCTTCTTCTATGCACATTCTTCCTTTAGATATTTGTAAACAATTACCCCCACTATCTCTTTGCCCACTTGACCATTTTTCACATGTAAAAAATTTATCTCTTTCTTTACTCAAATGTCAATTCTTCACCTTTTTGCTTTTGAGGGACCCGCCTTCATTTAATCAGGAGATTCAGGAGTCCAGGTTCTCCTGAATCTTTAGAGAATACATTTTTTTTCTGTTAGTGTCATTCCTGATGCTTTTCTTTATTAAAATTCTGCTCTCTAGATTGACTGCCATATTACCTCCTACACCATTTATGTCTCAGTACAGTCTCTCTCTTCCTTCCCTACCTTCCTTATTACTGATCTGAATGTTTTTCATGCCAAACATGTTATATCTTGCATTTTCCCAAGCCATACCTTGCTTTCCATTTGTATTTCTATTTTTGTTTTTCATTGCATTAAATCCCAAGACCTTGTGTCTGCAACTTCATATCTATCAGGTCAATGTTAAGCATCCATCCAGAAAAGCCTATTGATCTGCATGCAGGAATAGTCCCATTCAGTGATTCGAGGTTTTGACATAAGATTGTAAGATTTGCATAGGGAATGGAGGACATTTAGCTAATACGGGAGTGCAGCATGGATGAGTGGTACTCATACCAGGAGCTCTAAGAATTTGGGTTTACTGCAGAAATTGTTTGGTGGTTCTGCAGGAGGTAATTTTCTAGTAGAAAACATTAAATTCAGTCTATTTTGCTAAAAGAAGACTGAAATTATGAGTTGGCCATCATCTGGTAATAACCATGTGAAGATTTATGATATGAGAAGGCTCTTTTGTTTGGATGTTATGGAAATAAAAAGACACACTGGAAATAAGAAAAAGAAGAATTCAAACAGGAAACAATGTTCATAAAGCTGGCAAAACTGTTGAAGTTAAAGAATTAGCTGATATTTTTACATCCAGTTCAAATGAATTTCTAAAATACAATTTCTTTCAATGTTTGAGCATTGTGTTTAATACAATAATTGCATATTTGAGTTTCAGAATTTGTGTTTTTGAGGAAACCCAGTAGAGGTAGGAGGTAACTTGTGTCTCTTGTTGGATTCATGCTTATTAAGGCCTTCAGTTAGGGTTTGGGCTTTCATACTTGCTGGTTATTTAGTTTAGATGATGGTCACAGGTTTCTGGAGGGCAGTTGCAACACAGTAGTTGCTGTGCAGAAATAGTTCAGTAATGCTCCAAAGGTTAGCTCTTAAAACACACAGCTCACTTACAAGCCCATTAAGGATTGACCTATGTTGAGAGTTTATTTAAATGCTTGGCACTGTTCTTTTATATAGGGAGTTTGGAAAAAATGCTATTTTGTTTCTTAATAATTTTTCCTTGACCTTTATCGGCAGCAAAATTGGCTGGCAGTATCACAGCAGGTCTAAATGCAGCATTTTATTTATGGCATTAATTTTATAGAAGAACAAATGGTGTTTGGAGACAAGAAGAAATGAAAGACTCCTTAGCTTTTTTAAGATTAATAACTTGCTGAATTGAATGAATGCAAATGCCACTGACTTGAGCAAAGAGATCAAATTAAATACCTTGGGCAGGTTACACAATGTCTGTGTAAGGGGACTGCAACACCTGATCCCTGTGTTCTGTCTGCTGCCATTGAGACAACAGTATAGCAGTGTAACATTTTCTGCACGTTTTAGGGTGTTAACTGCTATTTCCTGTTCCAATGTATAAATAACCTTCTATGATATGAATTCTAGGTAATGAAAACACCTTGCATATTTCAGCACCACAGTACAGTGTTT
Organism: Muscicapa striata striata; assembly: GCA_030060385.1. Lineage (NCBI taxonomy): Eukaryota > Metazoa > Chordata > Aves > Passeriformes > Muscicapidae > Muscicapa > Muscicapa striata. The sequence goes on from JAREIS010000031.1 coordinate 370,644, forward strand.
GTTTTATTTTGGAGACCTGCAGATATATTTAATCTTCTATTGTAGATTTATTAAAATCATTATATAAACATCAGGACATGTCATCCAACTAATTTGAATGTGCTATAACTCAGAACAAACTGGGCTGTTTCTTCCTTGCCTGGAAGACTTTTCTATGGTTGTTGTTGTCTTATCCTTGGTTATTGGAGCTGAGTTTATCCCCTTCTTCTACAATAATCTTCAGAACTAAGTATGTTCAGTAAATATCTTACCCCTTGCAACTTTTTACTGATAATGCACATTTTATGGGATGATTTCTTTTGCTGGACAGCTAATAACTCAGCATGTTATTCTGTGTTGACTTGGCTTTTGAAGGCCATCTTAAAAATATGCAAAAGGAATTTCAAATTACTTTCCTTTTTCTGATCTCTTAGGCCAGCACTTAGAAACATGGTGAATGATTACATCTTGAGAGACAGTATATAATCAAGGAAATTTTTAGATTCTTTCTGAACTGATAGAGCAGTTTCATTTGCACACAAACTTAGCTGTAAAGTGATTAATATATTTAATTATTTTAAAAGATAAGTATTGTGGTTGTGTAGGACTGAATTATACCAAAGTATGTGGAAAATATTTTTCTATTTTTGAAAATAGAAAAAAAACACATGTTTTTATGTGTTCTTAGGGGAATATGGTTTGAATCTTGTTTTTTACAGTAGCAGTTTTAGATTTTTCAAAGCATTAGTCCTTAAATGAATAATACCCTTCTACCACCCATGCATTGCTTGGGAAAATAAAATTTGTTTAGGAAATGATAAGTGACGACACTGATGTCTTAGCTCCTTACCTTGGGAAGTGCTCCCCTTATTTTCCTTCTCTGTGCCCCTCTCCAGAAACAAAAGCAATACAAGAATGCAGACGTTGAAAGGCACGAAAATGTGCTTAAAGTATTTTCCTTCTGTCTTGGAACAATGGTTGCTGACAGCAGAAGGCTTGCTTGCTTGTTAAAATTAGATTTGAATCATCAGTGTAATAGCAGTAGGAAATTGTAGGGTGGAAAGGTGCCAGGAAGCCAATCTGTATCTGCCCTTTCCGAGCAGGGGGACCCGCAGTGACTGGAGCTGCCTCCTCAGCTGAGTGAGCTTGCCCTATATGACAGGTACTGCTTTAGGCATCCTTAAAACAAAATTTTTGTTTTGGGCAAAATTTTCAAAATCCAGAAGCCATTGAGATCTGAGAACAGACAAAAGCACAACAGAGCAAGACAGCTGTTACAACTTAGGCTTCTGAAGTTTGTTTCTCCTTGGTTCCTTACATCACATTTAATTGGACCCACTTGCATTACCTCCCACCATTTTCCTGCACTAGGATAAAGGAAAAAAAAACTGTGTTTTGGGGCTTGGCTTTTTGGATTTTATAATTGTAAAAACAGTGGGAAGTTTGCTAGTTGAGAGTAAATTAGAGAATGATGCTTGGTCTGGAGCTGCATCAGAGTCAGCATCATTCTGGCTCATTCTGTTTCTCCTCAGTTGTTTTAAGGCAGTCCAGCGCCCACTTACTTCTTTTATGTAAGTTATTATCTGTTGGCTTTGCAGTAACCCAATCTATGGAACACAGTGACCTCTCTATGCACCTTAAAACCATTCACAGAAATGGCTGTAATTCTGCTGATGCAGAATGCAGCTGCCCATTTAAATCTCTTTTTCTTACAGAGCGGATGGTTATGTCTCTGCTGTGTATGGGCTTCTGTTTAATTTCAAATGCAGTTTTTACAGTACTTCCATAAGCAGCTTAGTTCTTGATTACTTCAGGGAGTGCTTTGCGTGATACAGCAGTAATTGATATCAGCTGAAGTGTGAAATCTACCAGTCCCTTCGTTTAAATTAGTGCCAGTTGGAGATGGGAGAGCCAAAAGCAGGACTGTGCCTGAGAGAGGACTTTGCTCTTGGAAATTATTTAGTTTGCTCTCATAACAGAGTAAAAATTTTCTGACCTTCTGGTTGTGAGGTTATTCTTGTCCTGGGGTGGCAAAATAAAATCAAAGTAGCTGTGTAGGGATGATCAAGGAGGAATTTTAGTTTAAGTGCTTAATGATATTTAGTGCATTACTATTGTCTTTATCAGTGCTATGAGTGCCATCAGACATATTTTAAAATAAAGCTACATAAATAACTGGGTTATAATAAATGCAGCATTGGTTTATGTATTTTTTATCATTTGTTTACATTTACTCCATTTAACACTGTTTTGTGTATGTATGTATCCATCTATCTGTATATATCTGGCATTTTTATATACAATGTTCATTTATTTTGTGGAGAAATAAGCAATTCTACAACTGGGCTGTACTGTTTATAGATATTATTTAATTATTGGCAAATATTTAGAAGGCACAGGACCACCATAATTTCGTAAGACTGTTGCAGCAAATTTGATGATGCTCAAGGAAAAACTGAAAGCAGTGCCTGAGCATCACTGGTCATCTTGACTGGACCTGCTTGTGTGTCCAGCTTTTAGACTGCAGTTGCTACTCCTGCACATTTACCAACTGGGAGAACAGTGCATCATGGGGAAGATTTTGCTGGAAGTTGCTGGTATATTTGTGATGGAAAAAGTGCGTAAGGTTTGATCCACCTTTTTTCCACCAGGGTCCTTACAGGACAGTAGGGTGATGTAGTGTGAAGTAGGCTTCAGGTCATTCAGATGATGGTGGTTCATACTTGTTCTTCTCTGTAGTGAGTCAATTTTTTATTTTTATATGTATCCTGTGGTCCTGTATCATATTTGTAGACAGTTATTTGCCAGTTTCCCGAATGGCGACACAAGCCATTCCCTTAAATTGCCAAAACACTTATATTGTATAGAACCCTTTTGTAATTTTTTGTAAGTTCCTATTTGTCTTGTAGATGCCTATAAAAATATGTAAATGTAATCTATAATATTAAGGGGTTTATGGCCTTAGTACTTACATTTCAGTTCCGTGCAGTGCATTGTGAGGTTGCATGTACTCTTAATCATATTGTTAGCCATTATCATCTTTAAGCATATTCAATGTCCCTTGGGTGTCCACCTACCATCTGTTACTTTATCCCATTAGATTTCCAGCAGATTTCTCATTTTTTCTCTAGCGTACTGTGCTGAAAAATCCTCCTTATAGTTTCCCTCATTGATCTCCCAGTTTAATTACACAGCTAATCAGATTATGATGACTGTCTTTATTTCTTACCTCCCTTTGCTTTCCAGTATGACCAAAAGCATGTACTTAATTTCTGCATGCAGGTGGGTATGTGCATGCAGGATGACTATACAAGACTCTTCTAAGCAGTGCTTTCTGTTCCACTCCCTTTGCATGGAGGCTATAAAGACACCTTATTCTATACAACTTCATCAACTGCTCGGCTTCCACTTCCTCCCGTGGACAAAGGGAATCCAGCTCTTAGCAGCTGACCTGAGCCAATTCAAAAGCAGCATCCTGCCCTCCTTCCCCTTCTCCCTGAGCTGTGTTCCCATTCCAGGGCACTGTCAGCCCTGCCATGCTGCTGCCCACTGCTGAAAGATGCGCGAGGAGTTTCCAGCCAGCTCGACAGTCTGTCCCCAGCACATGGCAACCACAGGCTCTTAAATGAGCTTAGGCTATTAATACACAGTGCTGAGTCACTGCTGAAATGCTTTGCTTTGCTGTGCACCTTTTTAAAGCAAAGCATGGCCAGATCAGATCTGCCTGGGACAGGCTATACTTCACTGTCCTGGGCCATTGAACGATGAGTGACTGAGCCATTTGTGTGGCGAGGCAAGGAAGGCACTGTGGAGGATTACCTCTGCAGGTGTCTGCAGCCACCCTGCTCTGCTGGAGCAGCACCACTTAGACTAAAACCTGGGAAAATAATGTCCACGCACAGAAAGTGACTTCTGTTTTCTTTAAAACCTGTGAGAAAGGTGTTCTGGGAAGATGCATCAGAATTATTTACAAACCTGGTGACAATCCCGAACAACTGAGACAGCATGTTTACTGTTAGCTGGCATTAACTGACATTCCTGCATGGGGAACCATTTTTTATGGGGCAGGAAGGATTAATCTATTCACTGTGGTTGTTTGTTTTGTTTGTTTGTTTTGTTTGTTTTTGTGGTTTGTTTGTTGTGTTTTTTTTTTTTTTTTTGTATTGCTGGACAAAAGCTTGTCTGATAAAACAGCATGTTTTCATGGCTAATGTGCTCAGTCAGTCCTTGGTTTCTATCCATGTACTACAGGAAATAAACCGTATGGAATATTACTGTGGAATATTTAGGTTCATTTATAAATACAAAGATTCATGTGTACAAATTGGCTTCACTCTTAATTGATTTAGAATACTTGATTAGACAACACAGCTGAGCCAATGTAACTCTTGCTGCCACTGAAAGAGGTGGTTCAGCCCTCACTTTTGTCTTCCCGTCCCTTCTAGCCATATGGTGCTTGTCTGACTCCTCAATCCAGTGCTGAACTCCTTCCTTCCTGGGAGAGATGAAGCCATTTTATCTGGTTTGATGGTATGAAACGTGTGTAAGGAACTGTGTGCTTCATTTCTGGCAGCAGTGTTTGAGCGTTGTAAGTCTAGTGAGAAGCCTTCAGTGCCAAGAGGTATATGAGCTAGATCAACATGGGTTCCTTTCTACTTACTGTTTGGATCAAAAAAAAGAGTAGTCTGGTTTTACATATATCTTCTGTGATACATTTTTAGATGTTACCACCTGCACATGATATAATAGTCTTGTGGTCAAAAAAAAAAAAAAGGGAATTTTTAGCACAGATGGCATGATTGATAGAGCTGTGGTTTTACATACTTTGAATTTTAGTGGAGTGAGGAGACTTTCTACTCTAAAACTTAAGCTATCCTGCATTTCAAAATAAAAGATATTAAAAAATGCCTTGGTGCATGAATACTTGGCAGAAAAACAAGGCTTATTACTTTATCCAGTAAAAATCAGTGGCCACAGAACAAACATGTTCTTCACTAGCTAATCATGTAGAACAGGGCTATGTTTCAGTTGTTTTGATGACTGATGAGGGCATCACATGTTTTAAGTACTGGTGCTCTACTTGTGTTTGTTCTCACTTTTTGTCTTAAAAAGCTGGGCAGAATCATCTCTAGTCTACAGCCATCCTTTACATTAGGCTTCTTGCAAAGCTATGTAGTAACTTTGGGAAACAGATTTTGCAGCATTAGGAATGATGTTTTGGGAACTATTTTTATTTAACAGCCTTAGTGAGCATGTGTGAAAGTGCAAATGCAAACTTAATGTTTGTGCTCAGGAGCTGGAGCAGGTACTGGGTCTCGTTAGTTTTGCTGAGTTCAGCTGCTGCTGTTTGCCCAGCGTGGAAGCAGCAGCAGGTGGTGGGTTGGGGGAGCTGCTGATGGCCCAGGGAGGCAGGCCATAGGAAGGGAGAGGTCAGACTGTGCTTTTGTCTGGAAAAAGCAAAGCAGAGGCAGTGTCTTAGATTTTGGCAGCTCAGGTGTGTTTTTCTCATATTTAGGTTTTCTACAGTCTTAATAGCATTTTCATTTGTGTGTCATCTCCTTGGCTGTTCTCTTGTTTTATGTAGAGAAAGGAAACTTCCTAGGTGTAGTGCTAAAAACACACAGTATTGACAGCAGTCCTAGTTTTGGTATTCCTGGCACTGATAGCCTGTGACAAAATTGCTTAAAGCTGACCTAAAAATTATTACCTTAGGTAACAGGATTGTACTGCTATCTCTTGTGAACCAGCTACAGGAAAGAGATGTCCAAGTTGGATATAATGAATTAAACGTGCCTTTGCACTTGCAGAGCCAAGCCAGGCATGTACACCAGACCCTGTGTGGGTTGAACTGAGCCTGAGGCTTGGGGACTGATGGCTTCAGGGAATCACCTTCTGTTTGTGAAGCCTCCATCGAGATGGAGGGAGCCCAGTGCAGCACAGCCAGGCCAGCCAGGCAGAAGCCATTGGAAGTGGCTGAATGGGGACATGCACCCCAGTGCCTGGACTTCCTTTGGGCCTGGCTGGGTGGTGTGGCTAGAGCCTGGCTTTGTGTTGAAAAGAAGAGTCAGGGCTGGGCAGGCAGCATGCAGAAGGTAGTGGGGGACTTCAGCAGATGGATTCTAGTAGTCTCTGTTGACATAAGTTTAAGTGGGAATTTTATTTTTCCTATCAGATTTGAGCATAGCTAAGGCTGAACATATTTTGCTGAGACTGAAATGGCTTTCTTGCTGGATTTCTTGCTGTCCAGTTTCAAAACACTCTTGTAAAATAGGGAGACTTACAAAAATGACAAGAAACTGGATTATAATAGAAGTAAACCTAAGTATAGGTGTTGTGACTTCTTGCTTTACATTTAGAGACAGAACTTTCTATTCTCAAGCTATATTGAATATCCTGATCTGTACACTGTACAGAGTTGGGGTGCTCACTGTTTTTGACAATCTAGTTCCCAAAAAAGTTATTAGAGTGAGGTTACTCACATGTGAGAGAAGTTACTTACAGCCAGGTTGCCTATGAAAATTGTGTCACGTGTGTGTGTGCATACAGGTGCATGTATACCTGTGCTGAATGCAATTAAAATCCCTCTACCACAAGGACTACAAGTCTGGAGGCCTTTTCCCCACAGGGCAGTATCTCATACACACGGGTTCTGTAAAATTCGAGTATTTTCTCACAGTGGCAGTTTATTTTTGGGAACACAAAACCATGAGCAAGCAGCACTATGTGGCACATCCATAAGGTTTTGCACAGATGTTGGGTAGTGCAGGAATATGGAGTGTTCACTCCAGGCCTCCCCATCCCTCCCTCCCTCCCTGGGCTCTCAGCAGGAGCGCAGAGATGCTGTGGGTGTACCTGTTGGTGGGTGATGGGTTGTTTTTGCCCTCGGTCGCTGCAGGAAGAGAGCAGCAGCTTATCGAGCACTTCAATCAGGTGCACTGAGAGTAACAGCTTATGAGAAAATGGCTGCCTTGTTTTCCAGCCGTGTCCCAGGGATGGCCACGCAGGAGAAAATGAGGATCCGAGCCTGAGGACTCTCTCAGCAGTTCCCCTGCCATTTAACATTTATAAATGCGCTGCGAAGGATCCTTTTTCTTCCCAGGTAGCTGCCCTGCATTAGTCCTTGCAGCACATGGGAGGAGGGGTGGGAAGGAGCCTTTCCAGACCCTCACCATCGCTCCCAGGGAACCCTTCCCAGGCAGGCAGGTGTGCACACATCTCCATCTATATGCGTATATATACATGTATATACAAGGTGCGTCTTTTGAGGCAATCTAATCACTTGCTTGTTAGTGATTATATTAATTAAGTGTTGTTTCCTGAAGTATTTAGTGCTTCTAAAAATGACTTTCTTCATTTTCTCACGGTTTGAGCGACACAGCATTGCATTGTGAGCAGACATTGCACTGTGAAATAGAAATGCATGCAGCCCTTATTTACACTGAAGTAACTCGAGGTCAGAAGGGTTTTAATAGTAATATAGAAATTATCTACACAAAACAATTCCCCCTGAATAACCCACTAAAAGATTCTCTGCTGTTCAAGTGCAGTATTCCCTTATTAAGTGGGATAATGAAAACAATTTTTAGCAAATTGTTCTAGCTTTTTGCAGCAGTTTGTTTCCTTCAATTCTTCAAATGATCTTGATGTTTTAATGAATTAATTCTCTCAGTATCGTGTTGGAAAAGGCAGAAGTGGCATAAGGAATTATAAGCTCTTACGAGAGTAAGAAAGCCACTTACTTGGAATATAATGGAAAGTCTTTTAAAAGGAGTGATTAGCTTCTTTGGTATTTGGACCTTTAACATAAACTACTGTCTCATAAACTCTGGTGGATTTAGCTGTGCTGGTTTAAGATGTGACAATTACCCGTTGTACTCATCTGCTGGGCTTAATCCTTCATCAGCTGCTCAGGAGAATGCAATCCAGCCTGTGAGCCCTGTGGAAGCAATGGCTTGAGATCATGTAACCCCATTTGCCTGGCTCTGCCAGAGGACTCTGTGGGCTGAAACTACCGGAGCTCTTCACAGCTAGGCTCTTAATCATCTGCATCTGTTTATGGTAATAAAGGAGAGGAAAAAGGAGTAGGGAAACAACCCTACAAAACAATCAAACAAAAATTTCAGTCAGAGCCAGACACATTGCCTTTAGCTTTAGACCTTCCTACCAGCTTCCAAGCAGTGTTTCCAAAGTGTTGTTTTCAGGCAGCTTTTAGCAATACAGTTTTGTGGCACTGATGTACATAGGTTTGTTGTATTCTCTTGAGTAGGCTTTTCTTCTTCTTCTTCCCTGCCATCCCTTTAAAACAAGAAGCAATAAGCTTTTTCTGCTGGACCAGTGTTGCTTTTGAGCATGATCACAATTTATGCAATCCACATTAGTGCTAAAGGCAAAAGGTGTTAATTGTGTTCATTTTGTAAGAGAATCATAGAACGTTAAAGGGTTGGAATAGACCTTAAAGGTGAGCTAGTCCCACCCCCCTCTGCTATGGGCAGGGACACTTCTCCAGCCTTGAACACTGCCAGGGTTGGGGTTCCCTTTTTCTGACTTAAGCAAAGCACTGTCAGACCCATGCTGGAGCAGCTCTTTATCTGTGACTGCTACACTGCACATGGCTTGGAAACACGAGAGTGCCCATGTAGCTGTTTCCCTCTTCCAGAGGTCAGCTGTGCTGCTTCGGTGTCACTGCAAGCCCAGGGAAAACACTTCACACTGCAGCTGCACCAATATCAAACAAAGGATGTGTTCTTGTGAATCAAACTCTCACTGTCTTCTCTTTGTATTTTCTAGAGCTGTCCTGATAGCCTTTTTTTTTTTTTTTTTTGTACTGGTGAAAAAAAGGCTTTTTCAAAGAACTGCACATTTAAAATGTGAGTGTACCAAAGGAATAGGAGGAATGCTATTTGTAGGAGATACTATTGTTTGCTTCACTTTTATGCTGCCAGTGTCATTTCATTTTTAACGACTGGAGCAGAAGAGTCTGACAAGGGAACTGGAAAGACCACAGATTTTGTTTTGAAAAGCCCTTTAGAAAGAATACCTGCTTCATACTGCTGTGCCAGCATGGAAGCTCTCTGAGCAAGGCTCCACTGCAGTGCTTTTTGGAGCAGGCTTGTTATCTGACTGGTTGCTTTCATTATGTCCCTTATTTTGGATGATCCTACAAGGTCTGTGATGACATGAATGTGGGCAAAGTGTGACAGGCTGATCAGGTGACTAGGAGGTATCTGCTTTTAAAAAAAGAACAAATTATTGCATTGAAAATACTGAGCAGTGTTTGTTTATTGGCTGTAACAGCACTGAACAGTGGGAGGGTTTGTGCAGAAGCCCAAGTTAGTATAGTTAACAAAACAGTGCAGCTTCTTTAGGGCAATTCTTTACCTGGGCCTTTACTTTAGTAAAGGAAAAATTGTGTAGTGTAGCATGTTCTGCAGTACCTAAGCTACTATGGATATATCTTCTGCAGTGTGGCCTGGAAATGCATTCATTGTTTTGTTATGCTTTTCACCTAACAGAATCCATCCTGTATCTCTGATTTTACTCATAAAATATAACTCCTAGGGACAAGAACTATCTTGTCTCTCTTTTAATCTAGATTTTTCTAGATTTTAATATAATCTTCCATATAAGATTCATGATTAACATTTCTAAGCAGCAATTTAGTACAAATAATAATACTTTATTAATAATAATATTTTATGATTGATCCAGGTTTTCTGTCTCCCACTATATCTTGAAAACTGCTGGCTGGATTCAATGATTCTGAGCTTCTTTATGATTATATTTGCTGGCTTGTAATTCTGAAAAGAAGAATAAATAATTCACATGAGGCTAGGAGTTTTTTGTTTATCTTTTTTTAAAATGTTGCAACGAAATGATTTGAGTGTTAGGCCATATAATGCAATTCCAAATATTTTTAAAATAGAAAACTTATGAGATAATGTTATTGATGTTCTGTCTTGCCAAATAAATATTTCAGTGGACTGATAATGTGGAGCTGCTTTGGAGGGATTTCTGCTGACATTATTGGTATGCAGTGTGATTGCTGTGCTGCCGACGTTAGGCACCAAACTTGACCCACTGTAAAATGTTTACAGTTTTGCATTCTCTGTGTTCTAAAAATGGAGCAGTTTGCACAGTCTTTTATTCTCATATAATTTCTCCCTTTCACCCAATCATACTTAGAAATCAGCAGCTTGCTTTGCTGGGCTGACATGCATGCTGCTTTATTTTTCAATTTCATCAGTAATAGGCTTTTCCTAGCTTGTAATGCTGCTCCACTGACACAATGATTGTTATTCCTTATTCACACAAAAAAATCTAGTGAAGTCTCTCTAAAGATTTCAGCCTTTATGGTGGGGTTATTAAAATGTATAAAATTATTCAGATTAATAGCTTTCATTTTTCAGCACTTCATTCTATTTTTTCTTGAAATAGAGTATACATTTGTAATACTACTCTAGGATGTATGGAGTCTGATATGTATCTCCTGGCTTCTGTGTTACCTGGGCTTTGAAGTGACAGTATACTGTCTGTGTTCAGACTTCCATAGATGGGGGAAGAGGAAAATAAAGCTATTTTCAGGACTTGTAAACCCTCTTCAAAAGTATCAGGGCCAGAAAAGGTGTCATCAAGAAGCCATGTCTGCCAAACTGTGGCAGCTTCTACTTTTGTAAATAGTTTTGTTTGGGAAGATAGTGGGTCTGTGATGGTGAAGCAACACTTCCTACTTGTGTTCAGGGCCAGAAGCAGCTTTCTAATGAACACAGGTCCTCAGATCTGAAGGCCAGACCTACTTAAACTCTGTCCACCCAACTTTAAGCTAAAGTGAATACGTTATTTGTCCTTGCCTGACTGTTTAACCAGTGAAGTACTATCTATCTCTATCACTTGCTTTGGTGGCAGCTACTCTGCACAGCTGATACCTCTCCAAGGCTAAAGATTCTTAAAAACTTTTGGCCCCAGTGGCATATCCACATGTGCAGCAGATAGCAGCAGTTTAGCAACAGATAGCTAAAGGCTTTTTGAGTCATATGGTTTGTATGGTAGCTTCAGATGGAACTAGCTTTATGATATTGTTTGTGTACAAATTCTTAATTTCAAAAGGCATTGTAAATCTAAGTAAAAATAGGCCACTTTTCTTATAATGTAGGTACTCAGGGTGCTTTATTAATGTATACTCTTGGGAGTGGTTTGGTTGGTACTTCTGTTAGTTCCAAATCCATGAGGAAATAAATGTGAACTGGGGTTTTTTTCAGGGTTATAGAGTTTTAAACTAAGGATTGTGGTGTCCCACCCTTAGGAAGGAACACCAAAGAAGGGAGCACCAAGTATATGCTTGGTCGAAAGGAATGACAGAAGTCAGAGGCTCTGCAAAAGCTGACAAAACTGTCTTAGTAAATTACACACCTGGCATGGAAATTGGTGTTTATTAGTCCCTTAACTCCAGATATAAATGTGTGGCAGTGAATATGGATAAAGGGTTAGGGCACAAGGGAAGAGAGAGGGATAGAAATGAAATAAAGAGGGGGAGACAGAAACATGGGATGTAAGGAAGGAATAGAGAGATCACCAGTCCTGGTTCCAGCATTGATCCCAGCTGATGGTGTGGCCAGGATCCTGGGCTGCATATGTCCTAGCTTTGTTGGGTGTCTTTTTAATGATGGGATTCCCCACTCAGGAGGTAAGTTTATCATTTTCTATGCAAATTAGCTATCATGTGCAATTTGTTCTTCTAGACCTTTCTGGAAATGTGTCAGAGGGTTTCAGAGGTCTTTGTCAGTCTTGATCCCCCACTACTGTCCATGCCTTGTTCTCAACCTCATCCCTGTGCTTGCACTGTAGTATGTTGTGTTTATGTCCTCAAGCCAGAACAAGGACGTTTCTCCCAGGAGGGTGCTGCCCTAGCTCGGTGTGGCCCTGTTCTCCAGCCACATCCTGTTCCTTCTCACAGTGTTATGGTCAACAATCCTTGGTTGTTATCACACCAGTCCTTGGCCAGCTCCACAGCTATTGATGCCTGAGACATACAATAAACATCAGCTCTTTATCTTCCACAGGAACACCTTACTCGGGGCTAAAAAGTTCTTCCGTGTTCAGGAAAGTGTGCTGAGTTAATATGTGCTGCTTTTTATGTGCTATGAGCTTAGAATATCTACATAAATGCACCTGTCTCTTTTCACAGGTAGTAAGTTACAGAACCTCAGTTATTAAGCCTTAAAATGCAGTTCTGTCTTGTGATCCAACATAGGGAGCCATACTACTGTCAGTGATAATCACAGTTGTACCCATGCACTAAAGGTAAAACCTTTATGATTTCCCAGTTGTGATAAGGAGCAGGATGAAACACGTCAGGGATGTTCTGAGGAAAGGCATTGGCCTGGCTTTCTGATAAAGTTGGCAGTTAAAAAATTGTTTGTATTGTTAAATTGGACAAATTTGATCTGGAAGTAGCAGAACGCAGAAAGCAACAAACACAATAATGTCACTAGAATCAGTTTTCGCATTAAGACTCACAGACCTTGGTTTGGACCTCAGATTTGCCAGTGGAAATCTGGAATAGCTTAATCTGTAATTCGTTTGAGTCTCTCCGGGCATACTTCGCTGGAATTGAATGCAGCCTCAGCCAACCCACTCGAGGCTAAATTGTTCACCTGTTTATTCACCTATGAACACATGCATCTACTCACCCACTGACACAGTTTCCTATGAAGCCAAAAGATAGGGGCACATTTTGTAAAAGCAAGGAAATCTTGAAATTCATAACTTTTGACAAGCCATGACAAATAAGCAGCCGTATCCATTACGAGTCCCCAGAGTTATCTAGTATCCTTTCTTTATGTAATTTCTTACACCACCTTTTTTTTTTTTTTTTTTACATCAATCTTCTTTTCACTTGATATTTATTATTCATAGCATTAATAAGAGTTCACTACTTCTCTTTTATTTTCATTGGTGTCTTGAATATTTTAACCCAGTAACTGTGCTTGCTTTGTTTCCTTGCTGTGTTTTTTTTTTTTGTGCTTTTTTTCATCTTGTGTTTTCTAGTTTTATCATCTGGAAATATTATTAAAGACATTATATACCTTTTCTTCATCCAAAGACATGGTGCATCTGTTGACCTTCAGGGCATATTGCCAGGGCCATCTGGTTTTCAAGGGAAGTGGGGGTTGGCAAGGAATGGGGAAGGATTTAAGGCAGAAGGAGATATTAGGTTACTTATTTATTATTTGATTAAGGTTTTGCTTTGTTGAAGGGTAAGACTGATTGGTACTTTGTTACAGTGTTTGTCTTTTTATAGTCTTTGGTTCTTGTGGTTTTTTGTCGTTGTTGTTGTTTTGAAGTGATGCTGGGCTGGGGAAGCTCTTGTGTGCATGTGCTTATCTTTATCAAAATAAACAAAACAATATGGCCCCAAACTGGCATGAGGTGTTAACCAGTGCTGTTGTAGTCTGTTAGTACCAGGATTAAATAACACTATTTCAGACATTGCTTATCTCTCAGTTGAAGCAGGGGTTAGTGACCAGTGAGGAATTAACAGGACAAAGTACCAAGTCCATTTCAACCTGAGAAAATTGTATTTAGATCAAGTTTAGGTTCTGGAACTTTCCCCCCAGTTTTTCAGAGGGAGACTGATAGTCAGTCTTTTTTAGTGAATTCACAGCACATAGATAAGATATACTATTTAATTTCTACTTTTATCCTTCCAGAATAAAGGAGTCTGATGTGCAGGTTTTACTGGGGCTGGAGACAGAGCAGGAAAATACAGAATTTTATCAACTCTGGATGCTCCCTGTTTCAATATGGCCACAGCAATTGTTGTGTTCAGTGGTTTTGATACACCTTTGCTTTATTGTCTTTTTCTCTTAGTACCATTAAGAAACCACTGGTTGGCCATATAGGATATAAATTGGTGATTTTTCTTACATTTTATAAATATTTGTCATATATCATGAAATACATATATTATGAAATACACTGCAGTGCGTGAAAAGCTTTGATTTTCATGTGCTAAAAGCTGTTACATTTCAGTTAAATCTTACATATTAACTGAAAATATGGTGCACACTTTCTTAGGAGAGGAAAGAAAAATTCTTTTTAGTAAAGTTACAGAATAAACTATTTGTTTTAGTTGAAAATAAGAAACAGCCTGGTTCTAAGAGAAAAGTTTAAACTCACATGCTAGAAATCATCTTCTCTAAATTAAGAAGAGGCTAATTTCAATTAAAGCAGAATTTCCTGCATTAAATTATTGTGTATTCATATATGTAAGTTCTGAGTGATCTGTTTAAAATCCAGAAGAAGCATCCCAGGAGGAGGGAGAGTGTGCTTGTATGTGTGTGTGTCCCAATGCTTCTCTTCATTGTGTAATCTTCATAACTGACCCCCAGCAAAACAAAATCTCCCCCCAGTCCAACAGCTACCGCCCATGCACAAGCCCTCTCATAACCTGTAGCAAGCCAAGTGTCTGGGTTATAGTTATGACAATATGATGATCTTGTCATATCCTTTTGTATTTACTAATGTCCAGACCTCTTATTAATTATTCAATTTATTGTCAGTTTCTGAATGGATTTATTTCTCCATCTTGACCTCTGCATTTTAGGAAGACAAAAACCAGTTGAATGATACGCTTATCTTACAAATAAACCAGTGTGTATGATGAGGAAAGAGTAGAAGAAACAATGTACCTTTGTAGTGTTTAATCCTTTCTGCCTGAATTTGGAGAAGGGTACAAATGGGGCGGGGAGAAACTCCTAACGCCTGTGAGGAAAGAGGAAGTTAAGTAACTTCATTAGGAAAGTCTGCTTAATCCTGTGTGATTTTGGGGATATTTCATGTTTAGGTGTATTATCTGAGGCATCATTCCAATCTTGCTCAGCTTTTTCTCTAGTTTCTTTTGAATAAGTGGTAAAGTTGAGAGTAAGGCAAAACAGCTTATAGAAGCAGAGTTAAAAGCTGCTTTGATGTTTGCCTTGTGACCTAATAAAAGCATTGCAGAAGCTTACCTAAATAAAACAGATAGAGACTGGTTCCCTGTCCTTTTTTTTTGTTTGCAGTTTTTAATTTTATTTTTTAATTCTATTTTTTTATTAATTTTGGAGAAGTATTGGTTAGCTGATCTTGATTTTGAGGAGCAGCAGAAGACAAAAAGACAGGCTATTTTCATTTCCAATGGTCATAATCAAAAGCTTTCTCATAAAGTCACACATGGGTTTGTAGAAATTCCACCCAAGGCTCGTAGCTGCATGCGTTAGCTTTCAAGACTCTGTAGCTTTTCTTAGAAAAATGCATAAAAACATAAAACATCTGTCACAAGAACTTTTTGTTTGGAGAGCTTTGTGAACTACACCTTGGAATTCCTTCCTTGGTGATAGTGAGTTTGTGTAAATGTGAAATAACCAAGAGTAATGTAATCTGATTTCAGCAGGTGGGGGGGTTGTGAAGGCTTTCAAAGAGATTCATGGTGCCATAAAACATAAGACTTTCATATAATTACAGGTTTTGCTTTTTTAACAACATACAGTAAAATTAGGCACAGTAAGAACATGAACAAGCAAGGAATCATGTTGTGTTCAGGTGAGCATGCAGTACAAAAAGTTAAAGACTGAAAAATTTATTTTACAAAACTGAAAGCCTGTACTCTAGATTAATTTGTTCAAATCTTATTCTGTGGATCATATCCCCACTTCCTTTATATTTTAATGCAAAGTTCCTGTCTGCTGCTTTTTAATTCATGCAGAAGTGCTTATGGAATTGTAAATTAAATTGTTTTCGGAATCAGACACCAACTGGAGCATTAATTAAATTCCAAGTATAGAGCCAAACCATATCCTGGCTGCTTCTCTAATGTTGATGGAATTAAAACAGGTGTGGTGACAAAAAATTTTACGTGGAAAATCTTGATTACTTTGGTTAGACATAACAGAGTGAGTCTGTTTGACTTTCAAATCCTGAATGAATTTGCAAGATGTGAATCTGGAATAACACTGGTAGGCTGAACAGATGCAGTGACAAGTGACTGGAGTCCATTAACTATAGCCATTCTTCCCATGCATTTTTGAAGGCATGCCTGAAGGAATAAAACATCTCTTAAGTCCTATCTGAATTTAAAAAGTGATTTTTTTGTTCTCATTAGAATATAATATTTTCATTTTCTTACCAAAGGTATGTTTTTAATAGAAAACGTTCATCTTTTCTAAAGTTCTGAAGAATGTATAGAAGAGAAAGCAGGAAAAGAATGTGCAGATTGCCATTTGGAAATGTAGTAAGTAAACAAGGGCACTAACTGATAGCAATCAGATGAAGAAGGTTGAGAAGGGCTCAAAAGGACTTTAAAAATTTAAAAATAAAAAGAAATAGACACTGGAGCAGGTTGTCCAGAGAAGCTGTGGATTCAGCCATGCCTGAAAGTATTGAAGGCCAGATTGGATAAGGCTTTGAGGAACCTGGTCTAGTGGGAAGTGTCCCTGTCCATGGCAGGGGGCTTAGGATAAGAATGATCTTGAAGGTCCCCTCCAACCCAAGTACCCTATGGTTCTATAGAAAATTAAAGTTGCTTACATAAATTTGGAGATTTTTCCAAATGTATAGGTTAAGGTAATGTTATCAAGATTTGCAAATGTGTGAAAAATGGTGTGTGAGGTTGACAGTACTTAAGAATAGAAGTAGTGTAGCAAGGAGGGCTGCAGAGCAAAGGGAGAAAGGGTGTTCATAATAATTCTGGAGAATAATCTCATTAGAAATGGATAAGGATTCCAGTCTTCAGTATAGAAGATGCAAGTCTGGAGCACAGAGTATCTTTTCATAAGTGATAATTAAAATCGGTTTTGAATGAAATTCCCTTTTGCATGGAGAATAAGAGAGTCAAGGACAGAGCTCCATGGATTCCTCAAATGAGGTGTACAATGCAGTTAACAGTGAATAGAAACATCCAAAACAAAAAGTAATTCCATATACTGTAAGAAGTGTAAAAAATGAGCAGCTTCTTTTTCAGCTGAAGCCATGGTTATATATGCACCATTCACGTTTCAGTCAGTGGTTTCTTTTGGTTTCTTTACTGAAGAATTCAAAAGTAGAAAAAACAGTATACTAGCATACTTTAGGATGTGCTAGGTGAGTGAAAATTCTTCTGTCTTCTGATAGATATTTTACATCTGCTGTTTTTGTGGATTGTAAAAAAAAACAACCACCTGTCATTTTGCCATTTATTAAGTGATAAACTTGATGGAATTAAATCTATTGAACAGGAACAAATTTCAAACAAATCAGTGTATTTATGTGAAAAGTTAGATTTAACCCCATACATAAATAAACAGTGTAAACATGGAAGATTTTTATTGAACTTGGATTTTCAGGGCGATGTTGCCTAACTCCTTTGAAAAAACCCCAACACACACATACAGTCATACATACATGAAAAAAGAACTTTAGCAGTGTGTATTTCTAGTCTAGAACATCGGTTCTTTTGGGTGGGATCATCTCACCTAACTTTTTACATAGATGTTACACAGATGTCAGGTAACAGAGGTGTCTGGCTGCTTTGGAGCCATCCCTGATGCAGGCTTAAGTGCTCCCAGCACAGACCTCTCTCCTCGTGGGGCAGTCTCACCCATCAGGTGTATCATGGCCCAGAAGTGCCTGTCTCCTGAGATGGAGAGGAGCTGCCCTTGGACACATGTCTGTATTGTACCTGTCAAAAAGACGTCAACCCGACTGTTAGCTTCTGCTGCATCTCACTAACCTAAATAATTACTCCTCATTGTCCCTCAAATACTTAGTTTAAAATATAGCTGAGCTTGCATTCATTTTATATGTATTTTTAATCAGTTATGCCTTCTGACCAGGGTTTTTATTTGTCATAACTGATATCTGATGTTATCATCTTTCTGAAATTAAAATAACTTGCTATAAGGTACTTGCTAATAGAAGAAAACTAAGGTAAAATTTTTAAAGCAAAGAGAAGACACATAAATAAGAACATGGGTTCACTGTTAAAGACATGCCAAAGCAAACAATGCTCAAAGGGTATTGAGTGAGGTCAGTAGGGAGGAGCTGAGTAGCTCCAGGCATGTGTATAACTAATTTTTGAAATGCTAAAAGTGTAACTCACATTATAAATAGCCATATGTTCATTAAGTAACTGAAGAAGGAAAATCTGGGAAAAGTTTGTCCAGACATTTATAACTTTTTTAAGGGCAGTTGATTTTTTCCATATGATTTTCAGATTAACAAGTGATTTTCATCTCTTGAGACTGCTCATTGTTATGAGCAGCAGTAAAGGAAAAGAGCAAAGTTATCATCCAAGCTTAAATGCAAAACATGAAAAACTTTGGGATTTAAGCTGGCTGTTGGTTTCTTGATATAGCTTTTACTTTATAGCAGAGGTGTATAGCAGATCTTCTCCAAAAACTTAGTTTTTTTTCTAAAGTCCAAAGTGCTGTTTGAATGCCTGAACGGCAAGGGAAGAATACACCTTCTGTGTGTATCAAAGTGAAGATGTTCAGTACCTGTTATGCAATTCATTCTCATCATAAAAATGTACTGTTTCTCTATTTCTAATTTCATATTCATAGCCATAGTATAATTGTAAACAAAAAAGGATAACCTTTATATGATGTGTGTACAGAGAAAGTAAATTTATAAACTAAGAGCAAGAGCAGTTCATAGAGGAAAAAAATTGAATAAAGACAGGTTACTCTGCAGACACTATTGTAAATGTCAAGTAGATTTTGACAGCTGGTAAGTTGGAGACATAATTACAAAAAACTTCCATATATATACATACTGCCTTTTAGTGTGAAGAATTGGCACACAGTGAAATGAGAGGGTGAGTAGCATATGGGGAATTAAGGGAGCTGAGTTCTAATGGAATCTGAGGGCAAACAAGTAGACCTTCAAGACAAAGACTTGGTCACACTGGTGTTATGTATTTGTTTATTTGTGGCATAGTGATCTACCCTAATTAAAGGAAGGTTCATCTCATGCAGTTTTCCATCCCAGAGAGAGCCTCTGTAATATAGAAGAGAGGAAAGTGTCAGAGGAAAACTTGTTTGGAGTGATGAAGATTTCTCTTTAACAGACTGGTCTCTGTGGCAGTCTCTTTTCATGGAAGCTCTTTGTTCACTCAGCTAAATTGTTAGACATTGTGGTCAGTTTGGTTAAATAAAGGAATTTAGGGGAGATCCATATTTAAGCAAGTGTTGGTATTTCTGTTAAGCATAGTTTCCAAAAATTACTTTGGATTTAGACATCTCTTAAAGTCTTAATAGAAAATCAATTGCATATATATTTGTGCCCTTTAAGTATTACTGCAGTATATACTTGTTTTTGACTTCAATTTAAATTACAAATAGAAGGACATTTGGCTGTGACCCTACAGAGGGACTCTACCAAATAGTTTGGTAATGCAAACTATTTCAGGAACTAAAATTTATTTCTATATCTTTGTCTTTACTCTTTTGCTTGGATTTCTCTGGATGCTTTCTTTATAGCTGTGCTTACCACTCCATTTTTTGAGACATGCTTTTCAATCAGCGTTCTGCAAGTCTAGGAGTACTGCTTGACACAGGGCTTCCACTCCATGCAATTGCTGCATCAGGAGGAGATTCTGCTGAATCACAACTCAGTATGAACAGCTTGAAAACAAAGTATTTAAATGTTCAATAGAAACCAGATTTTTTTAAAATTTAATGTGAAATACAAAATCATGACCTATAAATTGGGACCTATTAACTAATGAATTATTATTTGCATTAATCTAGTGAAAGTACTACTCAGTATTTGCTGCTAGAGTTTTAGAAAAAGTCATCAGCTCAATTGTGAGAAGACAAGACTGGATCTAGCCAAGGTAGTAAAGCCCCATCTGGCAAATGTAACCTTTCCAGCAGGTTTTTTTTTTTCATTTCTGCTTATCAATTTAGCGAATAGCTTCAAGATGAGAAACTGATTGGGAGATTACTAGTCAGGAAAGCCCCTACTTTCTCCCAGTTAGTAATTTCACTAGAAAACCAAGAAAGAAGGCCTGAGATCTGTTGGTTTTGAAATCTTAGAGGACATAGGGACCAAAAATACTCAGTTTGTCTAATTATGGATAATTTCTTTTGTATGTATTGAATTGTTTCAAAATGTTCAACTGTTTACAGGGTCATGCGTGTTTTACATAAACTTTTATTAACTGGTAAAACACTGAAAAGATCCTTTTGTGTTTTAAACATGTTTTTTTCTCTTTTTTTTCCCCCATTTTAATTGAAGTTTAATTTCCATTTAAAAAAAATTATGGTCTTGTATGTAAGAAGGGTTCGTTCATTATTTTCCAGCTAAATGGTGTGTGAGAATAGTAAATGTAGGTTAGCACACATTCTTCCTTGGGTGAGTATGGGATACAGCTTCATGGTAAGTAAGTTGCAGTATTGACCTGGTGTAAAGATTGTATTTCATTGTAGGGTAATTAGCGTGTGCTAAGAAACACGGAAAAGAATAACAAAAATATCAGTGTTGTAAATGGCTGTGCAGCTCCAGGATATTTTGGCCACGGTCCATAAAACATGTAGGGTGTTGGCTGAATCGAAGTGGGCGAGCTCTGGGAGGGGAAGATAAGAGCAGCAAGCCCTTCAGAAGGGTGGGTGGGTGACACTGGGCATTCAGCTGCAGCCGTGGCCATCCCTCTTGGTGCTGCCTTCCATGGCCGGCTCAGCCAGCATCGCTCCCCTGTGAGCCAGGGGCCAGCCAGCCTTCCTCCAGGAAGAGACTGGAGAAGCTGAAAAAGCCCAGGTTGGTTGGAAGCTGTTTTGCTGTTCTTTCTGTGATTCATGTATGTGGACTGTGTGGAATATGTGTTTTCTGGATCGTTTTGAGGGAGGTGCTAAGTGAAGCACACTTACTAAAGCTTGAAACAAATCTTGGTGAGACAGAAAAAAATTGAAATAAGTAATAAATTAGATCTAAATCATGTATGTTCTTTTTATGTTACGAATAGGATTGGAGGGAAAATATTATTCTTGCTTTTTTGCAAAATTGAATTTCAATAAAACACTTCAGAAAGTATAGTATCAAGAATAATCAGTTAACTTTGTAAGCTTTTTCCATTTGAATTGCTGACTATTACTCATTACTCAGTTTTTTTACAATGTGCATGGGTTGAAGTTGAATTAGTGTGTTTTTAAACACAAAATATCAGAGGCCACCCATAGCAGAGGAGTGTAAAGAGTGCATGAAGTTTTCCACATCAATGTCAGTAGCTTGATGGTGTCATCATCAGTATTAATTAATTTATTTAACCACCTGAAATTGACCTGTTTGACTTTTGTGTTCATTTCCTGGTAGGAAGTTTGAGTTATTTCTGAATTCAATACTGGTATGTTTCATCAGAAAGGAAGAGTTGTTTAAGGGACTGGGGAGCTGTGCCACCTTTTCTCTGGGAAGAGGTGAGCATCAAGCAGGGCAGTGTGGGGAAAATTTGTACCCTTCATGTGAATCTTTTGTTGGTAATTTGCCTAGGGTTGATCTTAATAACCTATTGGTTCATTGCAGAGCAAGAACATAATGAAAAAATACGTAATTTGTGGACAGTTCTTAGAGATTCTGGAAGAATTCCTCAAACTGTTGGAAACATAAGTCTTCCTAAATATTTTGCACTGAGCAGAATTGAGATAGTGTTTATTAAATGCCTTTTGTTTATTTTTTCTGTCTGCAGTCATATGGTAGAATTCTCAGAACTGGTTCCATGCAGTCAAATTCTCCCTATAAACTGAGTACTTCAGATATGCTGGTGCTGAGAGGTTTTTTTCAATCCCAAAAACACGTGAAGAAGGGAATTTAGGAAAGAATGGAAGGAAGTGACTGTTGATTGCCATTATGGTGTGACAAATCTCTGATATGAATTTGGATTCCCCATATCTGTATATGTATTGTCTATTCTCAGGACTTGAAAATACAGATTAGTCTTCTGTGTGAAAGAGGAGATCTCTCTCCATCTTATCTTATCCATCCTGCCTTGTGCAACAGTTGCCTAAGCCTAATTCTCTTCTATGTGATATTGATTAACATCTATGCTGAGTCTAGGACTGTCACAAGGACTAAAGGGTGTTTAATTATTCAGCTCCAATAAAGTGGAAGACAGTGCAGCAGCAGCAGCAGCTGTAACGTAAGTCATTGGTACTTCATCTCCAAAAGATAAGAATTGTTCAGTAATAACACAGCAGTTCTCTCCTCCTGGCTTGAAGGAAGTTAATAGAAATCTAGACTGAATATTTGGAGAATGTGTGAGTGATGGGTTTGTCCTCAAGATAACTCCATTCTTTGGGTATGTTCTTAGGCACAATGCCAAGTGATTGTACTCACATGAAAAGAACACCATTTCACCAGAGGCACAATATTCCTAAAGTCAGATTTTCAAAAAGGAAGGTATGCAAGAGCATTTTTCTGGTTATTTGTTTATAGTCTATCACCTCTACGTGTACACAAATATTTCACAGTTGTTATGAAAATCCCCAGTTCTCATGAATAGGTTCAATGTGCAAACTTATTGTGGAGATATATTTGTATGGCTTTATATTCCACAATATATTGTGGAAACATGTTTGTATGGTTTTGGATTTGGGCTGAGTTCAAAACAGAGATTTGATGGAATCTTTTTCAAGCTTAGAACAAGAAAAATTAGGGGGAATTAAATTCAACAAATAGAGCTGAGATCCCTAAAACCACAGGTATTCTGTGCCGTTACATGCGAATGAAGCCTGCCACAAATTTGCAGCACTTTTCTGCATTAGTTTTCCTCTAAAAGACGTGTTGGTGTATCTCAGTACTGGAATCATGAGCAGGTCTCAGAGCTGTAGACTCTGGGCCATGGACAATACCACTGTGTCTGTGCTTCATTCATACAGTCTTCATTGGATAGCTACTTCTGTCGTGGTTAAAGAAGAGGTACTGGCCAAAATGTGTGTTTGACTTCATGTAGTAAGTCTGTTTAATTTTAAATTGACATTTAAAATAATTTTAAATATTGTATATATTTTGCTGAATTGTGTTTTGTGAGAAATGCATAATCTTTAACATGCTTCGTAAGACATGTAAATTAGAACATAAATAACACATCTTCTAATACGAAATTGTGAGTTACATTTTCTCTGGACTGAACTGTAAGAAACATTTTAATAGAGTGGGTTTTCTTAAATCAGATAGTAACAATAGCCTTGTTTTGATTTTTAATGACATTTTGTAGTTCTACATTGGGAGCAATGGCAGCCTGTCCCAGAGCAGTATGCTTCTGTCTTGAAGATGACAAAAGAGCTTGGATATGATATTTTTCATTGCTAAAGAACACAAAAATCTACCAGTGTGCTGATGTTTAAAGGGTTTTGGGTTTATTTATGATCATATTCAGTTTTCAATTATGAATAGATTTTTTTTCCCTTGTTTGAAGGAAGTAGGGTAGAAAAGACAGGAAAAGAAGATCCAGTAGCTTGTTCTCGTAAATTATTATTATTATTATTATTATTATTATTATTATTATTATTATTATTACTATTATTATTATTATTATTGTTGTTGTTGTTGTTGTTGTTATCTTTAAAAATACCTCCTCCTTACAGATTAAGATTCATCAGAGCAGAATAAAGATGTCAGAATGAAACAAGTGCTGTGCTTTCTTGTAAAACAGTTTATTGCCCAGTCTTTCCACCTCATTAGTAGATCCTCACATCTTTTATTCTCAGTTGTGTTAATTCTTTGGCGGTTTTAGGAATGTAGATGGAAGGCAGCTCTCTCCACCAGGGTTAAATCGGATCAGACTGTGTAGTCACAAGGCAGAGCGAAAAGAGAGTGAGTTTATGGGAAAAATCAATTGTTGGTATGTGAGTGCAAATTAAAGCCAGCTTGCCTCACTGTTTATTTAAGAGATGAACTTTACTGTGACTGGCAAATGGATCAGGAACCTAAATAATGTCATTGTTTTACTCATTAAAGCTGGAGCAGTGAAATAAACTAGCACAGCCCATGTTTGCACACGATCTTTTCAGAATATGATGAGATAGTGCTGTTAGAAAAAATAAATTATTTTAAATTAATTCTTTGTTGCTTCCACAGTTAGGCCTTAATTAATAGGTACATGATCAGGATAGCGCAGACTGCTAAATCTCTAGAGTGGCTGATTTTCTGCCCTGCCCTGTGCTGTTGAATCCTTTAATATTTATACATGGATAAATGGATATATATGGTCTGCATGGATATTTTTGAACTGATACTGGACCCACAGTCCAGGGTGTAATTTTGTCATTTCACAAGCATTGTCTGGTTTTAGAACAAGATATATAAACCTCTGCTTTTCATTTGTATTGGATAGTATTTTTAGAACAAGAGTTACAAAAGTTTCTCAATGGTGTCATTTTTTAATAACAATCACTAAGTGCACAGATGCACTTGTCCTATGTATAAATTCCATACCATATTGTACTAGAAATAAGTCCCCCAGTGCTGTACATTCAGTTTGATTATTATTGCATTTATTGAATGGCTGGGGTTGCTCAGCCTTTGGCCTTGAGCTGTTGGCATGCCTCAGGTGGTGAGCAAATTGCATACAAATGCACTGCTTGTCATGTCTTACTGCTTAATTTGTTCTTTGGAATAAGTTAGCCTCATAATAGGCAGACACATCACGAAGCAAAAAAAGCATGGGAGACAGATGAAATATTGGCTTTGTAAAGCCCTTCCCAGTATTGAGTCACTTATCTTTCATGGAAAGTAATTAATATTGAAATTAATGGCATGCTTCTGCTTTACAGAATTTGTCAGAATGTTTGCATCTGTCAGCAGACTCCTAATAAAGTGCCCCTTCACTAGGCCTTGTGCTGGCTCTACATTGTCATCTAATGGCAATATTTAAGCACTCTTTTCACGGGAAGGTAGGGAAATGCCTTGACCGAGGAATTCCTATACCCAAAAAACTGATCACCCGTTAATTAGAACAGATTCATTGCCTTTAATGGTAGTGACAGTCTAGAAATTTTTGGGGTCACAGAGTCAATACAGTGCTATTTTTATGATGGTTTATTTTTAATGTGGTGTTTCTGAAAAGTCACACCAGTGCCTCCTTTGCAACAAAGAATTACATATACATAGTTCTGAATAGCTCAGCAGCTCACAGAAATAATAAAGGACAAACAACAGATCATTTAACTTGTGGGTAGTAAAGAACTTTGTTGTTCCAGAGTATTCATTGCAATGCAGAGTATACATTGCAACGCACATAACAGAAAATTACTCAGATATTGACCATTGCTAGAACCTCTTAATAGTATTATTTAATGATAGATACCTGGATATGTTGCTCTGCTTGTATCAGTTTTTGTTATGTTACAGTGTATCTCACAATTATTTGGTGCATGATGTCAGGTTTTAGAAAGAATTGTCATTTTGGATGGCTCGGTATTTATCCATTGCTTTTAATCAGACTATGTGCTATTATATCTTGCTACATTCAATTAACTAAAAATGTATTTGTAGGTCTGTGTGTCTGACAATTGCTATGGATGATGGATTCCATCTTATTAGACAGTCACTCTGATTTCTTTGATAAATTTTTAATACTTTATGCCCAGAATGGCAAAGTGTAGTTCTCACTATTTTTTGATGACCAAGCCTGGACTACTAGAACATGCAGTCTAAATAAATAAGGCAGTATCAAGATTCTTCAAGCCTAGTATAAAATCTTTTCAGTTTAGTGATGAACTGGAATATTTTTTCATGTTCATCATGCTTTTGGGTATTCTTTATATCATAACATGAAAGCTTGGATGAGTTTTTATCTTGTAAAATGTGAGTTAGTAGGATCTGAACCTAGCTGAGTTTATGTACTAATTTCCAGCCTTAAAATGTGACAAATAAAATGGAGTATTTTATTTGTTCCATTTGCAGTATTATATCACAAGTCCATCCTGTCTGCTTTTTGCACAACCAGTGTATAGCCTGTGAGAATAGAAAAAGGATTTGTCACTTGTAGTCGTCTTTGTTTGGGATTCACAGCGTTCTTTAAGGACACCCGTTGGGTGTGTGTGGAATAGTGACTTTCATATTTCATATTGTGACCATTAGCAACCACAGATAAATCTAATCATAGCACTCAAAGGATATGGAAAGCTGTACAGAATACTAATAATGTGAATCATTAATTTTTAAGCTCTCAGAGGATGCTCTAAAAAGAAATTGATTAATCACTGTGCTAAAATAATATAACACCTTGAGATAGACTTTTACTTGGGTGAATATCAAAGATATTGGTTTAGTGTCAATACTGGATGGCAGTGTAGTCTCCATAAAGCAGTTCTGGCTCAGTAATGAATTTGTAGGTATGTTAATTACTTTAGAATCACTTAGGATTTCTCTAATGTTCATCTTCTGCTTAACTTGGTGCACCTACACCTGTGTACTCACTCAGCACATGAAACCCTTCCCTGAATGTGATGGAGATTTTGTTAGTTCACTCATCTGTGTTAAGAAAACAAAACCAACCAGCTCAGTAAGAAAGATTGGTGTTGAGACATTTCTCCAGACTGTTCCACAGTTTTCTTTCTACCTAGGGGGCAAAGAGTAGTATTTCACATGTTGGTACAGAAGGGTTGTGTAGAGTTTTAGTGTTACAGCACTGAGAACCATGGCATATGCTCCAGAAATCCTGGCATTGCAGCCAGCAGGCCCAGAAACACAAGCATGGTTTTGCAGCGCAGCCTCTGTCATGAAAGCTACTCCATCACTCAAGTAAATCCTGACCCATCTTGCATTTAAAAACTGTCAATTTATTGATTTTTCTATTTCTCCCTTTTTTTTTTTTACACTTTCACCCTGCAAAAAATAGGCTGTAGGGAAAATGGTAGCAAAGCAATTGGTCATTCTTTATGACAAATTGCAGAGAAGCAGCAGGATGCACTAGATGCTTACTAGAACTACAGTTTAAAAATAAACATCATATATGAGCATAATATTTAAGGCTTCAAAACAGGTTAACATAATAAGTGGCACTAAACATATTTAAAGAAGTAAAGGATAAAAGTAAAATAAATATTGTAGCGTCTTAATCAAAATTAGATTTCACAGAGTACAGGGGGTAAAACTGTCGTGTCTGAGAGATTGGTTCCATTTGCTGTTAATGTTCAGCTCTCATGCACTGGGTTTTTTGCCCTGAAAGAAAAATATGAGTTCTCTAGAATAATCCAGCCTTTCATTCTGTTTTGCAGCCTCGTCTAAGCAGATGAATCTGATAATTCCTTAAATGGGAGATTTGCCAGCTGAGAGAAACCTAGAGGGCAACAAATGGGCAGTGATGACAGAATGTCTTGAATGCTGAGAATGTTGTTTTGATTCCACACTGTTTAAAAATATATTTGTCTAGTGGAAGGTAAAATGTTACAGAGACAGCTAACATAGGAGATTTCCAAGGCATTACACACATACGTACACACATGCACACACAGTATTTGTTTGGATTTTTTTTTTTTCTGTAGGCTTAACCCAGATAAATTAAATTACAAAAGCTCTCAAAAAAAACCAAAAGGAAAAAGAAAGCAGGGGGTGGGGAGGAGGCAGGGCACAAAGCAGTGAAATCAAAGCAACTCTGCCTTAAGGCTGCAGAGATTTCCTTATCTTATCCTGCTGTTTCTAGGTATTGCAAAACATATGGCTCACCTTTAGGGGCAGTCCCCAAACAGTGGGAGATGTTGCATCCCATCTGTGCTGCAGCAACTGGAGGTGCAATAACAAGGTGAATTGAGGACGCCAGGATGACTGTGTTTAAACTCACTGCTGCTTTATTGAGATGGTGCTGGGGGGAGGGTGGTGGAGCACATTTTGTTTGGGTGGGTTTTTTTAGCTACTGTGTGGATGTGCCTTACAAGTCTGAACATGGGTTGTGGAGAGGAATTGTTCTGAACAAACCTGGTGGTCTGAATCAGGGGTAAAAATTCCAGAATCCCAGATATGGGGAAAAGCAAAGAAAAGGAAGAAGAGCTAAGAAGGAGAGCATTTCTCTCCCACATTGTATTCTGGCAGCAGCTGAGCTGGCTGAATAGGCTCCTGTCCCCCACTGTTCAAAACTGTTCCATGTTGATCCCATGAGATTTGGTTGATCAGTAGTAGAGAGTAGTCACTCTCTAACCTGATTCATTCACTATAATCTAGCTTAGTTTGAGCACTTTTGAACAGTAATTCTCTGAACTCTTTAATAAGAATCATTTGGACATGAGCAGTTATTCCACAGACACTGAGGGCAGCCATGTTGAGCAGGAATGTAAGGGAAGAGTGATTATGAGGAACAAGGGAATAATGCTACACTAGTGAGACTGCACTCAGAGCAAGAGGCATAATGACAGACTGAAATTGCACACTGCAGTGGATAGAATGGAGAACATAGCTAGACTCACCCTGATGAAAATTAACTTTCTAATACCTGTCTCCCAAAATTTCTAAGCCAAGCTTCTAAGCCTCTAAGCTTATGCTGCAGAATTTTCCTAAATAATTTCAAAGGCCAGGATAAAAAATTACTTAACACCTTTGCAACTGACTAAAACATTTTAATGTAAACAAAATCTGTAAACTGAGATGCAAAAGATCTCTTAATGATTTTTTTTTTGTTGTTGTTGCCTCTATCATTACTGTAATAATTCTTTTACTTCAGTGAGTCTTCTACTGTTAGGTCCTTCTTTTCCTGCTAATGTGATACAAGAGAACCACTTATTATAATGAAGACTGAATATTCATACCCAGCTTTAGGCATCAGCATCCATATACATAAATTGGAGTCAAAGTTAAGTGGTATGAACATCCCTGACATGTTCTGTCATGATATAAAAAGGATCTTTTTCATTTAATGTCGCAAATAAAACTAGCTATCTTCCTGTACAAATTCTTGTTCTAATTTTTCATAGTTTTCTCAATTTGCAGAAGGAAAGTTTAGCTTGCAAGATGAAAAGACTGATGGGTTTCCAGAACTGCAGGTCACTTCCCTTTTGTTTTGAAGTCAATGGCAATTGTACTTTTGGGCCTCTGGGAAAAATCATCTAATGATGATCCCTAATGCTGGAGTAGCAAGGCTGAGGAAGCTTCAGGGAGAAGGAAAGCAACTTAACTTTGAAGTTTTCTGCATTTCAAAAGTCCTTCTCCCTCCTCAACAAGTTTAACTAATTAGTTGAATTTTCAGAATTTGGTGGGGATTCACATTTGTTTAGTCTTATTATGGGATTTGATTCTATTCGAAACTTGATGCAGATTTTTTTCATCATGGCTTTGGAAAATACTTTAGGAACTTTACTATGTGTGAACATACCATGAAGTAGAATGATGTATTGACTGAATGGCTTGGATAACAATTTGCTAATGCTAAGATACTGAATATGCTTTCTGCGTGTCCCTTCAATGAAGTAGTCTAAAGAATCATTATAAATCTGTTACCTTCATTAGCTAAGCACCTCTTCAAGCAGATAGAAAATTGAAATAAAAGAAACCAAAGATAGATCATACCATTTATGGTGTCAGAATTGCATCAAAGCACAGAACATAAGTCAATTGAGAGATAATCCTTTAATGAATTCACTAAAGGAATTTATCCAAATCTTTTTATATAAACAAACTTTTGTAACGTATATATTGGTCAAAATTGTCATCAAAAGAGGTGAATTTTGTCTCAGTGTAGAGGTGTGGGTACCTATTTACTCCTATATGGCATATAATGATGAGACAGCTACTATCAATTAATCAGAGTAACAAATCAACAGGACCAAAATTTATCAAAGTTATTTCCTGTAACGTGTAGATGGTAATTTTATTGGGTTTTTTCCCTGAAATTTCACTTCTGCTGCTGACTCTTAAAAAATTTTATTAAAAAGTTCCAGTGTATTGAAATTACCTGTTACTGACCAAGTCCAAGGACTGGGTTCCTCAGACCAGTGCTCTTTACCACCAAGTCTGTGTGATGTTCATTGACAGGTTGTTTCATCCACGTCTTTTGAAATACTCAGGTTTTTCACAGCCATATTTACTGAAGATGATTTCGTGTTCCTGCTCTTTTTTTTTTTCATTAAGTGTACTTCTCTAGCCAGTATTCTCAGCTGCATTTCTCATATCCAGACAGTATAACCTATTAATCTGTCCTGCATTTTAATTTGGAATAGATTAAAATTCACATATATACAGTAAAACTTTAATTTAATTTAATTTAATTTAATATAAATAGTTTTTACTCCTACATCTCTACAAAGATTTAGGTAAAAGGAAAAGGTAATGTTGAAAGAGAATCTGCAGTGTAACAAAAGAATTCTGTATCTTTAATGATCAGTCTTTGCTTTGTTATAGTTGCTTAACCAGCATAAGCTTTATTTGATCAGAAGGAATGCCTCACATTTTGTATCTTTAAGACCTTGGATCTGTCTGGATTCAATATGCAATTTTTTGGTGTTTTTTATTAAGCTCCCTATTTTCTATGTAAATACATAACAAGTATATGTAATTTTAGTATGGAGAGATTCTTACTGTAGGATCCTATGATAGTTCAAGACTTCAGAAGGTCCAACATCCAGGTCAAAGCAGGGCAAGCTTTGGGGTTAGTTATGGCTATTCTAGGTTTGGTCTAGTCAGGAGTCCAGAAATGGAGACTGCACAGAAGTTGTTGTGCAATAAAATTCATTATCTTTCTAATGCTGAAGACAGTAATTACTGAATATAAACATCACTTTTCAAATGCATATTACAAAGGGTGCTCTTTTTGTAGATCAATGTGTTAGGTCACTTCTGCCATGCTTTTTAGAACAGGCGTTTATTTGCACTCCTAAAATGCTCTTAATTTTTGAGTGCTTAACATGCCATGTCCTTCCAAGTGTACACTTCATAACATGCAAAGTATGGATGTTAGTGGACTCTGGCTCCAGCTGTTTCGTTTTTAGGTGGTTCCTCTCTTTTCCTCTGTTGCTGCTTTTAAAAGATTTTGAGAATTCAGTGCAGCTATTTAAATATAAAGCTGCTGTACATTGGCCCCTGATTTACAAGGAAGAATCTGTATGTATAATAATTTTGACAGCGCTTTAAAGAGATAATATTTACTTCAAGAATTTAAAAATTGTCTCAGTACCCTGGAAATTCAGCTTCACTGACAATATAGCAAGTTTCTTCATAAAGCACACAGAAATGAAAATGAAGGCAATGTTTTGTTCTTTGCCTGGCAAAGACTGTTTCCTAGTTAGGAAATTCAGGACCCTGATCTGTTTTATTAAAGATTACTAAAAACAGGAGGAGATTTTTTACTGCAGAATGTTCTTTTGATTAGATCTGATGTTTGCTCTGCTCAGTACCACTGCATTTCAAAGGATTATGTGTTAACAGGAGTGTGAAATTCTGCATTTCATGTGAAAGTGTGACTGACAAGTGTTGAGCTTTGGATGATTTGGGGCAACCCTTGCTCAGGATACTGTCTGCCCTGTGTGGGAGTAGAAAATACACTGAACAGAGAAGATGAGGCTGGGAAGGAAGAGGCTGTCTTTGAGCAACAGGCAGGTTGACTGGCTGATGTGCAAGTGTCAGTGTCTCTGGGATGAGTTTTCCAGTTTCAGGCCGGAGGGGAGGAGTGGGTGGAGAGTGCCTGTGAAACTGAGATTTCTGCTCTGGGGTTCACATGAAGAAATCTTGAACAGCTCAGTATTTAATAACCTGCTCAGTACTTCACCGGGTGGTGTAAAGACCTGTGATTGCATTTTTGAAAATCAAGTAATGTCCAAGTAGCTGCTGTTCTTTCTGGCCTTGTTCTGAGGTGGTTGGTGCTGCTCCCAAGAACTGCCGGCTGTACCTCATCCTGCTGCTGCTGCTTGATTCACCAGCTAAGTCAGTTTACATCACTGAATATATTTTACTTACCTGTTTCATTGTTAAAAGTTCAAGTATAGCTTTTCTATTCACTCTTTGAATTCATACTGATGTACTACTTTTAGGAGAATTTCTGAATGTTGGCTGTTGGCTTTACTACAAGCATGTAGAGTACAAGACATACAAGTTTCTTGTTTTATTGTTTTTCAACATCAATATTTTCTGTGTTCGTGTTGAGAACATCCAGAGGAAAGAAACAGATGAAACTCTAGCTGGATCCTGTGATTCCAACCCAGAATGTGGATTACTGACCACAATATAATGGGTCTAGAAGGAGGATGCCTTTTAAAACCTTCTTTCTTACTGGTGATTACCAGCTTTGTTGCTTTGTGTTTCCTGTCCCACAACTTCTTAGAAAGGAAGCATAAGCAAATAACATCCTAGAGTAATTTTTTTCATAATTTAAAATAAATTTATGAGAACTTAGCATTTTTACTATTATTTCATTCCCACAGTGTGGTACATTTTGGAAGACCTTGGCTCCCCATAATTTCAGCAGTCCCCATAATTCAGCCTCTGCAGAGGTCCACTTATTGAAACTTGTCTGGAAATAAAAGTCATGGGGATAAATTGGGTTTCATTACAACATTAGAAAATTCTGCCCAAGAAATTAAATAATTGTTTTTGTACTTTTATGAGAATTCTCCAGCAGCTTGCAAAGTGCATGGATTTGTGGCAGCATGATGTTGAGTTCATGTCTATTCAGTATAACTCAGACAGCTTTGAAATTTATTTTTGTCACCTTTTGTTCAGAAAGATGCACAAGAAGTAAGTAGTATGAAGAAACTTTAGCTTGACAGCTGTAGTTGAGCCATCCTCAGGAGGATATGCTGAAAATTGTCCTCTTATGCAAAAGTCTCTTGAAACGTCAGAATGGCTGGGAAACTTCCAAAAGTCTTTTCAATGTTTTTGTGTTTCCCTATTATTTTTAGCATCACATAGGTCCGTAATGCATACATGTAAATTTCATTTTCTGCCTGATAGCTCCAGCATTTTATACTTAGTGGGCTAATCAAACAAATAACCTTGGTCAGTACTGGGATGAGATGAACAAGTTATGTGTCTGGTTGTCTCCCCACTCTTAACACTGGTTTTTCCTTTGCAAAAATGTACCAAATAAAGCACAAACCAGAATGTGGGCTTGAAAAATATTATTAGTAGAATGGGTCCATAGCGCCAGTGATTCAGTCATCTGTCAGCCTGATAAATGGATTAGTGTAAGAGGTGTTCCAGTGGGGAAATGAAGCCCATAGGGCTTCCAGCTAATTATATTTAAGTTGTTTAGTACTGCTGGGAAGCAGCATCCAGGCAATTACTGAAAGCTTTGATGCAGTGTGCACTATTAGAGTGTGGGTTCAGAAACTCATTACCCTTTTGTGCTTGTGTTGGATGGATTCTAGGAAACTGACATGAAACAGAGAGCAGGAATCAATAACTAGAAAGGCATTTTAGTTCACTTCTGATCCATTTCCTGATTCAGCAGCTTCTAGCCTAGAGCATTTCACACAATTGCTATAATGTAAGGGGAAAAATGTGACTTAAATATATTAATTATCATATATATATATATATATATATATATATATACATCCTGTTACAGTGATGTGTAGCTGAGGTTCCAGCCAAGATGAAGTTTCAAGAGGTCTTTTAGGGACAAGCTATGCCTCTAATGCCATGCCAGTCCAAAGCACCTGCCATCTCTGCTCCTTCAAAGTTGATTGTAGTAATTTCTCCTAAAGCCTGGCCTTGAAGTGTTTATTGATGCCTCTGCAGCATCGTGATTGTATTACCACAGTGCTCATGGTATCCCACCTTCAAAATCTCTTGGAAACTACAGTTAACCCAAAAGGAAACTGATTATATTGGCTACACATATTAAACCTTGTTTAGGAGAATTGTGCTGGCTCTGTCTTTGCCGTGGGCTGCAATTCACATTACTGATGCACCTTGAGAAATCTCTGCAGACTCTGGGTCATTCAGATGTGGGAAACAGCAAATCCTTTCACTGTAGTGCTCTGCAGTTGGGCACCTCCAAGGTGTGCATGCTGAAAGCAATGCAGTATTTGTACAACCAGGAGCCAAAGACTTGGAAGTTCATTTCTTAGGTTAGACTGACAGATCTGCTTGGCAAAAGTTACGTGAATTAATCAAAGTTTTCTTTTTAAACTTGCACTCGCGTTTAAATGCGGTAATGGTGACTGCTAGGGCAGTGCAGAGGAGGCTGCATTTCTTCTTTCCTGATTCTTCCTCTGTGATTTTGCCTGAGGTAGAGCTAAATAGGCAAATGAGAGTATTACAGTTCAATGCTTGTGAAAGGGATAATTCTTTCACACCTACCTGCACTATCACAAAATTAATAATTAAGCTCCTTTCTTTGTGTTTCATCACAACAGTCCTAGACATGCTGTGGCTTTTGTTTCATGTTTAAAAAGTTCAGCAGAAATCTCATGAGTTACTGTCAAGAGAGAAGTTTGGGGGGGTTTGGTTTTTTTGAAATCCGGACTTGTTAATTAGAAAAATGACATTTTGTTTGTCTGAGGGTTGGTAAAATAAATGTTGTGCTATTTGATACTCACATATCTTTTTGATAAAAGTATCAGAATTGCTGTAGGCCACAGCACCTATGAATCCATCCACATCCTGCAAAAAAATCCTCTTACAGTAGTAAGCATTTCCAGTCTTGGTACCAGGTTTGGGTGCTGACATCTAGGCTTTTCATAAATATATTATTATCACTGAAAGTTCTGGCCTATTAAATAATGGTAGGTAACTCATGTATCTCCTGTGAAACTATTACACATGGTAGAGAGAATATCTTCTACACTCCAATACGCAGTTAAAGCAGAAAAATGCTACAGCTGTTAAAATGTCTGTGCAGCCAAAGTGCTGACAGTGGTAAAGATTTTGAGAATTGATGCTGTCAATTCCAGTCTGGTTCTAAAAATGGTTGGATTGAGTCACTGCTTGGGCTGCTAAGAGTTAATTTATCTTGGGAGAAATTTACACGCCTGTGTAAAAGGGGTAGCATAATACAGCCAAGTTATCCTAAACAGTCCTTCTGAAATTCTTAATTTCGTGATCTCCACTAGTTTTGACAGAGTTAGTTAAGATGAAACGTGAGAAGAGTTTCCACCTGCAGTTTTGTTTTCCCTTGAGAGAATTGCTTCAAAGGGGCAGCCCAGGCTCTGTGAGTTGCACCTGAGGACAGGCTTTCAAGGCTTAAGTATTTTAAGTTTTTGTGGGAAGATGTAGGTTATTTCTGAGGGTATTCTTGATGCTTTGGCTTAGATATTACCGTGGGGAAGCTTTTTGCACTAGTACTATAATGATGATTTATTTCAATGTTGATTTTCAGATTTTTAAGTGACTCATGTCTTTTTTTTACTTCATCAAATCTATGGTATATTTAAAATAAAAAATCTTGCATAACTTCCTTTAGAGGAAGCAGCTGTGGGGCAATAATAGATACATAAGTGTCTACAGCGGGAATTTTTTATCATAGCAAGACATTAACTGGTGTTTATTTACTCTATAAGACCTTAGGGCAAATTCATTAATATTCAGAGATTGTGTGGGTTTTTCTGAACAGAGATTGCAGTTCTAGTGCGTAGGTACTCATTGGAAACATGATAGAGAAAACCCAGCATGTTGTGTTGTGTTGTGCTGAAAATCATGGTCCTGGTTTCTGCTCCGTGCAGTGTTATCCATGATCCTTGTACAGACTAATTGCTGGTCATGCTCCGGGGAGTCACAGCTGTGGTTATTCTGCTGTGTTTATATTTATACATTATGTTAATCCATAAAGAAACTAAAATCCCAGCTCACCACCAGGAGTTTTGCTAATGTGTTGAATATTGTCCTCACTGACCTGTACACTTTTTAGGAATTGCTTTAGAAAATGCATTTTAGGTTATTTTTTTGCAGAAGATGGCATAATTATTGATGTCCTATTAGAATCTTCTATGTAGTCATGGTATGCTTCAGTATAGTATAGTATAGTATATTCCACTAAGGGTAGTTTGAAAATATTGAAGCTGTTTATCAATTTGAAAGAAAGAAAAATATTGTGCACTAGGTATCCTGAGTTTCTTTCCCAGAGATATAATGCAATCTCTGCTTTTGTAATTCAATGTCTTTTGAAGATAGCCTATTTAGCATTTAAACTTTCCTGTGACTTTAAAAGCCAGAAGTGAGTGCAATAATAAATTAGTTGCCCAATTAATGTTTTTTTCATCATGAAGGAGTTAACAGAAATATGCTGAAACAGGATAGTAATTGCACTGGTTTGGTTCAAAATTATGTGACCGATTATTCCAAGTTTAAATCAAGAGTAAAACTGCTGTACTATTTAGGTGCCCTTACCCCAGCCACCAGCCCAGCTGGTAATTTCATGTTCCTCCTATAAATCTGGACCCTAGTTTCAGTTTGCTAAAGTCGCTCAGGTGCCTGCAAAAGGAACTCTACACATGAAGCAGAGGATAAATGCACTGTTTGGTCTGTGGCCCATTAAGGACAGCGCCTTTAAGGAGCATCCCTTCACTGGTTTCTCAGTGCAAATGGTGCTGTGCTGTTTGTCCTTGACATGGGGCTTGTCCTCTGTCCTGGCCAGGGCAGGAAAGGCCTCATTGCTTTCCTTGAGTTAAGCTGGCGCTGGGGACAGGCACAGGGGGGTTGCTGAATTACTTCATTCATCAACTGCCCACGTGGGAGGTGGTGCCAGGGTTTTCCATGGTTTTGCTTCACTGTTCACTGAGATTGGTCCAATGGAGGAACTGAGAGATAAGGAGATCAATTAACATGTTTGCATAGGTTGACTTTTCAAACATAGTGCAAATTCAAAGTCAAACCTTGTGTACCAGATTTACAATTAGTAAAAAGGAAAGAATTTTTTTTACTTTTCTTTCTGGTTGATATTTAAACATTGTTGCATTTCTTGACACTTACCAGCCCAAGGCATAGATTAAGAACAGCCCCAATGCTAGCTAAATTAACATGTCCAGTAACTTTCCTATCCTTTGCTAAAGGGGTGAAATTTTAAAGCTTGCTCACTGTGACACCGATGTAACCTTTAGGCCATAACTTTTATTTCCTTTTCTTCAATTGTTCCTTTGCAAGGAGCCTGTGTTACTTGTGTGCCCAGAGTGAGGCTGCTGTTGCAGGGAGAGAGCTGTAAGCAAACTGCTGGATTTTAGCAGCTTGGCTAACCCACTGAAATATGCCATTAAGATGGTTTTTCAGCCCAGAAAACTTTCTGTCCACAGGGACAGGACAGGCAAATAGTTAATAACATGAAGCACTGTATTTATTGCTCCATATACAGATTCAGAGAGCATCGTTTGTATTGCCTGCCTTCAGTATCTGATTGATGCTCCAAGTGACCCTTGTGAAAAGAGCTCCTGCTACCACTGTCATGTGACTGAGTCCTTCTGGCTCATGGAGGACAGAGTAAGGTTCCTAAATGAGAAGGCAGAGTTTAGAGACAGCAGAGACATCCTGTCTCTGGAAGGATGGCAATGGCTGTGTGACTCTGCATGGCCTGAAGGCACAGTCCCTCTCTCACTATACTGTGTATGTATGCACATGTATGTCACTGAGTGTTTGCTGACAGCAGCAGCTCAGCATATGCAGTGCTCATCACCACTCAGGGCTTTAGTTACAAAAGCAGACAATTAATTTTGATCATAGTGTATTTAATTTATGATCAGCACCTAATCTCCCTTTCTCCATATTGCAGACTTGGTCTATCTGTATGAAACAGAGTAACTTTTGTATGACTGCAGGATATCTTGTGTTTTCACAAAAATTCATCTTCAGGGAAAGTTCCACTAAAGTTTGGCATCAACAAATGGAGAATCTCTGCATTCTCCTTTGGATAGTTGCACTAATGGTTAGTCACAGGTGATGGAAAGCATGTGCTTTATTTCTCATTTGAATTTTTTGTCAGCTTCCAGATGCTGATTTGTTTTATGCAAACGCTGTGCTAGATTAACAAGCCAGTTGGTACTTAGTATATTCTCCCAATGAAAATATTTAGGTGCTGTAATTAGGTTATCTGTCTTTTTTTTTTTTTTTTTTTTTTTGTAATAAACTATATCAGTGGAACTCTCCAGATATTTCATGTTAAAGTACTTTCCACACTGTTCTAATCACATATGCGGTTGTATTCTGTGGTCTCTGGTCATGGATTATTTTTCAATTTCTTTATAAGTTGTGAAGACCTTATCCTACTGTAATCATAGGTTATCATGCTAAGGTTACAAATGAAAGTTTAAAAGAACATTTTTGTCTTTGCCTACTGTTTATTTCAAAGCTTATATTAGTATTTACTTCTGTATGAAATCAGATTTGAAGAAACTCTTGTTGTTGAGTAAAGCATTGGGAGTAGGGTCATATTATTATTTCAATCATCAATACATTTATGCTCTCACCCAACCATAAGGGAAATATATGTAGCTTTTAAGCTTTGCTGACACTTACAGATAATAAAAATATAATAATCATATATTTTCGCCTCTAATAAGTCTTCTTCTCTTTACTTTTCACTTTTTCAGTAGAGAGCCATATTTGTTGTTTTGCAAGGTAACCAAAGCTGGTCTTACCAAAGGATGTGATTAGCTCCTCCAGCCTGTTACCAGCTGCCTGCAGTGCTACCTCCTGTTTCTGTAGCATTGTGGCAAGATGAATAGCCTTTAAGTGATCCTGTCACTGATAGAAACCACCAGTGATCCAGTTTATAAGATTTGTAAACGGAACAAATGAAAACATGACCCAACCAGTTTAAGAGTAGAATTCTGACAGAAAGCATTAATAGAATTTCTTCAATAACCCTGATTCATCTGCAGTGCTACAGTAGGAGTATATGGTATCCTACAATGTCCTTTAAACTCCATGTATCTTGCAGAAGCCTTCATTCCAGATGAGCTGGTTATTTCCCTGGTATTTGATATGAGAGAGTGGCCTCAGTGTGTGTTAGTTACTGTTGCATAGCATAATGTAGGAGTATTGAATAGAGATAATTTTAGTATAATAATACTCTTAACAATTTTCCCATAAGACATGATAAATCCTCTAATTGTTGCTTGGATTTTCAGATTTTATATTTACACACAGTTATGCTTCTTGAGTATATTGTATTTTGCATAAACATAACATGTTCCACAGGAAAAAATGAGATGGGAGACAAGTTGTTGATGCTGCAACCCTGGCAATGTTCAAGGCCAGGCTGGATGGGGCTTTTAGCGGGAGGTGTCCCTGCCCATGGCAGGAGGGTTGGAATGAGATAATCTTTAAGTCTCTTCAAACCCCAACCAGTCAATGATTCTATAATTACAAAAAAAAAAAAAAAAAAAAAAAAAAGAGAGAGATGAGAATGAGAACAGTCGACTCAGAATGCCATCTGAGAATTAGACAGATGATTAGATACATTGCCACATGGATGAAGATTTATATGCATTCAGTAGACTAATGCAGAAAAACTATGGATGTCCAGCTGATGTATTGCTAATAGTTTGTAATGCTTCAGCGGGCAAATGTTGTCCCTTGTGTAGTCATTCACCTCCAATTAGGATAGATGTAACTCTTTCTGAAGTGAGCAGTTGTATTTGGTTAGATGGTGTATTTATGTCTCAATGAAGTAAATGAGAACATGTTGTAGTACTGCAGACTGAGAATTAGAACTGGATATGTGAAAGCTTTTCCTGATATTGTGCTTAAATATGTTATCTATTAAACTGATTATATCATAAAATGATATTTAAAGTATAGTTGTTGTGGTTTAACTTCAGCTGGTCACTAAGCACCACACACCCGCTTGCTCCATCCCCCTACTCACCCAGTGGGATGGGAAGGAAAATCGGAAAAAAGCAAAACCATGTGCTGAGAAAAGATGAGTTTAATAACGGAAATAAGTGGTTAATAAGCAAAATATAACACTAATTACAATATTAATAAATATAATCATGATTAAAAGGGAGATAACAAATCAAGAGAGAGAAATAAAGCCAAAAAGGACAAGTGGTGCACAATACAATTGCTCACTGCATGCTGACAGATGCTCAGCCCCAAGCAGTGAACAGCCCCTCCCAGCCAGCTCCCCACAGTTCATATACTGGGTGTGACATGGATTGGTGTGACATGTATGGCATGGATTGGCCAGACCATGACAGCTGTCCCAGCCATGCATCCACCTGCTTCTTGTGCACCTGCACTGAAAGAGCACAGGAAACTGCAAATCCATGACTCAGTGTGAGCGCTGCTCACTTACAGCTAAAACATCACTGTGTCACTAACATTACTCTCATACTGAATCCAAAATACAGCACTGTATCAGCTGCTAGGAAGAAAATGAACTCTATCCCAGACAAAACCAGGACAAAAGTTCTAAAAGCTGTCAGACATTTGTGTGGAAGAAGATAACTAATTTTAAAAGTCTCCAATGACTATCTCATTTCACTTTGCAACATTTAATTATTAAATTATGTAGACAAAAATTTAGCATAAGACTTAAGGCTTGAAACAGAAGAATAAGAAATTAGTCAATATACTCAAATGGCAAAGGCAATAAGAAATAAGGCTTTACTCATCATGCTTATTAGCAGGCTTGGAAAAGTCTCCAAGTAGGTTTATTATTGCATGTGAATACCAAGCTGTCTTTCACGTTTGATTTTCATAAATGCTTGCCTTCAACCTTGCCCCAAAAACATTCAGGTGCCTTCTTTTGCCTACTTATTTCTTGCACAGAAGTGATGCTCAGTCAGCTTCCCACTGGAGGCTTTTTGAGGGAGCACTTTTGTGTGTCTCACCGTTCTGAGGCAGCACACTGCCATTTCAGTCCTGTGCTCAGCAGTAGTTCTGGGTGAATTGCTTGCTGTTGTTATACTTGACCAGAGAGGCTGAAAATTGTTGAGTATAGCTCACGGTATATTAGGATCCTTCCAAGCTCCTGAAAAAGCGCATGGCTTTGCAAAGTGCTCAGATGCTGTGTGTCACTGGGAATTGCCCTCGCCTCTCTAACTCTTTTGGTGATGAGTATTGGGTTTTTTCCCCTTACAGTTTTTTAGCTAAAGCTCCTAATCTGGGAGCTTGGACCTTGGTGAATGCCAAAAACAAAAGGAGTCAAGTGCTTGTGTTTTGATGAGGTGATGGACCCTGGTTTGACAGTACCTGTGTCTCTCATTGCAGCCCCCTCGGCTGTCAGATGCGGTGATCTCCATGGTAACTCAAACCCCCAGACTCTTGACAGCAGCCTGCGAGGAGCAGCATTCAGCAGCTCAAGGGTCTCACGACCAGGTAAGCCAAAAGGAATTGCCCCATAAGAGCTCACCTCTGATGTGCCACTTCCTGTCCTGTCAGGTTTTTCCTTGGGGGAGTCACCCAGGCAGTGAGCTCCTGTGCATATGCGTGATGATGGACCCCTGCCAGTGCTGTCACTTAAGGCTGTGGCAGTCCAGCTCTCTTGAATAGAAGCATTTGACAAAAAGTCTGCATTTGTTCAGGGTTGGTTTTTAAGATACAGATTGAAGAAGTAAAACAAAGGAGTACTGTACAATTCTTTAAGTGGCTTTGGTGTTAAGTAATTGCGAAGTAGGAAATAACCCCAAAACACATCAGCAGTAAGATGTCCTGCTGCTGTACCTGCACCACCATCAGTACTGCCCAAACTCTAACTTAAGCCTGAGCAATCTTATTCTCCTGCAGTGGATCACAGACAGCTTCTGTGTTCATGTAATATTCATTGGTTCTCTGCAGCATTTTCAGAATGCTGCTGTGCTCTTTCCACATGAGTTTCTGTACTGTTAGCAGCATGTGGGGCATTCTGGTTAACATCTTATGAAGGTACAGAATTCTTCCCCTGTTTTTGTGAATAATGGAGAAAGAGCAAGATCTTTGCCATTTTGGGAAAACAGTGCAGGGACTGTATAGCTATATTCACTATTCCAGTACCATTGATGCTGTGGCCTAAGGTAGTATCTCTGGTCTTATGCACTTACATGAGTGGGAAGTTTATTACTCCCTTTTGCTGTCAGGCTAACTGTCATTTGTATTGAGCTGTTTCTATGCCATTAAGATTGTATGTAATTTGGAAGTCCATGGCTTCCAAACTTCCATTTCCAA
Organism: Muscicapa striata striata; assembly: GCA_030060385.1. Taxonomy (NCBI): domain Eukaryota; kingdom Metazoa; phylum Chordata; class Aves; order Passeriformes; family Muscicapidae; genus Muscicapa; species Muscicapa striata. The sequence goes on from JAREIS010000031.1 coordinate 412,629, forward strand.
CTGCCACTGTTTTCTGGGTATTGCCTTCATTGTTTCTTGCTTGCTACATAAGTCCACCTGGCTAAAATACACTGTCCCAACCATATAAATAAATTCATATTATTCTGGATAACAACTTTGGTCAGCTTTATCAGGATCATGTAGGATGTGTTGTATGAATACTCAGGGATTGGCAGTATTTTGACTGGAAAACCTTGTAAAAAGCAAGATAGAGCAAAGAGATGAGGCAAAATTAGATGTCAAAACATGAAAGGTTGGGTAAGTTCAGTTTGGAAAAGTAGAAAAAGCAGGTGTATGCACATGATACCTAGGAAGAAATAGGTCACCTTTTCCTAGTTTTATGTTTCTTGTATGAATTAGTTATTTTGAATTTAAGAACAAAATTGATAGGATGTAGTGGAAGGTACTTCAAATGTATCAGCATATGAACAGATTTCTGTTGTTCAATGAGCTTTGAAGAAGTGCAGTTCAGGAATGTCACAATTGAAATGTGGTAGTGCAGGTTGTGACTGTGGGTAGAAGTGCAAAGGCACAGATTCATATCAGAAAATATTCTTTATTTTTTTAAAGTTTCCAAAACAGTATTTTTTCAGAAGCATTCATTTGGTGTGATTGAGAAGAATGTTCCATTATCCGTAAGTTAGCACCAACATTCTTTATTTTGAGGACATATGTATCTTCTTGTTGCATAAGAACAGTGCATTTTATACAAAGAAATTAAGAGAAACTGCAAACAAAAAGTTTGCTTGCGAGTGCATGATTCCTAAAAGTACCATGCATACATTTCCATAACAGCTTTTATAATTTTTTTACCATTACTAATTTTTAATTTTTTTTCAATTTGTTTAGAACTTTAAAAGTGATATTTCACAGGCATAGGGTACAGAGACTTTCTGTATGTTAACTAAAGTTACTGTTGGCACCTGATCTCACCAAATAATTTTATTGGTTGGTTAGATTTATGGACTAGAAAATCAAACTGCTTTTAAACAATATCCTTCATAATTCTGAGGTTAAATTAATAAACTCTGTATTGATTTTGTTTTCTAACACTGTTTTTTAAGTGTTGCCATCAAATAATATTGCACCTGTGGGTGTACGTATGAACTATTTATTCATAGAGTAGTTATTCTTATAAGTCTAATGGCATCATAACTGTTCACACCTTTCTCTTACACAGTACACTTTTAAACTACTGCCAGTGGAATAAAATTACTGTGCTGCCTTTTTTTTAATCTTTTGGTTTTAACACAGCTAAGGTTTCAAGGAAGGTTTTTGATGATAGTAAGAGGATGCTAGCATTCCAAAATGAGGTGGCAAAATGCCTTGTCCTTTGACTTTTAAACTAAGCTGGTGATTATTGAAGGCATAGCTCAGACCTTGTAGGACTGAACTATCCTAATCCCATAGTCTGCTATTTGATTTGTAGAGCACATTATGATACTACATTCACTGTGCCAGTCACTTGAAAGTGCTCATAAGAGATATGCAAAGTGGGAAAAGGCAATTTTTGTTGTAGTCATTAATAAGTATGTATTTAGTTCAGCTGGAGTGCCAGCTGAAGTGAAAGATTCATACCTTCATAAGCAAACACCATGCCACAGGGAGGGGGAAGTGGAGCTCTGCCTTGCCCAAAACTGCTCTTCTGAGTTTGCCCAGCAAAGACTTCACACAGGTCAACAGTGCTTTTTCATCCACCCAAAGTCTGCTTAACTTGTCTGGGCAGAGCTGCAGTAATATACCTGGGTCAGTGAACCCAGCTGAGGCTGCAGCACTCTGGGGGAGCTCAGGTATTTATTTCTTTGGACAGGTACTGTGCACACACAGTGTGTGTAGCACATTCCAGAGACACCGTGCCTTCTGCAACCTGCCTGTAATGGGGGACTGTGTACGTGCATTGGCTGCTTCCCAAACAGACCTGGGACAGTTTTCCTCTGAAAACAAATATAATTTTCTGCTTTTTAAAAGTTGATTCAAACAAAGCTTTAATTTCAAACTGAATTATTTTACCACATCATGGTGTGGAAATGGAATTACTACAGGCAGTCTAGTTAAACATGCTCCTGAATAATTTGAATGTCTCATGCAATTATCCCACACAAAAACAGGACAGGTAATATAATTGTTTTTTCAATAAGTTGTTAATTAAGCCTTGGAGATGTACAAGATCTGTGTTTCCATTTACGTTTTTGTATGACTTTGTTCCTATCTGAACTGCTTTGATTTAATGGAAGATGAATATAATTGATGGATAAATATACTGTTATATAGATAGTACATGTTAAAAATTTATGCCCAATATACAGATTAACATCAGTATTTCAGAAGAAATTGCATCTTCAAGCAGGCTGTGAACATTTTCACCTGGTATTTTACTGTCTAGTCTTCACTCTAAATGCTGTCAATTATGAAAAATAAAACTATTATTTTTTTATCAAAAGTTTACTTAATGTAGTGGTAGTTCTTTGGTGTAAACTGGAGATATTTCAGGTATAATTTATCAGAATGGCATGGAATAAAATGGTTGTCACCGATACTGTGTTTTTACTTATGCACTGAAGTCACAGGTTCACACTTGGCTTTGTAATCAAGGACCTTGGTCCAAGCTTGTTATTTTTTCACAAATGTGAGTACAATGATTAGTAAAGTTGTTGTAATGGCATATTTGGACAGTGAGTGATCACCACAGAAAAAGCTGAGGTGATTTAAGGTATTGCAGAGCCCACATCTGAGCTGCAAAAGCAGAGCACTCAAGCCCCCAGCTGTTTTAGTGCAAAGTCCATTCCCAGCCAGCCCTTGCTGAAGTCTCTTAAAATGACCAGGGTGTTCTGATTTCAAAGACTGCAGTGAGAGATCAGTCTCTTTAGCTCTGGTTCAGCTGTCAAGGACAGCAAACTCCAGGTAAGGAGCAGAGGCAAACAGCTGCAGCACACCTGGTTTCACACCGGTGCCACCATTTGTGCAGTAGGTCTCAGAATAGTCTTTTATTGACTTGCCCATAGCCTCTGAATAATCTCTGCTGTGTTCAGACCTTCATGTGTGAGATGGCTGCCCAGGGTTGTATTGTGCTGTATCTTCCAACAAATGGTTCTGGAGATTGGAATAATATGGACAGCACCTACTCAGAAAATATCAAGTGAGCAGGGAAGGCAGTCTCCTTAACATCTCTGTTGTAACAGAACAAAGTGGGTTTGTAATTTTTGTTTTATCTGAAATGGTTAACATTTTTTATTGGTTGCTCTGTGAGCTACAATGTGATTTAGCAAGCATCCCAAATGTCTGTAACATGAATTGTGTTTATCGTCAAGCTAAATCAGTTTAAGTAAGCTTAGTTCAACTGATGCATGCACAAATTAATTTCCCTTTTATCTAACCAGCTTGCAGTCCTAATAAACAGAATAATCAATCATAGCTGCCTTCATCTATAGCATGATTGTATATCTCTGATCAAGGAAATGTAGAATAATTTCTCTCTAGTCCCTACTTAGTTCCTCCTGTAATCAAGGTTTCTGGATATAATGATTCACCTTAATCATTTTTACATTCCTTGATAGAAAAGATTTTTTTTTGTCTGTTTAAAGGATGATTACATTCAACATTGTAAAGCTAATTTTAAAAGTATAAGATATTTTTGTTTCTCTGCTACACAGAAAAGAATGCCAGTCTGACTCAGAGAGCTCTTTGTAAACACAATGGCAATGATACCATGCTTTGAACAGTTTGTACTGTGTACTCATCCTTTTTAGTAATAGCTGGTTTGAGGCCGCTGGCAACTTTCTTACTGATTGAAGTGAGTCCAGGACTCTGGCTAGACATTTTCTCTCTTCATTGAATTATAAAGTGCCAAGCAAAACCTGAGGTTAGCTTCATATAAGATGCTGGAAAATGCCAAAACAATTAGAACTTCCCTTTAGGTCACTGGCCTTCAAATAATGCTTTAACTTTTATGTTGAACTATCTGCACTATAAATCAGGTGTCTTCAATCTTTTTAATTTTATACATATATAGTATGTCACACATTTAGTAATACTTTTGTCTAAATAGGCAATTATGAAAAATATATAATATGTAAAACATGGCATTTATTTACAGTCACATTTTACAGCTTTGTTTTGCAATTTTGCCTTTGGTAACCAATTCTGCCTCTTGAAACTGAAAAATGCATCAAGGAAACCTTATGTTTTTGATGTTTTGTCTCATAATGTGTGTTTAGAATATGTCCCATTAAGTGCAGTTGATAATATTAGGAAAACAGCAGTCTGTATGAAGAAGTATTCCTATACTGTTGAAGTTATTGGCAATTTCTAGACTGCAAGTTTAGAAATACTGTTCTAGGTCAAGATATAGCAAGGAGTTGATATTGAGATTAATCTTTTCCTCTGTATTAAAAATAGAGCATCATTATGCAAAAATAATAATTCTAATTCTAAAATAAAAGAAGGGTGCAGTACACCTTTTTGAATAAACATTGTAATATGGCCTTAAACAACAGTGTGTCTTCTTGTTCCTTGTATGACTCCATACCATGAGTACTGATATTAAACATCTTTGGCCATTTAAGGCTCAATAATTTGCTTCAAAATTTGACCTCAAATGTAAATTAATCTCATGTTTAAAAATAAATCTACAAGTTTTAGAACAGTAATCTCATTTTACGCTTATAGTTTCATGCTTTTTTTTTTTTTTTTTTTTTTTCAAATACTTTATTTTTCAAGTCAAAAGTTCAGCTATGTCAAAATATGACTAAGTCCAAACTTTATATCTGAAATGACATGAGGTCTTTCCAGCCATGTTTTTACAAAACATTGCCTCCAACATTTCCAGGTAAATTAATTCATTCCAATATTTTGTTTATTTCCTTCTTTTAAAGAGCTCTAGGCTTATGTTAAGCTGTAAATCATAGCTTGATGACTCTGTTTTAAACAATTTAGGTTGATAAATTGTTGTTTAGTAGTAAACTGGAGAAACTGTTTTTACTTTTAATGCATGCATTCATTTAATTTCTCTCTAGAAACTGATAGGTCTTTGTAAGTCACCTGCTTTAAGAGTAAGCCCAAGTCTTTTGAATTTAACCTAATTAATGTTTTGGAAGTCTGTTAATATATATAGTCCTTTGCAAGCTCAAAGAGTGAAACTTCTCCCCACTAAGCACATGTTTAAAGTTATGCAAAGATCATTAAAAATGAGAAAAGTAACAAATATTATATTGGTTTTTAAAATAATAACCCTAGACCAGAGCACCAAAAGTTAAGGAAGCAAAGCTATTTGTAGTGGTATCAGTGTGAAAATTGTAATCTGAGGAATGGTATCAGTAGATGCACTTGGGTCAGGGAAGCAAAGTGAAAGAGAAGGAGGAAATGGTCAGACAGCCCTGGCTGGGAGGCCTAAGCCTGAATTTCTCTTCTCCATAGGTGTTTGATTAGCTTGCGTGGCCTAAATAAATAAATAAATAAATAAATAAATAAATAAATTTTAAAAAGTGGTAAAAAAAGTATTAAGCCTGCTGTTACTGCCTATTACCAATTTTGTGTAAATACAGATTTGCCAACTGTTTTTAGTATTTTTTTCCTGTAAATTAACCATCTTTCTTTATATTAACTCTTTGTTTTGGGAGTTTGCAAAAGCTCCTTACACGGAGTTTCCATTTATCTTGTGGATATTATTTAAATGCTTCCCTAAAGCTTTTATAGTGCTGTGTCTATCATTCTTGCTTTGGTCATCTGTCCCATAATCAGTGCATGCCCTTGCCTTGCATACAGCAGCTTGGATAAAGAGTACATCAGCTTTGTTGGAGTCCAGCCTCTTGGCACATGTTTTCTCTTGACTCTCAAGTCAAATTTGGGTTAGGATTTCACCGGAGAGTGAGCATTAAGAACTCATTGATAGGTAATGGTGTGCATCATTGTATTATGTTTAGTGTTCCTAATATCTTGACACAAGAATACTGGAGACAAATGCGATTGCGTTTCTATTGATTGGAACCATTGTTGCTATGCAGCAGAAGGATTGTACCTTTGAAAGAGGGAGCAAAATAGGAGTAGCCTTGTTTTTGCAGGGATGGAGGAAATAAAATTTCTGGTACTATGGCAAGTCTGTTACTCCTGGAGTGGATTTGTTGATGAAATCTTTCAGGTGGCTTTGCTGTGGCTTTGTAACTACTAAAGTCAGCCCCAGGGCTTGTTTACATAATTGTAATAATGCTTCTCAGTGACTCTGGAGAGAGTTTAGTTACACAGCAGATTTTATTCACATTAGTGTTCTGGAAACTTGCATCATTCTCTTTATTGAACTTTTTTTTTTTTTAATCCAGAGAAGATACCAGAAGCTTAAAATAAGTGATTTTCCTAAAACCCTTGCAAATGCAGCAGCTCTCAGTCTCCTCTGGAGGTGTCACCTCTGAAGGCAGGTTTACCACAGATGTGATCGCACTGTCCTAAATTAAATCTACCCGAGATGGTAAGCAGGGAGCTAATCAAATCACTTGCACCATTTGATCTGCTCCCATCAGCTTTCATTATCAAAGCTCATTTAAACAGCTTTAAACTAGAACTGAACTGATAAAACTGATAAATTTGTACATCTGTGATCAGGTTTTCCTGCTTGTTTTTTGTATTATCTAACCCTTAAAACTAGGCATAAAACTGCCTAAAACTAATGACAATTTATTGTATACTGTACCTTGTCATCTGAATGGTTCTATAAATTAAGCCACTCTTACTTTTGTTTTGAATAATGCAGAATAGCTTTTCATTACCATGTAGTATTTTTAACTAATATAGCTGAGAAAAATTAACATTCTGCCCTTAGAATTACCTCATTTCCTTATGGGTAATAGACAATATATACGAAGTTGTTGGGGCATTGCTTTAAAAGCACTGTTACTTTTTTCCCATAGTAATTAAACACTTGAAAACAACAGTCTTTCCTGTGGATGGTGTGTAATCTCTACATAATTAATAGGCTTTTCAGCCCAGTATTGGAATATAACCAGTCAATATTATGTTCATCCCCAGTTGTATTACACCAGATCACTACAGTGAATGTTAACAGATCTGGAAGCAGAAAAGAGCTGGGCTATTAGGAGAATTCTTATGAACCTCTCTCTACCCTGGCATATTTGAAAATCTGTGATTTTTAGTTTTGGTTTACTCATCAGTGATATTCAATTGTCAATAATCCATCCTCAGGTCTGAATTGTGCTGTTGATCTGCAATACCTTTGATCTGGCAGCTACGAAAATTAGGCAGTTGAAGGTGAGGTAGTCACCGGGACTTGAATCTTGATCAGTTTTGCAGACATTTTTAATGCTTTTTCATCTAATTATTAAATCACTACTTAAATTAGGCCCACCAAGCTGAAACAGGTGAAAGGATGAGATCAAGATTTAAAGCAAGATGTGGTTGCTTACTGTATATAATACAGATAGGACTGGATTTTGCAGAAGCCTGGGGCTTGAGAAAGAGTTGTCTTTTTTTCAAGTGAAATTACTTACCTCTCGCATCTGGCAGGACAGTTGAAGTATTTCTGAATACATAAAGAATTGGGAGGATGGGGAGCAATTGCAAAATGGTTTTCTGTGTGCTGTGCTGAATGGTGAGCTATCTTTTGAAAGATTTGAATTAAGTGTTGAGCATATTGAAACAAACTTACTCCCCTCATATTTAAAGGGTATTTGATTTGAATTTGCATACAGATTTTGGAAAGTAACAGCATAGCTTCCAGCTGAGATATCTTTCATATATGAGTGTCTCCCCCAAATACTGATGATAGTGCACATGGTAACGAGGGAGTGTTTGCTGCATTTTTGACTATCAGTTATAGTCCATGCTGATAAAAGACTGCTCTAAATCACCTTCCCTCTGAAACAGACAAATGGTTGAGTAAGTCAGTTACAGCTGTTTGTATCTATGGCAACAACACTGCAAAAAGGGGTATCGAAGCCCTGCAAATTAGAGTTAATTTCACTTTGACACAACTTCTTATTAGCAGTAATGTGCAAGAAAGAAAACTGCAGCAGGTTGACCTTTGGTTTCGTGAAGTTTATTTTATTCCCACTGACTATGGCACTAATACAATGAAGAGCAACATAAAATCCAAATCTGTAATACCATTTATTCAAAAGGCTTTGCAGGCCATGCAGCCAGAAGTGCAAAACCTGTCCAGCGAGGCCACAGTGCTGTATTAAATCTGCCCACAGTGGAGTTCTACCATTCCATAAGTGTCCTGCAGCCTCCTGGGGTCACCTGCACTGTGGTAACAGCTGGGATTCTCCAGGCTTCTTCTGGCTGTCAGGCTCCACTGGGGTTTCAGCAAGGAACAAATTACAAGGCATATGAATACTATTATTGTACACTTGGACTTCATGATCCTAAAGGTCTTTTCCAGCCTAAATTATTATTTTATTTCACGTACTGCTTTTGGTTCCAGATCTTCTACTGCCTGCATTACCTGTAAAAATTGAGTATGAATTTTTGTGTATTTTTTAATACTACGAATATTTCCAGATTTAACCATTCACTCTTTCAATGGTAGCAGTAAAAAGTGACTGCTGTCAAAAGTAGCAGATGACAGTGATCATCATATCTTTCCCTTTTTCTTCTCTTTTTTCTTTTATTTTACTGTCAGTTATCTAATTAATGCTACTTGGAAGAGGAAGTAGAATATTGATTTTAGCAGATACTGTAAATGTTGCCAAGTTTAGTCAGCTGTGTCTTAGAAATAGAAAACTGCAAATTTTCAGCCAGCCCAGCATAAAGATTCTTCATTCTGAATACCCAAAAAACTAAGGAGAAATAATGAAGTTTTAAAAGCATGACAAAGGAATGAGAAAAGGCGAAAATAATTGTGGGATGTGACATAAGAAGGTGTGAGCTTAGAAAGTGGATAAACCCATTTTTTTGTGCACTTACATTAGCCCCCTGCATCCCTCCTCTTCGTCCTTGTGAGCTGTGCCTTCCTTCGAGCTGAAAGCAGTGAGGTTCTCTGAGTACCTCAGCATCACTGTCATGCCCCTGCTTCACTTGAGAGCCATAAAGTCTCATCCTTTACTTTAACAGCTCCAGTGGGTTTATTCAAGAGCTTTAATGAAAGTTCTTTGGCAAAGAGGCTTTGGCTTTACATCTCCTGTCAGAGAGACTTGCCGTGTTGTGCAGCAGTTCAAAAATAACTGCTAATACCAGCAATGAAAACAAGGAGAGCAAAAAAGGCAAGAATGTGTGTTTCTGCAATTATTGGAAAATGGGTTATACTTTTGGCACTTTATTCTCATCGGCTAAGGCAGTGCTTCTGCTCTTATTTTGTTGCTTTTCTGGAAGATGAACAGAGGGATTGTGGAGATAAGCAATTGTAAAGGGAATTTTTGGTTGTCTAAGCACATGCACAAATTAGATTTCCCCTCCCCTGCTTCTGGCTATCTGCCAATTAATAATTTGAATTAACAGGATCTGGAAGGTTGGGAGTGTGACAAAATTCAATCAACCTTGCATTCAAAGTCATGGCTGTTTTTTTTTAATTGTGAAGATGAAGTGTCTTGAAGAGAATTTTGAAAGTGAAGAGATATGTCGTTTGATAAGGTTTACTTTATCATTTTGGGATTTTGCTTCATTTTTGTCTGTGTGTTTTGTCCAGCTAATTACCATGAAACACTGGTGAGATGAATGAATCCTGAGTGAATCATTATAAAGCAATTTACAGTGAGATCTAAGTAAAAAGATTAAGTTGTATTTCCCAAGGTTGCAGAGTTGGAATTGAGAATCAAATGTAATCTTTGGGAATCAGTCTTCTGCCTGAACGGTGTAGTTTTAATTATTAATTTGAATTACAAAACACATTTCATTAAGACAATATGAAACAAGTTTGAAATATTTTCTCATCGTCTCAGTGCTCAAAGGACAGTTTTATTTACAATTTCCAGTGCTGCAGGTGTTTTTCTTTCTCTTAGCACAAAAATGGCTTAGAGAGTGTACAAGATCAAACATATGAATTAGTAGCAAAGGATGATATCTCTGGATAAGACTGTTTTTCTCTATAGGTGCTGGTGGCTTGTTACAAAATCTTGTTATATTCCAAGTTTTTAAGGCAAAATGAATTGTGTAGGACATGAAAACAAATATGTTTCTTTTCAACACATTTTTAAGCTCATATAAATAGACTTTAATAAGTAATTGCTCTCTGGATTAACTGTGAATTTCATTTACTGCCCGACTCACTTGTGTGGTCAAACTACATTATTTAAGGTGATAGCTTCAGAATGATTGTAAAACCCATGTGATCTTTTTTTTTTTCTTAAAAAAAAGATTTCTCTTAAGTACAGAAAAATAATTTAGTGCGTATAGATCTCTTAATATATAATTCAGTCTTTTTCTTTAATTATTAGATACAACTTAGACCTGCCTTGCTGCCTGTGCACCATGTTCACACTTGAGCAGAGACATTTTCAGTGGCAGGAGCAGTGCTGTAGTGGACAGAACCATGGCAGGAGTGCTCAGGGCTGCCAGATGATACCTGCCTGTCACCTTTCTCCCAGCAGAGCCAGCTTACCTAGTGCTGACTGAAGGTGATAAAACACACCTTTCCAGATGTAAATCAAGCTTACAAAACAAATCTGCAATTGAACCAGACTTCAGAATCAGGCATCCTGATTTTTATCCATTTGGTTCTGTCCATTGGTGCTGTTTACAGTAAGGTACCACCTTACATAGTGCTCAGGCTTATCAGCTGGCGAGCGGCACCAGGGGCCCTTGGGGATGCCAGTGCCAGCCAGAATGGACTGAAGGCTTGTCACAGCTCCTGGTCCTGGAACAGCCTGCTTCCACAGCATTGTCCATCCCTGCCCAAAGTAGGTCAGAGCTCAGGAGAAGAGCAAGGTTCTACAGTGAGACCGACATCTCCTACCAGGCTGCAAGCCAGAGCGAGCACATACCTGGGGACTTCAGTCTGCCTTCAGCCCTGGTCTCTGTAGCTAAGCCAACCAAACAAAAATGTGTCTGTGCTTCCAGTAATAGTTTACAGGCACAGTTCAGCTATCCAAGAGTGTCATTTTCTCTTTTAGTATGTTATGGGGCATTTATTTTCCTTGGTTGTGAGGTCAGAGAGATTAATGTGTGACTGTAACAAGTACCAGATACTCTTTTAAAACCATGGAAAGTTTTGAAGAGAGTGAAGGAAAATGTCAATTCTGTCGAAGTATAGACCAAGGAGTTTAATACTGGAAGATGTAATTTGAACTTCAGAAAGAACAGTTTTCCCATGAGTCCCTAATAGAAACAGAAAACAATGTTCTTTCGTGAATTTTGCTACAGCACTATACTAAAGTTATAAAGTTGTTCCAAGTGACAGAAAAAAGGCATGTTGCATCTTTTATGTGTATGTCCCATGGCTTTATGCGTACTGTCACTTTTTTGTTATATTTGCAGCTCCATAAAATGTTTCTCATCTTCCATATATAAAAGTATTTGAAACCAGCATGGTATTCATCATTATCAGCAACAACAACCTCTCTTTAAGTTGTTTTAAGTTGATGTAATGTCCAGAACAGGAGAAGAATATGAAAACCAGTCTAGCAAGTTCTTGGAATAGCTGTTGTACAGAAGTTGTTATTTGCTGCCTTAGTTACAAGTCCAGGTCCTCAGGCGTTTTCTGTCATGTGTCAGTGCCCCTCGCTGATGTGAGCTTGGTTTCAGTTACGGCCTGGAGCTACACAGTAATGAGCCAAGCAGGGCAGTTGAAGCACCAAGGGCACCTCAGGTTCTTTCCCAATCTGATATTCTTGGGTAGATAAACTCTTACTTCTGTACCATGGGCTTCACCTTCTCTGTGATCCCCAAACTACAGGTGTGCTTTGCTGTGCTTTACTGTGGAAGGAGCCTTCAGAGGCAGTGTCATGAGCATCTCGGCAGTGTCAAAGTTGTTTTTATTCTATCTACTAACACCATGTATGTTCACTTACATGAATTTCTGTACAGGTGGTAAGTTACCTATTTTACTAAGCAGCAATCTATATGAATAACTGGTTATCCTCAAAAAAGAATGTAATTTGTGGTTTCTGTTGGCTTTCCTAGAGGTATTTGATTGTTTGGTTTCAGTCAGGTAGTTTTAATAACGCTTAGGTCAAATATTTGAGTGTGGACTTTTTCCTTACTATTTCCAAGACTAGGTGAAGGCAGCCTCAAGGGAATTTTTTGGAAGAGTTTATTCAGATGCTGGCTGTCAATAGTATCTCCAATATAATTTCAGAAATGGGTGATAATGGCTGAGTGTTTGCTGTCAAAATAGAGCTGGGGTCAAAAGTGCTATTCAGCTCCTTAATGCAAATCCCTTGTCACATTTCCCTATGGAAGCAGCAGATAACTAGACTAAACTGAAACTGAAGACAGTGTTTTTTATGACACAAATTGAACTCCTGCCAATGACAAATTTCAAGGTACATTGTGAAAATGAAATGATGCAGTGCTAGCTGAAGTGCATGACATAACTATGAATAGATGTACCCATGTGTAGGGCACAGCTCCTACCTTTCTGTACTTGGAGAAACAGTTTCACATGCACCAAGGTCAACAGAGTGGTTGTATACTGCGAGGCTCATGTCATGCATGAAAGTACATGAAGACCATCTGGGAACTATAAAAATAGCCTGTCCTGGCTGGATGATTTGTGTGGTGGCCAAGGACTGATACGCTCATTCAGGAAACGGCAAAACAATGTCAAACTTGTTGGGAAATAACCAGGCTTATTTTCATCCTTGGGAATGGCCTGGTATCTCATGGAACGAAATACACAAGGAGACTTTCAACCACACGGTTTCTGAATACCCTGAAGGATTCTGTGTGAACTGAAGTGGTTCAATGCAGGCAGTGGGAAATGTTAAGATTGTTCTTAATATTTTAAGATTTCAGGTTTGGTATATCTGAAAAAGGCTGAGAGCAATAGTAGAGTTTAACTAGTGACTATTTTTTTTAAAGTTTTTACACTTTTAAAAGGTTGTTGGTTTTTTTTTTTTTTTTCAGATGAGGTTATATCAATTTTTCTTAAAAAAAAAAAAAAAGCTGGCCACATGCTGGTCAGCCTTGTCCAGCTATCTCCAAATGGTTTATATAATGATCTTGTGTGAAGATGGTTTATACAGCAGGACTGAAATTTTTTAATTGTCCTACAGGAATGCAAGGCATATAACTGAAATCTGGGTAACATTGGCCAGATTTATTTTGTTTTGAGCTCAGTCTAGGAAGGATGATTCTAAACCAAGAGATGTATCTATAAACAGTGAAACTCAATTTCAGCCTTTCTATGAAGAAGAAGAACTAGAGATATTAATGATGACTGGTTTTCTGATGAGTATTTAAATGTCACAGGTGTCACAACAGCAGCTTCTGAGCACAGTTTTAATGAGGTTATCATACCTAAATGACTTCTGTAGAAGCCCTTAACCTGAACGCTGTAACTTGTGACAAGTCTGTCTTCTGGTTTTTGTTGTTAATGGATATGCTAGATAAAGCTGTGTTCTCCAGCCACATCAGGCAGTCCAGGCAGTATTTTAAATGCTGTAAGGAAGTCTATTAAGAGAATAGCTGTCAACCACCTCCCTGGTCTGGTTTAACATTGAGCATCTAATTATTGCCATGCATTTCTGACCTCCAAACTGCCATTTTATATTGGAGACAGGGTATTAGTCTGAAGGACCTGGATGCAATTCTGTTAAATAGATTGTGAGTCCTCTAATGGCTTGTTCTGTGATGTATTTATATTACCTACCAGATGAATGGTGTGTACAGATAGGGAATTCTTCTGTGCCTCATTAATCGAGTAAAAACTAACTACATTTGTGTTTTCTTTCACACTTTTGGCTAAATTTGGATTGGGATTGGAAATTTGAAAGTGCTATGCCATTGTGTCCCCAATGCCTGCAGAATTTTGTTTGTTAATTTCTGCCAGACTCAGCCAAAATTTAGTCTGATCTGTGGGAAATAGGAACAGCTGTAGACTTCAGAGGGAGTTTGATTTCTGAATTAACTCAAGATTTAAGATTTACTCAAAGCTCTTTGGTGTCCTGTTTGGGTTTTGTCATTATTATAACTGTATAAAAAGGAATGAAACTTGTATAATTGTATAAAAGGAATGAAAAAAACTACTTTTGAATGTGGAAGAACATACAGTATATACTTGGTACATGAAAAACTTGGGTTTTTTCTATTTTTCCAGAGGTATAAGAGGATTTAGTGTGGAAGAATCTGTTCTTTCTTCTTATAAGGATAGTTTGATCTTCTATCTGAAGGCAAAAATCTTCAGAATAGTGTTTTCACATTTAATATTAGTTATATTTCAGATCATGTCTTGGGAATACTTACTGTAATTTTTCATTTTTCTCTGTGTAATCCTTTACTTCTGAAAGTGACGAGTGAGTATTCTGCTTATGCCTGAAGGAAATTGATGATTTCTTGAATGACAAAAAGGCCATTTTGCATAAGAGGTATAGTTACAGGCACCTGTTCCCCTGGAGAAAACAATGTAACACATTTATTCCACTTGGTGAATACAAGTCTTCATTCATGTGTGATCTTGTGGAGAAGGAGAAATTGGAAGTGGGTTTTTTCCCAGATTTCTTGAGTGGTTTCAATGGGAATGTAGTGTGGGTGTTCCAGGAGTTGTGAAATCTTTGGAATACCGAGCTGAAGCAGAAGCAATTGTGCAACTTTCCTGTTTTATAGCCTCACCTGTAATCAAAGTAAATGATGTTTCCTAAATACCATTAGAGGGTGCAATTAAACAGCAGGAATTAAATAGGAAAGCATTTATTTTCTGTTGGAATGGAGCCTCTCTTCAGCTGCCATTCCCATCCACCACAGCTTTCCCTGGGCCACATCCCTCACTTGGCAGCTCTTCCTTCTTTGCTGTGCCTGTGTCCTTGCCTTGTCATTGAAGCTTTTCTTCTGTGTCCCCAGGATGCACGTCCATGTGCTCAGTCCTGCCCATCAATTCTCTCACCATGCAGTTGGCCCTGAAATTAAGTCTCCTGAATTTAAGTGCTGCAGTTCAAGCTTAGCTCAGACCTTGCCCTCTCTGCAAGTTCACAGTGTCTCTGCTCAGGCTCAGCTGGTTGGTTCCAGGGAGAAGCTCAGAGAAATGGGTTTTGCCTCTGCAGGAGAAAAACTGACTCCACCAACAGGTGGCTGGAGAGGCTGTACTGGTTTGTGGCCTTTGCAGCTTTAATTTTAACATTCCCATTGTAAGATACTTGATGATGTGTTACATCTCTGTGGTAATTTGTGTGTTCTGTGTTTCTGTGTCCTATGGATTAGTGAATGAAGGCATCAAGTGTAAATGGCTTACCCCTCCAGCTTCACCTCATAGGCATTTTAGCAACTGGCTTTTAAATGACTACATATAAGAACAAAAATTAAATAAAAGTGTCTTAGTAAGCAAAAAGGATCCTTATAAAAAATTTAATGAAAGTTGTAATTTCACTTTATATAAGCTAATTGCCCCAGTTTAAAAATACACCTGCTGCAACAGAGTATTTGCTTAGAAAAGTGATCATAAGAGTTGAGACATCATATTATTCTCTCACTGGTTAGCTCAGAGTCTCTTTTGGTATTAACAGGTATCCATTGCATCTTAGTGACTTTATATGTCTTACAGAATTGTTTGCAAATTTAATAATACAAAGAACTAGACCATACTTTGTGATGAACTAACAGCAACACTGTGCATGCATTTATGGTGCTGTTGGATTCATTATAACTCATTTTAAGTCAGTGATTTGTTTGTTATTTGCTTCTACCTCCACACTCGTAGAAATATATTTGACTTCTTGTCCCCAGGCTTTTATTTCCTCTACTTCTACTTTATAGTAAAAAGTATGCAACTCAGTCAAGAGGTGGGTCATCAGGAGATGGTTGAGTACTTGAACCATCACCATGAGCATGTCAGCCACCCTCTGCATGAATTTAGAAGAGCTTTGTGGAAGTTCAGCAGAGAGGATGGATGCAGCTCTGCTGGTTGCTGCTGCTGTAACCAAGACAGAACCAGGAGGAGCTGAAAGTTCAGTTAAAGCAGTATGGGGGGGCAGGTGAGCAGCTGACACAAGAATGTTTCAGGTCTTTTTTTAATACGTCAGAAGCATCAAGTGTTCTTACACACTGGCATTATTAGGCAGGTGGCCTAATTTGAGGTGAAACTAGAAAGGCTATTGTTGGTTTTCCTTTTTGAGGAGCAGTAGAAATTATTTTGCTCTTGTTACTAGCAGTTGAAATCATCAGAGAGGCTAGAGATACGAATTTGTGAAACATGCTTTCTATTTATGTTCACATTGTGTCAAATGAAAATATGAAAATTGGCATTTGCATGTGCATAAAACTATGCTTTTCTTAGACTATCATTATTATTACTGATTTTATACAAAAACCTATATTGTTTTGTTTTGCTTCATTTTGTATTGTATTCCTTCCAAAAAGAATGCAAAGTTTATTACTAATTATAATCAGTTTTCTTTGTCAATGAAATGTGCCTGAATTCCTGCCCTCCCCAAAAAAAGTCCTAATTTCTTGATCCATGTGTATGATAAATGCTGTATTGGAATGTCCATTTCAGGTCTTAAAATCAGAAAGCTGAGAATTTAAAAAGAGACATGCTATAATCCTATTACTAGTGAGATCACATAAAGTAAAACCATTTAAAGTTGTTTGTTTGACAGGTCTCCATTGCATTTTACTGACTCCATGTCTTAGAGAGTATTTTGCAGTTTTAATAATCATGGAAGACTTGTACATAGGGTAGGGCTTAAAGTGTCAGCAGCTAAAAAGGAAAATTACTTAAGGAAATATCTGCGGTAGTATTTTCCTTTTTACCTTTTTTCCAATCTTATTTTCCTTTTCCTGAAGAGAACAAAAAGCTTTTAGCCAGTCAGGTAATAGTGATGTATTAGTATGAAATATAGAAAAAGTGAAACCTTCTCTGTTTTCAAGATTTCTTTCACAAGGTTTTTGATTGGAAGGAGGATCATCTTCATCAGTGTATTTGGTGTGGCAAGCCTGTCTTTTGGACCTAACCATTAGTAAACATCCAGTTGAATCTTGAGGCATTTATCAAAAAAGAAGATAAAGGAATAAATTCTTGCATGATAGCGCGTCTTACAGTTTTCTTTGCTGGCATTAGGGTTTAGAATATCCCTTTTCTCCAGAAAGAAGAGCTCCAGGTCAGCACTGTACGTGTTGGTAGTCAGTAAAAACTTAAATGGTGACTTTTTGCTGGTGGATTTTGTTTGATGGCCTTTTTCTAGTTTATAGTACTAAAATACTGCTCACTGGCAGCAGAGCCATGTTAGAAGGGGCATTGGCAAGAACAAGTTTTGTTTCTTTTCTGTCTTTGAATGCAGTCCCTGAGAAAAAGTAGGCATTGAACAGTGTTTGTGTGCATTTCTTATAGTCAAAGGAGTTGATTAAATATTAGCAGTTTATTAAGAGTTTAAAATTTCAGCAATTTTCAAATTAAATTTGATCCAGGTAAAATACAGGTCCTTATAAGCAAACAGCTATGCTATTAACATCTGTGCTTAACTGAGAAAGAAACAATGGTAGAGGGGAAAAAAATCGTTGTTTTTTTTAAATTATACTTTTCAATTTTTTTAATAGTTCACTAAACTGGCTAAGTCTTAAAATCGGCTTAGGAGAAAAATCCTTGACTCATAAAAATAATAAAAGATGTAAATAAATAGAGCTCTGGGACATTAAAGTCTAGATCTTCAAGAATAAGTGACTGATAAAAAAATTAGTATGAAAAACAGCAGAGAAATTTGAAAATTATAATTTGATTATAATACTTTTTCCTCTGAAATACTTGTTGGGAAGAAAATATTCTCTACTCTCTGGTGAGATGAGACACCTGAGGCTACCACCTCAGCAGTCCATAAGCCTGTAGCCAGATGCCCTTTGCCCTTCCCAGTCCCATCCCTCAGCCTTTCCCATGCATCAGCCTGTGGCTGCTTTCCCCTGTGGAAAGGATTCTGATCTCCTGTCAGAGACAGGAGCCTTTGTCAGAGATAGCACTGCCTTTCTGAGTAGGAAGCGAAGTTAATACAAGGAAAATATCTTGATAATCTTGATATCTTGAATTGCAACCTCTAACAAACCTGTGCGATGTGTACACAATTAGTATTTTCAGAAGGCTTTATTTTAGTCTAATTTATACAGATTTGCAGTGTGACAACAAAGGCTCTGCCATGAGAGCAGCCTCTCTGCCAGACTTCAAATCCGTGCTCTGAAATACAGAGGTACTGGAAATTCTCATTGAAACACTGAAACTGTGTAAATATTGGCAAAATTGGATTTTCCCCACCTTCACTTTGAAACGACTGAACTATTTTTGCTTATGCCTTCCAGGAAAAAAAAATTGCCTGGGGCAAAGACTCTCTGTGGAGCTTTACAGTCCAAATAGTTAAAATGGAGTCAAATCATAAATGATAATATAAGCTTTTAACATGTCATGCTTAAATATAGGTGTTGATATCTGCTCCTTGTATAATACTGCAAAGACCCTTGAGTTTCTGTAGAAATAAGGAGACCAGTTTTATCTTCTCTTAATAAGGAAATGTAAAACAAATGTAAAAAGGAGTGCTGAAGAGAAAAAATAAAAGAAAAAGAAAAGAAAATTTATCTTTGGACAAATGCTCATATTTAAATCAATTTTTCATTGATGCTGAAAAACGTTGAAATATATATGATTCATGATTCAGCAGCCAGATACTTGCAATAAACAAGTGATTTATTAATGAAGAGTGGTTAGAAATCCTTGTTGCTTTTCCTGGTCCTTGCAAGTCTCTCAGTTCTTTGCTCCATAGTGGTTTTGTTTCAGCAACCTGTAGCCAGGTGTAAAGTCTGTTCTCCTGGGAGCTGGAAAATGCAAGCTTGAAACTGCTAATTCTTAAGCGAATACTTTAATCTTCAGTCTCTTAAATCTGTTATACCACTTCCACTGCCACCTTTCTTTTTTTTTTTTTTTTTTTTCTTTTCAAATAAAAGTTCTGAGTCAGTTCTCCACAGCCAAAAATACAAATTGGAGCCTGGGTTTGGAGCGGAAATTTGAAGCAATGAATCCCAGTCTCAGACAAGTGTCTAATCCACGTCTACAGGAAAACACATAAATCTTTGAAACAGGCACATAACTCTCTCTATTCCTTGTAGAGGGAATTTCATAGCTAACTAGTCTTTGAGAATTATGTTCCAGGAGCTGGATGACTAAAATACCCACTTGGTTACAGAATCCTTAGAAGATCTAATAGGCATGACAGTATGGAGCGTTACCCTATCTACCTTCCTGCTTGTCTTTTCCAAATAAAATTTCTTTTTTCCAAATAAAATTAGTGAGGAGGACAGTGAGCATGATTGTTCCAGTTTGGAAAAATTGCTTCCCTTGAATTTGTGCTGGTACTGATGTTCATTTTAAAGCCATATGGAGGTTTTGCCTCTTTATAACCCTGGTGTAATTTCTTTTTGTGTGAACTAGAAGACAGAGATAATCTGGGCAGTGTGAGTGGGAGCACAGCCGGCTGATCAAGGGAAGGGATTGTCCCTATGTGTGTGACTCCTGTCAGATCACATCCAGATCCTGCATCTGGTTCTGTCAGCTGGCACAGAGGGATGTGCATGAGCTGGAGGGTGCTTGGGAGAACACAGGGTGGTGGGGCTGGAGCACTCATACTGTGAGGAGGGAGTGGGAGAGAAGGGATGGCTCTGGAGTACCTGGCAGCCCCCAGCACCCACAGAAATCCTTGAGATGGAGCCAGCCCCTCACAGCAGCACTGGCTGGTGGCAGCCTGAGACACAAGAATGCAAATTGCAACAGGTTAGGACTGGGTTTAAGGAGAAGAGAAGCTTTTCCCAAGGTGAGGAGTGAGGCAGTGGAGCAGGTCACCGCCCCAAGAGTCTGTGCCATCCCTGTCCGAGGAGGGTTTCAAGCTCTGAAGGCTGCAAGCTGTGAGGAGCCTGGTCTGACCTTAGAGCTGGCCCTTTTTGGGACCAGAGACCTCCTGAGATCCCCTCCAGCCTGGACGTACCCAAAATCCTGTTGATGTTCGGCAGCTTTTATAATATTTCTGTAATAGCAAGTATATGATTGACATCTACTTCAGCCTTCCTGATCAGCTCTAGCTTCCCTGGAGTCCTTCTAAGAGGGAAGGCCAAAAATGTAGAATCGTTTTATTCTCTGATAAAGTGATTCTTGTCCAGGGATTAAAACCTTTAAAAGCTTCCCAAACTCTGTATGTATGGATTTAAGGCTTCAGTTCTCTGTATCTTGATTTTTTAAAGCAGGGGAGTGCTTTTTTTATTTAATCTGAGCTAACTAATAGCTGTGTCATAATATATTAAAATCCTTCCTGAGAAGTATTTAACTGAATCTTTTTATGAAAACCTTAGATTATGTCATGTCTGTCTCTGACTCCCAAAGGATTTTTTAG
Organism: Muscicapa striata striata; assembly: GCA_030060385.1. Lineage (NCBI taxonomy): Eukaryota > Metazoa > Chordata > Aves > Passeriformes > Muscicapidae > Muscicapa > Muscicapa striata. The sequence goes on from JAREIS010000031.1 coordinate 433,076, forward strand.
TTCATCTTAGTTTCTAGGCTGTTTAGCTTTTTCAAAAAGGAGGTTAAAAAGCTTTCCTCTTAGCCTTGCCTTTTAATCTACAAACTTTGCTATTTATATTAGGGCTGTGTAGGACTTCATGGTGCTGCCACCAGAAATGCAATTCTCTGTCATTTTGTGTTGTTCATTCTTCACCCACAAAAAGCCAGGAAAGTCTGAAATGAGAAAGAGACTGCCTCACCCCTCTCGGACTATTACAGCATGTAAAGGGGAGAGGATGGATTAAAATGCAGGTAATAGGTGTGATAGTGTTGTGCAACTTGGATTATATTGCTGGTTACACTGTGTGTGAATTTTTCCATTTAAATCCTTCCTATAATACATCAAGAGAAAAAGATAAATCAGTATCTGAAGTTGGTGGCTGAGGTAGTTTTTATTAGACAGAAATTTCTCACCCTTAATTCTTTGTATTGATTTTTAATGGGAAGTTTCTCTATAAAATATTTAGCAATGTGAATGTAGAAGAATAACCTAGAAACAAGCTTTTTATTTTAGTGATTGCTAAGAAGTTTCTGCAGGCATTCTTTAAAAGTAAATTATTTCACTTCATTCATCTTGCTTCCCTCTCCATCTTCCAACAAGGAAAGTAGTCCTATACCTTCCATAAAACGGAGACATTTAATAATCCTTCTCCAGAGCTCAAACCAATATAAACTGTATGATTATGTTAAAAAAAAAAAAAAAAAAAAAAAAAAAACACACAAAAGTGCTGCAACAGATTTCCTCTAAGAACTAAATACACAGCAGTGAAATATACTGAATTTATGTATATTTTTTCTGTTCCACTGTGCTGCCCTATGCAATCTTTGTCCTTTTAGCTTTTAACATTGACATTCTCTTAGGATTATTCAGGGAAAACATGGAGTATTTATAGCCATAGTTAAAATCTTTATAAATAGTTTATAATAGAAACTGCCATAATAAAAGTTTGAAATAGTTTCCATTATAGTTCTTTGTTTTTATATATTCTAAAATTTACAAAATACTTGTTTTGGGGGATAAAATTTTCCATGCTGTGAGCCTGAAAAGTATTTTTCCTCATTAATTTGGAGTGTAATCCTTTCAGCTATTTTGGAATTATAGACAAATGGGGGAAATGCTTTTTCCCTTTGTACAGTAATAAAAATAAAGAAAATCTTCAGATACATTTTTAACAATACTACAGGGGAAACAAGCTAAGGTTGAAATATGTGGCAAGATTTCCTTCCTTTGCTTTCTGAGGAGGGAAAAACCGTTGAAAATGGTGGAAAAATAACATCAAATTGTTTCCAGTAACATCTGCTGAGCTTATTAGCAGAAACTAATAAAAACACACCCCCTTAATGACATCGCTACACATTCCCTTTGCCTGAGGCCATCCAGACATGAGCTAGCTGAGCTGCTGCAGCTCCCTGCTGCTCTCTAGACCTTGGTGGCTCTGGCTTACTGGGCAGTTCCCAGATTGTGAGGTGTCAGGGATGTGCCCATCTCCACCTCCCACTGGTGATGAACATTGGTCCTTCTCCTGTCCTTTACTTCCAGGAACCTGCAGCTGTGTGGGACCAGCCTGCATGGCTGGAGAAGTGTAGGTTGGTTAGCCTAGCACAGATTTGTGATGATTTATCTCAAGTAGAGCTTTGCCAATAGAAGGCTTTATCACTCAAGTTACCAGTGTTGTCATGAGACAGTAGTACCAGGATGGTTTTCACTCTTAGTTATTCTCCAACTGTACTTGTGTCAAGCTGTCCTGGAAGATACTAACCCAGGATGAAATTCATATATGCATGGAATTGAAACAAGTTTTGCTGGGTATCTGGGTCCTGTGGAGGGATGTAGCACACAAACCTGCAGGTTTGTGGACCGACAGGCCCTCCTGCATGGTGGCAGTGCTGTGTCTGTGCTGCCACTTGCCTGGAGAGATTTGGGGGTGCCTTGCAGCTCTGGGACAAAGGGACAAGGTACAGGACTGAGTCTCAAAGCCCTTTGTGCTCACTCCTCTGCACACCGCTCCCCTGGTCTGGCAGTGCTCAGGTGACCACTCTGTGGCATGTTGGGTACTGGAGGTGCCTACCACTGTACTGGCTCTGACACCACTCATCACAGTAAGGCAGTACTGGTCTGGGTTTTATAACGAGGATTTACCCTCAGGGTGATGGAGGAAACAGTTTGTGTAAGGAACATGGTAAAAAAACACACATGGATGTTTTATCCTTACCTCGCTCTTCAAAAATAAGATGCACAATCAAGACACAGCCCAGTTCTGCTGTTAAACGCTCAGATGTATTTGGAAAAAAACAGGATTTTGACCCCAGCTACCAGTTTTACCATTTTAGCAGCAAAGATAAAGAACAGAAATAATTTTAAAAGTCTTATTCAGATATTCTGCCTTTTAGGCAAATCCTTCAGACTGTCTTTTGTTTGTCCTTCCAGACCCATTACTCTAGTGTTACTTGCCCTGCAGTTGCCTCATGGTGCCATGGCTGGTAATCCCCACTGCCCATATAGCAGATAGTTCTGAGCCTTTGGAAGGTTTCTGGAAGCTCTTTTTGTGTCCCATAAACACACTGTCACCTCAAAGCCAGCGTTTGCTCTACTAGACCATGGCCTGTCTCATCACAGTTGGTGCCTGCTGGCACCCATTCTTACAGACCAGCTCAGGACTCAAGGTACTTCACATTTATTTTAGTGTATATTTACTACTCAGAAAGAAACTGCACTTTATTCTAGCTTTTTGGGGGCGCATTCATTCTGGAGGTTCACCTGTGTCCAGGTATATTAAGTGAAAAGTTAAATTTGAGGTAGTATTAATACATTTGACCTCTCACCAAAATTAAAGAAAATGGGATGTTGCTAGAGCAATTGTGCCATCTTTTTAAAGCTGCATCTTCCTGAACATTTTTGAGCACGTAGCACTACTTGTAAGATCTAAAGCACATTTTTGTTGTATGACGTACATGGAAACGCACGCGCACAAAGACAATCAGTTACTACACCATCAGACAATCATGTATTTTGGCCTAATTGGTTTGAAATGAGTGGACACATACCATTGTCCCTGGGTTTGTCCTAATTGCAGTTTTGTGCTCATGTAAGGAAGAAAATCCTTGGTTCTGTTTAGTGGCAGCATTCCCAATTGACTTCAGTTGTTCCAAGACTGATGAGGTATCTTGGTTCTCAAACTAAATCCAATCATGTGTTTTGATTTCTCAAGCCTCTGTAATTCCTTCTTTTTTTTTTATTTTAAAATAATTACTTTCATTTCATTTGCAAGTTCTAGGTCTACTCTCAACCATTGCTTCCCCATTACTCTTTTATTGGCTTCCCAGAGCTATCCGTATAGTATGTTGGTGTAAATGATATTTCTGTTTATTAAAAAAATTGAAGGTGCCTCTTCTTAGAATGAAGCTATGAAAGAGGTATAACACAATTGCACTAATTAGAAGAGCGGTTGTGGGTTTTTTTCCTTTTTTCCCCTAAGCAAAGAGACAAAAAGGAAAAATCAATACTGGAAAACCCATTTCATTCTGCAGCAAAGGCAGTTGGAAAAGATCCACTTGAACTCTTATAACTGAAATGCTGGAAGCAGATGTAATTAAGTAAACCAGCTGAGAACTGAAAAACAACCTGATCAAACTAAGGGATTATAAGTATGAAAGATCTGATGTGCGGTTCAGAATCTTTTGATAAAGGAGGTAAAGTTTGCTGGGAATTTGGTGATTAAAGGCTTGTCTTCTGTTGATGATTAGTTATTTTGCACTGGGAATTGTTGATTAATTGAAAAATGTTTGAATAGGACTTACAAATTGTTGGAATATCTCTTGTTGTCCTTTCTTTAAATAAATAGATGTGGGTTTGGTTCCAAATGGCTCTTCAGTTTGAAATGTAATTTATAATTTAATGAAAAGTAGTATTCATGTAGAAATAAAGCTTTCTGCAATTATGTCTACCAAAGTGTTTAACTGGCCAAATTATTTTTATAAATATCTTTGCGATACTTCTTTTCTTAATTTTATTTTTTGATAGTTTACTAGATTCAGTGTTATTTTGTTAACATTTTTTCCAGGACAGGATAACCATTTTGATAATTCATTGAAGATTTTTAAAATAATAAATACAGTAGGAACAGTTACGATTTAAAAAAAGATTCATCTGTTCAACGGCAACTCTTTATAGATATTGCATAGTAAACCAACCTTCTTCCTGAACAAAATTTTGATTTTTTTTTTTTTAAATGAAAGCCTCATTTTTGCAAGGTTTGCCCATGCAGCCTTTGATTTATCGAGAGTGACCTCTTGAAGACAGAATTGCGGGTTAATTGATCACTACCACATGTCTGTAGGTGGTATTCCTCCTTTTTCTCTGATTGGCACCAGATTTGGAACACTGATATGGTTGAGCTCACTGGCTAATAGTATGAGATACCCTAATGTGTCAGGATCCAAAGCTGGATCCAAAAGCAGGCTTTTATTATAGCAATGCTATTTTTTTCTGAAGCTCTCAGGTACAGATTCAGTTACAATTTTTCATCTGTGTGGTTTTACAGGCAGCAGTGAGAATGGGAATGAGCTATGGCTCCCTGGGTTTGTTTTGGTTTAGTGTGGTCTTTTAAAAATCAGCAGAAGGTCACTGTAAATAAATAGACTTAAAACCAAAATAAGAGCCAGGCTTAACATTTGGCAGTGCAGGATTTCTGACAAGCCTATTGCCTTCTGTTATTGAGGTCCCTGTCCTTACTGATGTTCTATAAACATGGGTGACAGACATCTAAGTGAGACAGTGTATACTGTACAGCTCAATAACCATTCCCAATGGAAATCACTCTGTTCTGGGGAATCTCAGCTTTTGTTTTTCCCAAAACAACAAATTTGCTACTGCTCTTATAAAGAAAGCTTCAAAATATTAACAGTATAGGTGATGCAAAGACATCTGTAACAAGCATAGAGCAATAGATTGGAGATATTTGAATCACCTCATTTTTATCACTGAATGGTTTGGGTGGCATGTGGGGATAATTTACAGAGTGAAGATAGTTAACATATTTGCATCCTCATTAAGAAAGGCCAGGGAAATACAGTGCAGCTCTTACTGTGAGCACATCTTGATTTGCACTTTCTTAAGTGCAAGGTCTCTAGAATGGGCGACTGTTTATATTTGAGATTTAGTTTTCTTGAAGCAAGGTATCTTGATCAAGACTTACATGGAGGAGTCAAGAAGTCATGCTTGTTCAAACTGCATTTTGAACAGGGTTCACTGTTAATTTGGTCACTGACATGAGTGGAATTAGGAAAGAACCATTCTTCCATGCTTTATACCTTGTAGTTAGAAGGAGTGTGATGGTCTCAATTCCCTTGTCAGGCTACTTGTGAAGAAAAGATGTTTTGCTCCTTAAGTTCATGAAATGGCAGGAGAGACTGTGAGGGGAAAAGAAGCAGAGTGTGCTCTTTTCCTCTCCCAGAAGTTTGGTTTGGCATTTTGAGAAAGCAGGATGCTGGAGTTTCTCCTCGAGAAGAGGCAGCTGTGATAAAAGCCAAGACTGAGGAATGCATTGGTGAGGGCCAAGCAGAGCTCGTTAGCCTTTGGGGAAGAGCTGCTGGCTGCTGACTCTGTTCTGCCTCTATGGTTAGACATAGCCAAGAAGTACAGAAGCGTAGGACTCATTGAAAGTTTCTGATGAAAGTATTTTTCAACACAAAATACAGAGATTGCCTAAATGACTCATTTTGTGAGAAGTGGCTTCTGGCTTTAGGAAATGTTTTTCATTAAGCTACAGAGCATATACAAAACAGTCACACATTGATTTGGCTATACTCTCACAGTGCCTTCCTAGAGTCTGTTTTAGTAATTACATTCACATTCTCTGAGATGGGGAGACTGTTAGGTTCTGAAAGATGCGCTTTGGTGCACAGATGCATCTTGGATGAGAAAATGGGAGCATAAGTGTGTGAACTCTGGTTCCCATGCAGCAGGGCATCAAGTCAACAACATTAAATGTTTGAACTTTCTGGAATGTTTTCATTTTTATGCTTTTTGCCTATTTTTCCCAAAAGCAAATACACAATTTCTCTTCACACTTCCTTATCATTTTAATGACAGTGTTGTTGTTGTCATAAAAATTTCAGTTGTGAAAAGACATTTTGACCTCTGCAGGAAATAAATGAAAATTTGTGTTTTTCAGATGGGGTTTGGAGGTGAGCAGGGTGTGGGGGAAGAAGGGGAGAGTGTTTATTTTACCACAGTGACCCAAAAAAAAGCCCCTCCCAAGAACTGACAGCTGCTCAGTTGAAGCAGACTGGAGCTTGCAGAATTTTTCAAGGTATGAGATGGGGACCAGAGCAGCCATCTGATAAATTTCTGTCAGCAGGGCCAGATGCACAAATGGGAAGTACCCAAGTTCCTATTTAGGTTTCAGGTTTAGGTTTTAGTTTTGGTGTTTTCCCTAAATGTCTGACCTGTTTCTGCCTTCCTGAGGGGAAGACTGAGGTAATTCCCAGTCTCTATGGATGACATGCTGGCTTAAGTAGCAAATGTGAACTCATTTCCCAAAATAACCTTGGCTGTCCCCTGCTCCGGGGTTGGCCTGGAGGGCAGGACATGGCCCTGGAGGACCCGGTGACCATCATTTAGAAAAGAGGCAGAGCAGTTGAGTCTTTAGATGCTATTTCAGAATTGAAAAGATAATTTTCCCTTGATTCTTCAGCCAGGTCACCCTTTTTTATGGCAGCAGTGCTAAAATATGCCTGGCAAAGAAAGAGCAATCCTTTTGAGTAAGGGATGATTGGATGTAAATAAACTATTCTTAGCTGACCTGGCTATCACTGTGCTGAACCGTGGCTATACATGAGGAGCCTTCTCCAGAGCCACTTGCATGGCCCATTAGCAGGATTCCCAGTACTCCAGGAAGATTTAATTTGAGAGCAGTGGTATGTTGGTGCACAGAGCCAAATCAGGTCCTGTGATTACTCTGGGACTCGGGCTATCCTGGCTGCCCAGAGCACAGGGAAACGTGCTGCAGTTTTAGCTTCACTGCAAGCAGTGAATGCCAGGTGAACCATTTGGTTCAGCAAAAGACAAGCAGCTCTAGAAGCATAATGGTGATATTTGAGGTAATATCCCAGACTTAACACTATATGGGAAGCATTTCTGCAAACCTGTCCTGATAGAACTAAGAGCTGAGTGTTTATTTAAATTAAGTGTTACATTTGCTTTTGAATGATCGTGACAACCCATCCATCCACTGATGGGGTTTGTATGTTTTGCATCCATTATATTTTGGGAAGTCTTAATTGGTTCAGATCACATGTTTGGGCATTCTTAAATATCTACAGGATAGCAAGCCTAATTTTTTAAGTGAGGTTGAAGTAAATAGAACTTCCCATTATGTGTAATTGGCTGCAGGAAAAAGTGTTTCAGGTAAAGAAAGTTCAAACATGTTTGAATGCTTTTTGCTAATCCTTTTGACATTTTGAAGAATTAAGATGTTATTGCTGGTTTAAATGTGAAATGTCTCCAAAGGCACATCAGTATTGTTTATAAACTGCATTTCATTTCTTTTAAAAAACTATTAATCTAGGTAATACCAGTTGTCAGTACCAAAAGGAGGCTATCAATTAGCAGAAATAAATCTATCACAGTGGTCACTGAAAGTTTCTGTGATCTCCTGCAGAACTTTACATTTCTACATTTAAAAAATATATTGAGGGTAAGGCTAGTTATTTGTTCCTTACAAATCAGTCTTGGAGATACACAAAACATAAGGATGTTCATCTTGTCCCCACCATGTCTTCTTTATTTGGACTTTTATTTGGACTGTTTATTTGCAGAGAAAAAGGGAATCGGAAAGTCATTAATGAAACTGAGTATGGTCAGCCAAATTTCTAATGAATAGATTTCTCTGGGTAAAAGCCAAAATCTATGTCTTGCTTTGGACGGGTAAAATCTTTACAGTTGTGTATCTGATTGCTACATGGGCATCTGTGGGAGAGAAGAAACCTTAAATATATGGGTGGAGGTCATCTGGTTATTTATGGCATGGTTACAATGTGCATATAAAGATATGATCTGACACGTGTGTTAAAGTACTGTAAATTCAACTATTAATGGGTGTACTTGGGATTCTGATACAAAGGTAGCTGCTATAGAGGGCTTTTTTCTGGAGCTGGGAGACTGTTTTGCAATCACGCTGATTTTCTCTGATATTAATTAATTTAAGAAAAGTCATCTCTAGAAAAACAAAACCTAGCATTCTTTCTTTCCCTTTGCTCCACTTTCCCAAAGCAACCCTCTGCATATGGGAAATACCATCTTAATATCTAAAATTGTCAAGATGCACCCAGAAATGGCATTTGAACTTTTTTTTTTTTTAATAAAGTTCATCTTACCACAGAGTACGTCATTGCTGAAACTGAATTTTTGTAAGTAGTTTTGTCTTTACCAACTTTCCTACCACCAAACTCTGAAGCTGCTATTTTAAAAATGCTTTTAAAGGTTGTTTTATGGTTTTTTTTTTTCAAACCACAGCTATCAAATTCTCTTGATTTATTACTATCATGGTCATAGCAACGATGCAGATGTATTTTAAGCATGCGGAGATGAAAATGGCCTTAACTGTTGCTGTGAATGTCTGTCTTGTTCTTCATTGTACAGCAATGATTATGCAAAAAGGGCACAGGAGCTTATTAATTATTCAGGTCCAAGCTTGTTTATCTGGAAGAAGCATGTATAATGTTATACTGGAAGTGGTGCTTTCACTGCCTGCAGTTGCCAGCCTTGGTAACTTCAGTCCTAACCACGATCAGTGCTTCTAGTTTCCTAATCATGTGGCAGAGAAGTTTGAACCTATTTTACAGATGAGGGATTGAGGAGAAAAGAGACTGAGTGGCTTCCCAGGGCAGTACGTGGCATGTGTGACAGGAATGGATGTTGGATACAGCTGATGCTGTCCTCAGCCAGAATCTTAGCAGAAAGCATTCATCCTTTCCAAAGGACATGAAATTTTCCTTACGGAGACGGAAAAATTTTCAGTACTTTGTTTCATCTTGTTGTCCAAGAAATGCAAACTGTAACAATTAAGACTCAAGTATTTGAGGAAGATGTCTGCCAAATTAGCAAGCTATAGTTTCATAAGAAAAAACAGCATCCAAGCTATTGGTGAAATACAGCCTGGGATAATAAAAGGCTTACCAGGGTTTGGAAGACCTCCATTTACATAAATATGCAAAGACATCTGTTACAGTCATGAGTGACCTGCTGGTTTAAACCATCAGCAGGGGAAGCACCCTCGATCACCATTGCCTCAGTAGCAGGTGCTACGTTAGGCAGCAGGAATTACTGAAGAGGTTTTCGATGAACAAAGACGACCTTTCCACTTGCCAAGAAGAGACATACAGGAAATCAAAACACTCAGCACACGCCTACAGCATTTCATTTGTACACGTGGTGAGAGCCCCATGTGCACCTCCCAGCCAAAGCTGTATGCGATCACTTATAGGTATGGTGTGGCTGACACAGCTGCAGAGTTTATGTCTGAGGAGTACTTAGGTCTTTTAAAACCAAACTACTTAAGTCAGGTTCCCGAACAGGAGTGAATCATCAAGATTTAATGGAAAACGTTCAAAACAAATTTATCATCTAAAGCCAGTGTTTTTATTACCAGAGTATATGCCCAAAATAGTAATGTAAAACCGTCATCCTAAAGGTTGCAATTACTTAAATGAAAAATTGGAGTTTAATTCTTGCACAACATTATTCAACAGAGACATTATAATGTTACAGCTTTATATAATGCAAGGGTATTTGTCTTCCTTGTTGGCTCAAGGTATATGGTGTTCTCTCTTTTCTCTTCCCCTCCTGTCCCATTCATTGCATAACATGGTTTTGTAAGGAAAGAATCTGTCTAGAGTGGACGAACAACTGGACAAAAAATTACAAATTCAGAGCTGCAAAAATATTGTAATTTGGTGTGTTATACAAGGCTAATTATCAGCAATTCTGAAAACACATGGTAAAGAGAAGTCTCCAAAGAACCTTTAGTAAAGCCAAGTAAAGGAGTTGACATTAGAAAAGTCTTACAATATTTAAAATGCTCCTGACTCTCTAGTGTATGTTAGATATTGCCCCTGAATTGTACTAAAAGGTGCAGTACAGTACTTGATTCACAATATTTAATGGATGCCTCACATCGGGACATTACAGCTCTTATTACTTTATGACATCTTTAAATATCTTAGCAATTCCCACCTCTGTTTTGATAACACATTTCATAGTGAATTAAGATAAAACAAAACCTGTTCTTTTCTCTCCCTTTGAACAGAGCGTGGATCACACTTCTCGTAAACCTCATCATATTGAGGTTGGGCTAAGATGAGCATAACCAGTGACGAAGTGAATTTCTTGGTGTATCGCTATCTCCAGGAATCGGGTAAATTCCTTGTCTTTCTTCATAACTTCTGGTCATAAATGAAGTGGGGAAATTGCCTTTTTGCATGGTATTGCTCTAGGAATGTTGCCTTGATTGTTTCAGACTGACAGACTAAATATTTCTTGCACAATCCCTGTGTTTCTTTGAAATCATGGACTACAACATAATAAAAGTGCAAACATGCACAGGTACAAAATAAATATTGCAGTTAGGCAAAACAAGAAGTAAATAAAATTATGTTAACAAATGCTTTGGTAGTTATATCATGTCAGCCAGTCATTTTTGGCAGCATATACAAAAAAGCACATGTATGTTGTATCTTTTTTTTCTTACCTACTTGAAATTGTTTACACTGGGTTTATGTTGCCTCTAAAGAGAAATTTGGGTGCAAGTTTCTGATGTGTTAGACCATTTTTAGGGTAATTAAGTATGTAAACTGTGCTGCACAAGTGTCATAATGGTTCACTTCCACCTCTACCTGTTTTCATATTGGAAAATATCACAGGGCTTTAAAATATTTTTAAAAAATTAAATTGCAACTTACATTTTGGGTTTATTTTATATCCATAGTCTTCTTTCAACTCTGACTGCAAGAAGTAGGAAGTCTCTTAGCTAATGGAAAATTACTAATTCTGTTACTGTAGAGATTATAGGGAAGCTGAGAAACATTGACAAAGGATTTGTAACCAGCATCACAGTTTACTTGGTACTGACCCTATGTTTTGTGTTGGTAAAAGTAGAATTGGCTAAAAGTATTTCATGCTTAACATGCTGAAACAAATAGACAAAAAGATCTATGGAAAATAGATGCCATCCTGTTAGAAGACTTGAAGCCAGTTTTAGAATAAGCCCTCAAGACACAAGAGATGTCTTGTACAGAGAACCAGAATCCATCAGGTAGAAGATACTGCCTTAGCCTGCTTCTGTTGGTCACTACAGCTGCTATTCATTAGATACATTATTTTGAGTTTTTTCTTCCACTTGCAAGATTATTTCAACCCCAGGAAACTGGATCCCAATTCAAAGAATCTCCACTTAAATTAAGAAGGTTTATTGTAACTTTTTAGGGTTTGTTTTTTTAAAACAGTTCTTTGAGAGTCCATAGTTGGCCTGTGTTAGCTGTTGTCTCACACTCTCTAATAAAGGAGCTTATAAAAAGTTGTCTAGATCTGGTGTGCAAATAGATGAAAGAAAAAGAGGAACTAACAAAACTAAAATTTCATCCAGACAAAAAGTACTTTTAAAAATAAGCCATTGTGTACCACACTGGAAAGAGCTTTTAGACATTAGACCAATGCACCAATGGATGTAATCAAAGCATAAAGAATACTAAAGTTATTTTATCATTTTACATTGTTATGTTTGGGCTATAGGAGATTGTGAATAACAGTGCATTAATACAGTTGCTTTTCCTAATGTGAAAAAAACCCAACCTTTTTTATTCCTCTTGATACATCAGGAGGTGTGTTAGTGTTGTGTAGTGATTCAGGAGGCTTTACAAAGTCAGTCAAGAATGGTGGGATCAGCCAAATGTCAGGAAAAAGTTCCTCTAGGTAACATCTCCCACAAGCAAGCAATCACTTTTGCCATTTTACAGGGAGCTTTACATGCAAATGTATATGTTAATGGCAAGTTGTACTGCTCTTACATTCTTATATAGAGGGTCAAAAATTCTTATTATTTAATCCACACATATTGAAGACATTCTCAAAAAACATCGTATTTCCACTATTATGTTGTATTTTACGTATATAAGAGAGTGGAAATTGAGGTTAAATATTTGAAAAAATATTCAAATATGCTTCAAACTGAGCATATTGAAATCTAGATGCTCGATATGGATGTGGTAGATATACCTGGCAGTTTGTTAGGAATTCCATTCAGCAAACTAGAGCAATAACCAATGATGAATCCACTAATCTGCTAAAAAAGCTTCTTACATTTAGTTTGAAACTTTTTTCCTACTGTCATTGTTTTTTCCAAAGAAATTTTTTTATCTCTATTTTCAGATGAAGTAGGGCAATAAGACAGAAACTGTTACACAGCGTTTTGGCTTCCCACCTTCTACTATAAATGCCATAAGATGCAAGAGCAAATAAAAAATATTTAAATATCCACAGCTTCAGAAATAATGCAGTCCAGATTTAAAGGGCTAGTGTTCAAATACAGTCTGAGTTCAAACCCGTACAGTTTAAGGAGATTGCCAAAAACAGTGTTATCACACTGATTATTTGTTAACATTTTGAACCCAAAGCTTTTAAAAATTTTATCGGACACATCCGTAATTGTTGCTTACAAGACCATACAAAAGTTCACTTCTTTTTTACAGGTATCTGTCCTTTAATCTTATTGTGTAAAACTTCCAGGTTTTCCCATAAAATGTAGGTAAATGGTGGGAGAAAGAGAGAAATAACAAAAGAGAGACATATGGGAGAATAAGTATATAAAAAGCAAAATGTCCCTGTAACATTTCATGTATTTTGCATCTGCGAGGTACAGAAACACTTGAGATTCTTTGAAGCATTGTAGCAAAGATGCTGAAGGGGGCTCTACATTTCATTATGAAGATCCTGGCAGGTGATTCTGATTCTAGTAGGAGTTCAGCTCTTGTAAACTTGAAGTTAGAAGTGAAATTCAGTAACATATATATTTCCTTCTTAATTTTCTGTCAGACCAGAAACCTTGCACAGGAGAGTATTAATAGAGTTGAACTGTCTAAACCATTATTGTTGCTTTTTAACAAAACTTGGCATACTGAGGTGAGTTTCAGTGAACTGGAAAAAGCAAATGTTGTGTCAGAATTTTTAAAGGTTAAACAAGATGATCCAGGTAACTATAGGTCAAGGACAATCATTGGAAGGTGGAGACTATGTCCAACAAATCTGAAGAGATGACATCATGCCAAATGCCAGCCAGCAAATTTTTATGGATAGTCGATCTTGTCAAACATACTTGATGCTGCATTTTCTGAGATCAGAAATGAAGTTAACAGAGATAGCTGTGCTGACATTAATACACTTAGACTGCTTTATGACATTTATTTACTCTTGTTGATACAGTGGTTAAAACCAAAATAAAATAACAGTGAGTAAAATCAGTGTAATCCAGAGTTACCAAATGGATTAAAAATGGGATAACAGAAACATCTTGAAAAGTGATTATAGCTGGGGAGTATTCATCTCAAGGGTTACTTCTAGTGGGAACTCACAGGAATCTCTTCCTGGCATAATGCTGCTCAACAGCTTTATTGGTTACCTGGAAGGAAATATAAAATTATTACCAAGTGCATCTGCAGATGGAATTAAATAGTTAGTTGTGGCATTTGGTGATTTATACTGACTGATCATGGTTTTACAGGAAAAAGTGCAGCCAGGGAGACTGCTTTGAGTTGCCTGCTGCTGGAGGAGCAGGCTGGAGAAGATGCCTAGTGCAGGGGCAGTCAAATGCCTCACTTACAAGATAGAGCTTAGACAAATTAAGGCTCTAAATGTTTAGCTGTATGGAAATAAGCAAGTAAATAGTTGCCTCTTCACACAGACAACTGTCTCAGTGCTTATCTATGCCCAGAATATCAAAGCAGTCAATTATAATTTCCATTTATGCTCCATGGCTTAATGCCATAGGAATTTCACTGCTGAGGTGACTAGGTGTTAACCACTTCCACAGTAAGACCATGAATGTCCCTTTCATGAGATACAAAGAGAACAAGTGTTTATTTTCAGTTCAAGGTTATCTCTTCCTATCCAAAGTCAAGTCTTGCAGTGTCTAGTTTTCTCCTTTTTTATTATGAACTTTTTTGGTGCACATTTTAAGGGGGTCATTCTTAAAAGTGCTGATGCCTTTCAAACATTGTTTATCTCATGAGTCAAACTCAAAGTCAGGTTATATTTATTTGTAGGTGTCTTGATACAAAGTCTACTTTTAAATGAAATGATGGCCCCAGTTAAGTAAATCTATGCTAAGAGTGTACAACCAGTGTGGAGATAGGAGCACACAAAATACTCCTGTGGTGGATGCAGTTTTATCAACAAAGCAGGTACATTGATGAAAGTGAAACAAGCTATACCAAAGTAGCCATGGTTCTGGCATCCAAATTATGTTAATTGCAATTGCTAGTAGATGATGTAAATACTAACATAATATTGATTGTATTAACTTTGCACCTCTTCAAACACCTGAGAAGCATACTTTTGCTAGCAGCCATCTTCATTGCTGACACAGATCTTCTATTGGGTTTCTTCAACTTCTGAAAAAAAAATACAGAATTCATAATGTAGAGTTTTCCTGTTTTTTCCAAAAGACAAACAGATAATTATTTGTCTTTTGGAATGAAGGTCAGAGTAGTATAATGCAATAAGGAGTAATAACAATCTCAAGGAAATTTCTAAGAGTTTAGGGAGGATGGCAAAACGAAGGAAAATAGAATCTCTCACATATTTTTTAAGCTAAAATGTGTTGCCTTACGTTGTGATTGCAAATCTTGTCGTCAGTCCAAATGCTACAATAAATTACCTTCCCTACTTAGCCCATGTCAATTCAGTTATTAAAGCTTTTTCAGATTGGGTTTTTTTGGATGTATTGATCATTTAATAGTGTTCCTTTTCTAGCATTTATATGCATGCTGCAGTCTAGAATTCTTCTCTGAAAATCAGCTCCCCAGTTGCCCATGGCTTACACTGTTCTCTAGTAGAACATTTATTGTAATGAATGTCTTGCAATGACTGGTTAGAGTTAAGATTGTGTAAGTTTCTGTTTTCACTCAAATTTTTACTTTTTGATTTGAATTTTTCCATGTTTTATGACACACCCTTGATAACTGTTCTCCAGTGTATAATCTACACCATGTACAATCTGTACCACATCTAAGACAATAAAAATAGTTGCTAGATACTTTTGCTAAAAAATATGTCAGTGACATTTTTAGATGCTGACTTGGGACAATTTACCATTTTACTTTGGAATTTTCTTTTTTTTTCTTCCCAACCATAAAAATGAAGATAGCTAATGAAAAAGGTTTTTTTCCCCTCAGTAAATTCAGGATTATAGCAGCATGTTGGTCTGGCTGGTTTGTTGACAGATTTTCCTTGTTTTCCTAGAAAAAAGTATTTTCTCTCAGGTTTTAAGCATCAATTCAAGGGCATAGAGCAAAGAGCTTCTGTGAATCACAAAACTCTTTGTAGTTAGGCATGTGCAAATATGGGCCTTTCCTGTTAACCACATCCAAGGCATTTTGCTGTCATTTTGCCTTTGGAAAATATGAGAGAATTTAAAATGTGGATATTATGATGTTTCTGGGATGTGATTCTTGTGATGAAACTAAATACAAATCGTTGGAACAGTACTAAATTACTTTTTTTCCCCAATGACATTTGCAAGTTTTTGAAAAGGAAGCAACAAAATTTTAAGGAAATTACCTTTTTTATTGAATAATTCTCTTTTTCAAATTGGAAATTTTATAGCAGCTGTAAATATCACAGTTTGCTTGCGTAAGTTCTCAGGCAGTAGGGAATGACTGAAGATCAGTACTCTGTTCTTTTGAATTGGTGCCTGATGCAACAGTCTTTACTTATATAAGCCTGTGTAATTTTTCTCTGAAGTCCATACTTTGCTTGCATGAGGTATGTTTAGAGTATTTTTGAACAACTGTGTATGGCACAGAGTCCCTGAGTCACAGACGAGAAACGTGCATGTTGAAAATAATTCAGATTAAGCAAAGCATAAAAGATTGGCATATATAGGTCAGCTAAATTTGCTTCAAAGCTAACTGCTTCCTTTGTGCAGGAAGACTGCTGTGAGGAAGAAGAGGAATGTACAGTGCATGTTTTTTTCTTAAATTATTAACATTTATACATTGAAGAATAATTCATTAGAAGAATTAATCATTTGGTCAATAAAGGCAATTGTCCAGTAAGGCAGTAAAAGCAATAGTGTGTACTGATGGCAGAATCACTGGATAGTGATTTTTCTTTTGCTTTTTTTTATGTTTTCTTGAAATTTGGTTCATTAAGATTGTAGGAGGGCTCAGTCTGGATTGTATCTCAGAGGACAATCAGAGAATAGTTCAGGTTGGCAGGGGCCATTGGAGATCATCTAATCCATCTCCCCTGCTCACAGCAGGGTCAGGTGCAGCAGGTTGCCCAGGGCTGTGTCCAGCTGGGTTTTGAATATCTAAGGATACCTAAGGATAATAAATATATCCTCCTAAGGACTGAAAGTCCACAACCTCCCTGGACAGCCAGTTCCAATACTTCTATCACCCCCACAGCAAAAAAATTGTTTATTTTGTTTCAGTGGAATTTCACGTGTTTCATTTTGTGCGGATTGCCTCCTATCACAGGGCACCGCTGGAAAAAGTGTCCATCCTCTTTGCACCTCTCTCAGGTATTTTTGCAGATGGATAAGGTCCTCTGTGAGCCATCTCTTCCCCAGGCTGAGCAGTCCCAGCTCCCAGCCTCTCCTTGTATGGCAATGCACCAGTCCACTGATTATCTTTATGTCTTTCACTGGGCTCTCTGCAGTGCATCCCTGTCTCTCTCGTACTGGGGAGCCCAGACTTGGGTACAGCACTCCAGGCTTGTCTCACCAGTGCTGAGTAGAGGGTGAGGATCCCCTCCACTGACCTGCTGGCAGTGCTTTGTGTAGTACAGCTCTTGGCTTTCTGTGCTGCAAGGACACACTGCTGGCGCATGTTCAAGTAGTCCAACCTCCTGCTCCACACTGGAGAGCCTCAAAGATCCTTTAAACAACCTGTACAGAAAGGTCTGCAGGGCAGTCACTGCAATGTTCCCAAGGCTCTGTACTCAGCTGTGCTCTCAAGGCAGGGATGATGGAGACTTTTTGTTTGCTGAGGGAAAAATGCATCCTTGAAATGACAGCCTGCCAGGCAAAGGTAAAACACACATTTTAGTGCTGATTCAGTAACAGTCTGTGGCTACATTATTTGTGCTGACATGCGTGTTACCCCAGTCTCTCGGGCCTCGTGTCCTGCGTGCAGCACAGGGTGGCTGTAGCTCACAGACCAAGCTCAGAGTAAGGGCACTGCTGAGCTTCTCTCAGCACAGCACCTTCTGTGCTGCTGTAACTGGCTGCCGACCAGGCACTACTGAATAAATAAAGTGATACATTTTGCAAGGGCATACCTAAAAACTGAGTGTTTATACCTCACCCTAAAGTTTCTGTCCCTCAGTTTTCCTGATTGAAAGCAAAGTTAATACTATGAACAGTACTCATAGCAGATGTTGAATGTTTATAGTCCTAAAATGTATTGAAATCCTCTAGTAAAAAGTATTAAATGGGTGCTGGGACAATAGTTAACATTCTATTTCAGTTATTTCAGAGTACTGTTAATGAATTAATGGATGAATATATATCCCTAAAAGCAGGATGAATGAATTGCTAACTGTATTTTTCAGGAACTGGTGTTAAGACTGAAGGCAGGGATTCTTTCAGCTTTTCAGCTGTACAATAGTGAGACTTCAGAGCAAAACAAACTCTACTTTTAATTCTCATGGTTTAGCACAGACTTGATTTGTAGGCATGCAGTCCTATTTATATGATGCATTATCCTTTCTAGGGCCAGCCTACTCAATTAAAATAAAGTAACTTAAGGTTTTGATCCAGATCTTTGATTTATTGAAAGTTGGCTATAGAACCAGCCAAGAACCATAGAACCAAAAGTTACAAGAGTTTTCATGAATTATTTTAGATAAATAAGGCCACAGTGTTGTTCTAGGAGTGCAGTACATGTTAAAGTGATTGTTGGATAGGAACACTTACGAAATTTGACCCCCAATATTGTTTGCTTTAAATCAAAGTATTTCATAAAAGTCACCTCAGAATGAATGTTCTTATATGACATGAAACCATCTGTAACAACACATATTTCATATAGTATAATATATATACAATGCCTTCAGCATAATATTTTTATAGTAAAATAGTGTATTATCAAAAGAGTACATAAGGGATTTTAATAAACCACAACTCCTTTTTCTTAATATCTCCTCTACTTCTCTGTATTTGATTTGAACTGGGTAGTGACTGTATGATTCCAGAAACAGTGGGCCTCACTCTGAATTTGAAATTATACTTCATTGTTTGAGAATGGATTATGCTGAAAAGACCAATCCATTTCTAAAATAAGAACTGTATTATTATGCACAGTTTCTCCCTCCACTAGTAAGGATTTATTCTCTTTGTAAACAAGAAATATGTTTTAAGAAAATCAGGATCAACATTAGAAAGCAACAAGTTTTGTTGGGCTGCAGTTCCCAAGGCATTTTTGTTTAAACTTAACAAAGCTATGGATCTTGGAAAGAATGAACCTGGGCGCCTGTGGAAGTCCAAACCAAATCAGACACTTTTTTCACAGAGCAATGAATATGTCCTAGCAGTATTTGATGGCTGGCTTCACAAAATCCAAATTCTGTGATAGTGAGGGAAACCTATTTTCACAGGTAAAGAGGTTATTTGGTTTGTTCTACTTTATTCTGGTAAATTTTCAAAAGAATTTAATAGGCTCAATGAGACCCATTTTTATGGCTTTATATGCACAGACTTGTGACTTTTGTGACCAGATGTTTCTTTATATACAGATAAATAAACAATATTTTCAAATGTTTTGTGATGCAGCTCAAGAAGTATGTTTGAAAATTTCATTCTATTTACCCTGTTTCATAATTGGTGCAGAATTTTTTAGTTCATGTGAAGGAAATAAATACACTGAGTATTTTTGGAGTTTTGCCATTTGCAAAAGCCTGCTTACCTCATATTTCCTTCTAGGTCTCTTCATAGTTTTCTAAACTTGGCTATTTCAATTTTTCTTTGGCCTGAAAGTTGCCATTCAGTGTTGGAGCTTGGACACTGAGCAAACACAATAATTTTTAAGTTAAACAAATATAAACAATTAGACCTTTACAAATTTATTCCATGGCACAAATTTTGGTTCTGATCACTTCATGTCCTGTTTTTTAAAGCTTGCAAAAACACCATATTTTTAGGGTATTAAAAAAATAGCATGTTGGGTAGAAGACAGATGTCTAAAGGTCAAGGTGACTTTGCTGGTAAAACCAGTGCAGTCCTACACATTTCTCACTTTACTGCTTTTCAGTTTGAGTCTCCAGGCCCAGTGGAGCTTTGCAAGTTTTGTCAATAATGTGCTGAGAATGTTCTGCCTGCAAAGCCACGGCGCTTTCAGACCACCCTGCTCACACCCATCCCGTGTTGGGGCTCCTTTTGTAGTCACCAAGCTCAGAAACCTTTCTGGTATTAGGTTCCTGAATGTCCCTGAGTGTCATCTGTGGTATCCTACTTGCCATCTGTTAGAGGTGTATGTTAGAGCAGAGAGAAGAACATAGCTTAAGCAAAGTACATATGACCATGAAAGTCTGTTCTATAAACATGATCCTTAAAATTGTGCATGTCTCTTCGGATGTTTGCACAGACAGGGCTAAAAGATAACAGCATTCCATTAGTTGAGAAGGAAAAGATTCTTTTTGTCCTTTTGGCCTTGATAAGCTGTTTCAAACTTTCACAGGTGCAATAAATTGCTAGATCTGTATTGATATTTATTTGCAATTGTCATTCTCATTTACACAGTGTGAGTGAAAAAGGGGATTATTTCAGACCTTGTTTTCAAGAGATCTTTAAAGTTTCTCTTTCCGTTGCTTGTGCTCTGTTTTCTGTCTGTATCGTATTTCTCTCTCTGTTAATTTGCAGCCCTCAGAAAGGTTTAAACAGTGAGTGCCAAGTACCACTCATGAAAAGATCATTTCCAACTTGTATTAATCTTTTCCAACATACTTTCCCGCATAAAAAAGAAAAAAAAAAAAAACCTGCCAAAAACATTTTTTGGCACATAATAAAATAATTTTGGGTGGCAGACATTTACTCTGAATTCTTGGCAGAAGGTGAACAGGTCCAATATCCAAGAAAAAAGGGCGTAACATTTAATATTAGTGAATAATCACTTCTACAAAACTTTGGGTAACTAGACATACTGTAATTTTACCTACAGCTAGGAATCCTTTCTTTACATTTCCCAGTGACTGTGAAAGAGCTTGTAATACTGAACACATTTCCCAAGGTTCTGGAAATAATTTTAATCATTTAGCAATCCTAATCTTGAAACAAATGTGCAAGCCCTATTGTTCAGCTGGTTTTTCTAAAAATATATTTCAACTGCAGTTCTCTACTTTAAATTGCTAATGTGTGTCCTTGTTAAGCCCTTTATGTAATTGCAAAGGTAACTCTTCAAAACAAGCAGACACTGCCAAAACCAGAGAGGTACTCTAGGATGTATTAATGAGAAACATAAACCTCAACCAAGAGAAGAATCTCAGTCTGTTGTGAATAGTAAACAAGATCTGGCATAGGATTCATGTCCACCGTTATTTTTTGTACTTGTTTGTAGAAATCTTATCAGTGGCTTAAGGCACCAGACACTTACTGTGGCCAAACATATTTCAAAGAAACTAGTTGTCCTTTTTCTGAAGCTTTTGTATGTATGTACACTGGGAGTTTATGACCATATTTTTATGGATACATAATTCAGTTTAGACAAAAATCTAAGGATAAGAAAGGATAGGGATCCGTGTTGCATTCTTAGTTCTCAGTGCATCATATAGAAGAGAAAATACTAGGCTAAGATGGCAGCTGCAGTCAAGTACAGTGAGGAGCATCACTGTATTCTCTCAGGCAACGGCAAGAAATTACATCACTTGCCTCAGGAGCTAG
The DNA here is from genome assembly GCA_030060385.1 of Muscicapa striata striata. NCBI lineage: Eukaryota > Metazoa > Chordata > Aves > Passeriformes > Muscicapidae > Muscicapa > Muscicapa striata. The sequence goes on from JAREIS010000031.1 coordinate 454,245, forward strand.
ATTAGTAAGTGCTAGGCCCCAAATTAAGAAAATACAGTTGCTCTAAGTTAAGTTGTTTGTTTCTGGTTTTGCATACAGACATTGCATTCAAATCTGCCCTTAATGATGCATGTGCCTTGCTTCTCTACATTGATAAATCTAGAGCTATGAAGTCTTCATTTAACATTGACTGTATTGTTTGTATGTCATTAGTTTTTGGAGGAAATTATTTTGTTCATGTCGTATTTCACTGGGCGTTTTTTGTGGAGTTTTTTTTAACTGCTGTGATGGGGCTCTAATTTATTTCAGACCACCACATTGCACCATTCTGCCCTTCTTGCCTTCCTGCTTACATGGCACTCCCAGGACCCAGATGTCAAACTCAGGGTGAATGTTGTTCCACTGCTTGCATCTGGTTCCTCTGGCAAGCAGTTGTGCGGGCAGCTTTGGAATTACTTGGGTTTAGTAACATGGTAAAGCAGCTGATGGGATTGTGTGTGGATGTCTGCTCCTTCTGCACATGATTCTCTTTTGATTTTTCATCATTTCATGGTGCAGTGGAATGTTCCTACTTGATGTGTCTGAATCTCACAGGAATTTTGCCCATATACCTATTTATGGTCATAAAGAGGACTTTTCTTTGCCCCTCGCAACCATTTTTCTTTTTTTTTTTTTTTCCCCCCTGCAGCCTGTATAGCTATAATCACCTCTTACAGGCCTTCCATTCTTTTATGAATTGTACTTTGGTCAAAGTCTCAGCAATAGTGCCAGGTGCAAGACTCACCTTGAGGAAAACAGGCACTTGTGCAGCCAGAAATCTTGAGATTGCTGTGGATCCCATTATAGCAGCTGCAGGTTGATTCTGCTGAGCCAGTAGTTTTAATAATTTCTAAAGCCTTGCTCAGTTTTGTCTCCTCTACCTACCAGTACTTTGAAGGGGAATACTGTGTTACTTTAGAGGTGAGGATTGGAGGAGCTTACATTGGAAATTTCAAAAAAGAAAATGTCAGAGAAATCAATTAAACAAGAAGTGCTGGTTATTTCCATGCAGAGATGGTTAAATTGTTGGAGAAAAAAAGGGTTTGTCAGATAGTTTATTCCTTTTTTTTTTTTTGTTTTTCTTCTCTCTTTCTTTTAAAGTAATAGCATTGCTAATTTAGTGATTTCCAGAAATTGAACTTAAGATCTCTGTATATGCAAACCTCAGTCTGGACTGCTTGAGTTAAAGAAATGGGAAAAATTTTGGAAGGAAATGACACAGATCTCTGTATGAAATCTCACTATTTTCCAGAAAAGAGGGCCATACTGAGCATTAGTTATACAAAGATTTGTAGGAATGGTTTGTTACTTGTACTCAGTGTTGGGATAGAGGCTATTCATCATCAAGATGCCCAAGGTGTGTGTAAAAGGCAACTTGATGTTCATAATTCTTTATTCTCTGTTTGATTGTACAGTATCAAATGTTTCAGTGAAGGATCTTGTAGAGTGAGTAACTGAACCAAGTAAACTGCAAAATAACTGATAAACACCTGCGTTTTTAAAGTTATTTGTACAGCAAACTGTTTAGGTTAGCCAGAGAAAACTAAGTCCACTTAGCTCACAAACAGAAAACTTTGTTCAACAGATCACTTCTCTATTGCTCATTCCCAAAGTAACCCCAAGTAACCAGCAAGGACTGAAACAGTTAAAAAGTCGTTGGTTCCACAGACCCCTCTTTGTCGTTCTCCTCACCTGTACAAATACAGCAGTAGGTACTGCAGCCGCTGCAATTCAGTGTTGCAGTTTTATAAAGGAATGCTTTTTGTGGTGCTGAAGAGACTGGGAAATGAAAGGAACACTTGGTAGATGTCAATTTTAGCTGGAGCTGTGAGTGCCAGATAAGCCAGCATGAGGAATACTCAGCATCACCCCAGTTGCAAGTCTAAAAGGAGGAATGCTCTGCTCCCAGAAGAGGTGAGGCACATCTCTGGAGAAGAAAAGTCATTCCCTGGGTGTGTGGCTCCCCAGTTGCCTTTTCTACACCTACATTTGACAGGCATTTCTGATGTGAGCCAGGCATATTGTAAACAATTAAAACTATGTAGCCTTCAGATCAAATAAGCACGTAACAAGCATCATTATGTTCATTAAATAAAACCTTGTCATTTTACGATCAATGGCAAATCTAGCTTCAAAGGGAAACCATTTTTAACTGTAAAAGGAGCAGCCAAATGAAAAGCCCTCCATCATCTCCATTTTTGCAGTTATAGCAAAACCTATCAGTGCAATTTTGCAAAACACAGTCCTACATATGCATTTTTTGGCACTGCCTGGGGCAAGAATTCCCAAATGGCTGTGTATGTACCACTGAGAGTATATACAGACACCTCAGTGTGGGAAAAAATATAGCACAGAACTGGGACCTGTTACCACTGTCAGTACAGAAAAAGTGTGGGAATCTCTCGATTAGGAATTTCTGTCAGTTTTCAAGTCTGTTTTTGACTTGTGTAACAATTTTTGAGATTGGGGGGTCATTTAAGTAATTTTTTTCTGCATTCATTATTTTTTCTCTGCTTTTATGCTCTGTAAAATACTTCAGCTATTCCACAGTTGGTAAGTCACCTCCATTCATACCAAGATCATCCCAAGATCTGCACTGTTCATTTGGGTATATTTTTCATATATGATAATATATTTACAGATTATGCATAGCTTTATGGCTTCTGTTTTCCCATCTTTTTTGAGGCAGAAAAAACCTGGAAGCCATTCTCTCAAGCCTGCTGAAAGATGCCTTTTAGGGCACTGGCCATGTCACAGCAAAAGCAACTGGTTCATGGCTATGAAACCTGTTCAGTGTGTGGCAATGCTTTCTCCTTTTCAGCCCTTGGTGTTTATGCTTTTAACCCTAAAAGCTTTTAGTCTCACTGCATGGGTCTTCGAAGAGTTTATTGCACTAAGATTAAGTTTACTGGTTCTATTTGAACAGAAATCATTATTTTATAGAGTGATTATTGCAGTCACCAGGGTGACAGAATTTATGAGGAAGAATGCATACAGACACGGATTTGCAACTTTCATTCATTTCACTGCTGCCCCGGCATTTTCAGTTTGTGTCTACTGTAATTTCATGTCATCCCCACCACATCCTTCCTTCCTTCAGATCCCCACTTGCAGAGCACCTTCTGTCTCTGCTCACGCTCCCCAGCTGCCTTGACAGACTGGAAGTGGGGGTGGTGTTTGTATCATGGCATTGTGTCCCCAGTGTAGTTTCATGATCTTAGAAGGAGGGCCAGGTTAACAAGCTAACACTTTTTAAAAATTGCCTTTGTTTAATAGAAATCACCTTTATCACCTTTTCGTAAGACTGGACTATGGAGCTGCAACTTTGCTATGTAATTTAGTGTACTTGAATGCAGAGCCCTGAAGAGAACTGATGACATCTGGTAATTATAAAATTAAAGCTCAGGTGATTCTTCAGTATTACCAGAAACCTGACATAGGTACAGCTTCATTGAGGATTTTGTTGGCTGTGTGAGGTAGTTTTAAAACCAGTCTATTTTCATATGAGCCCTATATAACTGCTGTGGTAGTAATACAAGAAATCAGGAGGGAATTAGCTGTCTGTTGGAGGACTGGTTGGCATGTTTCTGTTGGGTTTGTTTTGGTTTTTTTAAACTACAATTGTAGGGGTGGATTTTTTTCAAGAGGAGTGAGGAGCACCATGTCCAGCAGGACCCACTTAAGCCGTTTTGCTCCATTGATTTTTGTTAATCAGATCTTGTCTAATAAAATCTTAGGAAAATTTCTCACAGCTGGTGGAGGTGTGTGAGTGAGATGTTCCTCAGTGACAATGTACCAGGAGTTTTGTGTTTCCTCATCTAACAGGTGCTTTGGTAATACTTTCTCAGCATCCAGGGAAACAGTAAGATAACACGTTTCATTGCAAAAACATAACTGAGTTTTGTACTGAGAAGTTTCTTCTCTCTTATGCTATGAGATGAGATGTGCTGCTCTCTGGGGATCAGGACTGAGCAAAAAGGCTTAGCTGTGTGCACAATCATCTGTCTCCTGGCAAAGATGGGCCTTGAGATATGCCAGCAGCCAGCTAAAAAGTCTGTAAGATACAAAATGCAATAATGAGATGTCAGACACCGTACTTAAGACTATGTCTGCCATAGATCCACAGTCATGGTTTTCTGCTTTTTAACTTTTTCCCTCCATGTTTGTTGGTTGCCATTTTTATGCCATTCACCTGTTGTTTTAATCAGAGACCATGTTACAGTTTTCTGAGCTGTTGACTTGCAACCTAGCTGCTGTGGTTTTTAGCAGTCATGGATAAGCAGTCAAGATCAGTTTTCTCATTCTTATGTAGATTTACCAATTTATCTGTCATGTATTTTTAAGTTTGTTCTGTTCTAAGAAAATTGTTTTACCATTGTTGATTAATTCAAATACACATAAATATAAATTAAGAGGTATCTGATTCTCTAATTCTGGTTAGTTTTATGCCATGTATTTATAGATACACATAGAGATTTCAGTGTTCAGTGATTAGGCCCTAGACCTCTCAGGTGCCGGCTGTGTATGCTCAGTGCTTGATTTCTTCCTCATTGTGGTTCCCACTAATGTGCTTAGATGTCCTACAAAACTGATAATCAGGGAAAAACACTGCCCTGCAGATCTTACAGTCTATTTTGCAGCAGGAGGTCCAGCAGCTCATAAACTAGACCAGGACATAAGGAGCAATACAGAATAAGAAATTGGACTAGGGATTACATAAATGATACTGCAGTTTTTCAGTGGGGGATTTTTATCTCTCTTTTTTTTATGTCTTGTAATTCTGTGGAATTCTGTTCATAGATGGACCTGCCATCCCCCAAAACTGGAAGAGCACTGGGAAGGGAAATTAGGATTTGGAGGGAAGAGAGTGGAAGCTGTTAGCAGGAAAAAGAGAAAAGCAGCAGCGAAATAAAATATGTTGGGGGAAGGGAAGAATCAGAGAAATACATACCTTGGTTTCAAATGTGGGAGGCATTCTGTCTCTCAGCTTGTTTTTGCTAGCTCTGTTAATAATTGAGCTAGCTGGAAAAATGCATCTTGAAAAGAGAGAAAGAAAGCACAACTGTCAAGCAAGCCCAAAATCACATCCCCAGTCTGCACATAATTGGACATTGCAGTGATACAGGGGAAATCCCTTAACGGACAAAACTATAAATGAAACTAGTGTTGACAAGGGAAGAGGCACAGCTATATTTAACGGAAGTATTTTCATTTGAAAGCTGCTTTCTTTTTCTTTTTTGGGGGGGTTTGTTGTTTGGTTGTTTTTTTTCTTGTCTGTTGGTGGAGACCATGAGGGCTCTTTCTGTTTGAGACAGTGCATGGGTGGTTTCCCCAAGGCTTTTAATGTTAGATTAATGCTCTGGAGACAGTGTGATGATAAATGGGTTCCTACAGTTATATCTACATCCTATTCCCCCTCCCCCCTCCCGCAGTTGCCCCTCTGTACAGTCTCTGCAGCGCTCGCCTCCATACCCAGCAACAGTTCTGAGTAGCTTCAGCCAGAATTTAACGCTGCACTCTTTAAAATTGGTCTGCTAAAATTCTTTAATTTTCATTGCTGCTTACTTACTCAGACAATGACAAAAAATGAAACCGGGAAGAGAAAGACTTCTGGCTGAAGTACAGGGCATCTCACTGGCTTGTTGTCTGCTGTGTGGCAGATCCCAGTTAATTACTTTTGCTATTGCTGTTCACATACAGAAAATAGGTTTGCAAGGGTGGCCTTTTTGTAGTTTCACATTTTAATGGCAGTGCTCTGCCCATCATATTGTACTAAGCAATAAATGAGCAGGGGATTTGAAATCTTTTCCCTGGTAAAAGGGAATGGCTCCCCTGTGTCAGCTGCATCTATGCCTTGATTTTACACAACTTGCATGCTGGTAGGGATTTAAGTGTGCAGCTTCAGCAAACACCCAACACTGAAATTCAGCAAGAGAAATGGAGATTTGAGGCAGTTATTTTAGCTGGACTTGCTCTTTTGGCGATTGTTGGTGTTTACGTGTTTTGAGGGGTTTTGTTTGGGTTAGTGCAGTTATTTTTCTCTGCATACATTTCCATTTCTATATGGCTTCCCCTATATGTGCAGGGGGGATGGGTAGTCAGGGTGGCTCAGGTTGACCCCCCCTGACCCTGATCAGCCAGCCCACATCCTTCTGCTTACACGGCAGCGTCTCTTAGATCTCAGGACAGAATTATTTTTAGACCATGAAGGTGTATCTGACTGGTGCATTTAGACTTCATATCATGGCTTCCTTTTCCTGCTCTCAGGTTTCTCCCACTCGGCCTTTACCTTCGGTATCGAGAGCCACATCAGCCAGTCCAACATCAACGGAACACTAGTGCCACCTGCTGCACTCATCTCCATCCTCCAGAAGGGGCTCCAGTATGTGGAGGCCGAGATCAGCATCAACGAAGTGAGTACCACCGCTGCCACCGCTGCCACCGCTGCCGCGCGCTGGGGCGTGCCGAGCAGCACACACACCCCAGAAGCCCCAACACGAGCCGCTCCCCAGATTCTCCTCATTTGGTTTAATTTTATTCCTCGTACTTTGCCCTATCCCAGCAGAAAGCTCTGAGATGGAGATGTCTTTTAGTTTTTTTAGCTGTGGCCAAGAGGCATTCTCTGTGCTGCTTACGTGGATATTTGTGGTGTTGCTGCTACCCCGGCCAACAAATTCAGGGTGTACAGGCTCTTGCAGCAAAAAAAAGGCACCTGTGCTTACAGTCTTGCATTTTCAAGGTCATAGCAGAATTTGGCAGGAAAAATGTGCGGCATAGGTTAAAACTTCATTCCTGACACCTCCTAGCAAGCAGTGCTATTCACAAGGCATGAGAAGCCTGATCAAAAATCCACAAAGGTCACTGGAGAGTGATTTCAGTGACTTTGGCCTAGATTATATGAGATGAGGCATCATGTACATGGTGAAATGGGTGCTTGTAAATTCTGAATGTGGCTGAGGTGCAGGTTTTTGTAGAGATTGTATGAACAGCCACAAACTGTCCCTGTTCTCCTTGAACTGCCAGTGGAAACAAAGAAGGGATGTGGAAAAAGCCAGTGTTTTTGCCCTGCCAACCTTAAAGACGTGGTACTTTGAGAGGGAATGAAGCGTGACAGATAAGCAAGTTCTGCATAACAAGATTTTTAGGATAGATATTTCTGACTGACAAACATCTGTAATAAATATTAATACAAAGAAGCTACTGCTTTTTCCTCTATACATGAATGTAGCATGTGAAGAGCATGGATGAGAACAAAGGAATATAAAATAGAGAAAAGGCTGTGTTGTTTGCAGTGTGTAGTTTGGAAACTCTTTTATTTTTATTCAAACATTCTGTGTGGTTTTTCTTTTTATGACTTAATACCATGTATAAGATTTATATATGTGTTGTTTTGTAATTGGGGCAATGGCATTTGACATTCACAGCAAGCTGCACTTTGATGCAGTTGTAATAACAAACCAGTGTTAGGAAGCTGTCTCAATTTGCTGCTACTTAACATTTTGCCCCATGCCTGAAATTGGAGCTACACAGTTAGAAAGTTCCAGCTCTGAAGCACCTATATCAGGTCAGGTTGTAGGGGCCTGCGCTTACCCAGCTTCAAGACTTTCCCTTAAATGAGAGAATAATCTGAAAATATGCCTGTTGCCACCATAAAGGTTTATGTTGTTCTCACCATGGTTTGAGTCAGGTTGAACAGGGCCTGAGCACCCTGGTCTAGTGGAAGATGTCTTTGCCCACGACAGGGATGTTGGAGGTGTATGACCTTTATGGTCCTTTCCAATCCAAGCCATTCTATGATTCTGTTCAAATACCTACTGTTAAGTATGTTACAGCAAAGCAAATGTCATTCTTACTACATCTGAATCCCAGTAAGGGCTACCATAAATGCTTCCCTGTGTGGTACTTTTCTATGTGTATTACTTAAGAGTGACAAGTAATCAGTGAGTCTATAAGCCAGTGTGTATAAAATTATTGTTTGTGATCTATTAAAGGGCAGTCATGTAAATAGTCCAGTGAGCGCATTTACAGATGAAAATGTAAGATGTCAGGATCTGTTGGTAAACATTTTGTTTATTGTGCAGCAAGAATTTGAGTCAAGATTCAAATAAATTTTGGCAGACACATAAAAAAATGTTAAGGAGAAAGAGAGATTATGATTTCTTCTCTAATGACTGCCTCCTCCTTTTTCTTTCCCATGAGGAAACAAATATGTATTATCTTAATCTTGTGATTGTAAGGGGTAATTCAACAGCTAGTTCAGCATTAACATATCGGTCAGGCAAGCAACTATTTATTAATTGTTCTCACCTATGGAAGATTATATTGTTTACCAGCTACATTATCTATCCATATGCTATTCTTACTTGCTCTTTTTCAAGAATAAATCTTTCACCACTGGATCATTATTGTTATTCAAATAATTGAATGGGGCTTGCAGAAGATTGGCAAAATGGTACTTTACAAAGGCTTCTAAAATCTTTCCCCTATATTTAAGATAATAGGAAAGGGAAAGTGAAGAAAAGCTAAGTCAATATAGTCTGTACTAAGACTTCAGCAGCCCTTAAAAGTTTACTCAATTGGTTGTTGAAGCTGAAACCTAATTTACAAAAATGAAAGTCATAAGTATTATGAATAATATAGTGGAATTAAAGAAAAATAATGGTAAGGCTGTCTTGTATGATCAGCTACAACTGGTGGTGCTGGGCTGAAAAACACTGCATAAGACATCACTGAATTTGTGCATACATCATGTTTTGGCTGAGGTTCCTTATACAATATCTGCTTCCATTCCTATGCTCCTGCAAGTGTAGGAAAACAAACAGTTTAACCAAAGTCTGTTTGCGTTTGTCATGGCTTTAGCCGTGACTATTTTTTCAAACAGAAAACAAGGTGAAACTTTCTGTCATCGGTCAGACATATTTTTTAACACAGCTTAGCTTCTTTTGCATCTATATGGTAGAATTTTCTATAAAATTCCAACAAAGTATTTTTTCACTGATCAGATTTCTGAGCAGACCATCTATGACACTACCATCACAGATCTAAGTGAGAGGCAGTCCACAGTCCTGTGGCACTGTTGGTTAAGTCCAAGTGTAGTATCTTCACACAGCCTTATTCTGTGATTCTTTGCCGACCTGAGTGGTGAAGATGCTAACGTTGGGGTGTCCCTTGTGCTCGTTTTCCCTGCAGGATGGTACAGTGTTTGATGGCAGGCCGATAGAGTCGCTGTCTCTGATAGATGCAGTGATGCCTGACGTGGTTCAGACCCGGCAGCAAGCGTTCCGAGAGAAGCTGGCGCAGCAGCAAGCCAGCGCCGCGGCAGCGGCCGCAGCCACGGCCGCCACGGCGGGAGCCACGACGACTGCTGTTTCCCAGCAGAACACACCAAAGAACGGAGAAGCCACTGTGAATGGAGAGGAGAATGGGGCACATGCAATAAGTAAGCCAACGTGCAGCTGCCTGCTGCTGCTGGGCAGTTTGTGTTTCAATAATATTATTGTACTCAGTTGCAAGGTGGGGTGCAAGGCATGCTTTCTGCTAGGTGGTAAAACTAAGGGCAATCATTCCAGGAGGGTGGGGTATTTCTAAAGAGGCTGCTGAGTAAAAATGATGTTTCACATCACAGTGCTGTGTTTTACCTGTCTCTGACAATCTGAAAACCTCAGGTATGTTCAGAATTGCAAGTTGAAGGCAGGATCGAGAAGTGGAGCTGTATGCTCTCTCCTTGGAGCAGACTACCCAGACTTTATTATCATCCTTCTAGATGCTTTTAGATATTCGATAAAAACTGGGCTGTAGCCAAAGCTTGTCATTTTGGCCAGGCTAGAAGAAAGATGGGTTGAGAGGCTGTGACCTTGTCTTGGTTTGAAAGACAGGTGTCTGCTAAGGGAGGCAGGAACCTCCTTTGGAATGGAGAATATGACCCCCTTCCCTCCGAATTATTATAACTTGGAAATTGCAGGGCTTTCAGGCAAAGATAAGGGAAAAGGAGTTACAGTTCTTTACTGGTAGTGGCTTCCCCATGGCTGCAGGGGACACTGTGGAGTAATCCTAACCTCCAACAGACCTACAAGCCCTATCTGTGTAATTGTGTGACCAGTGCATAGCCTTGTGCAGTAGCTGTCCTGTGATCATCCATAGCCTTGGCATGGTCACTGGGCCAGTTTGGCATGTTCCAGCTTCTATTCTTGTGTGGTGTGGCCAAGCACAGGAGCATCCATAGCCTTGCTGTCATGGTCAGTAGCCCAGTTTGGACTATACCAACTATCCATTCCTGAAAGGCATTGCCAAGCACATGTGCCAAGGATCATTCCCAGCAAACAGCTTGGAGGCAGCCAACCCATCTTGAAGACACAGAGGAAAATTGTTCCTCAGCTTTTTATTTAATAACATGTGCTTATTCATACAGTATCCAATTGAAGGTCCTACCTTCCTGAGATTTCCTTAGTCCTTGGAACAGTCAGTTCTCAAGAGCACTGAATTCACAGTCAGTTCTCAAGAGCACTGAATTCACCTTTGTTCATGGATGACTAATGGAGACTGTGCTTATATATTAATCATCCAAAGTCAGACATGTCCAACATGGAGTGGGACCTACCTGCCTGTGTAACTATATCCTGATGACTGTGCATCCCTGTGGGGCAGATGGGATTACTGGTTCTGGTTTCTCTGTACTGGCTGACTTCTGAAACCAGCCCTTACTGCCCAGCTGTCTTCCAAGAAAATTCTAGAGGAACATGCATGGCAGGTTTTATAGGAAGTCCTAACAGTTGTTTGGCTTAGACAAGGTCAGGACTATAGTCATGTAAGATTTTATTAGTTTTACAGTGTAGATACCTTTATCAGTTTCCACCTTCTCTTTGATCTGAATAGATTCCTTTGTGGGTCAGTAAGAAAAAGACTTTCAAACCAGGTTTTCCTTCAGAGAATTCCAGTTAGACGGGTTAGTTTCCCCCAGTAAAACTGCAGTTATTTAAATAACATTTTTATTTGAGAAAGCAAATGTAAAAAAAGATCTGAACATTTTAAAAATATTAATCTGTTCTTAGACTATGGATTGCATACATTTTACTGTCAACTAAACATCTGCTTTGAAACTTAACTCATTTCATATGTGAAGGGGTGCAAACAGAAATTAAAGTACTGTTAAATGTATCAGATGCTAACATTTGTTTGTTGGCATGTCTTCAGCTGACATGTGAAAATTTTAGGGGGATGTCTCAGGGCCAGGAAAAAGCAAATTCTTAAGGTAGAAAACTGATCATTGGTTCATCACTAAAACAGAACCACTCAGATGTGTTTCCTTCTGATCCAAAGAAATATATATGCTATTGTATTAACAAAAGGAAAGCCTTAAAGATCAGCTTATGTTTCTAGCCACACTGTAAGCCTCGATGTCTCAAATCTGGCATTTCCTAATTTAAAAAATAATAGTTCTCACAGCTGTTTTTAATAGAAGGATTTTCACAAGGAATTGCAGACCTGTTCTTGGAATGTTGAGAAGGACTTTTTCTGGGAGAAAGAAATAATCATGGCAGGCCTACTCAGGAGAAAAGGCTACTGAAATGAAAAGCTGTGAGACATTTCCCAAACCAATTTTTACTGTTATATTCCATAGACCTGGCATCTTTTGGCACAGGTTTAAATAATGAGCTGTTCCTTAGTCATAACCTGGAAGTCACCCAAATATCAACCTTTCAAAAAAAGTGGGATGGGTGGAGCAGGAAGAAGAGATGTCTTTGAGAAATTACCTAGTTTGCATTTATTCTGGCATGGAGTTCTCCCTGACACTCTTAAGTCTTTCCAAAAAAGGTTTTAAAATATTTAATATAATATGATATACTTTTGTATGTACATTACCAATATAATATGATAAAGAAAGATATAATATGATAAAGAAAGAGAGGAGATAAAAAACAATAACAATATTTGAGATGCAGATTCAAATACTGAATAAAAAAAGTCACTGCCTTGTCTTGTTGTTTCCCAAGTAATGTTCTCAGTTTTAAGTCACTTTAAATGTTACAGGAAAAAATAAAAATCAGCATGTAGAAATGGAGCCAAACTTTGGATTGTTTTCCAACTCAAATATTTTTAGTGTCATTTGTTTCATTATATTTGCAAGGATTGGCTTAGGTTTAAGAAAAATAAAGCTCTGGAAAGAGGACTAAGCCCTGTTGCTTTATTAAAACTACAGCCATAAAGAACAACTTCAATAAAAGATCTCTTAAAGATTTAAGTTAAAAAAAAAAAAATCCTGAAAAAATACAAGATCTTAAAAGTATCTATTTTTTTCTTTAGAGGAAATAGTTAATATTACTTACCAGTGTGTTAGAAGTTTTATTTTTACACTAGGAAAAATGCTTATTCTTTATACTTTGGGATACAATGACTTCTAATTTCCAGTCATTTGGGATTTTTAATACATTTGAGGAAAAGAATTATAATATAATGTAGACTATAACTAACGATCCCCTGGCATTTAGAAAACGTTTTGTGTTAGCATTTGGACAGAGTCCTTTGCTATGTGACCTGCAGACTTGTATTTTTCACCTGAGGTTCTGCTGCACTTAGTAGATAGAAATGCCTTCTCTTTCAGAGAACCCCTCAGGGCAATTTTGTGCAAATAAGATCTTAACTGAAAGCTTTCTGCTTGGAAGGTCCTTTAAAACAAAAGCAGCCTGTTCTTGATGGTTACTGCATCTCGCTTAGCTATTTATTCTCATTCCCCATGCACACATTGTAACTGCATCCATAGGAAAGCTGAACTTTCAGGTGAGACCAGGGCTCCCAAGAGCTCGTGCTGCATAAGGGGCTTGTCACTCTTAAGAAGGTGCTGGTTTGTGCTCAGGGGTTTCTGCAGTTTTTTGTTGTTATCATAATCGTATCAGTCATATATTGCAAGTGTCTATCTCAATCTATGAAGAGCCTGAGGCAGTATTACAGAGGCATGAACTGTCCTGTTTGTTCAATGGGGCGTTTTAAGTTTTGTGCTGAATAGTAACACTCTAAATATGAATGTTCCTGACTACTGATGCAGATAGGAAGAAAACACATAAAATGTGAACATTTGCAAATTATTTATGAAAGGCTTCTTATCCTTCCCTCTCTTTTCTCCTAAACCACCAAAGCTGTACTGTAAAAATCATTACTGGAAGATACAACACAAAATAATTCTGCAGGTATTTCATTGCTCCCAGAGGCCAGTTGGTCTTGCATGTACTAATGTAGGTATCAGCTAATCAAGGTTTCTTTTTCACAGCATGACTATTCATGGGGTTTTTTTCATAGCAGTTAGTAACATTCAAAGTGTGTGTCTAGGTTTTTCCATCTGGCCATGTACAAATGAAGAATATTCCTGAGTATCAGATGGCTTTGCTCTGATAGCACTTCCTGACTCTGGGACCTTGGAGTGATGCTGCTTCCCAGCTGTCATTTGGTTTTAATCGAGAGCGAAAAGCAGCCCTGCCTTTAGAGCCAGGCAGGTAACAGTAGAAACCTATGTCGTTAGCATAGCATCTCATTTAAATTTTTCAAATTAAAGTGCTTGAAATATCTTCCTGATGTACCCCCAGCTTCCAGCTCACACTGTGAACAGGACACAGATGAATGCGTAGCCATTGTCATTGCTGCTCTTTTTCTCATGAAAATATGCTTTAAGCATGGTGAATCTGCACTGTACTGAGCAATAGAGGATTGTGAGTTCTAGGCTTGTATCTTCTGGTGGGTTTTAGTAGTGCTTCACTCTTCAGTGCCTGACTGCTCGAAATAACAAGGATCCCAGCTGCTGGTGTCAAGCTAAATCCTGAGTATTGGTATATCTCAGCAGTATTCAGTTTAGTAGTCATGCACGTAGGGAATTACCAAGGACAATGCTTAACATAGGGACTTAGCATAGGTACAGATTTTACAAATAGGCGTTTCCAATGTTTATGCAGCAAGTCCATAGGTAGTAAGTGTAGTCAAAAATATAGATATTTTTAATTAGAAATAATCTGTGAAACTACTGTTAGTTGTTTCCTAATTTTAATATTCAGTTATATGTAACTCATGTAGATTCTGTTCCATCTGTGGTGTAGATGTGGTACAGACATAGTTTTAGAGTGCTAACCAAATATGCAGTAAGAAGTGCTATTTGTGTGACTCAGCATAAGTTAGGCAGAGGCAGACCAGGTATGTGAAAGCCCAGGTAAGGGTAGAAATCTGGAGCTCTTTCCCCAATGGCACTTGTGCAATGTCACAGTCTGTTTCACCAGTTGATGGGCAGTAGCTTAGCAGAGCTGGAGTATCAGGACAGATGGCTGATTTTAAATGCCATAAACATGCATAAGGGAGCATAATTATTCTACTTGCAAACCTATGGATCTCCTTATGTGATTAAAGAATGACTAACTGAAATACTTCACTCAGAAAGAGAACTTGCATTTTGATCAGTCAGAGCAGATCAGCTGGCCGAGGCATTGGTTGGGTAACAGGAGGCTGCCAGCTACCTGTGCTTGGATGTGCTTTCTGCAGAATGGGCCACACCAGTGTGTGCAGCATCTGCTGTCTGCTGTTTCAGTGTGTCACCTGTCCTTGGATGGTGTCTTGTTTGCAGAGGATAATAATCTTGTAATGCTGCCAGGAAGTGTAGCTAGAGCTTAATGAGGAAGATTTATACAGAAGTAGAGGAAGTCTGGAGTAAAAACATGGTTCATGATGCAAGTTGGAATGAATTGTTGTTACTAAGAGAAAGCCATCATTTTAAATTCACTTTTTTTTTTTGCTTAAGGCAATAAAAGAACCTTATAAAAATGAAGTTACTTAGACTGCAGTCTAAGGAACCACAGAGTTACAACATGCAGGTTAAGTATATCTCTGACTCATTTGGTACCTTTGTATGTATTATGATATCCTTGGAGAGGTGATCACTCACCATTTCCCTGATGTGCTCCAGGAATGAAACCCCTACTCAGTATATTTTTTGTCTGTGAATAGCATAGATATTACTTACAGGAGACTTTGTAAGAAAATAGAAGTGCTTTATGTTATTTTTTTTTAATATTTTAATACATCTGTAAGTAATTTTTAATGAGGTCAGCTTCCAAAGAAAAACTACGTTGACCTAAATGGTGAGTATTTGGGGGATAAAAAGCTATGAAGATTTATACAAAATGTTTTGGAAAGCTCTACATTTTGAGTAAATGTCATAAATTCGAATAGCCAGAGAGAAGCAAATAGAGTAATATTGTCAGTGACACAGCACAGAGTATTAATTGTGGTGTATATGCTGCTGTAAGCTTTAGGCTTTGGATAGCTAGCATGTTTTTAAGAGAGACCTAACTGCATCTTGTAATTTATTCTGATATATCTCCTTACAGATAATCATTCAAAGCCAATGGAAATAGACGGGGATGTTGAAATTCCTCCTAACAAAGCAACAGTCCTTCGAGGCCATGAATCAGAAGTGTTCATCTGTGCCTGGAACCCTGTCAGTGACCTGCTAGCATCGGGGTAAGACAGTGACTGAAACCAACTGCAAAACTGAAAACAACCATTAGAGAATAGTTAGAGATGCAAGAAGTTGCAAGTGTATTCAGGATGTGAATGAGTATTCTCTGGGTTGTTTATCAGCCTGCAGCAGTGGTTTTTTTTCAGCAGTACCATACCTGTGTAACAGCTAAGTAATTATAAGGTGATGCTGAATATATTTGAAGTTCATGTAATCTAATGCTCTTAGTTACTGATTCACAGTGGGGTCTCAGGAAGTTGTAGGCATCCATTGGGTTTTTTCAAAAGTATGGAGATGAAGGTGCTTCAGATAGGACCTAAGTTTGTTCAGTGAGCTAACCAGTAAGTAGGGGTTTAAGGGAATGTTGTGGTTTAGTGTCATTGAAGGGAGTCCAGTTTATCCTCTGCAGGACTGCTCTGCAATGACCACCACAGCATCCTAAGTGGGACAGTCAGGAAGGTGACTTACAGAAGAACTTTTGATCCAAACAAAATCACAATTCTAAACATATCCCAAGAGCTTTATGCAGGCACTGGTGGAATCTGTGTTCATGCTTGAAGTTAAACCTTAACATAAAGGCTAAATTTAAGAAGTCTAACTGGGAACATGGAGTAAAGCTGATCAAAGTTTCAGGAGGTAGATCACTCAGAGTTAATTAGAAGTATTCTAATACTTTCCTCACAACAAAGAGGAGAGTCCTTATTTTATTTCTAGTCTTTTTGCAAGATTATGAGAATAGTCTTCTTATCTTTGTTCATTTAGTACATGAAAAGGATTTACAGTTTAAATAGGAAAGAAAAATAAAATCCATGTTGGATGAACAGCAGAGATCTCCAACAGAGTGAAGATAGAAATTTCAAAAAATAATTTCAGACAACAAACTAGGATTTTGGAAACCAGCATCCTGCTGAGTATGCTTTGTTTCTGGAATGTTCAGGTCCTATAGTACTTTTAGCATCTGTAGTATTGAGTATCTTCATTTATCAATTTCAAAAAAGGATCCATGGTGCACAGTCCTAGTGTGCATAATTTAAATGATGGAGCATTTCATAAACCAGAGAATGTGTTGTAGTGTGTGATTAACTTTGCTATGCATTTGTAGATGGATCCCTGGCTTGTGATATCTTGCAGGTAAACCTGTAGCTTCAGGTAAACCTGGAGGATGATAATCAGAACTATTAGTCAGATATCTGAGCCAGAGGAATACCCTCTCACTAGCCATTCAATTAAGCTTTACCCTTCAGTGTAATAGGTCTTTTGTAATGAGCTTTGCTAGTGACCATGGAGGCACATAAGTACACATATGGTTACAAAGTACAGTCGTGTGCTTTAGTTAGACTAATAGCAGTGCAATGACAATGCAAATAATTTAGATCCATGTGCATCTTGGTCAGATTTTAGCCTGCTTGTAAGAAGCAAGGTAGGGATGCAGCTGGAGTTGGGGTAATGCAGCAGCCAGTGCCTGGGGAAGCGTAGTGGCTGAAATAGCAGAGAATGCACAGAAGAAAGTGAAACTGAAGGAAGAGAGCTGAGTGATTATGCCACTGCACAAAGAAGCCTTTGTCTGGTATAATAACAGTGCAAGCTTTTATCTACAGGTAAACTCCGTGTTACAGCACCAGTTGAACAAGGGAGAGAAATTCCCTGAGATCCACAGTATGCTGCAGTTCTGTTTGCCCTTTACAAAGCAATGATTCAAAAAAGAAGACTGCAGTTAGTCTGATGCGTGAGCGCCAAATTGTTAGATTCTATAACAGCCATATTGTGCTGCCCAGTCGATATTTTTTTTGTGTTTCCCATCTGCTTGATTGTACTCGTCTTAAAAAATACTTTTCAAAACCTAGCTATTAAATAGAGGAAATAATAACATATTTGTTTTGTTTTGTTTTTAAAGTGACTAATTTAGTCTCAATTAATGACAGAGTATTTTTCTCAAGCCTTGTTATACAGGCAATAGATTTTTCTAACAACTAGCAGCAGCAGTTTAGACAGCAACCTGATGTAATCCTCAACTAAAAGAAAAATGCAGGTTCAGAACCTAATCTGAAGCAAGCTGTTTAAAAGAAATGTAGAATGAATTACCAACACTAGAGCACTGGTTTCCAGATTCAGTGACTATCCCACTGAGAGAAAGAGATTTTGCTATTTAATGTCATATCTACTGAGTTGCTGTTTTGCTAATGTGTGAAGACTAGCACTGTAACATATACTGTCTGGGCTTTGCAAACAGCTATTTCAAAATATAACACAGAGACAGGAATTTCTCTGATCAAAGAGCTAGAAAAATATATTCTGCAGCTGCTCTTCCCCCTCCACCATACACATAACCCTTAAAGCTGAGGATGGGGGAGGCTAGAAATACCAGTAAAGGCTATCAAAGGCATGACTGTCATCAAATGCCTATGAGAAGAATGCTTAGATGTTATGAACAGAAACATTATAATAATAGAGTGAAGTGTGTGCATACAGCCATGTAAGATGATTAACTACACTTTATGAAAGAAGTCAACATTCCAATGAAAATAATTGCATAGAGTGTTTTGGACAGATGAAAAAATACCAAAAAGAGAAGTGCTTGGTTAAATCTCAAGATTTGGCCATTCCCAGCCATAAACCCAAAGACTGATATTTTCTACTGGTTATCTTTTAATATCTAAGTTCTAATTCCATGACACATTTAAATTGTTGCAGATAGTTATGTTCCCTGTGTAGTGCAGAAATCCATTACAGCTGCATCCACATTAGTAAACTGTGCCTGGGAATATTGCTAGGCACTGAGGCCAGCTGGCACAGAATAGCTGGTGTCTGTGCTAGCAAACTGCCCTGGCTGCCAAACAAACTGCACATTGGGAATCATCTCTGGACATTGTAACCACCGAGCCATGCCCAGGAGTTATTCAGGGAGAACGTCAGAGCCCCGAGCAAGAGTGCTAATTAAAACAAGCCAGAATCTGGCCAGGGAATAACCTGTCAGTTTGCTTGCACAGGTCATCATGGTCCGGTGACACAGAGTGTTCTGAACATGCCTGAATTTCCCAGTGTGGAAGTGGATGGGCTGTGAATGTCAAGGCTGCTAGAGCCCTGAACTCCAAAACCTTTTCCAGTTGAACTTAGGATATTTCTGTCATTGTGTTCCCTGGCTGCTTCCAAGAGTGTGTTCTATTCTGTGACATCCAACCATGCCCTTCAAGTAATTCACATAGCCATGGAGCAGCGGGACCTGGCCTCAGTCCCAAAACCAACAGTAGGTTTCTTCACTTATCAGCTAATCTATGCCAGCCTCTCTCACACAGAGAGGCTGTGACTTGTCTCTTACAAACCACTCTGTGCACCTTTTGCTCTCCCTAGTCAGCAAAGTAATTATGTGTAAAAGCTGCTGTCTGAGATCCTTCAGTTCTGGCTGTCTCTTGGAAGCAAGAAAAGATGTTTCTAGGCCATCTGTTGTCATCATTTCTGGGGTTTATATAGTGCTTCAGCTTACTGTACTCCTCATATCAGTGGTTTAGGATCCACTGTAAATTATCTTTCAGAATAATCCTTTTGACTTACCAGGTTAAAGGTGTTGATTTCAGACACCACCCTTTTATGTCAGTGCCAGATATTAATTCTGCTAACTCTAAGTGCTTATTTGTTAGCGGGAGACTTATTTGGATTAGTCCATTAATGCAAAGTGGACAGTTATTAAGGGAGGTAAACTTGAATAACCTGTAGCAAGGAATAATATTGTAGAATCCGTGGGGCAGAGATCTTAAACAGGACACCTGTGAGGCACTTCCTTCTACTGACTGCCTAGGAAGTGTAAGCACTTAGTTTAAGAGGCCTGCTTTATTAGGGAAATGTTAGGTGTCAAAAAAAAAAAAAAGGAATTTCCTTCCCATAATGCTTTTAATAATATCTCTTAAAATAAAATAATCAAATCTCTAACCTATTAGAGCCAGAAGTAGTAAATACACGTTAGCAATATTGCATCTCAAAATAACCATGATTTTAAGAGTTGTAGCTGAAGATTAAAAATACCAAGGTCCAATAACCATCTTGCAAAATTCTTTACCCAGCTTCAACACTTGCAACCTCTGTGCTCTCAGTTACAGAATGGTGATTTTATATGTCACAAATTAAATTCCACAAATGTGTGTCCACCTTGATTCATGAACGTACTAGGGCAGGAGAGCATGAAATAAAATCCTTTCAGAACTAGCCTTCCTAAAATTTGGCAGTACTCTACCACAGTGCAGAGGAGTGTACTTATTACTCAAGTGTTCATGACTTGCATGTTGGAATGAGCTGCTTTATCATGTAGATAGAAATGCTTCTGTGGGCTAAGGAGATTAAATGTCTTTCTGAATTGTGCTTGAACTGTGCTCTTCTAATAAGGCAGGGTTCACTGAATCATTCAACAGAAATCAGAATACTTTCCAGAGCATTCTCTGGACTCTTTTTTCTTTTCCCCAGCAACAAAAGGAAAGACACACAAATACCCTTGCTGCACACTGGTAGGCTTATAAAGCCTCTCTGCAGGGACACATAATAGCTTATGTAGCCTCAGGAAGAAGAAAAGAGAAAAACAAAATTAAAATACTGGAAAATAAGATTGCCCAGGCCTTGCCAGAAAACCAACTAAATAAAACTGTTGAAAAACAAAACATAACCCTTTTAGAACTAGCAAATAGGATACTGTATATGAGAGCCAAGTGACTGGGTACTTTATTCACAGGATCCAATAACAAACTGAATTATTACAATGAAGGCAGGACAGTCCTGGAGTCTTATATAGGAGAGAAGCCAACTCTGAAGGAATTTCCTACTTAGCATGTTAACCAATGAAGCAGTCCTTTAAAGACTTATGTTCCCATCATTGTTAATTATCACAGTTAAAAATGTTCCTTTACTTCTGAGCCTCATGATTAACTTTGTTAATTTTCTAGCCAACATATGCAAAATTGTCAGTTTTCCAGACCTCTGAAGAAATAAGGGTGTATATTACAGTCACAGCTGTGTGGTGGCAAAAATTACCCTGATCTGAATTATTTCTTAATCACTAATCTGAAAAATATGTCTCAAAAATTAAAGAGTGGCTGTACAGGAGTAGCTGGGTTCAAAACCCTGGCCAGCCATCACATCTCAGCAGGAAAGGTTCACAGGAGATGGGGCACATTCCTCAAGCATGCCATAACCCAGCAGAGCTCAGAGCTACTGATACAGGCAGAGAGGTGTTTGCTTTTACAGATGAATTGTTTGTGTAAAATTAGGCTAAATTATTGGTAAAATAATACACAGAGATCAATGGAGTTCGATAATTGCTTGATCAATATTTGCATTTGAAGACATGTCAAGCGTTGAAAATTTGCCTGGTATTCTTAGTATCAATAATTTAAATGCTTTACTAGTAGACCAAAAGAAAATTTAGTATTCTCTTGTGATGGATTTCTTTTTCAGTAAAAAGAAAATCCATTTGGCTTATTAAAGCAAAAATGGATCTCAGGATTTAAGGCTTTGAAGAAAGACTTTTTCTCCTTGATAGTGTATAGGAAAGAAAGTTTTTTTGTAATTTCTTTTTTAAAAAAAGGAAAAGCTAGCACATCAGATATGTCAACAATTAAATTTCATCTTGACTGTATGAACTCTTGCAAGTGTAAGAGAGATGCTACCTCTGCTCCAAGTTTCTACTTATTACATGTAAATGAAAATTGCTTTCTGGACAAAATAAGCAATCCAGGGTACTTGGTTTTGGTTGTCATTGTTTTTAGAAATGGAGGAGGGAGAGTGAGAAAAAAAATCCCAGTAAACTTTTAAAGTGTATTATTTTCCACTCCATGGCAAATTGATCTCTGAACCTCAGAGATTTTTTTCAGTAGAATAAAGATTTATGCAAAGTCAAAATAAATATATTATTTACAAGTAGATAATGATAACATCTTCCTCCTCAAAACCTTTTCTAAGCAAATTCAGGTTTTCAGCCTGCATTAAAAGCACCTCTGTAGAAAATAATTGGTGTGTAAAATAGATCAGAATCCTGATGCTGCCTCTGTCTGTTTCTATTATGTCAGTAGTTATTTTGCCACTTTTTCAGACAGCATGATGTAAGCAGCCAAGCTACAGATAATTACTGTAAGTTGTCCCAGACTAGCTCAGTTACGGTGATGCCAGCTTTAGGTAAGTAGTGCAAGATGTAGACAGTAAGTGTGTGCATTCTAGGTAAAACTTTTCTGAATAAACCAAATTATTATGACAGGTATAATTTAAATATGTGTTAGCATTTTTAGAAAAGTACACAGAGTACAGAAAGAGTTGGAAAGAAAAAATTGCTTCTTAAAGGTTTGTAATGCCCTGATCTGTTCAGCAGGTTTAGGGAAACAGGGCAGTGCACAGGAGAAAGAAAAAAATTCTCAGGAGGTTCAAAACAACTTCTACTTGCAAACTTTGGAACATTTCAATAGAATAGGGCCCTCCCCTAGGTGAGCTTCTGCTAATTTCAGCACCAAATCTCCCACCTGCACTTTACACAGAGCCAGAAGGTTCCCAGCAGCCCATGCAGTCAGACACTCCTGTTACCATACAGGTCAGGGGCTCTTGTTCCTCCAGTCTCCTGCAAGGCTGTAATGTCTCAATGAAAACAGAAATACAGGCTTTTACACTGTTTGTTGGATCAGCATGAGGAGATTTCAACTTATTTGCATAATTGCTTTATAGATCTGGAGACTCGACGGCCAGGATATGGAATCTCAATGAAAACAGCAACAGCGGTTCCACTCAGCTAGTTTTGAGACACTGCATAAGAGAAGGAGGACATGATGTCCCCAGCAATAAGGATGTGACTTCATTGGACTGGAATGTAAGCTAACTTCTAAGACTGTGCATGGTTTTTTAACTGTCTAAATTTAATTCCAAGGCAGTTACAGTTGCTGCTCCACATCTTTCATATCAGAGGTGACCAGAAGCTCTGTCCTAACCTACTGACCTCTTGTTCAAGTACTTGTAATAGACTGAACTTTCTCCTACAGGCTGTAATTTTCCAGGACTGTTGCCATCTTCAAGCTTAACAATGATATATTTATATCTCTATTTTAGGAGCATGGGTAAGAATAAACTTAGTTAGCTTTAACAACAAAGATTAAACAAGCAGTCTGTGTAATACTGAAGCCTCATTAATAATGTATTTGCATCTCATAGTTACTTTATTTTGGCTTGTAAGGAGATAAAAGCACCAGTGAAGCTTTTTCTGAGGTTGGACTCTGCAGATCCTCTCGTTTGAATTGTGCTGTGCATAGCAAAATGTGTTTCTTTGTTTTCTTTGTCTTGATAGGAGCATGTGTAGTTATTCTATTCTTACCTATCCACCTTCTGGATGAAGCTGTCTTGCCTGATCCCTTTTTTACTTTCATCCTTCAAAACCTCCTGTCTTAGATAATGTGCTCCTGCACAGAGATTACTGAAGTGAGCAAAGAGGACAGGTATTGTTGAGAATCCCCAGTGCCTGGGCAGTGTCTTTGGGCAGCTCTAAGGCTGCTTCATGTCTCATTTTTACCAAAAGAACTTACAAGACCCTGCAGGAACTTTAATTACTTTGAGATATTTTTCATTCTATCTGTTTTGCTGATGTTAGTACAGAGTGATCACATTAGTCTTGTTTTCATAGGAAAATAGATTAATTAAGTAAACGTACAGTCTCAGTTGCTGGCCAGAGACCAAGTTTCGATTAATCTTTACTGCAGTATTGTCCTTCAGGTGAAGTAGGTGCTTCATAAAGTAGAAGATAAGGCCACTGCACAAGTCATCTTTCCCCTGTGTATTTTATACTTGCACAGTGGAAGAAGTTGGTGAATAGTACAGAAAGTAGAGGTAGGTCAAGGAAGCAAATAGAACTTAAGCTTATGTTCATTATTTGTTTCCTGTGGATATTAGAGCGAAGAAAAAACAGTTGTGAAAAAATTAATCAAGGAGTAAGAAAAGAGAAATTGAAAGAGGAAAACATGCAATGAGTGGAGAACCATTAGGAGAAACTTTGTCCGAAACATGGGACATCCTATAGTATTTCCTGTAGTAGTTCCTTACCTTCCAGTTCCTTACCTTACCTCCATGGGTACTTCACTTGCATTGTGCTAGTACTTAAGGTAGGGAAATGTTCCTAATTTAAATACTTCAACTGCTTCTAACTTACTTTGAATTTCCCAAAGAATGTGGATTACCACCAGCAAATTTGGATAAACTGTGCATCTAAGTTCCTGAGCTTTTCTTTTTCTCTTTTTGTCCTTTATCACCTTTCTTCTCATCACTGGTCCAGAGAAGTATACATCACAGTGAGCTTCACTTCGGTTTTGATATTTCCCCCCCTACCTTATTATATATGTGAATTAAATCTACAACTGCTCTGAGTTAGTATTTTTGGGGGTTGGAGTGGGCATATGTTTTAAAGGATTATTTCATGCCTTTTCCTAATTTTCTGTTCATCAAACTAGAAATGCCATCTGCCTTCATTGTTTATTTAGAACCACAATATTAATCATATTTCCCTGTGAAATTTTCACACTCTTGGTACTGAATTAGTTCTTCTCTGGATTATCTGACTTACATCATATAAAGGTTATAAGGAAGGTTATTTTTGGAGGTCATATTCAGATCATGCCCTTTGATACCATGGGTAGGATTCATCTCCTGTAGATTTAACCAAATAAACTAGTCCTCTAGACTCACCTTAAGTCAGCAGAAAGAGAAACAGCAGAAACATACCTTCATGTTGGGTTGGGCATAATCTAAAGCAAATAAGTTAGTGAATTACACATCAGAGTTGTAGTTCCATGATGCTGTTAGTTAGGGAGGGAGATTAGATGGCACTCTTAAACTGACTCCTAACTTCTGCATGTCTGGAGATAAACAGGATGAATCTCACTCTTAATCCAGGTTCTGAAATGTTGAAAGAATAAATACCCTCCTTCAACAGTGTCCATTCCACCAGATGGCAGTCAAATTCTGTTTGAATTATTCTCATTTTGGCCTAATCGCACCAGCATCACTGGCTGAACAGGACATATCCTTCTGTGAAGGGTTCCTTCCAGAATACATGTAACTTGCTGATTAGATTCATGGCCTTTTTTCCTCCTAATTGGGACCCACAAATCCAGCTTTTCTCAGGCTAGCCATGGTACTGTGCCTGTGAGCACATGTAGGAGTCTGTGTTCAGACAAGCAGAAAGCAGTTCCTCAGTGGTAGATACATTTGAGATGTTCACCCTGTGGCTTAGGGCCTTCTTTCAAGTAGAGTTGCCTGAGTTTCACTGAACTGGGATTTAGTCTGAGTTTCGGTCATCTGTTGATGTTTTATAGGTCATTTATGTCTAAGAAGTAATATCTGTAACTGGAAGAAGCCCATAAAACATCTTATATCTTGTTTTCTTTTTCTAATCTTTTTGATTAAATGGCTCATATTGGTATAGTTCAGTATTTCACTGTATGTTAGAGCATTTTATTTCCTCTGTACTGTCTGAAGTAATAACCTTTAGTTCAAATCATAGCATAATCTGTCTCAATGAGTGGACTCAGAATTCCCATAAATCACAATTAGCAAACCTTTAAAAAGAAAGAAAAAGGTTGGTTGAAACAGATTTTATCTCATATCCACCTTTGCTATTTATATGTATTCCAACAGAGTGATGGAACACTATTAGCTACAGGCTCATACGATGGTTTTGCAAGAATATGGACAGAAGATGGTAAGTCAAACATTTATTGTTCTTAAGCATCAAACAGCAGTGAGCTGTAATTTGACCAATTTGTAAAGAAATTGTAATAATAACCTGTTCTTTGTTCCAGGTAACCTTGCAAGCACCTTAGGTCAACATAAAGGTCCAATATTTGCCCTGAAATGGAACAAAAAGGGGAATTATATTTTAAGTGCTGGTGTTGATAAAGTGAGTATTAAAAATACATATTCTAGCATATAAGTATGCTGATGAGTGAGTTTGTGCTACTGAATTCCTTAAGATTATTTTCTTCTTCTCCAGGCATCCTGGAGAGTTTACATTTCTTTAATATATTTTAGTGCATGTTGATTACAATTTTGAGGCTGCATAAATGTATACTATTTTCATAGAAAATACTTAACTTAAAAAAAATTGTGTAAAATTGCATCTTAAGTATGTCTCTGTTAAGAAAGGAGCAGCTTCTAGTATTTATATTTGTAGTTTTATCAGCTAACTATTTATGGGAAGAAAGTGATCTTAAAGATATCACACCTTTTAGCTCATCTGATTGTTGAAACACTCTTATTTGAATAAAATATATTTGGCTTCCTCTGGAAATATGCAAAAAAATATGGTTCTGAACTGAAAATCAAGCAAAACATAGTAGTTAAAGTTCAGTGCATATTAGAGATTAAAATGAACAGATGACTGATGATCCATTAAAACTGAAACTGGAAAGTACACAGCATTCATCTTGCCTAACTTTCAGTGTCTAAAAATTAGATGCATGTGTTGTCCTTGGCTTCCTTTATAAAATTCAGAGAGAAAAATGGCACTTCCAAGGCCTGTGTTCCAGTGAGATGCACTGACAGTGATTCTCTCCAGCAGCTGGCAGAGGCAGTCTAGCTGAGGTTTGTACATTTGTAAGCTCAGTGAATCCCTATATTTTCATCTCCTTGTGAAAATGGAAACTTATTACCTTTAATACTGGTTTATATTCAGCTACACTGGTCTCCCCATGGTAATTCCATTACTCAGGCAAATTTACATTCTCAGTAAAAGCAGGTGGTGCATTATCAGCAAAATAATGTATCCTTAATTTATTTTCTGGAAGTATATACTCCCAATAAATTGAGAATTCACTCAGAAGGTGGTACTGAGCTCTGCAGGGGACACACTCACCTGTGCTGTGAGTATGGATTAAACCTGTAGTGAGCCAATTACACCTGAGTCTGTCCCACCTCAGTGGCAAGATGTGTTGTGTACTCTACTCAGAGTAGAATTCGACTTGCACCTTTTGAAAAGGGAAAAAGCGTTCCTTAAAGATCATAGATGAAACATTTTTTAATGTTTATTAAAAATGTATAGTGTTGTCTTCTAGTGCTATTCAGAGAGAATATGCCCATTCTTCATAATTATTTTGCTTCTTCTGTAGGCATGATACTTCTTTATCTACAGTTAGATTATTATTCTGTAATACCTGGAAGCAATTCCTGGTTTTCCCACTGTTTAGCACACAAGGCTCTCTGTAGTCATTAGTTTTATCAGTTCATCATTTAGAATTGCTACTTAGTGAGAGTGCTCTTTGGTTTTTTTTTCTCTGAGCTGAACAGTCACTAATCTTTTTTTCCCTTTTTTTGGATACAGACAACAATAATTTGGGATGCTCACACGGGAGAAGCTAAACAGCAATTTCCTTTCCATTCAGGTACTTCTTGCATAACTCTTGTTAGGAAAATGAAAAGCAGTTTTTAATTCTGTTAATTCTATCCATATCTGTCAGAGAAAAGTTTCAGTCAAGTTTTTTTGTGCTTTAACTATCCTGACTATCACAGCTTGTGGGTTTATTCTCATTTCAGAAAGACACAGTTCTGTGAGAATCAGCTTTGAAAGTCAAACTGATTTTAGGAGAGGGTTCATACCGCAGCCATGTCTACCTAACTGAGCAGTCCTGTTGTTATCTATGTGCTTGAATAGTACCCAGTGGTGATTCATGAAGAGAACTTTCAATGGAGGTGTCTAGGATCTTTTCCATTTTCTCTGCTCCTGTCTCAATGAAGCTGATTTGAGGCAGAAGCAGGCAGATCTCTCATGCACCTTGCATTCACCACTGCACTCACGAAGGTCATCAGAATTTCTTAACTTTTAATTTTAACTTGAAGTTCTTTGGTGTTTGATTTCTCTGATTATTGGAAATCAATTGCCAGCTTGAGTTTCCAAACCTTGCTGCACCGAAACACTGCCTGGATAGTTACTTGTAGATCTGTTTCAAGAAGACAGGAGTTGTCACAGATATTAAATGATCTTGAATAACAGACAGCCATTGTCATAATCTGAAATTCACCTGAGACAAGACTTTTAACATGATGGCTGAATTCATGATCCGAAGTGGCTGCGTTGCCATAGTGAAGAATTTTAAGGGGTATAGTAAAGCTGAGTTTAAAATCATAAGAATATTCTGGATTCTGTTGCTAGGGGTGTTCATCTTCCTACTTCACTGTAACTAATCCATTTTTAAATACAACAACCTTTCACAAGGTTCTTAATGGTGTTTAAAAACATATTTTGATACTAATTTTAAAACATTATTTTGCACGTGCTTTTCAACTCAAACTGTTCTTATTCTCACATTTACACTAATGTGAATAATATGCAGTAGCAATCTAAATGGTTATTCAGCAGTAGACAAAAGGTATGTCCATGGACACAGCAAATCCATACTCTGCATTTTTGTCACTCATCTCCTCATTTATTAGTGTAGCTGTCAGTTTAGAGGAGTTGGTGTCTGCTGACAGATTTTCTCACTGTGGAATCTATTTATCTACCGTAACTGTTCCATAGCAGCAAACTGCACATAGAGTGATTTAGTTAATGAGACTTTTAATACTCTGATCCCCAACTAGTAATCTAAATAGCTGTGGATTCAGAGCTTGGTTGCCCCTTCAGAATCATATTCACTGACATGTAAGCTGTCTTAGTAGTGATGTGCATCAAGGACAAATCACCTTTTTAGCAAGTTGAAAACTCAGCTATATCTACCAATGCAATATGTCCATGTGCATTAAAAGATTTTTTTAAAAATTCTTACGGCACATGCTGTTTGTCTTTGGAACATGAGACACAACTTTAGGGTAGATGTGGATAAGCTAATATTTTTAATTTTTTATTTCACTATTTCATATATGTTTTCATTGGGAAGTAAAGCAGTTATTAAGGAAATGCTGTTAAGGAAATTTTTGATAGGAGAAAGCATATATCCTTCAAAACCTTAAAATCAGCCTGACTCTCTACTCACTTTTTTCTCACATGTCTAAAGTCACAAAGACCTCACCTTGTCCTCTTTGCATCTCCAGGACAAACTAACAGCAAATTCCTTTCCATATCTGGGATCTGAAAACCTTGTCTACACTAGGATTAAAGGTGGCATTTTAACAATTAAAAGTCTAGTCTAGGCAGGGTACACTTCCTTTAAAACATACTTCTTTGAAGTCTGGAGGTAGTTGGCCTGGGAATAACATAGGTTTTTTTTACTCTTTGCTTCTTTACAACTGGTTTAAACCACATGGACAAAGCTGTCATGTTAAAATACATAAGGAAAAGTTCTTTGTCTGGATGTTGATGGCCTCCATGTCACTGGTGTTCCCATGTTATTTTTAAGGGTTTTTGGTCAAAATAGTAACTATGCAGAGAAGTAACTTCTAGGGTTTCATTATTTTTTGCAAAACTATGATTCACCATAGGGCATTTGATCAAAATACATATTCACAAAACTTATTTATTTTAAAAGGAGCTAAATATAATCCATTTTTGACATCTACTGATAGATACAGACTAATAGCTATGCTTGCAGGAACAAGTTGTCATATTGACACCCAAAGAGGTGTTTGTATGGCCCAGTTTTAACCATCTAGTTGTGTAATGACAGGACAAGGAGTGAATGGATTCAAACTGAAAGACAGAAGAAGGTTTAGTTTAGATATCAGGAAGTAAATCTTTACTGTGAGAGTGGTGAGACACTGGACCAGGCTGCCCAGAGAAGCCCAGGTTGGATGGAGCTCTGAGCAATCTGGTCTAGTAAAAGGTGTCCTTGCCCATGGCAGGGGGGCTGGAACTAGGTGTTCTTTAAGGTCCCGTCCAGCCTAACCCATTCTGTGATTCTGTGATCTAAGTGCTCTGAATCACACTTAAATTTCTTCTGAAAAAGCCTAAATTAATGGGTAATTATTGTAACACTTTTATTTTTGGTTTTTATTTTATCTGCATTTTTTAATGATTTGTTACTTATTTTATTATATTATGATACTCTAATTTTTTTATGCAATTGGGTGGTATCCTGTGGTTTTGGAAATACTTTGGCAATTTGATTATTTGCATCAAGAACCATGTTTGGTTGGTTGATTTTTTCAAACCTTTTTATGTAGTTACTTATCCAGTAAACATATGATTGAGTACACCAATAAATAAATCAGTATTAATTATCAGCACTTTATGATTCAAATTATGCTGCAGTGTAAATTCATAGCTTTAGGTGCCAATAGCTCTCTGAAAATTAGATTTTGACTCATACATATCATACTAGGTAGCCCTGAAGGCATATTGCTATTAATGATTATATTTTTTGTTTGCTTTGAAATAGTAAAACAAAGCTTGCAGCATAGAAAGAAAGACAAACAAGCATTTAAAGAAAGACCTCTTATTGTTTCCTGATCCTCATTCATGTTCATTGGAAAATTCAAAAGTAGTCTGCCTTTCTCACATGAAATTCATTTATATTTCTGCAAGGTCGTAATTCTTTTTCTGTCATACAGAATTATTGAGCTTTTTTGTTAATACTGAAAAAAGTAATGTCTATGAAACAATGCCAGCCTTTCATCCTCATTTAGAGAGCTACCTGATGATTCAGAAGGTGATATGGATCCATTTTGTTTTGCAGTTCATAAAAATTATATAGAAAAAACATATTTAAATGTAACAGACTTGTCAGAACAGATATCTTTTAACCTCTCTGTTACTGAAGTATCTTTCTAAACACATTTGAGTAAGGAATTTCTTGGTTGCATTTTAAATGATAAATTTGCATTGTATCTTTGCCAGGAAGAGATTGAACTTTGTTTCCTATATGCTGGTCTCATTCTAGCACACTTGCTTCTCACAGGAGGGTGCTGAGGATGAAGATTTCTACATTTTAGCAAGTCTTATGTCATCCTCTGGAGGGCAGCTAAACTCTATCCTGAGGGAAAGAGCCCAAGCAGCAGTCATAGAAACACAAGCAAGCTGTTTGTCAGGAGCTCCCTCCTGCTCCTGCTTGCAGTCTGCAGTGACATGCTGGAAGAGTTGTTCAGGGATATTTTTTTTCCCATTCTTTTTTGAAAAGTGTGTGTGTGTGTGTGTGTGTTGCACACAGGCACTACTTACATGCTCACGTGCTCTCTGTGCACAGAGTTCTGTTAGTTCAGTGCTAGTTAATGCCAAAGCCTCTACAGAAACTCTTCCTCTCATTTCAGATGAGGCTGAACAATGCAATGCACCTGCCTAAAACCAGTCCCCAAGCAAATTAAACTGAATTTTAGTATTATTAATCCATGTGCCTGCACAGAATGATAGATTTGTATCCAAGGTTGCATAAAGCTCTAGTGCAAAGGGATACAGCCACCTGCTCCTCCACCTTCCCGTGTGCTGTGTCTGGCATTCACAGGAACGTGCTTGTCTAACCCAGATGAAATTATCCACGTTTTTCCTGGGTTAGTTTTCTTTCAGTTTCTTCACTGAACTGGGTTACAGAAGGGTGGATGCTAGACATAACCCATGATCTGTGTAGCTGGGAGCAGAGAGGGTGGAAGGTAGTGCTTTGCCCTGTTATGTCAGCTAACCCAAAAGATTCTCGTAAGAGATGCCATACAAAGTATCCAGATTATCCACTGGAACACAAAAAATAATTTGTGCCCTTCAGACAGTCCCTATCAGCCCTATAACTGGCAGCAGGTGACAGACCAAGAACTAGCCAAAAACTTGTTTTATCCAGATAGGTGATGGGAGGAAAATCATTTGGGATAGCTGTTTCTTTGTCATGATCCCTGATATTCCTTCTGTTGTTTGTATTTACAGCTCCTGCTCTGGATGTAGACTGGCAGAACAACACTACTTTTGCCTCCTGCAGTACTGACATGTGCATCCATGTATGCAGACTTGGCTGTGATCGTCCTGTTAAAACCTTTCAAGGACACACAGTAAGTTTAAGAAATCCAAAATGTTAGTGATAAAGTCACAGCAATATGTTACAATGATGGCAGATGTGTTTGCAGGGTATGTTCTAGCAGCAAAGGTGTTACACCCCATTGTTTCCCTAAAAGTATATTCCTTGGGAGTGAGTGATTCACTGCCTGTGAGAAGGGATAAAATGTTCTATATCACCATAGGAGGCAACACCTCCAGCTTAAACAGTGAGAGTGTTTCTGTGGAGCATGAGCTGCAGACTGAAGGCACATTCATAAATAAGATTCTGTTTTCTGCTGGCTTAATTTCCTTTTCTAAATGAGAGCTATGAATAAGGAGAGAACAGTTTACCTCCAGCCATTGTTCAGTTTTAGAATCAATTTAATCTAATAAGATATATTAAAGTTGTATTTCCCCACTCTTTTCTTGGTAGTATTTAGTGACTGTCAGTGGATTACTTTTCCTAGGTTTCACTTGTGAGAAAAACTGTCATCATTTATTGACCCATAATTTAAATGTTAGCTTCCAGAATTTGCTATCTCCCCACTGAGGAAAAACTGTGCATTTGTAGACCTTTATCTTAGTCTATGGTTAAACTGATATTTCATGACAGGTTGTACATTCCTAACAATAGACTGGTGCTTTTTATGGTTATATGAAATGGACCGTTTTGTACATGATCCAAATTTTCACTTCAAGTATGTCTATACTTGCTTTTAATTATTACTGAAATGTGTAAAATATATAAAGCAAAATTTAAATCTTTTCCAGGATTGTTTTCACTGACACCCTGGACCAATTTAAATTTTTAGGAAAACAGTCTTTCCCTTTTTTACTTTTTTTCTCTTTACCTATAGCCATGGAAGAGCATGGTAAACTTACTCATTATCAAGGGGATACACTAGGCTTAGTTAATTACAAAGTGCTAGAAAGACTGATAGAGAAAGAATCCTAAACTGTTTAATATCATGGAATTCATTTGCACATAAACCTCTCTTTAGAGAGACCAGCATTGTTGTAGAGCTACAAAATGAAAAATTATCAAGTCCACAAAACTTCACACCTCACCGGTATCAGTATTTTCTGTTGAAAACTTGTATCACCAAGTCTACAGAACATTAATGAAATAAAAGCCACGTTCTAAAAAGAAGCTAATGCTGTATCATCAATCTGCCTGGGTTTATTTGAATCCTAGGATATGAGAAAAGGATAGGAGTAACTTCGTGCTAGAACATGCATCAGAAGATTGTTTGTGTGTATTGTTCACAAGCACAGGTTGGTTCCACTCTGAAATGCCACTTAAGTAGGATGCTGGGGAGGCAGCACTGCTTTTGTTCACCCCTAAAAGCACCATCACTGTAACTTGTGGGTGAACTTGCTCGATGCATAAATCTTGAGTGCCCTCTGCTGAGTGCCCAGTACAATGCAGTAACTGGAATATTTGCTTAATAAAATCACTCTTGCTTTCAGAACGAGGTGAATGCAATCAAATGGGACCCATCTGGCATGCTACTAGCATCTTGCTCCGATGACATGACATTAAAGGTAAAACCATTTCCATTCCTGTCGTTCAAAAACTAAGGACAAAAAATTATGTCTCTTTTTCAGTCTTCTCCATAATGATGGTACTGTATCACTTCAAACTCTGCATGAACAATAGTTTCCATTTTGTCCCATATTTCTTGAAGCAAATCTGAAAGATTGAAGACAGGGAAGCGAACACTGGGAAAAGTGAGGCATACTATCCAAAAAAGTGTTATGTGACTGATATGCCATTGTCAGAAAAACATAATCGTTTAAGTACAGATAATATAGAACTTCAGCAGCCCAAAACCCCTTCTTATTTTTCTTTTCAAGCCTCATCAAATGAATGCTGTCTGTATAGGAATAGCTGTATTTTGTTATAGCAAAGCCCTCTTGCTGGACTGTTGATTTATGCTGGTTCCTTGAAGAAAGCAAATATCCCAGGAAGGATTTGGTTTTGTGGATAGAATTGTACCAGTAATAGTTTCCTTGCAGTATGATTGTGTTAATTAAGACTCAAATATCTTTGCACTGCTGATTGACACTGCTGAAGCTTGGGATGTTTCTAGCATGAAACTGAGACAGCAGCAGAATTTGCAGATAAGAGCTAAGTGAATGTCAATGTTATGAATATTTCCTCTTATAGCTAGACTGATTTCTGCTCTGTCTTTGCCACATACCCACTGAGGTTTTCATCATTCTGTATTCCAGATGTGTTATTGCAGGGCAGTGACAGAGCTGGAAATTTACAGAAGATGAGGGCAAAAGGGAGCACCTTAGCTGTCTTAGCTGCATATTTGTTCTTGCTGTGCTTAAACATCCTGACCCAGTGGTAGCACATCTTTTTGGTGCCCAGTTGCATGCTGTGTTTTAAAAACCACCATGGTTCAGTGCTGCTATTACCAGTTCAAATTCCTGACCACTGAATTTGGCACAAGAGCTAGTGGCTATCCCTGGCCTCACCTGTTTATAAAAACCTGCAGTGGCAGAGACGGCAAATGCTCCGAATTAAGGCAATTATTCTTCTTCCTTTTCCTTTGTAAATCAGGCCTCTCCAATTTTTTTCTTCTCTATTTTTGGAATTCACAAGCTTTTCCTATGACATCTTGGACTGTGCTGCCTGTCAGCTTAGAACATGGCTGAGCTTTGTGTAGCATTTCCAAAAGCAGTCTCAGGTACACTGATGGGAATTCAGCATTAGAGCACATCATTCTCGTGGTGCTGACTTACAGCAACTGAGTTAAATCATTACTACATTTTTGGTACCTTTCTGAAACTGGCTGATTAAGTTTTTTTTCCCTGCAGTGAATTCCTTCATCTTACTTTCTCAGTTAGCTGAAGAAAAGAGGTACTAAACCACCTCTTTTGAGCATATTCTTCATCTTACACTGAAGTATTTGACCATGTAACACTGCAGAAACAGCTGACTGTCTTCCATCTTCTGTACTGTTAAAAACATGAGGGAGACAAATTGAGTTCAGGAGGAAAAGGAAAATTTTACTAGCAGAAGAGAAAATTACTGTGTTCTAAGTAGTTGCTGCAATTCTCATTCTTTAAAATTAACCTGAATAAAATTCAGGTTAAACTTCTTCGAACAGATCAACTTCTGTGTGAAAATAGTTACAGGCTCTTGAGGTACAGCAATTCTTTAGTTCTCATCTTATTATCTATTGATAGTACAGCGATTCTTTAGTTCTTATTAGCTATTGAATAAATACTATAAAATGTGTAACTCTTTCCCTTGTTGGAGTTATTTTAATGTGTGTGCCAAATTGCTGCATTACCAAATTTCATTTATGTGTATTCAGGTGAGTCAAGATCTCAAATAAACAAATCGTAAGAATAACATAGAACTGAAATAATTCAGCTGAGAAGAGATTAATAAGGTTACCATTTCCCCCCTTCATTATTTCTCTGATTCAGATATGGAGTATGAAGCAAGATACCTGTGTACATGATCTTCAGGCTCACAGCAAAGAGATTTACACTATCAAATGGAGCCCTACAGGACCAGGCACCAGCAACCCAAACTCCAACATCATGTTAGCAAGGTAAAAAATACACCTCTTTTTGTTGTCTGCCAAGAAGAAGGATCATCTTTCTGACATGTAACCCTACTGTCACTTTGCCATCAGTCTTCCTGCAGACAATTCCAATAAAAAGTATCTCTGTATGTAACTCAGGGGGATGGATACAAAGGGAAAGGATTCGTATTTTAAGAAAAAAGGGGAACAAAGAAAGAAAATTGAATTGTGGTATGTGACTTTTAAGCTGCATTGATAAAATGGTTGTAAATTTGACATTGCACTTTCACATCCAGCAGCGAGTTGTTAAGAGTGAAAATCTTGAGGCAGGTGCTCTCAAGATTCAGGCAGCTGGAATGGTTTCTAACTGGGATCATGCAGCTCACCTGGGCAGTTTGAGAAAATTTTTGTGGCCTTCTTAGCTAATAGAGAAAAGCTTAGCTAGTCTTTGAAGTTCCATTTGAAAATCTGTGCAAAATTCTTCTTTGAGCTTAGGAAATACATTTACTTGTGGAGTGCCAGTTGATGGTGATACTGTGGGTTTATCAGATCAGCTCATGGGGTGTGCAGTGTGGGGAGAAGTTATATTGAAACTGTTTTTTTTTTTTAATTTTACTTCTTTGTCTGGGAATGGACATGGAGGAACTTCACTTTCTTGGAGTTATTATTTTAATATTATTTTTAATGCAAATTATTTCCTTTGTCTTTCTCCAAGCCCACAGTTTGTGATTTAAATGGAATGTAGCAAAAAATATCACTGAAACAAAATAAAAATAATCACAATTCTAGATAATTATAAAATGCTAATTCTTTAAACAGGATGAATCTATTAGGAGTAAGATCTCTCAGGACCCATTTATTCTATTAATCACAATATATATTTGATCTTCCTGAATAACAGGAGGTAGAATGTCAAAAGTGAGGAGCTTGGCTTTCTTAGAGCTACATAGAGCACACGTAGATAGGTCCTAAGGGTCCTCATACAAGAATTCAGTTCCATAGCTGTAGTTCTTAAGATAAAAAAACATATAGGCTGTGGTATATTTTAGCTTTTCTGTTTGCAACATTATGTCTTGCTTAGCCAAGGGAAAACAAACCTGTGATATTCTCTAATCACATTTACAGTATCACAGTGCAAATTGATTAACACTCAAATTATTCCATTCTTATGTTTGAATGCTTCTTGCAGTGCTTCGTTTGATTCCACGGTTCGGCTGTGGGATGTTGACCGAGGAGTCTGCATCCATACCTTAACAAAGCATCAAGAGCCTGTCTACAGTGTAGCTTTTAGTCCTGATGGAAAGTATCTAGCCAGCGGGTCCTTTGACAAATGTGTCCATATATGGAATACTCAGGTACTGTTTTGCCTCATGTGAAGCACATCTGGTTTAGATGACACATTAATAGCAAAAGCTTAAATGGAAAATGTGTGTACCTAGGTCATGCATGACCTGCCTGCCGGGGTGAGCCTGATTGCATTGGCTGGCACAAATCCATGGCAGCTGAGTCACTCAGGTGCAGTGGGGTGACTGCCCAGAACAGTCTGCTTTGTATGCTAAAACAAGTAACATGCATGAAAATAGGTGCATTGTTTTGGGTCATCAGCTTTGTGAGGCAAAGCTGTAGGTTAGAAATAATGGATATTTTTATTTAGTTACATACTGAGTTCAGCTGTGAATCTGACGCTCCTGGCTTAGATTTTTGTGAAGAGGTGATGTAGTTACAAAAATGTACAGGCAGGGGACTGGTGATATTCTGAAGAAAACTGGGACATCATAGTTCCACAGGTTTAATTCTGGACACTGGTGCCTCACAACCTGAATTAGCAGCAAACTTTAGAGAATAACACATCAACCTAATGCTGCAAGCCTTTTACTGTTGCAGAGTTGACAAAAACAGATGTCTTGAGAGTCCTGCTGTTTCTGGAGGAGCCTGTTGCTCTTCATTACAGAGACCAGCTTCCTAACCAGTTTCTGTCACAATATGGAGGTGGCATAGCTGGTGATCTGAATAGCTCCCCCTTTTAATATAGTGCCAGGTGACTGAGAAAAAGAAGGGGAATTTCTGTATCCAATGTCTGCATGCTGTTTTGCTTTGTAGAGTGGAACTCTAGTACATAGCTACAGAGGCACCGGGGGCATCTTTGAAGTCTGCTGGAATGCTAGAGGAGACAAAGTGGGAGCAAGCGCATCAGACGGATCGGTAAGGACCAGCAAACATTGCAAAGGTTGGGGGGAGATTTCTTTTCTGGGGAGCATCAACAAAAGACAGGATGCTGTATTTGCCTCCTGGGGACAGAGCTGACGTCAGAGGCAGCTGAAGACACAAATAAGTGGCTCTGTGTAGTGTATTAAAAATGCTCCTGCTTTGAAAGGTTTTGAATACTAGGAGGTGGTGTTCCTGTTGGAAATGAAGAATGCTTGTGGAATAGGTGAATACTGCTGAAGATGAGAATGACTTTTAAATACTTATTTGACAAGAACAACAGTAGTGTTGTTTCTATCATTATCTGTCAGTTTTAATGAGGAGCATATCACAGCAGTCAACTCTGCAGCAAACAATTATCCTGGGGCTTTCAGAGTTTGATTCCACAGAAGAATATTCCTATTCCCTTGAATAAGAATAGCTAAAGGAGGAAATTTTCAGCATAAGACCCAAAGATTTTGTCATGTGGTAAAGGGGAAATACTGCTGTGGAGATGCTGATTATTCCTTACTGTTTTTTGCTGTTAATATTGCTTCAAAAAAAATTCAGTTGTAGTGTGATGAGCTTGTGTAGGACACACCTGGCTGGCTGGCTGGCATAACTGCTTTGGAGCAGTATTTTTCAACTGGTTTTAACAAAGGGAACACCTATGACATTTGAGCTTAGTTGTACCACCTCAGACAGTGCCATGCCTGGCTCCCAACAGCTGTTCCAAATGGGCACCTGTCTTCTGTCATGCCTGCCAAGCCTGCATCTGTTTTGGATATGTTTCAGAAGTGGATGTGGACAAGATATTTAGGAACTGAATAGATCCCATAATTTTACGGGATGTGCCACCAAAATGTTTATAAACAAATGAAAGAACAGCTAAATTTTAAATGTGTGGGTTTTGCTTGGGCTTTCTGCTATATCAGTTTGTTCCTTTACTTGTGTACCTTTAAACCAGTACTTGAGAGAGGCTGGTTTGAAACTGGGGAGTGTAACCCAGCTGGCTGGAGTACCTGTGTACAGGAATTCCACATCACCTTCACAAATGGTTCTTAACACGGGGTCCTCTCTCTGCAGGTTTGTGTTCTAGATCTGCGGAAGTAAAAGTGAAATGTTTTATAAGAAATTTCAAATGGACCAGCAGTGAATGTGTGGGGAGAAGCACTCTTCAAAACTATTCTTAACAGCTCCAGAACTGTACAAACTTGAACAAAGTTAGAGTGTACCATGAAACCGACTCTCCCTGGCCACAGGTGACTTGTATTTTGTCCGTAACCTTCATCAAGGAGTAAAAACACAGTCACTTCAGAGGGGGAGGGAATGGTTTCCACCTGGAACATTCAGCCTTGGAAGCATGAAGCCACCAGCTAGGCATTGCACTGTTTGGTTTGCATCTGAGAACTTGCTCTGATGGCTGGGGAAAAAAAAGCTGTGCCAAAAAAATTAATAAAAAAAAAAAAAAAAAAAAAACGAAAAGGAAAAAAAAAAGAAAAATGCTGTGATAAACCAAAAGGGAAAAAAAAATCCTCCTCCATGCGGTGTTGTATTTTTTCCTTCCAATTTGGACACTACAGTTGCTCTCCCAAAGGACGTTCAAAGACCAGTTTGTACTGATGAAATGCTCAACTTTGTAATCACAACACTTTCTATTTTCTAGACTACTTTTTTGTTCAGTGGTTTTTCTATCAGCTGGAATATTACAGCCTGGAGGATCCCAGGCTTAGGATGAAACTTTTGTTTTCCTTTTATTTCTCCCTTCCACTCCCAACTTTTTCCTTCCTTTTTTTTCTCCTCTTTCTTTTTGCCCCCATTTTTTTTTTCTTTTCCCTGTATGCCCATAGTAGATGCAGCCAGGTGGACATGACAATGAAAATTTTTGACAGACTGCTTCTCCTCTCTTCTATATATTCCTTTTTCTTTCTTTCTCTCCATTTAAAAGAAAAAAAAATCCTCCATGCTTCAGATCTTAGCGTCTCAAGGGCACTTTCAGCAAATTGTGTAATAAGTGCTTTATATAAGAATGCAGTGCTGGGGAAGATTTTTACAGGAGAAAGATGAATTTTAACAGAAAGAACCCAGTGTATTTTTGGAAAAAAAATATTTTTTATGTTAAACAGTTTTAAAAGCCTGAAATGGCCACAAAATGTAGACCAGTTGTGTAATTCAAGCAAAAAGAATGACACAGAGTCCAGGAAACATGAAAGGCGCAGTATCCTTTTTCTCTCCTCTTCTCAGAAAGTGCTGTATGAAAAAATGGTGTTTGATACAAGAAATACCAGTCCTTTACTAAAGTCCTTTTCCAGCAGCCAGCCATTTACATAGTCTCATTCCATTTTTTATGGCTGTTTGATGATGTAAACTTATTCAAGAGGTTCAGAAGCCTGAGACTATAAATATAGCATTCATTTTCTGTAGTCTATTTTTTGTTTGTTTTCAGTAACCAGGACAAAATGCTTGTGTATCTTCTTTCCTCTAGAGATAGTTCAGATTTTGACAGAATTGTGGCCTTGCTAAGGAGTGCTGTCTTCCACTATTCATTATTCCAGTCAGTCAGTCAGTGGGGTTTTACCACTGACTTAATGAGACCAGGTGAACTGAAATACATTGACTGTCACTGTTGAAGAATGGACTCTCACCAAACTCTTGTCCATCCATGGACCACACACACAAACAAGAAAGCTCTGCCTTTGCAGCAGGTGGTGCTGCTGTCACCGTGTGTGTGCTGCATCCTGTAGGGAAAGCTCTGGCTCTGCATTTGGAGGCTCACTGTCTGCCCAAACAGGTTTAGCCTCGAGGGTGTCCTCAGTGTGGTGCTCAGAAGACAATGAATTCATTGATAACATCGTCTGTAAGTTCTATCTCAGTGTGTAAACCACGGTAAAGTTGTGGGGGGTGAAATGATCAGAACAACAATGGAGAGTTCCAAAGCACCACCTATCCACGTTGGACAAGATTTCCTCACTGCAGCTGCGACAGCTGCGCAGATGCCAGCTGAAGATTGCATTGCTCTAATTGAGGAAATGACGAGTGAGAAGAAGGACACATAGGCTGAGTTTACTGAAAGTGCTGTAACTGTGAGGCAGCCTTGGGGTGGTGTCAGACATGACTTAGATCCTCAGAACTGGCTGAGTC
This sequence comes from Muscicapa striata striata, assembly GCA_030060385.1. Classification (NCBI taxonomy): domain Eukaryota; kingdom Metazoa; phylum Chordata; class Aves; order Passeriformes; family Muscicapidae; genus Muscicapa; species Muscicapa striata. The sequence continues at coordinate 494,515 of JAREIS010000031.1, forward strand.
ACACAGGTGTCCTCTCTACAGCCTAGGCTAGGATCTGTAGCAGAGAGTAAACGGGCCACGAACCTCTTAACATATGTACAATCTTCCTGCTCAAAGTCGCTGTAACACGGCATCTTCCGCTCGGTTTGACCACAGCTGCTGAAGGTCTGATTTGATCTGAGCAAATCCAGAGCCCTCGGGCTGAACTGATGGTGTGAGACCTGCTGAGCTCCAGGGCATCATAATGGAATTTGAACACCATCTTTGGAATTTTCTTCTCTGTATGCTTGCATCTGTAGAGATCTTAGTCCTAGTGGAACTAGACACTGCCAGCTTCAGCTGCATTTCTGAAAGATACGCCTTTGGAAAAGAGAAAAGAATGGAAAGAAGTAACTGCTAAAAGTGTTAGTCCTGAAATGAAAACAGTTATGTGGGATTTTGGTTACTAGTGATAGTTAGGCTTGTTTGCAATTTGTCTCAAATAATTGGATGCCAGGCAGTATCAAGGATTATTTTTGGTGTTAAATGCTTTTATGTGTTGGTTTTAGTTTTTTGCACCAAAAGCATGGCTGTAGATCACCATGTGGCACTCTCTTCTCATAACCACATGTACCTGCTAATTTAAAGTCACTACTTTTTTTTAAGAAAAAGAGGACTTGCTCAAAGAGTCTTGAACTTGAATACAAAGGTATTCATGTGGTTTTATGAAGCACGGTTTGGACAATGATTTGATTGCAGTCATGGCATCTAAACGGTTAAATTCCTACTCTGCTTTTTGGTGACATTTCTGAGAATAACATCAGAAGTTGCTGGTCTGTGGGAGGGCAGCACTGATGGGGCTCTGGCCTTGCCTCTGTCCCTTGAGTGACACCTGAATAGGCCAGAGCTCAGGATTTGAAGAGATTAATTTGCTCAATGCTGCGTGACTGGCTGGCTGCACAGCCCATGTTTCACAGTTGTTCCCAGGATAGCTACTGTAGATAACAGGGCAGCGTCCCTGACACCTGTTCCTTTTTTTCCATTTTTTAATTGTCAGAACACCACTTTTCTTGCCTATGTGGAGGTAAGAAGCCAAGAGAAACAAAATTTGAATATCAATTCATTTGCAAAACTCATATGTGAGAGAGGCTGCTGCTCCAGAAAGTTTTCTATGTGGACTTAAAGTTTTGTCTTTTGGATTTTTTTTTTGTTGTATGGACTTAAAGTTTTCTATATCAGACTTAAAAGCAGTGCATGTGAGGAGCTAAGAAAATTCACTTTTCTTACCTTCCACAAAATCCTAAATACTCGAAACTCCTGGAAGATGCTGTAGTAGATAGTTTTCAACTGAAATGAGAGCTGTTAAGGCAGGCAGGAGGTGCAAAGTAATCTCAGCCTAAGGATGTGGTTTCTTCAGGACACGGACAGTGGGGAGAGAGAGGCTTTTCCAGGCTGTAGTTCAAGGTGGATGTCTCAGCCTAGACCTGCAGCACTGTGCTCCTGGGAGCTCCTGGAGCTCTCCCTCCCCTGCAGCAGCAGCGCATTCCCCAGCTGGAAGAGCCTCTCTGTGACTCCCCTGCAATAGAACTGCACGAAGCAACAGCCCAGGGGACTTTGCAAGATTTCTTCCTAGAATTTTGTTTATAGTTCTTTGTAACAGAAGAGAAATGGAAAAACCTAAGTCACCAAACAGGATTGTGAAACCATCCAGAGACTTGCTGGATTTTTATTATTGCTGGCTGTCTGGAATTGGCCTGGAATTGAAAAAAACCAGTTTCTGAAAAACCACTATACTCTGTGGGTTAGAAGGATACTGAATCTTTTATGTAGAAAACACTGGGTCCCTTATGGGGCAATAAAGGGCCTGACTTACAGGGTTATACACACATTAACCCCATGCTACATCTTAGAAATTTCCTTTTAATTTGTTAAAAAAAAAAAAAAAGAAAAAAATAGCTAATTTTAGAGCCAAGTGAAGTGCACTTTGTCAAATGTAAGGGTCTGCTTTGTTTTTGGGTTTCTTTTTCTTTTTCCCTTTTTAATTTTTCTTCCTTCTTTTTTCCTCTTACTGCCTTTTTAAAAGATGTGGTTCTTTGTCAATTGCAGAAATGTTCTTTCAGCCACTCACTGAAATTCTGAATTCTGGCTTCTGCAGTTTTTATTGTCTGTGTCAGACTTGCAGCCAGACTTGGTTCTCATTTAAGCATTTCCCAGGTTCTGTTGGAACAGCATCAACCCTTATTTTGTTTCTCCCCCATCCACACTTTCTTCAAATTCACCTTGTGTATTGTAGCTCATTTGTTTTAAGGAGAGAATCAACAGATCATATTCAGTGTCTTGAATAAATTGCTATATTTTGATATTAGAGAATTCTGTGCGTGTTGTTCCTTTTTCTTTTCTGACTGTTTTGCATCCTGCGCATAAGAGCTGGGGTTGAGGGACTAAAATTGTGATGTGTTGTCACATTGTGGTGTCACAACTTAAGTCCTAATGTGGTGTCACTGACCTGTGGGTGTTCAAAGATCTTGACCATGGGTTCATAGGATTTTGTAATATACAGGGCATGGATGCTTTAGCCTCTGATTTTCTTTATCACAAATTACCACAAACACCACACAATTCACCATTAGCAAGTACTCCTATAATAAAGAAAGAAAAAAAAATACATATGTGTGTATATATATATATTTATATATAGCTATTACAAAGTAGTATCTGCAGCATTGGTATAGCAACAGTGATACAGCAACAATAAATTCATAGCAACAATCAAATATAGTGGCACTCAGTAGTAGCAATTAAGTGTGTATATATATAAATTACAGGTTGCAACTAAGCTATTACTACTGAAGCAAACTTGGCAGTAATACAACAGCAGATACACTTAGGATAGGTTAATTATGTGTGTAGTTTAGACACGAAGCTGTAGATCTCAGAAGGGGCCCAGCCATCCCAGAGATGGGAGGATCAAACAGGCCTTGAGCTGAGTGAGGGAACTGTAGAACAGGCAGGGTCTCCCTTCAGATGCAATCCATGTCATAGAGTTTGGAGTCAGCAAGGCTTCCCCAGCAATGGTCCCAGATTTTGCAGACCTGTGTAGGAAAAGGGCAAGGATGTGCAGTGCAGGAAGAGAGAGAGAAGCTGGTTAGGATAGAAAATAATTTCTCTATCATAGAGAGGGTACAGGACACCACCACTTCAAGCAGACAGTGGATGCAGTTAATTTCACCTGGAACACCCAACAGATCATTATTTCAGTTCTATTTTGGGACTTGTTGTGTTCTTGCAGTTGAAACAGCCAATGAAAGATACCAATGTGTTCTTTCAGGATGTTAGCCCCTTTTTCCAGACTTTTTTTCAGCTTTTCAGATGATGCTACTATTACAGTTCCTTGGACTTGCACTTCTGAGGGTGTCTCAGGATGTCTGTGGTACCTAGCTGCATTTCAGAAATGCTGGCTGTGCTTCTCAAGAATGCTTCTGGTCCCCAGGCTCACTGCTCCCAGGCTGGCTGGCAATTTCTCTCCCAGAATTTTGGCAGACTTCTCCCTTTGAGTACTTTTTCCCTTTGAACCAGGTTACCTTTATAGCTGCTCACATCACATGTTTACTGTTTGATTTTATTTCCTCCCATGCTGTTTTAATTGGACATTTATACAGCTGTTAAGGGACCAATTTGAATAGGATTGGGTTGAAGTACTTTTTAAAGTTTCCTGAAAAGGAAGTTTCTCCATATGAAATAAACTGGACTCTGGTTCTGATCAAGCTAAATTGTTAATTTTTCTTAAATCTAGCCAGGCTAAAATTCAACCTTGCTTGAGCAGTTGGAAGTTTCTGAAGAACTTCAGAATATTCCACTCATGTGTTGTCACAGTCATCCAGGAGCTGCCACTCCCTGCTTAGGGCTCAAGGCACTGACCTGAAAGGATGCAAGAGGAGAGGATTGCTTAGCATTAACAGGTTGAATGTTGTGTAGATTTGATTAGGTTTTATTCCACCAAATGGTTTCCGTGGTACTTGGGGGAATTCAACATGAAATGGGGTTCTTGCTTTGTGACAATGTAAGAGGCTGAACCATTGACCTGAGCTAAGGCTGTTGGTCCAAAGCCATCAAAAATAATTAGTGCTGAGAACAAACACGGTCATGTGTGCCACATCATCTAGTTCTGAGGTGTTTAAGGACCCAGAGCATTAAGTTAGGATTAATATGTAACATTTGGAAAGACAGGCTAGAAAAAGCTGGTGTGCTAATGATGAGCACCTCAACACATAATATATTCAAAAAAAGAGAATGCAATGCACTTCCATGACACTTGTATTGGTTCTTGTGCTGACATTTGCACAGCAATAATGTCTCATAACAGATTCTCAAGATAAAAAATACGAGAGCTAAGGAGACAGCTACAGTGGGGCTGGAGTTTCAGGGGCAGTTCTATATAAAAGTTCTCACTTTACCCTCTTCTTAAATACATGCTGTGTGATGGCCCTATTTTTAGTCATGTTATTTTCAGGCATGTTTTCAGACCATGTATGACTGTCAAACTAAAACTGTAGTTTAGTTTTCCTGCATTTATCCTATATATATATTTACTTAGCCTGAAAATTATGTGGCAACTAACGCAGGAAGCATCAAGCAGTCCTAAACATTTGCTTCTCACTTCTGTCAGCTTGCAGTACAATTAAGGGTACTTTTGGAGCTATTCTGGGAAGATGCAGTATTGCAGCATCTCATCAAAACAACTCCTTTCCCTGCCATCATTCTGTGTATCATTTCCGGCCACGGGTGAGATCAGCACTGACCATTAAGAGCACATGCAATTTCATATTGAAGCTCTGTGGTATAAAAAGTAATTTTTAAAGCTTTCAAGTCTTTTAAGTGAAGGAATTACTCACTTGGCAAGGCATTTATCATCATTGCTGACTCCTTTCCCAATAGGAAGGAAGATCTTTGTTTCCTTAGAGATAGGTTTTTTTCCATTTCCTTTTGAATATATTCAAAAAACCAAAAGAATACAAAACCTAATAGCTGCAGGAAAGCAGCTATATCCTCTTTTATGGCTGCAAGGTCTAACATCTTTTTCCTTCAAAGAAGCAGCCTTGACTTCACCACATAATTCATTAGTCATTATTTCAATACAAGAGATCAAAAAGAGAATATGCTCATCACTTTCCTATCCTTCCCATTAAATAGTGGAACAAAGTTGACATCCTCATAGTTCAATAGAGTAATTCACCACAGTCCAATGCACAAAAGACAAAAATGGATTTGGTTGCAAAGCACTGCCATTCTGCAGTTCCAAAACTGAGAATTACCTCTCTATGCTTCTGAAAATCAGTGGTGTCAAGTGAGCATCACATCCCTACACACTGTGTTGCTGCAGCTCCTGAAAAATTCTGAATATTTTCTTGAAGGGGAAGACAGCAATGTCAGACCCTTAGTGGAGGGCATTTGAGACATCCTGCAATCCTTACAGCCCAGGTGTCCTGCCAGCTGGACTGAAAAAGTTGTGGAGTGCCTGCAGAGAGTACTGTCAGTGAGGGCACCATGGGAAGATACTGAGGGTGAAAAGGTAACAGTGCAGAATTACAGGGAAAATACACCTGCCACTCCCTGGATGGAGCATGGTGAGCCTGTCTGACCTCCCACACACTGCACAGTCTAAGGGGGACTAAACAGAGGATGGAGCAGAGTAGAGACCACAGCCAGGATTTATCCAAACCTTTGCAGGGGAGGGAGCTTGGTGGTATTTCCTAGCTGAAAAACTGCATAGCACCTGAAAAACGAGAGGGATAAAGGAGGCTCTTGAATTAGCAATCATGGCAAAATGTCTTTCCTTGGATTGTCCCCATGCCAAGGTTGTCTCAGGTACTGTGCTGACATCGCCACCCCCAAAGTACTACTGCCCCTCAGTGAGTAAGGTGTGTGGCTGAAGTCACTCAATCTCCACCTAAATATAAAGAAATAGTATAAAAGTAAGTTAAGAATGGAAGAAGTCAGGGAAGTCTCCAGAGTAACTTCTGGGGTCAGCTGATGGGGTGAACCTGTCTTCTCCCCCACAGGGGATGCCTGTTGGCAAGATCTGTATTCCACGTGCATGGAATGCTTTTCTTGAGTTACATTTTATTAGGATTGGAGTTTGTCACTGTGTTGCTTTGAATTTTATGTTGCTTTGGATTTGTTTTTTCAGTCAGACACTGTTCCCAGCAATCCTTGAACCCTGAGCTGTCACAGCTTCACTAATAAAGAGTGTTATTCTGTAACCTGTTAATGTGAGTCCTTCAAGGGCGTTGACAGAGTCATCAAACATAAAGAGTTTGAGAAAATCTCCCCTTTTCACATGACAGGCGACCTAGACTGCCAAGATAGAGATCTGATGGGAAAAGCCCTCAGCGTGGTGTTTCCTTCCTTGAAGCCTGGACAGTGGCTGCTTGTCAGCTTCTTTCCCAGAGGCTGCTCTGGGGAGAATCATGAGAAGTTTGTGCGCAATGAAATGACCGTGTCTAATCATTCAGCCACTCACCTTCCTCCACAGAGGGTGGCAGAGAGATTGTGCTTCAGTCAGTTCACACAGACATCCCTTTTTTTTTTTTAAATATCCCCATTAAAGGTCCAGGTCTCATGACTTGATCAAAGAATACATATCAAAGCAATTTAAAAAAAAAAATGTAACCTTTCTAATCTACAACATTTAGAGTGGCATCCTGACTTAGGTCTGCTTCAGTACAGAGACTTTGATGAAGACTGTAGTAAGAGCTATAAAAATCTTTTCACATACAAGCAATATAAGTTTTTGACATAAAATCCTAGATGTCCTATATAGAGCAGTAAAAAATGTGTTAGTAGTAAATAATTTTTTTTAAGTGCTCTGGACTCTGTACCAGAGTCTGCAAAAGATTAATAAATTGGGATATATTTCTTCAGATGCAAATTTGGAAACTGAAGGTGTTGGTATGGGAATAAACAACACTTCTCATCACTGTACAAGTTCTACCAGCCCCCTGGAGACTGGAGGAGCAATAGATTACCTGCATATATCACTGAAGACCCCTTACCAATAAAAACCCAACATTCCTGTCTGTACAAAACAGCACATTTCTGCCTGGTTTGTGGTTTCTGCAGTGACAGAGAAGCAAGCAGGTGGGGAGAGAGGGGCTAGTCTGTGCACAGCTCTAAGCTGAGAACTTGTCCCACAACTTGTATCACCAAACCTTACCAAACTTTTACTTTAAAAACAACCACCAACAGTCTGATCTATTTCTTGAGCCAAGTCTATTCCAGTAGGAACCAAACAGCAGCACCTCTAGCAGAAAAGAAATTAATTTTTATTACATATTTCCATTTGAACCACTCCTTCCCATGTCTGAACCACAAAAGGTTTAGTGCTCATTCCTCCTTTGGTGGAATAATAAGCTGATCAGCTCCCAAAATGAAATTAAGTTGAGAAAATGAAAACCATCTTGCTTTCTCCTATAGTATTTTGGCCTAATGCATTAATATTTTATTTCTCTGTGCTATACTCTGCATGCTATGGGCTGGGGATGATACTATTGCCCAGCAAGTGCTGTGGATCTGGATTTTTTTCTGAAATGGAAGGTGTCATGTTTGGACTTGCCTGTCTTGAACAAATATACAGTGGTCTCTTGGAGGCCCATGAAGTAAATCATTGCTTTAGTTGGTTGAAATAAAACAAAATCAACCAAACACCTCAACTGTTATTGGAAAATAGCCCTGAAAAAAAATAGAGAAGGCAAAGCACTGGCAATTTATGAGAAAATATTGCTGGAATTTTTATGGTGTTTTTGAAGGATATTTGCAAGCAGTGAACTGAATGTTAAAATTTTATTTTTATGAAAATTTAAGTTTTCTTAAACAGAATATTTGTTCATGTAGTATCTTCTGGGGTGCTTGTTGTTTTTAATAAAATGCAATAACATTTGGAGAAGAAAAACAAAAAAAATCTCTAAAACAAAACCAAATAATATATTGCTTATCCATCAGCAGAAACTATTTTCTATGAATCTAAAACCTGGGGAGTACTTACATGTGTGTGTTGTGATGTGTGTGTGCACTGACATCTGAGTTTTTGTATAGTTGTACCTGAATATTTATCAGTTCCTTTCACAAGTGTCTGCAGAAGCAAGGTAAGAGGCCATCCCACAATTTCATAGGTATGGTTAGAATCTCATCTGGAATAAAGTGAATCCATTAACTGGCTATCTACAGTATGATATCTTCATAAGATAAATGAAGACAGTGCCCACCATTTTTGTCTCCCAGTAATGTACCAATAAAACTGATATTTGAAGATGCTGCCATGAAAGAAACAAACACTTTTTTTCCCAGGTTTTACGGACACAAAGCAAATGGGCTGGTGCTCAGGAGCTGTGCTGACAGGAGCTGATGCCAGGGGCAGGCAGCACCCAGAGCATCTCTCACAGCCCCACTGGGACCCCTGAGCACAGGGCTGCAGCTCCCTGGGCTTCCCCTGTGAGAATACTGCCAAACTGGAGCGAGGGCTATCCTAACATCATACCCCCAGGGCTTTTTTTTTTTTTTTTGCTTCCATTTCTCCCTTCTTTTGGCCCGGTGAAGAGTGAATTCTCTGGGCACAGTGGAGGGGCAGCAGCTCAGGCTCAAGCAGCAGCTCCCACTACCCCATTCCCTCAGGGATGATAAAGACATCTGGAAGAGAAGAACAGTTCTCCTTGTGGAGCCCCTTGGTTGCCTCTGTGTCTTCAGCTCACCCATTCATGCCTTTCACAGGTTTTCAGCTACTCAACATTGGTCTCATTTCCAGAGAAGTCATGGAAATCACTAGTGACAGAGCCCCACAAACACAAACTGCCTCTATTACACTTGAAGATACTTATAAAGAAAGTCTTTTGCTAAGGTAGACATTTTTTTCATTTTGAATTCAGATATTAAACTGAAGGAATCTGGGTATACCAGATTCAGACTACAAACCCCCTGGGAACTAAGGAAAAGGTGCCTTATCTCACCTCCCCTGTATTGTTCTGTGTGTAATTGCATTCCTAGGGGATGGCTGACTGCCTGACATGGGGCATTAGCAGAGCTGGGTTGTTACCCACTGTGGCTGGGGGAATGCTTCTGATCCTTGGCAAGTCTGGTGCCTTGAGGAAAGGGCTGGTGAGAGGAATGCTGTGCTCCCTGTCACATGCTGCCACATGACCAGAGGCAGGGTGGAAGGAAGTTTCATTGCCACATAAAATGTTGAGTGCTTTTGCCTAAGGAGGGACTTGTGTTGTTGCTTTTTTTTTTTTCTCTTTTCCTCCAGGAAATTCACTCAAGATCTGCTGCAGCAGCAAACCAGGAGCAGATGCTATCACATGGCTCCAGCTGCAATGGATGGCTGCCAGTGTTTTCATGCTGTCCTGAGTCCTGGTGCCCTCTGAGAGGGGAGGATGCTGCAAGGACACCTCAGCCAGCACAGCTGGCTCCTCACACTGCACAAAACCAACCCCACTGCACTGTTTTACACCCATGGCTCTAAAATGTGCCTTTCCCAGTAAGCACAGTAACACACATGGTGTGTTTGGTTCTGCACATTCTCCAGACTCCAGGAGGATCACAGATGCACAGCTGGGTGGGTACCTCTGTGGAGCCACTGGAGGGCAAGGATCCAAGGCTTCTATCTACCCTGAGTCCCTCCCAGCTATGGAAAAGTTGATGAAAAACTAGGATAGGACAAGGCTTCATCAACAAAGGTTGTCTTTATTAACAAAGGAGGGAGGAACACATCTCAATCCCTCACAGCTCTTCTCCAGCCCTTAAGATCCAGTTTCCTACCAAAGAATTGAGGGCAGAATCTGCCTGAATTTCATCCCAGTGTGACAGCAGGGCACAAAGAGCCCCATGGTGCCTTGGTACTGCCATGTGCCACAGGACAGAGCCCAGGGCAGTAGTGAGCCACCACCTTGCCAGCCTTCTCATCTCCAGGCACTGGCTTTGCAAGGACACAAATGTTCCCTGTGGAGAAGCCTGAAAGCTTCAAAAGCTTCTTGCTGCCCCAAAATGTGATGAAACCCAGCAACTAAGAGATGCTGGAGCAGCAAAAAATCTTCCCATCACTTTCATCACTGAATGGTTTCCCCTATAGCTGCATGCTCAAGTTTTCTCACCCTTTTGAAAATTTTACCTACAAAACCCTATGTGACTTTAGTGCCCCAAATGATTAAGAGTTTGCTTAGAAAGTTCAGTAAGAAAACCAACTTTCCATACAGCTCACAGCATATCCTAGGGAACATTAACTGGGAAAACAGATTCATGCCTGCATTCCTGGACTTGACTCTGTTCCCTACTTTCCCTTCAGTAAGACTGCATCTTCTTCAGCTGCCAGTTTCAATGTCCACATATGTGCATGTCTGTTCCTTAAAAAATTAATAACCAGACCTCATCTGACCTGTCTTATGTCAATTACCATGTTACCTCTGGGTTTACTGTAAACTTGAGATTCCATTAAAAAATTAAATAATTTTGAAGATCTGATAACTTATTATCACGGATACAAAGAGGCAAACACTGAAGTATAAGTCAAGTGTGGTTATCCAGGGGATGGGAGGATCACATTTAACATTTGACTTTCTAGCTCCATGTCTACCAGAAGAAGGGCTTAATGAGAGATGTCGTTAGGATTTTGTTATTCAGACATGTGGTACACCTCATAAATGCAGAACTATGGTATGTAAGAAATCTGCATAGTCACATTGTTTATTATTTTATTAGTGCTCATATTTCAGCTTTGCAATTAGCCTGAACATCTGGCCAAATAAAATAGTAATTAAATGTATGGCAGGTCAAATACAGTTCCATATGTCCTCTTCCACCAACAGAAAAGAACTAGGAATGTTTAAGAAAGTATTGCAGGATATGAGAAGGCACTTTCCCCAGAAGTTTGCATTTTATCTTTGAGTGCTTAAAAATAAGTTCTGGTGAACACAGAGAGAGCTTACTGTGTGTGGTTGATTTGATAAGCTGTCTGGGAGGCCAGGGAAGTGTTTAATATGTATGTATAGATATCCTCTTTATGTGATTCCACTACACTAACTATATTTCAGTGCATGGATTCAACTACCCTTTCATTTTAATTAACATTTTTTCCCTTTGATGAATTCAGGAAGGCTTTGTTGGGCTCTAATGCACCCAAAATACAACCAGCTGTAGTTGACAACTTCTGTACTCATGAAACAACACTTGAGCTGCATGTATTTTATTAGACAGTATCTGATCCAGTTTTCCTTCTGTTTACTTCTCTGAGTCACACCTGGCTGTTCCAGAGGAGCAGCTGCCCTCCTGCTCAAGGAGGGAAGAGCTGTGTGCTGTGGGAGGGAGTCCCTCCCACAGTGTGAGGTGAAGAGCACAGACTGCACTGATGGACTCAGTATTGACAAGACCTCTCCCTTGTTAACCCGTGTTTGAAACGTGTCTTAGAACACAAACATGCAGGCACTTCCCACATCCACAGGGCAGCCCTCATGACAGCTGAGCAGGTACAAATCATCTTGAGGATGAAAGCTGGGATGTTTGGCTGTGTGCTGGTCGGCACAAGGGTCTCTCAGCAGTGGTGGCAGTGGTTGTGTTGGTGTCCCAGCTGTGCTGTCCAGGATGTGGTGTCTGTAGTTTGCCATTCCTGACCCTTGCAGGACACCATTTCCCTCAAGGTGAAGCTGCCTGTGGCTCCTCCCTCACATGCATGCAGCAAGCACATGGAGTGGGGACAGTCAGGACATGGACCTCAAAAATACATTGCTGGTGGGAAGGGAGGGGTATCTACTGCAGTCCTTGAAGAAGACACTGCTTTGCCTGATTTGTTGAAGGGTGAGACAAGAACAAGGTTTGTCTAAGTGTGGCCATGTTTATACATGAGTAGAATCTATTATTATCCAATTTTAAGCTGTGAAGGAATGCTCCTGTACATCCACTGGAGGCTAGGAACAGCAGGTAAGGAGACTCTCCTCACACACACCTCTTCTATAAGTCAAAACCCACTGTCAGTGTGCTCTGCAATGCCCCATAGCAATTTCTAGACACATCAAAATTAGGTCAGTTTTCTTTCTTAGGCTCTCAGATGAGTCCTAATTTTTCCTGATGACATCCCACTAGATCACTAGTACACAGACACACCACTCTCACCCCAACAACAGCCCTGAAAGAACAAGAAAAGGGAGCAGAGCCTGGCCCTTGCAGAAGGCTGTCCCAGAGCAGGAGTGCTCCAGTGCCAGCAGCCACCTGGCACTGCTCAGGGGCTGCTCACAGCCTTGGGGAGCCAGGCTGGGGCACCCCGTCTGTCCCTGCCCCACACAAATGCCCTGGGGCAGTGAAGGGAGGGAGGGATTAGTCATTCAGTCATCTCACAGGCTACAGCCTGTGCCTCCCTGGTGCTTCATGCCACATAGTTATTCCAGTGAGGCCAGAGACTTTATTTAGGTTTAAGGTTTTGCAGCTCGTCCACACCACAGCATATGAAAAGGTTTACTAACAATTCCACCTCCATCTTTCTCCTGCTCTTTTGACCCCACTTATGATGCGTATTGCACTGAAAAATGATTCCTGTTTCTAAAGGCTCAGTATAATCTGTTCATAAGTCCATGTGCTGTCTTTTCATACTTTGGTAAGTGTTTTATGCAAATATTAATGGACCTGCCCCAGCAGCCACAGTCCTGGTAGGTAAGTACATATAAAGATCAGACTGAATCCATACTAAAAAAGTAGTTTGAAGGTTTGTTTTTTTCTTGAACCTGGTGTGAACTGGAATCTTTGTTCTGAAGTGTTTGTGGAGCCTGTGCTGGGCTCAATTTTTTTTTAAATGAAGCCTTTCAGCTCCCTAGATAAAACCACACCAAAAATTCACATACACAAGCTAAAAGAAGACTATGTCAGTGAAAGTCTACACAAACAGGAAATATTTGTGCTTAAGTCTGAGTCTGCTGTCACTAATGCTTTACCAGACTGTAAGGCTGGAAATGATGGTGCCTCAGAAATTCTAGAGCTGTAATTCTGGGTAAGGAATTTTATGCTGAGCAAGACAAGCAAAGCAATACATTTAAAAACCCAACATATGAATAGTCCATTTATTTAAACAAAAGACTCTTCTACTATAAGGAGGTTACAAGAGAGATTAAAACAAAACAAATGAAAATTAATCATAAGTACCAAATATCTTTGCAGACATATACTCTTGCTGAAAAAGGTTTATACATTCTCACATGTCTCCTAGAAGGCAAATGAAGACATGAAGCATATCTCTGTGTCTCACACGCTCTCACACAGTGTCACAAGTTACAGGAAATGACACCAAGCCATCGAGCACAAACCTAATTCCAGAGTACGCAATGATTCACACACCGACGTGGCTCTGTGAGCATCGACAACGTCAACAGTTAGATCCAGGAAAAGTTAGATCCAGCTCTGCACATTAAAAAAACTACCAGCCCTGGTAGATGGGAGAGCTTCTGGTTAATCTCTCATCACTGCTTGTGTTCCCTTCAGACAGCATGCATATGGCCTCGTCGGTCTGCTGGCTGTCAGTGGTGGAGATCTTCTTGGAGTCGTGGATGTTGCTCTGGTAGTTCACTGGGGAGGGGAAGGTGTTTTCCCCCGCTGTGGATGAGGACATCGACTCCCAGGGTATTTCTCTTTTTCGCCATTTCAGGTCCACTCTCCATCCTGTCCAGCCATAGAAAGCTAACGTGAAGAGAAAGCCCTGCATGGGATTAAGGACCCCCTAGGAAGGAGAAATACAACAGGAGTTACACCAGCAAGGAAGGCTTCACCCTCAACTCCAGCAAAATGATTTGCATGTATTAAAAACTTCCCTTTCACTGAATGATTGCTGACTTTAAAATATGTTATTTGCATGCAAATAAAAATCCAGCCATTGCAGACACAAACAAGAGGAAAATACCATGACCTGTATACCAAAATGCAGAGGCCATAACAGTAAGCAGTAAGCATGAAATAATTTTCTTGCATGAAGTTTAGCCAGCCAATCCCTTCATGTGTTTTTAACTTTCCCCACAAGCTCTGGACTTTTTTCTTCATGAAAGCACATATATTTTTCATTACAAGCCAAGTCAAATATATGAGAGGAGACACTAGCATAGACAGTCAAGCTTTTAAAAATAGCAGGAATTGATCTGTCTGGAATTGCTTTAGATTCCTGAGCCAGTGAAAATGTCCATCAAAGTGGGATGGAAAAATTGGGAGAGGCACTGAAAAAGAAAATCCCAAGTGATCTCCAAAAAATTTGTCTCTGTTCCCAGTGCCATGAAAGGCTTAACAAATTAATAGCTTTAGATGTTTCTATTTTTCTCATGGGAAAAGAGGGAAATTATTTTTGCAGACAATTTAAAACAAAGGTCAGTACCCAGACTTGACCTCTTGCTCTCCAGGTAAGCAAGAGCAAGGTCCCTGTTGCAAGAATGTGACACTCCTTGTCACAGGAGGAGGAGGTTGTGTCACACCAGCTGCAAAGCTTAACCCTTCAATACCAAACTGCTCAAATGCTTAATTACACAAACCATGCTCAAGCCTTACATCTATTTAACAACCCCAGAATAAATTCTCTAGGAAAACAAACCTGCATTGTCACCTTTGAAAAATCCCTTTTCTAATATTCCAATAGGAGAAAAGAGGCTACAGTAAGAGAACAGCATCTCATGGCCATTTTTGTGCCTTGTGTGAAGATTTTTCACCTATTTGTTCCCAAATAATGATTCCAAATATCATGACAAAAGATGCAATCATTCTTTATAATAAAAAAAAAAAAAAAAAAAAAATCCACCCTAGTTGCAAACAGAGAATTTCCATGAAATGCCCATTCAATTGGGGAACCTTCAGGAACTGTGAGCTAAAACTTTGCAGCTTGCATTATGGCAGAGTTTAGCAAGGATAGGCTAGAAATCGTTGTAGTTGTCTGTTCTGGATCTTAAATGGGCAGTTATCTCTCACAGAGAGAATGCATACTCCAGTAACTGGAAGAAAAAGTTGGCCTCTAGGACATTTTTGGTAAAGTTTACATGTGAAAAGCACTCCCATTGACTGCTCATTCCTTTCTCATACTTTCTGCTTTTCTTCCTTAAATTTTTATATCCATCAAAATCATAAACCCCACACTATACTGGTGCTGTTCCACCAGTCTTACAACAGTGATTTCCAAGACTAAGCAAGGTCTCAGCTGACCCACCATTATAATCCAGGTGATCAGTGCAGCACTCCTGATGTTTTTCAGGGGCATTTCATTGATATCAGGCTGCATTTCAAGATAGAACAGAAGGGTCTCGTTGATGATATTGGATGACCAGCTAAGGGAGGAGCAAAGAGGAAAATGACAGTTACATATGGATGTGCACGTAAAATATGCTTTACCTTCAAATTTTAGAAATTACAACCACTCTAAGGACAGTCAGATCTTTTTAATCACAGAATCGTTAAGGGTAGAAAAGAACTCTAGGATGATCAAGTCCAAGAATGTTGGATTTCTTGTTAAATCTCAATCTGAAGGGACCAGGAGGTCTATGAGATCATGATCAAGGACTGGACACCTACCTACTCGCCCATGCCTAGACAATATAAATCAATATAAGAAAAAACCCTGATAATTTTAACTTGCTGCAGAACAGTAAATTGCAGAATAAAATTGAGATGAGAAGGGATTGTGATCCATATTGGGAATATCATACATGCTGACTTCTTCTGCTTGTGCCTTAGAAGAGCTGTGCTCACAGACAAGTAACCCAAATACATGCACATGTTGTCATAATAGAGTACAGGATTCCCAGTTGGAGTTAGAATTTCAGGGTTAGATTAAAGACTTCCAAAGTGACCATTAAAAAACACCAAAAAGCAACACAAAAGTTGACTTTAAATCCTTGAAAATGCTAACAATTATTTTGAATAAAGGTAATACCTGTTTCCAAATAAGGATGAGCATGATCAAGCATCATTCATTGGAAGAAACTGAGTATGTTCTACACTAAATAAAGACTATAGCAAATGGCTGTAGGTTCCTAAGGCATCTAAACAGTGAGAGAAATATTTCTTTATAGTTGAGCTGCAGCTCCAGAAAATGAACCATCAGCATTCATGTCATACTTTCTAAGGGGTTTTATATTTGTCCCTTGCACAATTATATTTTTATCACAATGTAAAACCTCCTTCTCTCCCCTCCCAAATCTGTAGGCATCTCTTCTACCCTATCTTGCCCCTAACCTTCTGTCTGTGACTAAAGCATTCCAAATTTGATTTCTGGGATGGAAGGAAATCTTCCCTATGCTTCTGAGATGAACTGCCTTGGTCTTTCCCTCCAGTAACCTTTGTGAAAGCTTTTACACTCCAGAGTTTTATTACTGCAAAATCCTACACCAGAGTTGTGATTTTATTTTTTTATTAGGAAAGCCTAGAATGAGACAGAATGGAAATAAACAAATGTCCCCACAATGTCCATGGGAAATTGGCCTTTCCTTTCATGCTTGTTCCCAGATAATCAAGCTGGCCACCATCCCTTAGGTTGCAATGCACTTCTGTGGTGCCTCTGGGCTCTCTCTTTCCACAGCCCTGGGAGCTTGGCTGAATCTCTGCTCCTTATTATTTCAGCAATTTCCAGGAAGCCATGCTGCAGGATCCTTCACTGCTGTCTCTCACTCCCTCCTCTGCTGGCTACCCCACCCTTCTCGTTGGAAACTTCACTTCCAAGCCAAGTGGACTGTTATTCCCCAAAAAAAGACAGTGATTTCCTTTCAGAGCACTCCAGTAGACAGCAGCCAAGAGAAGATAAAAGAGGTAGCCTTTTCCCCTGCTTAGCCTTTTAAAGCAATGTAACATGCATTAATACACCTGTGCATAAAGAAGTTAAGTAGGCTGTAGAGACTGCTAAGTCTGGCCTTCTCATTTCACTACTCCTACTACTCTTGTACTACTACAAGAACCCTTTCTTGTTGTCCCACTCTTCCCCTCCCTATCTCTTTTCTGTCCTATGTCAAAGTACTTTCATGGGAGAAGACAAAATTTTTAAAAAATTATAAAATTAAATAACAAGAAATTTAACACACAATCATATGGAGTTTTCTTTCCTGGAATTTCCATATTTTCCAGTCAATATCCATGTTTTTTTCAGACCCTTGAAAACTGCAGAGCACAGAGGTGGCTGCATTGTATGATCATAGTCAGAGCCATGAAGCCAGACCCAGAAGCATGTTTATTGTAGGTCCTCAGTGACCTGTTTGGTGCCAAGAGGCTCTGGGAAATGTTGGTTACAGAAAGCCATCTATCAGCCCATGGAACTGGGAGCTGCTGTACCAGACAACTTCAGTTGATGCCCAACCTACTGGGAATTTTTTGCTATTGTTTTTGTTGCTGTTGCTTTTCTGTTAACATTTTATCATTTCCTCATGGCCTTGTGATGCTACAGGAGTGATTCAGCTCCTTTGAAAACTAGTATAGAACTACTTCTTCCTTAGATACCTTCCCTTCCATGCATCAAGACAAACAAATGAAGCAACCCATCAGTCTTCACTCCCTGACTCTGTCCCTCTGGGAAAAAGGCACTTTAAAATAAAATAATGCACCTCTTACCAAATAACAAACACCAGCATAATTTTGAAGAAACGCATCTGGATCTCTGTGCCCAGACGTCTTTCATTCTCTGTGTAAATCCCTTGTCTCCCTTTCAGTAAGGAGGCAACTGGAAATATAAAATTATACTCATTGACATACACACATCTTGTTGGCTTAGGCACAAAAGTCCAAAAGATAGAAGCTTGAAAGAGGGAAAAAGGGAATGGATAGGTTTGTCTCCAGCAGCTGTTCAGAAGCTGGAAGGATCATTTTCAAGGAATCTCCCATATAGGCTAATACTAAAAGAAGATAATCACACACAGCTAGATTCCTAAAATGAAAGATATCCCACTTTTCTTTTTTTTCCTTTCAATCCCACTGAAAATATGAAATGTTATGGTCAACATAATTCTATTTTATAACAAAAGGTAGCGTGTACCTTCTATATAATGTGTGATATAATTATATACTTTTCATGTGATGTTTAAACAGAATCTTCTATCCTATTATGCACATTGTTTTTCACTGTGTTATGGATACAGCATTAGCTACACCTCTAAAACTTGAAAATGGATTGTCAGCAAAAAAAATTTATGCCACATGCTGTTCAGATATCACAAGGAATATAAAAATGCAAAAACAAATATACAAAGAACAACTTTTTATGGGAACAAGTTTTTAAAAGAACAACTGCTTCTTTGAAAATGAGTGTGGCTGAGGGACAGAAGATGGATGGGATAAAGATTGAACTGAGAATACTTGATTTGTCTCCAGCTTTTTTATATAATCAATGTATAAATAAATTCAGGTACTGCAAATATCTAGCAATGATCATATTGAAAGAATGCATTGAATCCATGGCTTTTTTTCAGTCTCACTTCTTCCAAGCACTGGATAATAAATTGAACTGGAATATCAAGATCCCATCTGACTTGGGTACAATTCCCATTTGCTTCATAATCTCAGAATCAGAAGTGACAAAATTCTGATCACATTTTATTACATTTTTTGCTCTAGGGCTGCCAAGAAGTTAAATCAACTCCCAGATCTCACCAACTCTAATAAATTACATTCCAAAGTCAAGTTTGGTACCAAAGCTACAGTAGAGTTAAGCATCCACTGTAATTGCCTCAAAAGTTTTAAATCAAGTGACAGGGAAACATTTGCCCATCTGCAGTTGGAGGTTAATGACAGAATAGCTTGTGTGTCACCAGAGTGTGTTTCTAGGGCAAATTCCCCATCAAAATGGTGTCTTCATTTCAGTAGGACACTGCTTCCCACCCTTTGCTGCCTTTATGATTTAACAAGGAGCTGTCACACATCCCTGAGTACAAAGCCAAAACTTACTACGGTGTTATGTTGCTAAATAACACAGACTGATTGATGCTGGCCATTAGGAACATACCTGCTGATACTGTCCTCCTAAACAGGATTGGGTTGGCCACAAGCACCAGCAGGAGTGGGGCATAGGTTGTGATGTAATGTGGGATTGCATGTTCCAAGCCATTTTCACAACTGAGAAGAAATCATTAAAAGATTATGCATTTTTTTCCACACAGCTCACTTTTCTGACTATTCTATGTCACCTTTAACTTAAAAAACACCCAAAACCAAAAAGAACCAACAAAAAATGAATGAAGCAAACAGATAGAAAAATTTTAATTCGTAGACCTTTATCCCAAGGTCACATGGGACATAAAGTTGATAGGAAACATGCATTGTCTGTGGATTTTTCTCAAATTGAGAGGAAAGGTAAAATCAGGAGTGGAGCAGGGTGTATCACAGCATGCCCAAGTGCCTGTATTGCTTGGCATATTTCTTCAGGACCCCTTGAAGCCCAGGTAGGTATTTTGAGCATAATCATTGACTCAGACACCCTAGGCAAAGATCAAAATGCTCAACTTTTGATTGTGTGTCTCTAAAGCTGACCAAAAGTCATTCAAGTGACCAGAGGGTGCCACAATCTGACAGTGTGTTTCCAAGCCTGCTTACCTGGAGAGAGAAGGGTAGTAGAGCAGAGCAATCCCCTCCACACAGAGCATCACTGCAAGGCCCCAGGTCATCATGTGGTACAGCACAATGGTACTGCAAGCACCAAAATGACAGGCATGGTTAAAGACACCAAACTGTGCACTTCCCACATGGCAAGGTAAAAATAGGATCCTCGCTGAAAAGGAGCTTTGCAGACAGGAAATGGTGACTGGCAGTAGGAAAGCAGGTGGGTGGGGGCAGTCCTTCAGAAAAAGAATGAGCCAAAGCAGTCATTCAGGCTTGCACATGGAAATCCTGTCTGCTTCACCCTATAGGGTGGAGGGACAAAACTTCTTCTCTACCCTTATTATTGAGAAGGAACCCCTGTATCTTTCATTTCTCCTGCAGAGAGCAAATTAGCAGATTGCAATTTAAGAATGGAGCTGAACAGTCAAATAAAACATCCTTCTGTGATTTGAAGAAAATAATGTTTAACTTTCAGAGCTGGATACTGCTCCTGTCTTAGGGAGATTCAGATGTGTGTTTGTAGAAAGTCTTTTGGTGTTTACTCTGATCTCAGAACCAAATACACATTTTTTTGGTTAACAGAGATGGGGGAAGCTGTTTAGAACTATAGGACTTTACAAGATCAGGTTTATCCTCGACAGTCTAAAGTTAACTCAAAAAGCCTCATTTTGGTTACATCTGCAGAAAAACCCTATCCTTAGCACCTGACTGCTCTGTATCACCTGGGAACAGAGTCACGTAATTCCACTTTTATCAGTAGCAACTGAAGGTTATTAACAACCAATTTAGAAACATCTTTTTTTTCTCTCTGGCATTAAAGCATGATACCTTCGCAAGGGCTTAGGTTTTTCTGTAACAGGCATTGCAGAAAAACATATAATAAATACATATTTTTCTTCTGAGGGATTTAAAAATGTGATCATAAGGGCAGTAATAACCACACTCACTTAGAAATGGATAAAATAAAAAATCAGAGAAAAAAAAAAAAAGAAAATTAACTATATGAAATTACTGTATGAATTTCAGAGCTTTCACCCTCCAAATTTTCCATTTTCAGGATAACACTATTTTTTTGCTCCAAGAATCAATTTCAGATGAAGAATAGGGACAAAAATAGCCATCTTATTGCCATAAAGTTTATAGACTACAATTTGCTCCATATTTTTCCAAAGGTTAAATGAATTCAGTTACATTTAAATTCAAGTCGGACATAAATCAGTATCTGATCATTGCCCTGGCAATTTAAGCACTTTGAACACCACTCATCCCTATCATTACCTGGTAACTCTATGAGCATCATATGGTTGTACAAGATTCACTCATGCTCTCAGGCAGCTGCAAACAAAGACATACAGTGTTGGAGGGAAAAAAGCTCTGGTACCTCAGTCCAGCTGATCTTCTCACCACCAAGTAAGAATCAACAGCATAGCAAAACAACCACCAGAAGCCAGCGCTATATAACAGCTGGATCCACATCTGGAGGGGAAAGAAGTGCCAAATGTCACAGCTGGTTCTCCGGTACCACTGAGGCAGGAAAGGAACTCAAATCTTTTGCCTGTTAATTTGTTGTTTAAATGTGTATATTTTCCAGATGAGATTATCAAGTATGAAATCTTACTCAAAATCACAGGAACAGCATTGTTGTAGCCTATGGGTCAAGTTGTAAGTAAATTGAACAGTCTTTGCTTCCACAGCTTATTTTTTGATTTAGAAAACCTGTCATTACCTTTCTGTTCCTAACCTGACTGTGGTAAGTGAAGCCCAAAGAAATTTATAGCGAGGATGTTTTAATTTTAGGTTAAAATTTCAGTTGTTTCTCAGTAGCTGGGACACAAAAATATAACTGAGGTCAGTCATAACCACAGTGTGCCTATGCATTTGTGGGTTCTGCATGTGAGGGGTGTTTTCTCAATGCGCAGGATGGTTATCAAGAAAAAAAAAATCATTAATGAGAAAATCACTCACCTTCTGCAAGAATACCCTTACTGAACTCCCTGAGTGATTTCTTCAATAAAAATCCAAGGGAAACAGGTTCAAGTCAAGCTAAATTCCACAGCATTCTTGAGTTGACCCTATGCATTTTTCCCATGAGCTTATATAAGAAAAGTGACCTTTCTTTGCCGCTGTATATAAATTCCACATTTCTTCTCCATAGGAGCTGGCTCTTTATAATAGTCTGGGAGTGTTTTAGTATTCATGTTATCTTCCCTCCAAGCCATCTTTCAGTTCTTATCTGAATATCCTCTATTACAGCTCCATAGTAGCATCATTTTACATCTGGAAATCAATATACTTGTTACTAAGCCAAACATTGGTGAATAGAGATCTAGCACTCCTTTCTCCAAAAGGCAAATCAAGCTGGGAAATATTTCCTTTCACCATGCATGTAGACCCTACCTCTAGTAATTTGTGGCATGAATTATTCAGTATTTAATTCAAACACTGTGATATTTTCCTAGTCCACAGAAGGCAGAAAATAAAATCCCAGTCTTCCTTCTTATGCACTTTTCCCATAGCATTCGGCATGTAACTTCATCATCACATTTACATATTTGCTGCAGCTGAAAAATGCACAATTTACTACCCATATACACACACATACAAAAATAAATTGCAGTGTCTTTCCAGAAAATCCAACATAGACAAAACTGTCTTCAAAAATAATATAAATCAGATGCACTTAAACCCTAAAGCTTCATATGATATCTTATTTTTTAGTAAAATGACACATCTTTCTGCAGTGCCTTAAAGGGTACCCCTCTGCAAACAATTCAAGGGAGATGTCTACAAGCTTCACTATTTGGAGTTTGTACAGGCTTGTGGTTAAGAGAAATAAAACAATAGTACTAAAAGAAAAATAAAATAGAATCGGAAACATTTTATGAACTCACATGAGAATATGTTAGGGGAAATGAGTGGAAGAAGGGTTATTTTTCATTCCAATATAGTTGAATCTAAATTTAAAAAGACTCAAATTACAGCATTTTCCTGGAGCACAAGTAAGGGAAAATAAAAATTGTGGTAGACCACTATGCTGTTCACCACCTAACCTGAAATTCAAATGAAAAACAGTCTGCATACAGTGCCCTGTCATGTTTAAAAATACATTTTTATGTGTTATGGGCCAGAAAGTGAAACATGGGGAGGAATGGGTTTTGAGTAGGACATTCTTGCTGCAAGATATTGAGATTTTGGCTCTTTCTCAAAGAAAAAAAATAACATTTGTATCTAACAAGCAAAACTTAAAGATGCATGATAGAATTGAGAATTGATAGATGCATACAATTTACATTTGTGTCTATGGCACAAAACTATCCTGATTGAAACTGCTTTTTTATAGGCATATAAAGCACAGTGAGTTCAATTTGGCATATATTACTTTATTTTAAAACTACTGGAGCTGAATAATTTTCTTTGCATGCAACCTATCTCCTTCTACATTGTAAATTTTGAATTGCAAAGCTAATACTGTTACTGCTCATGCATTAATTCATTGTTGACCCCACATTCCTATTGCATCTGGGTAAAGTGATGATCTGTCTTACTTGTCATTCTCAATGTTTTGGTAAAAATTTTGACCTTTATTCTTGCACAGTGAGCTCAAATTGTATTTCCCAGTACTTTGATTGTAAAATTTGGAACTGAGTTTCAGTCTGTACTTTTGGAATGCACTTACATTTTCTTATTCTTGCATTTTAATCCAGAAGGTACTTAATTAGACTTGGCCAGATGTGGTCATTGAGATGCAGCCCAGCAATCTGAGCTGAAATCCCACATGGCAGGAACAGACCTTCTGCCAGCAGATTTGTGGCTTTGAGTATATTTATCCTGTTGTCCCTCTGTGTCTAAAACACACACTGTTGTGCCACCAAAGCTAATTTGAGCTACCCAAGTTGCTGGTTTCAGGAGGTCCCTGCTGGCACTGCACAGGCTGCAGTTTCTGGCAGAGAAGATGGACAGATAACCTCACCGGTGCAGCAGAGCCACTGGGGCATTCCTGCTGCTGTGCCAGCACAAACCCAAACAATAGTTCACAGCCCTTTTGGGGTTGCTTACATCCTTTTGGTTCCACATCCCTGATTTGGTGTACTCCACTCCCCTGGCACCACTGTGAGGAGTGAATACCACAGAATCCAGGGATCAGTCTGACCTGTGCTGCCCCACATCCTCACCCACCACACAGCACCACCACCATCCTGCCTGCCCTGACCCAGGCTCCACAGGGAGGCATGAATGCACTTGCAGGGGTGTGGCAGAGGCTGAAACCATCATATCCAGGCTCTGACTCACAGTCACATTTCCTTTTGGACACAGCAGTTTTCCTTTCAGATTCCCCCTGTGGAGGGACCCTTAACTGGGAGCAGAAGAAAGGGGCAGGCTCTCTGTACCTACCGCGCTCCCCACGCAGAACGTGGCAGGCCACACGTCGGTCCCGTTCACCACAGAAATGTTAGCTATGAACCCCGGGAAGCCCAGCCATACACTTGACCTGAAGATAATACCTAAAGAAAAAAAATGTATTAATGCTTTGAATCTGCTGGTGTGATTTGAGTCACATGCTTTTCCCTGGCCACATATTTCACATCGCAGCTCAGATTTTGTGTGTCTACAGGAAGGCGGCGGCTGCAGGGGAGCACAACACGGACAACTGTGCTATTTAAATGTCAGTGTAATCACTCAGGGAGAGGAGCCCCAAGAATCCAAAGCTGCTGAGGCTTAAAACATTACATAGATTAGAATCTCACTTACTTAGAGATGCTATCACGTGCTTCTCTAACACAAATTGGGTAGCATTTAACGATTGACTTAAAACAGTAAATTACTAATTACCAGCATGCATCTGTACATTGATATTCGCTTCTCTATAAAATCCCCTATTGCACAAAAAGAGTTATTTTTCACTTTTTTCTGCCTTTGTTTTACAAGTAGCCCTTTTCCTCTGTCACAGGACTGAGCAAATCAGCATTTCTAAATTAGGTAACAACAATGGACTTTTTAACTTAGAGTTTTTTAATGGAGTTTTCTGGGTTTGCTCGAAATAAAGCATCAGCAGGAAACAGAACAAAATGACCAGGTTTCCCACCAAGAATGACCTGTTTTCCACCCACTGAAGGGAGTCTAATACAAAAACAACAATGGATAACTAGTCTGAGTTTGCCAATGAAAGAGGAAGGGAGAAAAATAACTTTATCTATTGTTGGCTTCATCTGACTGAAAGGACCTTTTCCAGGCGCATGGACATATCTATTTTCCATATCTCTTTCTTTACTTCCTTTGTAATCTTTGGCTTAGTACTGGTACTTGTTAGGTACTGTGAGAGAACCTGGCTGGGTGTGAAAGGGGAAGAGAAATGAAACACAAAGACACAAAGATGCACAGATACACAGACACACACACAGGCCCCAGCAGTGAGACAAAGCAGCACTACTTTTATTACCTAATGTGCAGGGGGGAAATGCTACTGTACAAAATCGTCCTGTATTTTCATAGCACATGTCATAATTTATACTCAATTTGACAGTAAATCACTGATGGGAAAAATTACCAAATGACTGATGGGAAGCTCAATACATACTAGTTTAATTTTGACTGATGCATTCTGTTTTAGTCTCCACTGGTTTATTCCTCCAGACTATCAGGCAGGGTCTGGGCAGCAGGTTGTCCTTGATAAGGTAGCTTTACTCACATTTCAAAAGCCTGTGTCCACATGATCTGTGTGCAGCTACAAGTCAAATCATTTTCTGTCAATGTGATGTGCCTAGAGAAGCAGCTGGCACATGAGCAAGAGGCACACTTGGTCCGAAAGGATGTGAGGGCACAGAGGACAGTGGTTTACAAATGCAGTCCTATGGCTTGGCTAATGATGGTTGATGTCAGATTTGTTTTCCATTGTGCAGCCTCACCTCCACTTTTATGCCTTACTCTGAGAACCAGTTGCGATTCTAGATTTTAATTTGTTTTAAAGCAGAGGTTTTGGTGTAGATATGTCAAGAGCTTTCACTTCCACAATATAACTATTAAACAAGACCCTTCTCCCCTAAGATCCATAATTTCCTGATCTCACTCAGCCCAAAACACAAACAGCATGCTTCCCTCAGAAATCTCTGCTGCCCACTCACCAACTTCATTTGTCTGTGGTACCTCAGGGCAAAAAGAACCTGTTACAGCAATGGCAAGGACATCAAGCTGGCACTTACCTAAGCCTCCAAGGATGTCACAAATGGAGATAAGGAGAAGGATAGTGGAGGAGGAGGAGGCTTTGGGCATCTTCCGTGGGCTCTGTCCCTTCTTTGGCAGGAGCTGCAGGATGGTCAGTAGCAGGCTGATGGAGGCACTGCCAATGCAGACTCCACAGAAGACTTCAGGCTGGAAGTTCATAACCAGCTGTGTAGCTGCATCCCGGTTTGGGCAGCAGTAGGTTTCTAACCTTGGAGAAGCCATGAAACGTCCGACTGGTGGAGGGGCCCCAGGAGCAGCAGAAAATGCTGTTGCCTCCCCACAGCAGCATTCACTTTTTCTTCACCCTCCCCATTAGTCCTCAGTGGTGAGAATCACGCGATTGATGGATCATGTGCTGCTGCTGCTGGAAGAAAATCCCCTAGAGCTGCCTTTCTCAGCCTCTCCTAGCAAGGAGATCAGATCCGAACAAGAAAACACAGTGTAATCTGAAACATGCCCCATGCTTGCTCAGAGCCATTGGCAACAGTTCACTCACATATTTCTGCTTGTACAGTGCGTGATACAGGAAGACTTAAACTCGTCAGAGCATTGAAGATGGTATAAAATAAATAAGGATGCAGATACCAGAGTAGAAGCATTACATTTTAATTGTGCTTCTCTTTAGCCCCATCCCACACAGCACCCTTTAATTACTGCAAATTAATTGAAAAGATGAGTCCCAGTTCAGACAAGCAGTCCCAGTCTTTACAAGGTGGAACAGGGATATAAATCCACACCCTAACCCAAATCTCAGTTTTAGCGATCCAACCCACCCATCTCTGTAAATAAAATTAGAAACACAATATCCTATCACTGTAGAAAGAGATTACATTTGGGAAGAAAATATTAACCTTATCCTATTTAAATTGCAAGCACAAAAATATCCTCTCTTTAGTCAGTACTGTCTGCATTGGATCAGCTTGACAGGGAAAATTCCAGGATTTAGGATTTCTCAATAACATATTTCTTTCTCTCTCTCTCTCTCTCTCTTCTCTTTTTTTTTTTTTTTTAATTTGGTAAAGATTTAATATGAAAACAGGAACTTGACCTACAGTATTGGTTTTTGCTTTATAAGCTAGACATTATCTTTTAAGACAGGGGTCCTGCTAGATACAGCAGGAAATAAATACAATCATAAACACAAAAAGTAATTCTTCTCTTTAAACTGAGTCTCAAACTCTCTGTATCAGCCCTCACCCTTCCAGAAAATTTGTTTATAGGGATACATTGAGGAAATAGAGGAGGGAACATTGCCAAAAGACTCAAAGTCCTCAGCATGGATTTTGTAATTAGTCCCTATAAGAACAAATGACTTAACCTTTTTTTCCCCTAATGGTCTAACTTATTTTTTCAGCAGAAATTATGAGGGGCTGCTGAATGACAGTGGAATGTTTTGTGTGCAGTGTTTATGAATGCATTGTTTGCCTTCAGTAGGGAAAACAGCTGCAGCCCTGCAGGTGAAATGGTACCTGCTGCATTCATTAGCCAAGATACCTCATGCACTTGATCCCAGCAAAAGAATAAACTCCACCAAGCTCGTCAGCCTGCTGGTGGGGGCTGCGCAGCCTCCCAGGGTTGGACTGTGGTGGCAGGGCTGTGGTGGCAGGGCTGTGGTGGCAGAATTTGGGCAGCTGGAGCCCAAGCTGCCAGGCCTGATGTGTGTCCACCCATCCTGCTGCCATGGGACTCCCCAGGGCTCTGCTCGGGCTCATCAAGGAGCAGGATGTCAGCCCACAAAGCCAGACTCCTACACATGGAGGGCCATACATCAACAAAGTGTTTGAACTCCTGCTAAAGTCACCTGAGGTCTTAGGCAGCCAAGTTTATGGTCTAGACTTTGTCTAGAGAGCTGTTCAGGTCTTCTGAAAATAAATGCACAGGGTGAGCTGAGGAGGCTCCAGTGACCATTATGCGAATTTAGGCATACGCATCATCAAAGACTCCGAAACACAGGCAGCTGGGCTGAATGTTTTGTCAAGTGTTTTTGCTGCTTTCTATCATAAAGAGATTTCCCTGCTCCTTGGATGAAGACAGGTGAGTGACCTGGATGTTGCAATCCTACAGTTTTGTGGCTACCATGTATACAAAAACATACTGGGGACAGCGAGGTTGCAAAATCAGATTGCTCTGCTCCAGAAATACAAACTCATGCTAAGGTTGTCAATACAAGGCTCTGTCATCAATACAAGTCTGGAACTCCTCAGACTGTGCTCCACATTTGCTAGAGCAGTGATGCATGGAGTTGCCACATTTCTGTCAAGACACTGCATTGAAACCTACCCGGCTACTAAAGAACTAAGGAATTACAATCCACAGAGATGGATTATTAGTTAAAATTAAGCCATCATATGTCACATATACAACCCAAATACATATAAATAAATAAAAAAGTTTGCTCTGATTTGAAAGAAAATTTATATTTCTTGGCATATACTTAGAATAGCAGAACTTTAAAATATTAGACAGAAACTGTTTAATAGAAGTCTTTCATTCCCACTATCAGTTTCTAAAATTGTTCCCTTCACTATTTCTGTTGCCATTTTCTTTCTTTCAAAAATTTGAAAAGCCTGTCAAGTTATTATCCTGATTGTTTGCTCTGACTTACAGATACGAATGTTTTCTGTATTTTGCTTTTTCTGCTTATTGTTTATTTTCATTGATCTTGACTGTGGTCTTCTAGTTTGCCCATGTGGATTCACCATTTTATTATTATAACTTCATTTTATTTATTATAACTTCTCTCTTCCCCTTTTTAACCACTTTGAAACTACTTTCATTCCTCAATTGTACTCCTATACCCTGGAATTTTTTTTTTTATATATCCTTTCTTTTCTCACCACAGTTCTGCCATCTGTGCCCCCCTCCTTTTATTGC
Source organism: Muscicapa striata striata (assembly GCA_030060385.1). Taxonomy (NCBI): domain Eukaryota; kingdom Metazoa; phylum Chordata; class Aves; order Passeriformes; family Muscicapidae; genus Muscicapa; species Muscicapa striata. The sequence goes on from JAREIS010000031.1 coordinate 523,135, forward strand.
TTTACTCCTCTGAGTGAAGCATTGGTTTTTAACCTCTTCTTCTGGGTTCCCTCCCTCCTGTAATTTCTCAGGATTTGATTCCGTAGTTACTTCAGAGGGAGTATGTGGTTTTTATTGGAAGCAAAGCACATGACCTGTAGCATACCTAATGCAAAAAAGAAAATTAAGTGACCCATGAATGAACTGATATTTACCATGATAGAAATAGAGAAGTCTAAAATGTGCCAGTATTTGAGGCTGAGTGGGAGATGCATCTACCAAAGTAATGAGCCATGCAATACCTCAGCTGGTAAAAGCTAGCTAGTCTATAGTTCTCATTGCTGGGCACAAAGTATAGAGAGTTAGAACAGTCAAAGAAATTCAAAGCTGGTTTGGCAGTCTTACACTCAAGATGAATTTGGCTTCTTGTGATTATGAAAATAAGAGAATAAAAGCTGGGGACAAATGCAAAGGAAATAGAAAAGTAGTGAAAGAAATAAGAGAATAGTATTTTGTTTTGTTAAGGATCTTTATTTAGTATTCTAGAAAACTTACATCAGTCTACAGGTCCTAATTCCCTTCTCTCTGAAGTTATTGACACAATTCCCACCTCTGCCAGTGTACAATAAAGACAGACATGGTATGTCTCATTTCTGCACCAAGACAGGATTTCAACTAAGCAAATGGTGTAGTTTGGAAACAATCATTATCACGCATACAAGAAACACCAAAAAAAAACCCCTCCTGGCATTGCAAATAGCAATCAACCACACTCACAGCATAAGTACAACATTGCACAACACTGAAAATTCCAGCCATGATTTTGGACATTGGCAACAGTGTGCTCAAGGATGAGAACAATACTGTGTTCCTTTGGAAATAGCAATGAGCTCCATACACTTAGAAATAGCTACTCATTGTCCTCTTGGTCCCAGAACATAACATTTCATGCCAGTTTGTGTCCATTTCTAAGATGAAACACTGGCTTGCCTGCTTCTAAGGGAAAGCAGCAGGTTTACAAAAATATGACAGGCATGCACTTCTGTTGCTAAGGAGTGTGGGTATGGCTTATGTTTGAGTGTGCAGCTGCACATACTTTAATCACTGTTTTAATTAAGTCTGGGAGTACAGCACTGATTTACAAAGGATGAGGATATTTGTGGACATAGAGACAGAGGACAGTTTGGTTTTATTTATGTGTACAGTTCAATGCATCACTGCCTGACAGGTGCCAGTGAAGATCTTAGCTACCTCACACATGTAAAAGCTACACTCAATCAAAGTTCAGGATCTTATAGTCTTTTACACATTACATGACACTTCCCAAACTGAAGAAAGCTAGGTCTGTCTTCAAGCTCAATGGATGCAGTTAGGATCTCTCCAACAGACCCTGCAATATGTTCCTTAAGGTCTTGACAAACAAATCTTCTGTATGCTTTAACACCATTCTTTATTTTATCTACCCAGACCTCCTGCAATTAGGTTTAATTTGGAAGAAACTGTGAGATATGCCCTAAAGGTAATTTAGAACCTTTAACTTCATGCATAACTGAAATGAATGGAGAAATTCACACCCCATTCTTGCTATTTCAAGTTTTCTGTAAAATTAAGGATCTTGGAACAATAGTGATATTCAAGATGTAACATCTTGCATGATTATAACAACTACTGACTCCATTAAAAACTATTGAAAGAGAAACAGAGGTATCACTTCCCTCATGGTTTTAAATACAATTATAAAAGTGTAAAATAATAATTTACTTTTAAGGATGGTGAATATTAATTTAAAAGGCTGAAAAAAATGTATTTCATTTGCATAAAAGTAACAATATTTGAGTTATTTTTGTTTTCTCAAAGAATAAAAACATAAATACATTAAATGAATGCACATTTGAACAACTCAATAACTGTGTGTACTTGACTGATGCAATCAAGTTATTCGCATTTTATTAATTTACTATATACTTTCTCCATGGAAATGTTATCTTACCTGTCTTTTGTGAAGAAACATCCACAAATTAGTTTTTGAAACTCTGCCTCTAATGCACTTATATCAGTAAACAAGATTTATACAGATGAAGGACAAAATAACTGAGTAGAAAAATGTATCCATAAAAGAGAAGAAAATTATTTTTGCTTAGAGATTAGAAAAAAAATTCCCCAATTCTCATGCCAATGCTGAGAATATTACAGTCTTTGAACTTGCATTAAGACAAATTTTTGTGGCCAGCCTCATTTCTGGACAAATTCCACTCTTAGTCATTGTCATCGTTATATTATTTCACAGAACAAAAAGATAACCCAGTTTCAGCACATGTGTAATAAAGAGACCTTGTGCCACACCTACACAGATTACAAAACACAGTTTGAACAGAAACTGATTGATGAAAAAGACTGTGAAAAAAAGAATATTATCTCTCACACACTGTGATACTGAAAATTGGATAGTAATGTTTGTAGGCACATACCCTGATCTACAAAAATTGAATGTCTATCCTGTCCTCAGTGTCTCCCAAAGGAATTTTAAGTCCCACTATTTCTGCATTCTATAGGTTATGTTAGTTGGTTCCCCCAGGAGAAATTAGAACTCTTCTATCCTTGTTAAGATTGCCAGATGATAGGATCTTGTTAGATTACATCTCCCACCACTCAGCAGTTACATTTTCAAAGCATACCAGCACAGAAAACACCTCATAAAACCTGTGTCCTCAGACCAGCCTATGTAGTCTGATCAATATACACTTCAGCACTAACTTCACTGCTCTTACAGTGCAAGAACTCTCCAAGGCTCTATTAAATTGAAAACAAATTGTGTACCATAGCCAATCAGATGGTTTTGTTGGACACTGCAAACAAGTGTAACTGAAAGGAATTCAGACAAAATGTACAGTCCAGGTCCAGACCACAGACACCAGCCAATGTTCCTCTTGAAAATCCCATGAGCATCACTGGGATTTTTAACTCTGCAGCGGTTGCATGGCCAGCAGTCAGACCTGCAGAATCCTGGGGAATGGGTGAAGGAAAGTTTCGACCTTCTATTCCACAAATTGTTGTCCTAAAGTCTCTGAAATTAGTAGATAGCTAAAAAACACAGCTTAGCTTGCTCAGAGAATCCAGAGGAAATGCAGTAATAACAGCAGAAACACTGTAGTGCAGAAAGGACTCTTTTGACATTTCTGCTCTTCAAGATTAAAGACCTCAACTTCATTGTCAGAGGTGGACTTCACAGTCCAAGGTGGAAAAAGTAATGAGCATCCAATGTAGTTGACTGGATATACCTTTCAGGTGAGCAATATAGCTACAATATACTTTTATATTACAGCTTGGCTACCTCAGCTACTCCTCTTAGCCAACTTCCTGCAAGCACAACTCCAAGAAATTGGTTGGTCCTAAAACTGCTTCAGAAAAGCGTGTTCTGAGGGTAATCCTCTATGTACCTTCAATACTCCATAAATTCAGACCTTCAAAAGAAATTAAATTTCAGGGTTGTGACAGGATCTGTGTTAACACAGAAGATGGGCAATAACCCCCCACCCCAAAGATGTTTCTTCAGGACTTTATTAGCAATGCTCCACTGGCATGAGTCTGCTTTACACAAAATTCAGGCTAAGGAAACAGTACCTTCCACAGTCTCATCCTTTCTAAGCCAAATATGAGCCAGGGAAAGCCAATCTGAATGTTGCACTTTTTCTCACATGTATGACTCAGAAGGATTCCCTGAAATATCCTATCAACTGCTAAGAGTTCTGTTAGCAGAACTGAGAGGAGACCACACCTGTATCTTTAGCAAAAAAGAGCATAGCAGTCTGTGGGGAGGTGGCACGCACAGAAAGAACTATTCCCCCCTGGACTCCTGGGCATGCCCAAACCAGCTTTAGATCATCCTTAATATCACCACATTCATGCAATATCCTGCATCTGCCACTGCTGGACCACAGCCTCTTGAGCACACCTGACACTTTAGGGCAAACTCCTATGGCACTGCAACAAAAAAACCCCCATGTACTTCATGCCTTACGCATGCTTAGATGGACTCTCACAAGGTTCTACATCCTATGACCTTCACCTGGACATGGTTCATGTTCTGTGTAACCAAGCAGAGTAGAAAGGTCAGTTGCAATGCAAAAACTGTGTCTGTTTATAGAAAGCACTGAGAGATTTATTTATACATGGCTGATGATAGGCAGGATAGCTGTTTGGGGCTAGCTAGCAAATGAAGACAAAGTCCAAGTGAAAAATACCAGATTACAAGGCTTTTGTCTGCTCTCATGCATACTCTAGCCTCTTGCTATTTAACTTCCCTTTTAAAAGCCTTTGCAGCATTCTCTGCACAAAGAACATTTGAAACCCTCCCTTTGCATTTTCCATGACCATCTTGACTCCAGTGACCAGCTTCATCAAGTACAGAATTCAGATATAACATGCTGTGATATCGGAGTTTAAATGCATTAAACACTCTTATTTGCCTCCAAGACTATTCCTCATGTATTTAAAATGGGTCAATGTTTTATGGCACATAAGAGTAAGTGGCACAGCACAGTTTGTACAGAGAATGTTATCATGTAACACATGTTATCAAAGAAGGTGGACAGTGAAGAGCACTCCCTAATGTACCATAATCAGAAACTCGGCAGCAAGAATAAATATTACAAATGATGCTTCACTGAAATGATGAAACATCATTAATAAAAAAAAAATTCCCAGGTTAATGAAGCTGCAATGCACATACATATGATCAAATGCAGCTATAGAGTGTACATATGCATAGACTGCAGGACTCTCTTCCACATCTAAAAAAGCATGGCTTCATCCTTAGGGCCTCACAGAAATGATCCCTGGCCCATATTATCCCCCAAACTGAGTCCAAGTGCTGCTTATCAGCCTGCTGACAAAGAAACAGTATGGACTGCCATGTACCAGTATTTCAGCCTCTGTGCTCTCACTCTGCTATTTGGTTTCTCTGTAAAGACGTAGTCAGAGATATTGTAATATGCGTTGATTAAGGGCTGTAATGCAGGAACTGGAAAAGGAACCAATACACTGATACCAGAGGGACTATGGCCCAAGGCAGGACTCAACATGTGCCTGAACGTGACTACAAGCTGAAAATTACATCTCCAGGGAAAACCAGTTACCTCTTCACCTCCTCTTGCTAGGTGTATGCTGTCTTTTGACTCTGTAACCAAATGAGGAGTTGCCCTTTTCTTTTTCAGACTTTTTTTCACGCAGTGTTTTGAAAATTATAAATCCTTAAGCAGGCTACAGATTATAGGAGTCTCTGCTGGATCCACCTCCCTTTTCTCGTCTGCAGGTCAAATAGGTCTCAAGATCTGAGTGAAGAATATTACTCTTAGCAAATAATTGTATTTTTGCACTTGGCACTCGCAGCCTCTGTTTGTTCCACAGCACGTGTCACCCTCAGAAAATTGTTCTGAGGTACAAAGCATGTGTGCTGTGAGAATAAGTGAGAATTGAACAAAATTTGAACCAAAATAATCATGGGAGACACAAATACCTCAGTATCATTGGAACTACTATTCTTGCATGAATTTCAGCTTTATAAAAACTTTAGATAAAGAACACAGATTTTATTTTAATCATAAAAAAAATGAAGAGTTCAACAAGTATTTGAGTATACTTGGAAAGGTTGAGTATATTGGAAAGGTTAAGAATTTCTAAGGTTTTCTCCAGCACTAATTATGCACTGATGAAGCCTTATTTGCAATACAGGAGAAACAAGACACACTTGGGAAAGGTTTTTAAGGTGCCTAAATCAGAGACATCCTGCTAGAGCTTTACAACATGATGCTTTTCATTCTGGGAAAATGGGTAATTTGTTGGAATCAAAGTGTTTTGCAGAAGAGGATGATTATGCAGAATCCATCAGAAGCAGCATGGCAGGTTTCCAAAGGAAAGCTTCTTGGTTCCCAGATATGCCAGGATGTCTGTCTGTTGGGCTGCTACCCAACCAGTTTCTCCAGGTTCTCAGGACTTTCAGACTCCACAATAGACTGCCAGCAGTTTGACAAACCTTGAACTACTTATTAAAATATCCATCCACTTCTTCTGCAGGAACTTCTTATCACTATTTCAGTTGTTTTTGTCTTTGTGATGATAATTTTCAAAGACATTAGAGCTGGAAACTGGAAAGAGCTGCAAGTCACTGTACAACTAGAAAGCCACAGTCTAATCACTACTACTGAAATGTGGCAGTATGAATTGCATGACTGGAGGGCTGTCATCAGTGGCCACAAACTGTTCAGAAGAAACAGGCAAAGAAGAGGTAGTAGGTATTACAAAGAAATTATTTACAGTGAAGATGGTGAGGCACTAGAACAGGTTGCCTAGAAAAGCTGTGGATGCCCCATCACTGGAAGTGTTCTAGGCCAGATTAGATGAGGCTTTAAGCAACCTGCTCTAGTGAAAAATGCCCCCTACCCACAGGACATTGGAATAAATAATCTTTTAAGGTGCCTTCCAATCCTTCCAACCATTCTCTGATCCTGTATTTCTCTCAGAATATGTACCACAGATCAGCTTTTCTCTTTTGGCATCTGAACTTAAATTGTCAATGAACTATGAATGCTCCAGGGCATCAACCTTTGATTTTGTATGGCTGAGGCAGAGGCACTTTGTCTCTTCACCAGCCTGTCCATGTTTGGTGGTTAGCTCCCAGAAGAGCTGGTAACAAAGTGGGAGGTTGTAAAGGCTTACCTCACCTCAGTTCTTTGCGACTATGAGTCAGGAGCTTCTACCTCTCTCAAATTTCTTGGCTTCTGGAGGAAAAAAAGCCCCCCTGACATTGCAATGTCCAGCACAATGAATGGCCTCAGGACTGAGAATAAACCAGCCTATTCTAGAGCCATCCTGTGCAATTCACTGCAAGGTGCTGTGCCTTAAGAAAAAGATATGTACAGCCACAAAGGTGAAACAACAGGCTATGCCTTAACATCATATTATGCCTGTTCAAATAAAATCCTTCCATATTCCAACTTATTCACAGTTTTCGTAATCTCAGTGACTAAATAGGGAACAGATATGCAATATGTACAACAGAAAGGAGATTGAATAAATTCTATAGAACAAAAATTCACTGGAAATTGTTAATTAAACTTCAAGTGCCAAAGTAGGATGACAGATGAAGTACTATGGAAGAGACTGGTTTACTGCAGAAGGCTTTTGTTTCACAGGGCAGAGAGACACAATCTGGGGATGTGGCAACCACCTCTTAATGTAAGTCTCGTAACTCCTCTTGCACAGCTGGAGAAGGCTTTTGGGTAACGTTTGTGTATCACCGTGAAGTATCTTTGATACATGTATCTTTGGCACACATTTTTACTCAAAGGGATCCCTTTCATACCTTTTTGGTAATAGCTGCATCATTCTCAGTCCTCAGTGTGAAAAAGTGGTCTCTTACTTCCTTTGATATATTTCTGGTACCCTGATGTATCTTGCAATTCTGCCTTCTATTGGTAACTTCTGGGTGCTCAGAAAGCATTTGACAAGGGAGAAAGGTAAGGATTTGGTCACTGAGGCTTTTGTTAGACAAATAGAGTTCTCTTATCACAGAAATGAAAAGCAATATTTTAGAATCCATTCAATAAATCCTTTGTTCTTTATGACTATTTGAAACCTTATGAAGGCTGGCAGAAGCTGCAGAAATTCAAGCAATAAAATTATCACAATATTTTAAGAAGAGCAAAAGTACAAGTCTCCAGCTGAGTTCTGAACAAGCTTCAGATTTCACAGAGAGATAGGATAGAAAAGAAATTGAGAGAAATTTGACCAATATGACAAAAAATAATTCCTCTCTTCCTTTGGCTGTTCAAATGTATACATAGGAAGAACTTTACTTTGTGGTCTCTCTCATTGATAACATCAAAAGATAAAAGGCAAAAAAAAGAGTGTAATTAAAGATAAGGAAGTCTGATTTCTGAACTGTCAGCTACAAACTGAGGATCTGCTTGACAACTATGTCAGACTATCAGGTTCTAAGCAAGCATTAGCTAGAAACTTTTTCTTTACGGAGGTCTCTCTTAACCAGGAGTGTGAAAGCTTTCAGATATTCCTTCTTTAGGTAACTGCTTTCCCAAGATCTACCTGTCCACATCTTCCACTAATGTAATTACAGTACCAGAGTTTGACAGTTTTCAATGGTTGCCAGTTCCTGGGTCTAGATTTTCCAATTTTAAAATCTGTGCTCAGACTTCTTCATAATGTTTCAATACTGAATTTTTAAGACCAATTCTAAAAGCCAGAGCACTAACATAAATCTTGGATTTCTATAGACAAAAATGTTCAAGATGAAGAATGGATGTCTGGCAGTTGAAAAAGTGGGGATATAAACAGAGGAGGCATTTTTGTAAGCAGTTTTTGCTCTTCTCATTAGTGATGTGAACTATTTTATTTTCATTTCAATGTGCATACTTTGGGAGATACTAAAGTTTAAAGCATTTTTCTGGATCTTCCTTCCATTATCACACTTACAGAAAACAAATTGCATACTGCAGCTCCTTAAAACTTCCATCTATATGTTACTTCACATTGCCGTGAAGACAACCTGATATGTGCCACACAAACATAACTGAAGATTTTGTCTCAGATTCCAAGAACTGGAGAAAGGACATGGAGAAAACTGCTTGCATTTCTGCTTGTCTATATGACAAAAAATAATTGTAGAAGAAATCTGACCGAGTGTTTGCAAATCATCAGAGGCCTTAAATAACTTGATGCAATACCTAGGTTTGGTATAACGTTTATATTTTGCAGGATTCTCATAAAAGGATGTACAAGTTTGACCACCCACTGCACTGTTCCTTCTCCCTTAATCTCAAGGGAACAACAATCATCCTAATATATTTTTCTTATTTCTAGATGTCCTCCAATCTGCTGCTGGGATAGACAACATCAATCCTGAACACAAAGTTTTCTTTAGGTGTTGAAGAAACATCCTGCAGCTAATCCTGAAAGTATCATTTAAAAAAAAAAAAAAAAAAAAAAAAAAAAAAAAAAGTTTAGCTCAAGGCAGGAAAGTTTTATGAGAAATAAGCCAACTGAAACAGGAGTTAGAGGAACAGACTACATAGTCAGAATAGCCCAATGGTCACTTTCAGAGCACAAAATATGTGACCTGTTACATCAATACACAAAACCTTAAAATCCCATTGCACATGAGACAACCTGCCACATGAAAAGTACCTTGAGGTTCACTAGTCTTTCAGAAACGAAAATAGATGGATATCTCGCTCTGTCTCAGATCAAGCAGTACTTTGCCTTCTTGGCAGTGAAATGCCAAGGAGGATTGTGTGCTAGCACTCCGGCACCCCAGGCCAAGTCTGGTCCAGATTTAAGACACTGAAACCTCCTATAAAGTGATTCAAATAAACCTCGAGAATTGCAAAAAATAAGTATTTCACTCCCAGCCTGACCACTCAGTGAAGGTATCAGGGAAACCCAAACCCCGCATTAATTTCCCATTCATAAGACCTGCCTTCAGATTAGCACTTCTAGTCCTGCCTCGCACTCTGCCATTACACTTTTTAAAAAATCTGGGACTCCAGCTCTCTTCTTTATTGGATTTCTTCGCTGAAGGCTTCACCTGTGTTTCCCGCCGGCCCCGGCCCGCCCGGTCCGTTGCGGCGGCGGAGCGGAGGCCCGGGCCGGGCCGGGCCGGGCCGGGCGGTGCCGGGGGCCGCCGCCAGAGGGGCCGGGCGGGAGAGCGCGGCCCGGCACCCGCGGGCCCCGTCCGCCCCACAGGTGGTGGAGGCAGCGCGGGCCGGGAGGGGCCGGCGGAAAGCTCCTCCTTCCCTCGGCTCCCGCCGCGGCTGCCCCTGCCCTGCCCTGCCCCTCGCACTGCCCGGTTTCCCCCTCCCCGACCACCGCGGCGAGACGGGAAGAGCCGGGAAAAGCCGGCCCCCTGTGCGCTCCCCTCCCCGGCCCCCCGCCGCCTGGCACGGCGAAGGCGGGGCGTCCCTGCCCGGGGGACGGCCACAGCAGCCGGCTGCCCTTTCACCCCACCCTCCACCTGCTCGCCGCTTTGTTTGGGAACGGGGGTGGAGGGGAGGCGCGGCCATCCCTGCGTGTGGTGGGGCGGGGGGGGGGCACGGCCTCGGGCCCGGCCCCCGGGTGACTCGGGGCTCACGGCCGTTCTCGCCGCTGCCTTTGTCTGGCGGCCGGCCTGGGGCTGCTCCGCTCTCCCCCGTCCTTCTCGGCCGGGCATTGCGCTGCGGGGCTGCCGCTCTCGGGAAGGGGCGAGCGGCTCCCCCGTAGGTGAAACGCGGCTTTCGCCCCCTTTCCGAGGCGAAGGGGAGGCGGGGGCGCCTCTCCCCGCCGCGCTCCTCCCCGCACCCCGCGTTGCTCGGCGGCGTTTGCCCCGCCGCCAAGTTGCCACAAGTTGGTGCCGCCCCCCCGCCGCCGGGCTCCGGCCTCGGCGTGAGACAATACCGCGGGCTGCGGGGGAGGAGGAAGAGGAGGGGGCGGGCGGAGCAGCCCTCTCTCGCCGCCGATGGGGCCGGGCCGGCCGGCGCTGCGGGGCGGGTAGGTGGCTCCGCGGGCGGCCGCCGGCTGGCGCGCACCGGGGAGCGGCCGGCAGAGGCGAGCCAGCCCCGGCGGCGACGGGCGCTCCATGGAGGACTTGGGGCTGCGGGGCGGGCGGAGCGGCTGGCCATCGGCGACCTCGGCTCGGCGCCGGGCTGGTGGAAGCGGGGCCCGTGACGGTGATGGTGGAGCAGCGGGCAGCTGAGGGCTACAAGCTGGTGGAGGTGCAGCTGACCGGCGGGGCTCCCTGGGGCTTCACCCTGAGGGGCGGCCGGGAGCACGGGGAGCCCCTCATCATCACCAAGGTGAGCGGCGCCGGGGCGGGTGGAGGTGGGTCCGGCCGGCTCCATTTCGCCATGCTCCGCGGCGGTGACAGCCCGGGGCGCAGGTGCCGCCGGGCCGGGGGTGCTCCTGGGCCCCGCGGCCGCCGCCAGCGCCCGGGGAGCGGTACCGGCGGGAGCGGGGCTCTTCCCTGCACCTCTGCGGCAACAGGTTGCTGGGCGCTGGCGGCGTGGCGGCTCCAGGCTGCCGCTTCTGGCCGCTCGAACGCCCCAGTAAAAGCCGGCGCCGTCGTTGCGGGCGCTGGTAATCGACTGCGGGACCCGAAACCTCTGCTGGGCTGTTCCCTCCCAGTTTCCCCTCCGGGCTCCTGGCGCAGGAGGTATGGGCACGGAAACTCGCGGCTCCCAGGCTGAGTTTTCTCCGCTGCCGTTGCACTTGCAAATTCTAAGTAATCAGGATAGCCTTTTGTTTGTCCCTTCTTTAAACAAAAAGGTCTAGTGACCAAATCCATGCACCGAAGACGGGGAGGGGGACGTGCTTGGGTATATGTGCACTTTCTGCTGGTTGACTTATTTTTTTTCTCTTTTGGTATTTTTTGTTGTTTTTTTGTTTTGGTTTTTTTTGTTTGTTTTTTTTTTTTTTTTGTTTGTTTGGTTTTTTTGGTTGGTTGGTTTGTTTTGTTGGTTTTTTTTTTTTTGTTTGTTTGTTTTGTTTTTTTGGTTTTTTTGGTTTGGTTTTGTTTTGGCCTTGTATATTCACAGCTTTCATCTCAATGTACTGGACAGGAGTTGAAGAAATACTTCACGTTTTGTAGAATTTTTTTTTTCATCTGGATGTGTTTTGACTTAAGGGCCCCCATTCTCAGTAATTGTTGGTTTTTGCAGTTAAGACAGCTTTCATGTTGCACAGTGAAAGCACATTAAAATAGATCCATATGTTGTAGTGAAAAAAAGAAAATCACATTAGCAAAGCACATTTTGCTCTAGATCTGTCAGATAGTTATATATATGCTTTTGTCTGCAAGTCCTCCAGACTCTGCCTGTTCCCGTTTTAAAAGTGCCAGTGTCAGAGGTCAGCAAGTCCTGTTTTATCTACAGCAGAAATTATATTAATCTTATTTTTCATTTGATGTTGTTATGAGTTTTCTGATTGGTTCCCCTGTCCCACCCTTGAAACAACTGTTATGAACTTTCCAAGTGAGGACTTTTCAAACCATCTGTTTGTAGATCACTTCCCTAGTGCTGTTTTTCAAGGAACAGCAGTCAGTGTCAGATGTATAGGTTGAAAAATGACTGCAGAACTGTTTGCTGCTTACCAGTGTCCTGAATTAGAGAATAGCAAACCTGTGAGCATTTGAAGAAAGGAGAAAAAAGCTATTTTACTATGTATGTACCAGCTATTAAGTGCCAATTCAAATAACTCCACCTTTCTGCTAATGGCTAATAAGTGCTACATCTAAAGACTGATCAGTGATACTCATAATATTACCTAGGTGTTAAGTAACAGGCATAAGTATTTGTGGCATGAGGATGTGGCTGTGGTATGTGGAGAGAAGTGTGTGTGCCTGGGAACCTTTTTAACTGGGTCTGTTGCAAGGGAATAATTAAATGGAAGAGCAATCTGGGTCCATCCGTACAGACCTAGCAATAAGAGAGAACCTGGGTCCTTGGATTTAAATTTTGGGGTATATTTTTATTTGCTGTTGCTGGATACAGTGGTATAGAACTAGTTTTGAAACAGGGACTGAAACTTGTGTGCCCAGGACTAACTACAGTTCTTTAGCTGCAAAATTTTCCATCTTGATTTGGCCCACCCATCATGATGTTTTGGTTTTTTACTGTACTGCTTCTAGTGGTGGGAAAAATAGTTTAATACAGAGTGGTTAAAACAGCCCCTCCTAGCAGAACATGTAAGGTTTGTCTTCCCTCTCAGCTGAAGAGAGCTCTGAACTTCAGTTACCCTGTTCCTGAGTGGAGGTCATTGGGCTGCTGTGGATGAGGAGATGCCATTTCACCAGTGCTTCTCTTGGTGGCATGTGTCCTTCCTTCTCAGGTAGTTTGATTAGTGGGAGACCCAGGAAAACCCGGTGGACTAAATCCTTCAGGGCACCTGTGGAAAAACTTCTGGTTTTGTGGATTCAAACTGTGCTTAAGCATTAGCTGGCTGTGAAACTGTTTCTCACTCTAGTCCAGAGCATCTCTGGGGTGGTAAGGGTGGATGACAACTGCCAACTCTGAGAGGAATGTGACAAGGTGTGAATGGAGTCTCAGATAGCAGCTGCTTAAGGGGAATTTCTAAAATTCTGCCTGTCTCTGCTTTTACAGTCTCAAAAGCAAGATCAGCCTTTGAAGAAAGTTACACCTTTATGTAAATGCTGGGAAGTCTGTGTTTGTAAATATTTCCTGCTTTCGTTAGCATATATGGCACAACTGCCAGAGAAGTAGCACCAAAAAATACTGTAATTGAAAAATTCATGAGCAAGTATATGGTGTTCGCTTTTCAGCACTCTCTGTGTAATACATTTCTTCATTTCTCTGGTTGTGTAGCTATTTCACTTGCTGGTAGGAAGGGAAGTTTTTTATTACAGGTATCGTAGGTAAAGTCTAGAGCAAATACTGGCTACAAATACTATTTGGGATTTTTTAAGATGGAAATTAGGTAAATTAAAGCATGAGTGTCTTTTGATTCACCAACGTGCCAATAATCAGAGAAAGGAAGACATGCTAAAGAGAAGAAAATGTATCCAGCCTTACCAAGAGTGTTAGCCTGTGCTCAGCTGCTGGAGTTCTGTCCCCGCTCATTGCAGCGGGGTTGCACTGGATGACCTTTAAAGGTCCCTCCCAACCCAAACCATTCCATGATTGATGCTGTGAGGGAAGTGCTTTGCCTCAGGAGAGGTCAGTGCACAGTCACACTGCCGGTGCCCAGCAGTGAGCCCAGCGCTTTCTGGGTGGGCAGGTTTCCCCATTTCGCAGTAGCATTTCTTTCTTTACCTGAAACAAGACTTGTAGAAATAGTCCAGAAATAGAACCAGGTAGGCAGAGTATCAAGTTCACCTGCCAGGCACAACCTTTTTTTTTTTTTTTTTTTTTCCCTTGCCCTTTTTGTTATTGCTGCAATAGGTGTAGAGGAGAATGGTGCATGATACAGCTTGCTCGATCTTTAAACATTGCTAGTCGTCTGAAACTTCCCCACCCAACTGCAAATGGTGTTACTAGTCTTTAAGAAAAAGGTCTTCTAGCATTGTCACTGTGTTGCATGTCATTATTTTTTAATGTCCCTTTAAAAAAATGCCTTACATTTTTTCTGATCTCTGCATGTGTGTGTGATAACATTCCAAAAAAAATTGCCCAAAGGCGGCTTGTTCTTGCCTAATTTGACATCTTGAAAGAAAGGACTTGCTTTTTGTAGCAACACACATATTTCAACAAAAGGTAAAATGAGAACTTTAAGGATAATAATTAGGAGTCTCATGAGCCTCAGTTTGTATTTTCCTCTTTTTAAAAGAAACAACATCTGAAGAGGGAGATCTTATTGGAAGTAATGAAAATGAAAAGACAAGGGTGCTCAAGTGTGAATCTCGTGAAAATCCATAGCTGCATTATCTTGATTACTTTTACTTTAAAACTGCTCCTATCTGAGATGCCAAACTTGCAGTGTCAATCGAGCTTTTGCTTGTGGGTGGTAGATAGAAAATCATTTCACTTCCAGTACTAACAATATCCTTAGGAACTCTGAAGTTGTTCTGCAGTCAGCTTTATCGATATTACATTAATAAATATGAGAACATTATAGCTCATGCATTTCAAGAAAGATTGATGTGTCATTTAAATAAATTTCTCTTTAGTATCAGCTTTACAAGAGCCTACAGCTATACATCCTCAAGCTATGATCTCATTGCAGTCTAATCAAGGCTGAGCTTGGCTGGTATTTCAGCAAGATTTCCAAGTGAAACCTGGACTGTTGGAAGAAGTTTTGTTGTTGATTTAGTAGATAGAGTTCTTGTCTCCTGAATCAGTGCTGAATTCATGCCTCAGCTGGAGGTGCTGTCTTTTAAAAAGAGGGAGTATCAGAAGACTCAGAACTTTTATTTTTTTTTATTCCACTGCACTTTCCTAATGTGCTCACTGTGGTTAGGTGTGAATTGTGATTTGTTTAACCTAGCAATCATTTAAGTAGTATAAAGAAATGCTGCTCTATTAATTGTCAGCTAGACTTCTCCATGTGACTTGTATTAATTTGTTGTTTCAGTAGTAAGCGATTACTGTTTTAATTAGGTAATTCTTTATTCTTTGGCCTTAAATGTGTAACTAAAAGCAATAACTTGCATTGCCATACTGCAACAATATTTAGGGTGGGAAAAAAGCTTTATTGATGCTGTATACAAATGAATAATAAAAAGAAGACAATCAAACACAAATACCAGATGTTTGAGGTGAGCTGCATTGTTTGTAGACATTAACAATTCTTAAACTTGACTGTGAGGTTTGATGTCCAGAAAACAGCATTTAGCAGTAATCCTGTGAAATTCCTGACTGCTTCAACTAAAATGCAGCCATTTATGTAAATAGCTGATTTATAAGTTCTTAGGAGGCATTGTACTGTGGCCAAGAAAGAATTCTAATCTAGGTCTCCATAGCCCAACAAATTTCATTCACTTCTTTCAGTTCTAGAAAGATAATGCATGGAGAATTATTCATTCTGTTTTCTATTCATTTTCTCTTGGTCATCAAACCCAGGTAGAATTACTGACCTATATTAGTCAGAATTTTAACAAGTATATTAGTGAACAATTTTGAAAGAATGTATCAGATCATGTACAGTGTTTCTTTTGAAATCTTTATTCAACTTCTTGTCTTGCAAGAGGGGCTTATGGTCTGAGTTGGACCTTTTTGTGTTGTTCAATTTGATACTTGAGAAATACTAAGAAATGTGTATACATTAAAATGAATGTTTTAGGCTTGAAATAGTATAATGTAGCTATTTATATTCCCCCCTTCCCCCCCCCCCCCCCAATATGTTAAAAATAGGGCTTTTTCAATGCTATAGGAGCTATTCTGAGTGGTGTGTTTTCCTTGGAGTCTGGTTGTTAGATCCCAGATTTCTATTATTTCAAGAGAGTTGGCTTGTTTTGATGCAGGAAGATGTTATTGCTTTTAATTTGGTAAGCTAGTTGATGAAGGGAATGCTCTCAATTTTAGTGCTTTAGTGGCCGGTGAATGACCTCTTTATTATGACTGTTAATTTACTGGCAGAATGGAGCCCACCACCTTAATGTGTGGTGTAAATGATCTGGCTGCAGAAGCCTGAAGCTTGGGAGGTTGGGTTTGCAGGGTTGTGGGTTTGGTTTTGTTGGTTTTTGTTTGTTGTTTGTTTCGTTTTGTTTTTGCAAGGGTTTTAACAGTTGAAATGGCACCAGTTTTGGAAGTTGCATTTAAAAGTTATCTTGGATAATACCACATCTAAAAACTGTAAGGAGTTGAAATGTAAGGATGTTTTAAAGGCTTGTGACTTCAGAAGTCTCATGTCTGTTTTGTTAGGTACTTAGCAGTCAACAGTGTGAGAGTGGGGTTTAATAGTGTGTGCTTGGAGTAATGAAATTGCAGTTGTCCTTTGTCCATTTCACATTATGTTTCAGGAGAAAAATCTTCCAGAGGACTCAGAGTGCTCTGTTTAAAAATCAGAACTAAGAAACTTCCTTATAACAAGCAAACTTCTAACTTTTGGATGTACTGATTGCTTCTGTCTTGTTGGTTTTTATCTCCTCTGCATTTCCCTCTTTTAGCTACTTGGGAAAAAACTTAACAAATTTATCATAATTTTTTAGTTTGAAAGAAAACACAAACAAAAATCATTAATATCTGTGGAGTTTGCCAGAGGAGTTGGTGTGTTTTGTGGGAATAGTTACTGCAATAGGAGTGACACAGCTGGATTGGCTGTTTGAATGTTTGGTCTGTTTAAAGGATAATTTAACTTCTCTGGTTGTTAGTTCATACATATGTTAATTTGTACTTTTCAGTAGGAATTTTGGATGCTGTTGTAGACATTAGTGTGGAAATAAGAGATCTGCAAGACACCTCTAGTTATTGCTTGCTGTTGTCAGAGGTTTGCCAGTAATGTGATTTATTATCTAGATATTCATAGTGTTTATGGTTTTGTTTGTTTCTTTTTTAAATGGAAAACCAGTGTGGGTATGTGTGGTGTTTATGCATATGCTACATATGCTTTGCTCAGTTACTCAATAGACTGTACTTATTTTTATCTGCAGACCTTGATTCATTGTATGTTCTCCTGCTTAATGAGTATTTAAAGTATGGGAATGTGGAAAGAATAAGGTAAATGGGAATTGAAACGTGGCTGTGAATAGATTAGAGGAAACAACTGTTTGGTAGTAACAAAGCCGGTATTTTATTACATGAGCTTCTTTCTTCTCAAGAAAAGCTATTTGTATTTAGTCTTCCTATGCATTTGTAATCTATACATAGAATACCTATTATGTATATGGATCTAGTTTTGTGCATCAGTTTGTCATACAAGTTGGAGACAGGTCATAGATACTAAGGAGATTTTTTACTTGCTGTACATTTAAGAAATACAATACAAGAAGATTTTCACAGGTAAAAATTAATGCAGTTATACTTAGACTTCATGTAATCTATGAGGACTTGCTTTCAACTGTCTATTTTGAACTTATTTGGTATTAATGCCTCTCTAAAACTTAACATAATTTTGGACTTTTGGGTTTGGACTTGTTTTTTGTTTGGGATTTTTTTGGGGGTGTGTGTGTTTGCTTATCTTAAATAAGAAACAATCTCGGAAGCTTTCTAATTCCACATAGCATAATATTTCCAGTTTCTTAAAGATTATGCAGGAGGTATGCTGTGCTCTCCTTATACACTTTCCAAGAATATTATTGCTACTCTGGGGGGCAATTACTGGGAGTTGTAATTTTTGTACTACTTCTAGCTTCACAGATACGGTTATATACAAGCAAGATAGAATACAAGGTTTATGGAATGGGTAACTGAATATTTTGTGTTTAAATGCATTAAATCAGTGACAGGAATAGTCTACGAAGTTTTGAACTTCCTTCCTCTCTCCTTAAATTAATACAATATTAGTGTTCAGTTTCTGATTGATTCAGGGCATTTTTGGTAAGCACAGATCTCTTATTGCAGATAAGAGAATGGCATCTACCACATAACATTTTTTTTTGTTGTTTTTTTAGTAGCCTTCACATGTATCTGAAGGTCATTGTGGTGTGCTGGACTCCTCCAGGCAACTTTCTGGTAAATGTTGCAAATGCAGAAGATTGCAGCTTTGAAAAACTAATAGCTTTTGTCAGGTACACAATTCTTGGGTTGACTCTTAAGAGTAGAAACAGATGGAGTTGAGTGTTTGATGATAGAAAAGAGGTGGTTATTTCAAAGTTCCTCCAAACCCTGATGAAATGCCAAACTCTACTGAAAGGTTTGAGCTGTTGAGTCAAAAGCTGAGTAGCATTGGTACTGAGGGGAACACCTCACATCCTGTCTCTGTGCTTCTCCTACCTCACCCTATCTGGAAAGGAAGACTTCCCCTCTGCCACCAGCCCTGCTTTCTCGCTGTTTAAATCTATCCATTTCTAAATTGTTAGATTCTTTGAAATGTTTAAATTCCTCTTACTTACTTAGAAACATCTATTAACTGATATATGACCTAGGAAATACATTGTCATGTTTCTTAGATACAGATTTTCTGAAGAACTGTGCTTACTGACGAGGAGTTGTTTTTTTTTTAAAAGATGTAGAGTGGCCTATTTTTCAAGGTGGCACAAAAAGAGTGGAACCAATCTTAGGGTCAGAAAGCTAGAAATGGGTAACATAGTAGGGAAGTCTACTTCAGTGCTTGAGAGGCTGTATCCCACTGCATAGCTAGTAACAGTGCAGGTTCATCCATTCCTGCAGTCATTTCACTAGCTGAATGACCATTCAGAAGGAAAACGGATCAATGATGGAGGGTGTTCTTGTTATTTTGATTGTAGATGGCTTTATTGGATCTTTGATTTGCTCCAGACTCTTTGCTATTCTGTCCATCTTGTTTCTAAGTTCTAGATAATTTCTGTACTCACAGTACAGAAAGTACTCTAGACTTTTGCTGTGCATTTATGTCATCTACAACAACTGGGTGTTTAATGTTCTGGTAATAGCAGAGAGGCATCTCTGAGAGTTATCTCTGAGCAGTTTGGCAGAGAGTCTAAGAATGCTTATGCTGATGTGAAGGTAAATTCAATTTGGTTTTGTGGAAACTGCAGCATAACCTACTGAAACTAAGCTTTTTTTTTAAATAATAGAAATGCATGGGCTTGATTCTAAATTGTACTTTGATTGTTTGTTTGGGTTTTTTTTAATGGAAAAAGATCCATTTGTTAGTGAAACTTACTTGAAATAATGCCCAGAGGCTTTTAAAATGGCCAAACTTTTTAATTTTAGAATAACAAATTCTTTATCATCAGTCCTTCTAGTATATTCTCTCAGTAAGGGACTTGCAGTCAAGTCTGGGTAGCTGAAGGAAGGAGGGGTCTGTCAATGAGGAGCATGACAGTACAGTAAATTTGTTTGGAAGTGAGGCACAGGTGCCTACTGCTGTACTCATAATTGCAGTTTCAGTACTTTTCCTCTTCAGTAAAATATGTGCTTCTTCTCAAAAAAACCTTCACAAAGCTACACAAACAGATTCTTTTGGATTTTTTTCTCTCTCTTGAGATAAAACATACTTTGCTACAAAGTTGCTTTGAAAGCTTCCAACATAAATTATGAAATAAAGCAGTGTCTCCCAGTTTCCCAAATACATATAAACTAGTCAGCATTCTTTAGGTAATAAGCTGCTGATTTGGTTCAGTGAATACTGTTTGGGGATAGTAATACTTTATTTTGTAAAGCTGTGTATTTTTCAGTAAAATACTCTAGTATTTCAGGATAGTATCATAGAAACATGATTTAATGACAAAGGAAGTGAAGTGCTTCCTACACAGCGTTGGTTAGTCATCAGTGTCTTAATTTTCTTAAACAAATTACATGCAAAAATGGGTTTGTGGGTGTTTAGCTGGCTAATATCTGATGTACTGAATTATACAACACCTGATGAGTATTTGGATTCTGGATAATGCAATAATTACAGTATTGCAATTTTTTTTCCTCTACAAATACGTACTTTGTTGACCCAGAAGAAGGCAGAACATTAGATTTCAGCAGAAATATTTGCAGTTATCTCCTTTTTTTTTTTTTTTTTTTTTCCTTAATGGAATAGAAAAACATCTATTTCACAGCCATTCATTCAAGTAAAAGAAAGCTGCAAACATACTGTGTTGATATAGTGTTTTATTGGGTGTTTATATGTGGAAAGAATTTTAGGGTTACAGGGAAAACTTGAAGCTTGATGTGTCTGTTAAACATAATTATTGTTTTGAATAGTTAATTCAAGACTTAAGAGAACTCTATACTTTAAAAGTACAGCTTTTATACATAGTTTGTAATTATTTCTTACATGACTATTTTGGTCAAGTGCCTTTATTTCTAAATAGAAAGGCCCCTGTAAAATTAAAAAACTGTCTTGTTCTGAGGCTAGAAGATATGATATAAATACTGAATTCTCTTAAATGCTGCTTTCATGTCATAATGCTTCTCCTAAATTTCAAAAAATTGTTAGAACACAACTTTTAAGTTCCAAAGTAATTATTTTCCCCTTTTAAACTATGTGTTCTTAGTATGTGTAAGAAATTTTGTATTTCTTATTCTTTTCCCTTTATCCTGTTTTGTAAAAGGTAACACTGAACAATTTGCTACCCTGCTTAGAAAATGGAAACTCCAGTGATATATTAGTAAAATAAGTTTTTTCCTACTTTTTACCTTCTGGGAACTTGATGTTTTTTCTGACTGCTGGGGAAGATTGCTATCACAACCAGGGAGTAGGGCTGTGCCTTTTCTGACACCTTGGAGACCTGAGGAGTTTCTGTGATTACTCAGTCTCTTGTTAGGGAGGGGTGTAAGACAAGTCTTTTGTTGCTCAACCGAATTTCTTCTGTCTGATTCAGGAAATCGTCATCTTAACAAATATTGTAGCCATGACCTGTTATGTCAAAGATGTCAGTGATTAGAATATGCAAGTGAAGATGCATGTGGCTCTTTGGTCGTTATTTGCTCCCTTGAAGCCACTAAAGGGTCTGGGTTGGCAAAGCTTCAACACAGAACCCTATCAGAAGCAAAGAACTGGAAATTTACTGCATTGAAAATTGGGAGATCTAGTAAATTAATTACCTCTTTTGCCATGGGTTACTTCTGTACCTCTGTGGAATTGTGTGCTTTGCCTCTGGTGATGGACAGAACTAATACTATTTCACAGAAATTTTGTTTCTCATTAAACAGATCTGATGCAGAAGAGTTGAAATATTACAATGACAAAGATTTTATAGTCTTTGTAGTAAGACCCAGAACACAAATATTTGAAAACCCTTGGAGTACACAGAGTTCTGTCAAAAGCCTATACCTGTGTGATTCTGTACATTTTTCTTCACAGCAGGCATGAACACAAAGTATTGTTTTTATCTACATTGTCATCATAAGTAATGTACCAAAGTGTACAGTTAGATTTCTGTTTACAAAATTAAAGCCAGTACCTACCCAAAGTGCAGATGCTTTCAGTGCTTTAGAAAAGTAGAAGAAATTAATGGAGTGAGGTGAGTTAGCACCTGAATGTGAGGCAAAAAAACCCCGGAGTGTGGACAACTTATATAGTAGGTCAACCAGACATTTGAAACGTTAGTTGGCAATTAAACTTCACCAGCAAATACATTTTTGTAGCCAAAATGTATCCTTGCTGACCACTTGAATTTCCTTCAATTTCTGATGACTATGACCCACTTACAGCTCTATAATATACAGATACTGTCGATGATGAAGATTGATGATGATTTCGTCAATTGTCCAAGGTGATAGCACAGCCTACACGTTTCAGCACAATGAGGGGAGCATGTTTTCTTCTAACTGCAGACAAAATAAAAAATTTAGTTTGTCTGCACATTACCAGCAGTAATTGGAGGCTACTGTCTGTATTGTGTCAATTGGTGCCATCACCCTGCATTTCAGCCTAAAGGTGTTGGGCTAGCGTAGGCTCCACCTTAAATCCAGTGCTGCAAACATCAAGTCTTTAGCAACCTGGTTTATTTTGCTGAAAGCTGACTGGGGAAATGTTGCATGAGCAATTTAATTATCTGATTAGAGGGAGTGGAGATGAGCAGCTGGGAGTGGCAACATCATGATATACAGTCATATGCTCTGCAGTGACTTACAGGCTTTGGTCCAGCTGACTTCCAGTGAAAATTAAATTCAAGTATCAAAATAATTTTGAAAATGCTTATCTCCTGTTTTCTAACTTTTGAATTTTCATTAACTGGCAGACTGAATCTAAAATGTGTTCACCTCTCTTCTGAGAACAAAATGGACATAGCTATTATTAATATCAGAGTAAAAAGAAAACAGTTTTCTTGTTTATATTTTTGGCTACCAAAAACTACTTGACAATCTAAGAAAGCATGTTTGCTAAATCAGCACTAAATTAAGTCATGATATATTATAGAAGGGTCTGCGTCTCTTATAGGGACTTCTTTGTCTAAAGCCTTGGAATTTTCTGGTCCATTTGATTGATGCTGGCTGCAGTTTTTTATGGCCAAGTTTTCTTCTGAATTTGGAGAAATTTTTATAAAGTTTTTTTGGGCCTCTTGCTTTGATACTAAATAAAATTGGTTGTATACCCTTCAATACCATGCTGCTAGTAATTACTGCTTTTAAAAAAAAATTATTTTGAACTTTGCACTGATTTTTTTTTTTTTTTTTTTTTCTGCTTTGTTTAAATCTATTAACTCTGGATGCCCCATCCCTGGGAGTGTTCAAGGCTAGGTTGGATGGGCCTTTGAGCAATGTGATCTAGTGAAAGGTGTCCCTGCCCATGGCCAGGGGTTTGGAACTAGGTATCTTTAAGGTCTCTTCCAAACCATTCTATGATTTGTCCATGAAATTTAGCAATAGCATGTTATCCTGTATGGTTGTAAGGAATGTGGGCTAGGGTTGTGTATTACACAATTACAGAAGTCTGGAATCATTTTACAGAGTGATTTGGTCTTTACATTTTATATTCCTGTAATAGTTTTGAGGGGTTTTTTTGCTTATACTTACTATTTTTTTAAGAGAAAGCAAAAGAAAAGTGGTGTCTTAGTGGTGTCTATGTAATTTTATCAGCTGAACTGCATTTTCTAAACTAATTCTCCTGTGGGAGTCAGAATTAGGTGACTGGGGTAGCTTATGTGGTGGGTTTAGGTTTCTCCTTTGCCAAAGGAATGTTTGGATTCAGGAACTTGGTCTCCAGGTTCTGGGGAAGGTATTTGTAATTTCCTCTTCTGGTCTTGGGCTCAGACTTTTCTGAATTTCCTTTAGTCCATTTGACTGTTACCTATTCTTACCCAAAAGTATTTTTCCCTTGTCATTCTTCACATGAGTGGTTCAATTAAATAGTCAATATTTTCTTTCTTTACCAGTTTCTTTCACTATGCTGTTTCTTTCCCTAGCTCCAGAGCTTGCTTTGCCTTTAAAGTCCAAAGCGTACAAAATATTTAACATGAAGGATCTTTTCTCAGGCCTTGCAGTTGATTGAGATTTCTAATAGCTAGGCACTTTTAAAGGTCAAGAGACATAAGGCATAACATTGTGGATGCTGTCTGATTCTCCTTCCCCTGAAGCAGGGGTCACTAGAGTTTTTCAAATGTAGTTGCTGGTTTTACTTAACATAAAGATTTCTTATCTTAATTTTATTTCATTTTTTTCTTGGAACTGGGTGAACCATTTGGGCAAAATATAAGAAAAATCAGTGTTTGAGCCTTATGTGTACAATGGAGAGTTTCTGCCTAACTAATTGAAGTATGGCAAATTCATCAACCACTGAAAGAAAATGTGATCTCATAATGAAAGCATTGACCAACTTTGATTAGTGAAGTGGTTCATACCACCTGTGGTTAATTACTGAAGTGGATCTTGGGGTAAGATGAGGACACGATTTTTGTAAAACCATGGCCTTTAGATAGTAATCTACTTAATAAAGTAGGTACTACTTTATTAGAAAGGTGTAATATGTAAATAAGAGCAACAAAAAGACACCTGTACATTCTGTACCATAAATTTAAATACAAACAAGCAGGAACTCAAGAGCTTGCAGGAAGAGCGGCGATTTTTTGTGTTTTTGTAGTAGTATTTGAAGTTAATCAGTCTGTTTTGTTTTTTTTAATTCAAAGCCAGAGTACACATAACAAACTGTGGCCTGAAAAAGTATCCTGTGAATTTTGGTACACAAGAGAGCACATTGTTTTTTTGCTGTCTCTGAGAGTCATGCAGCTAAAACATCCAGCTTTAGTTTTGAAGACAAGAGTGCATAGCAAGGTTAGGGTATGTTTTGTAGTGTTTGATGATAGTTGTCCAGGTGCTGATTAAATTTCAGTAAAGCTCTAGAAAAATGTGTCTCCTTTCTGAGATATTCTGAGAGTTATTTCCCTTTCTGATTAGGCTGTGAGTTGAGGCAGAAGGATCATGACGTAGTAGTTAGGCATTTTAAACAGCAGAGCTGGCTTTAATGTACAGTGTCAGAAAAGGAATTTTCCATTCTTGAGTACGTGTTATGCAAAGATTGCAATTTTTGGAAGGAAAGCAGGAGCACCTTATGACCTCCAGCATATTGAGGGGTTTGGTTTTGAGGTTTTTTTTCTTTTTTTAACAAAAGTGACAGTTCAAAGGCATTTTGTTCTTATCTGATTTATGTTCACAGATCCATTTCCTGAACTGACCAAAAATCTGATGATGGATGCCAGTTTCTTGAAAGATTTCAAAGTTATGTACTAAAATTAAATCTTGAAGTTCATTACCTTTGCTTACTGAATGCTGGAGCTCATTCTCAAAGGAATGGGAAAAAACCCAAACCTGTAAGCTGTTATCTAAGTTACTGCACCTCAGTGATGTAGTGCAGGTTGTGCACATGAGATGGGGACTTCTCCCCAAGGCAAAAAGAGACCAAAGTTTTTAATGTGAAGTTGAGGATGCAGTGGCAATAAAAGAAGGGATTTGTGCAGTGTCTTGGGTGTTACAGCCAATGTTGCAGTCACCATAAATAGGCAGGTTTTTTTAATCCTTTTGGTTGACAATTGACACAAGCTTCCAGTTTACTAGAAGTATGTTGAAAATCTAGTATGGTGCTGGAGAACAGCCAAAGTTACTTAAAAACTGACAAAATATATTTTACTCAAGGAAGTTGAAACACAGACTGAAATTAAGTGGATTTTTAATCTTAACAAACTTGATGACTTGACCATGTTTGAAATAATAGTTTCTTACCCTTCAGCAGTATGTCTTGGAACTTTGCTCTTATGTTTACTCTTGCTTGGTGGCTTGTTGTTGGATTTTTTTGTGCATTTTTTTTGAAAGATACTTGCTCAATGTGAAAGAAGTTACTGGCTCAGTGTCAGTGCACTTGGAAGAAAGCAGATCAGAAATAAAGCTGGATGAATTGATGGACCCTTTTAGTATGTTGTCCATTCACAGTTTCTGAAGAAACAGAAAACTACACTGGGATTCAAAACCAAAAAGCTTGAGTTGTATGGTGGCAGAGTAAATTCTAGTAAATCATAGGATCTGTAATCTATCAAGTTGTTAATTAGTCACAGGGCAACTGAACAATGAAAGTTTTGACTGATACCTTTCAGGTTAAGTACAGGGGAAAAAAATGAGGTTTGTTTTGTATTCCGTTGTGTTTTCAGGATACTCAAATGAAAATATGTGGCTTTGTTGATAGTTAAACACAGCTTTGAATACCTGTTTTTCATGATCATAAGATTGTTTATATAAGATATGTGATCAGATCCTACTCTGAAATAGTACAATATTTTCATTTATCAGTTAAACTCCAGATGACTTTTGAGATTATAGTGGATAGTGTTGGAATTTCTTTAGTCATTCTTTATATTTTATCCCTCTTTTCTTTTTTTTAAATGACTTAGCTGTAGCTTCAGTAGCTCTGGAAAAATATTGAGATTACTTAGATGCAAGTTATAATTAAATGGTTATACTTAATACTCTGTGGTTTTGAATACTGTATTATTTCCTGCTCTTCTTGGTGATTCTTAGTCTTATGCTGAGTGTCACAGTAGTGTTTGGAGATAAAGCTTTCTTTGGCCTTCTCTGTGGTGTAGAAAAATTTTTAAAACAATCCATTCTCTTCATAAGGACCCCTTAGCAGTAAAAAAAAACTACTTAAAATCTTAATGATTGAAACCAAAATTCCATTTACTTTTTAATTTGGATTCCTTATTTTTCTTATTACTGTACAGTTTTTAATTCCTTCTCATAGAGTTTGATGCAGTGTGTCTGATGGTGTGTAAATGCATCTGAATCATAACCTGTTTTTAATAAAAACAAAAGATTGAACAACCTGTTCTAGTGGAAGCCTGTACCAGGGGGGAACTAGCCCTTCCAACTCAAACTGTTCTATGATTCTGTGATGTGCTGTGCACTAGGTAGGAAAATGCTTAGAAGTTCTTCCGTGCTAAGGGTATAACAAGCCTCAGTGACTATTTCTTCCAAGATACTCCTCTTGCTTGAGGTTGATTTTGGGTGCAGACCTGAGGGTATGCAGCAACACTGGAGGTAATTATACAAGATGACAATAGCAGCAATTTGTGGTTATCTCTGTGGCTGTATCAGTTTTGTGCTGGTAATTCTCACAAGGAAAACTTCCTACGGGACGTCACACTGATGTAGGGCTGCTCTGTTGTAACCTGGCTGGAGCCAGCTTGTGACTCCTTGAGTGTGGGATTTGTATCAGGGCATAGTTTCTGGTTCCTTGGTAGTTTCAGAGGGAAAGATCTGCGGGAAATAAATGTGGCTAATACGTTTGCAAATGTGATGAGCTCTTAACACGCAGGTCATGAACAATAATGATATATTGGCCACCTCACTAATGAGGAAAACATCTTGGTTTTGCCAATCAAAGATTTCCAGTAAGGGCTAGACATGTTTTTTCCTGATTTGTGCAGTCTCTGTATAATGATTGTTGCAGAAACATCTCTTCGTATTCTCAGAGAGAAGCTTCTAATTTGTTCCATATTTAAAATTTCATACATTTAGAGGCAACCAGTATTCTCAGGTCTGAAAGAACATACTCTGGTGGTTCACAGAGGGAAAAAGTAGTTATAGGGTACTTCTGGAAAAGTTAGCAGACCAGTAATTTCAGCTGAAGATACATTGCCTTGGAAGATTTCTGTTCTTTTTATTTAGGTGTGCATTTATGGATTGCAAGTAAGGAGAAAATGTGTGAATTATTTTTATTTAGTCATAAGTTCACGTAACTTTGTTTTGCCACAACTTGGCCTTGGTATTCTGAGATTTTACAAAAATTGAGTATTTCTCAGCTTTATTTAGGGATTGAAGTTGCAATTTCCTCATGAAGCTTTAAAATTCTCAACTGAAATTCTTTTATTTCATAAATCATAACTTGCCAGTGGTAAAGTCTGTTTGTGATGAGCGTCTGTCAGTATGTGCTGACAAAATGGTGATTTATCTACTGTCCAGTCCAAACTAAAGAGCTGAAGAAGTTAGCAGTGCTTTCCAATCAGTAATATTTACTCTTTATTTTTAATAAATATAATAAATAGCAATATATATTTGTATCAATTCACTGCATTTTTCAAAAGCTTCTCTTTGACTTTGGGTTGTAAGTACACTCAAAATATTCTTGGTATCTTAGACTCTTAGTGCTCCACATACAATGTTGCCATGAATATTGCAGGCTAATTGATACCACACAGTTTAAGGATTTTTATATATTGCCTTTATTTCTTTTCCTTCATCTTTCAAAGTTTGTTCTTGTCTTCAGAGTTAGACCTCTGTTGTTTTTGTAGCTCCTTCATTTGAGATTGCCATCCTATGAATATCTGTTTTATGGATTAAGTCTTCCAGTACTGTTTTTCCAAACCTGTTTAGTCCTGAAAACAACATCTGTTGCTCTTGACTATCACAATGTTGCTTAGAGACATTGTGACCTTATACCTCATTCTGGAAATGCCTTACCTGTCATTGTTGACACTATCCTCTACTTATAAATCAAAAAAGAAATTATTTTTTGTTCTTCTTGACTTGCTAGCATGCATTTTGTAGTAGCTGCTGTATAGCCAGCTTAATGTACTCTGTTATGGATTGATTTCCTCCATCTCCCTGCTCAGCATCATGAGGCCGGGATATTGTCTGGGTGGGCATGTCTGCTGTAACTAGGAACATGAGGACAGCCCTACTGAGTAGGGACAAAGTCTACTGGACCTAGTTTCCTGTTTGTTGTGGAAGTAGCTGAGGAATAGTACTAAGAAGTAGTAGTATAATGTAATTTTAAAATTATTATTATTTCCCGATTACTTTTGATACATTTTTTTTTAGTAGAGAGGTAAGAATGTCTGAATTATTTGTGTTTAAGTTAACTAGCAAATTCATGGCAGGACAGATTTTATTTTTTTAAACTCACTGTATTTTTGAACTTTTGCCTTCCTTGGTGTCTACTAGCAACATTTCCTACCTGCTTTTAAGAAAATGATGTGATTTTACACAGCTGCAACTGGCTTTGTTAGAATTCTGAGAAATAATTGGCCCTCTTGATTTTGTGGATTCAAAATAATGTGCTGCAGTCTGTTATATAATAATTCTTCTTGCTTCATCTTTTCTAAGCTTAAGTCTGTCCTGATTAAATTCTCTTCATGAAGATTTTGGGTCAGTATCTCTGACTAGCCTGTTCTGTGCTCTTACATTCTAAATTCTGCCAGATTTGAATTTGGGTGGGATTAAATGAAACTTTCAGTTTACAGTAACACAGGAGATTGAATGATACAGGACCATCATGTGAGTGAAAAAAAAGCAAGCTATTCCCTTTCTGGTCATTCCAGATGTTTTATTTACTTGTTTGGTGGTGACCACTGTGCTGCTGTTCTCAGAGCACATGATGCAAGTGATGATCTCTGGCATGCCCAGAGCTTGCCTTGGTCATGTTTGTTGTGTGTGGGTGTGTGTGGAGTTTTGTGTGTCTGTTCCTTTATTTACAGTGACTTTAAGCAATTCAGTCTTCATTGCATGGCTCTTTGCAGCCAGTGCAGCTTTGATTAAGCTGAGAGTCTTACATCACTGACAAGCTATGTTCATCCTCTTGCAGATCAATTTAAAAAAAACCCCAAAACTAAAAACATGAACAAAACCCAGAACCAAAACTCCTGAAACCAGAAATACTAACAGCACAGTCCATAGTGTAGATGCCAGTGAGATGCTTTTGGAATCCTTTCAGTATTATGAAACTGGCCTTTTTATTTCTATCACTTGTTTTCTCCTGACTGGGCTTTTAGGGAGGAATTGTTTTTAATCCTATGACAACATAGTTTCTTGTAAAGGTTTTGGTAAGAAATACCATCAAAAAAAGTAAGAAACCCTCCCTGGGGAGAAAAAAAGTATAGTGTATTGTTGAGATAATTCTTCCTGTTGAGTTGCAAAGAATGTGACTCAACTACAAGGCAGAAGGCTGCAGAAATCACCCTTTGCTGTTGTCTCCTGTGTTTTACTAATGTCACATCTTCTGTAGTGTGTAAGTTGGTAGAAACTAGTAGTCATGGGCCTGCTTAATTTTCTCCACACTTTTGTGGGGCAACTGTAGCCATTAATATATTGCCTTCATTTGGTGAGGTAGCAAGTTTGTTTTAGATGAAGGGTCCTACTCTGCAGTAGGAGTTGCTTTAAAATTTAGCCTGGTCTTAATTTTTTGAAGGCCGTGGTGGGATTTTTTTCTTTCCTCTTGCTGTTGCATCTGTTGTGACTGTTCTACTGACTATGCATTTTGTAAGAAATTACTTTGTTATATGGGAGTTTCTAGGTTTCTCTCTGAAACTTTTTTCTTTAAAATTTTACAGAATGTTCCACTTAACTGTTAATGGCAATGCAGCATCTTGCTGAGTGTGCCTATTGCACATAAATTGTTACTCAGGATCTGCAGAGATTGTGAATACAGATCTAAATTATTTATTTTGACTTCTCAGATCAGATACTGAGGCTCCTCTCTTGATCTCCAAAATTTTCTAGCTCAGTGCTTGACATGTGTTAGAATAGCAGCATTATGACTTTAAGGGAGCAGACTGTTTACAAAATGAAGTTGCATGGTCCTGATGATTTTAGAGAATGACCTGAAATAAAACCTGTCTTGCAAGTGAGAGCAATGGGTTTTTGCTCACAGATGCTTGGCGAAAAGCAGATTTTACAAGCAGCTGTATTTTCATTCTGTAAGTGCTCCTATACCTTGTTTATAAGACGTAAAGCCTAATCCATTTTATGATCAGGGATATTAACCAGCAAAATTTGAGTATGCTTTACTTCAGGGTTTGAGGCATTTGTGTGTGCAGTCTCATGGAATAACAGACCATAGCCTGGTTGTTTGGGGTTTTTTTAAATAAATTATTAAGTATTTTTTATTGCTTAATTGGATAATTGATCTTGTCTTTCTAGGAGGAAGCTGTTTCTCAGAAAGACACATTTGTTAGACTCCTGTCCACTCAGTCCTGTCCTAAGAGCCTTTTCAAATCATATTCTGACTCTGAGGCTTGACAATTAATAATACACTGGCATGTATTGATAATGCTTCCTGTGTTTCTTCAGTATGTTAATTTTCTGTCTGTGTTGTAGAATTGCCTGGCTATATTTGTTTTCTTTCATTTCTCTAAGTGCTTGGACAACATAATTCACTTATCTGGCATTGACTGGTAGGAACATAATTTGCTTTTCTCAGGCGCAAGGAAGCAGCGTGTCTTTTGTTCAGCGTTAAAGCCAGAGTTACAATGTTGCTTCCCTTATTTAAAGAAGAGTTCTGAGCTGTGAGTGAGCTTTTTGAAATGACAAGTCTTTGCATGATTATGTTTTTTTCAGAGCAACTCATGCCAAAATAGAGATTATTGGAAAATAAGGACATGTAAGGTTATGCTGTGAACTAGGTGTTATCCGGGGACTTGAATCTTGTTTCAGGATTTGTTAAAAAAACCCACTTCTTTTTTCGACTCTCATTTTGGCAAAAGAAACTTCCGTGTAAGATTCAGCCATTCTTTGTGGTCTCCTTTTTTTGTTATTTTGTCACACCCTTGTTCATTTACATGAACTCAGCTGTGCTTAGGAGAAAATATCACTGCTCCCAACCTACTGTGTGGGCTGGCTGGTTGGAAACTACTGCAGGCTGGCATCTTAGCTGAGCTATGGGCTAGACTTACAGTAAATGGACTGATTAACTATGATTTGCCATTCTGCTGTGTTTGTGTGTGGGAAGCTACATATGGGTAAGACCGAGTTGCTTGCAGTTTTGTGGTTTTGTCCATTGATTTGTTGTAATTGGAGGTAATAGTTGTGAAACAAAACTTGAAATAAAATACAGAAAAATAGTAGGACAACTATTTTGTGAACTACTCAGCTTGTGTTCAGCATTTCTGGAGGTTTTTAAAATTTAATACTAGCTTAGATTTTTGTGTTTGGCTGTTAAATAACTGAGAAATGTGATTTTTTTTCTGGAGAGTCTTAATAAAGATTAATTGATGGAGTATCTGGGCTTTTTACTCCTTTCATGCAGAGAGACTTAACAAGCTAAGTACTTCTGAAGAAAGAATAGAGCAGCAGTTTTTATTACCATGATTGAGGTAATTTGCATTGTGTTAAGGGTGTCATTATAAACCCACTATCTTTTGGCATTTGATTTTTTTTTCCCCCTATTTGAAAGACAGAAGAAACTTTTCAAGAAGTTTCTAGTTGGAGGACCTCTCTTCTGTAACTGAGACAAGCACTAAAAATCTCATACTAGCAACATTTGCATATTGGTCTGTTCATTAAAAGACAGAAATTTGCTCTCCAGCCTTATCATTTACTGTTTTGTACCATATGTAGCCAATTAAAAAAACAAGGTAAGAAATTATTGTTGGCTTTTTTTTTTTTAATATAAATAAATGGAAGTGAGCATAATAGCAGCCAAAGGAAACATTCCTCTGTGATTGCAGCAAGATTTGTCCAAAATAATAGGGTTTGTATGTTGTAAATGTTTGGTTTGCCTCTGATGTTAAACATTTTAGGCTCTTTAATGCATGTGGGTGCATACCAGGCTAAGTGTAAAATTTCAATACCCATTGGTGGAAGTCTTGTAAGACGGGACCACCTGCTGTGTTTGCTCGGCTGTTTCAATTGCTCTGTTATGCAATTTCTTCTGTTGCAAGTTGAGGAAGACAGAGGAGGCCACTCAGTTAAAGTATTACTTGGCCTTAAGTGTTTATGCTGCTCACCATTTTCTTCATTTGGGAGCAAAAAAGTTTTATGCAGATGACTTCTAAGTCTTTTGGATCCACAAAATAATGGATCCTTCTTACTGTGCATTCAATCAACTGGTGTTTTGTGCATATTTATTCTCAGGTTTTAACACTTACGTAGCTGTTGAGGCTGTGTATGAAGCTAGCTCTGTCACTCTAGTCATAGCTGGTTAATAAAAATTGTTAATAATAGTAAATTTTTCAGGCTTTGTAAGTGTCTTTATGTAAGTATTCTTGCAGGAATAGTGGGCACCTTGTTATGGGACTTCAGGTAAACCATGCAGAACTGTATGGTAAATGGTAATAATTATGGTGAAAAAGTTTGAGTCAACATGGGAGATGATTGGAAAAATTCCTTTGTGTTGAGTAAGAAACTTTAATTCAAAGGACTTATCTTGTACTGAGAGGACAGTACTGGTCAGCATACCTCTAGTTTCACAAACAGCCTTGTTTACGTCTGGAAGAAAATCAGATTTGTGAACAAAATCTAAATTATTTTGTTTTCTCTGTGCTTTAATGTGTCTATGACTGTTGACTAAATCAAAAGTGATCAGAAATGAGAACCTCCAGAGTTCATTGGCAAACTTAGGTCTTACCCTTTGTCCAGTCCTTCTCCATAAAAGAAGGCCCCTCAAACCTTTGTAAGCCCTGATACAGGATGACTCGTCGATGTTTGTGCCATTAAAAAAGCTTCCTTTGAGCAGCATTTCAAACAAAAGCTGCCTCAAGGAGCTGTTCTCCAGGGTAAGGTGGTGCCAGTGTGGGAGATGTAGAAATCGTCCTATGGAAACTGATGTGCGCCCTCTTAGCCACAGTTAATGCTGGGCCAATACCATCAATTGATAAAATTTGCCCATTACAAGATATAGTGAGGAAATTATGCTTTAATACAACTTAAAGTATTAAGATAAATCACAGGCAATGTAATGCCATTTTAGAGGCAACTCAAATGTCTTCTGCCACCTGGGTCTGTTGCTTACATTGTAAGATCCTGGTAACAAAAGCACTGTGCTGAGCACTTACTCGGTAATGGAAGAGCAGTGGGTAAAGGGAGCATCAAACTTGTTTGTAAGGAACCCCGTGGATGTTTACTGTTGAGAATACTTATAGGTTTAAAGGTCTTATTTTATTTTATGTAGGAATAATGGTTCGAACAAATCCATCTTGAGGCAAAAAAATTAACAGATCTAAGTAATAAGCATCTTCAGTTTCCACAAAGAAAGCTCATATTTTTTCACACTGAAAATAATACTGCCTAGTTAGACTGGATTTCTTTTGCAACATTAGTCAGAAAATACTCCAGTGGCTAATGATATGGGTCAGTGCAAGGATGGGTAATTTAAAAGCCATTAGCTTCTGCATTCCTGGTTGTCTTTTCATAATTTTCATCACTCCTGATATTTAAAAATCTATCTGAAAAGCTGAGATGATCAGGTTTCAATGGCAGGAATGGAAGTGTTAATCTTTCACAGAGTTAATTTTAGTTTAGCTTTGTGTTTGTTTTTTTTTTCTTCTTCTTTTTCCCCCCTGTTTTTTTCTGAGTGTTTTTATTCTTCAGCTCTTAGTTGAAGTCAATCCATGTCCTTTCTACCCCAGCCCCCAACTCTGACACTGAAACAGCTCAAGGTCAAGAATTTGGCTGTTAAAGGAAACTGTTTCGTTTTGCATTAAGATTAATGGAGCTTTAAACTAAGTAGGAGAGAAGAATTGTTCTGCTGAAATTATTAAACACATCCACCCTTTTCAGCAGACAGACTTTTGTATTCAGTAGTGCTGGAAATAAGTTTTTAACAGATTGCACAAGTAGCAAGATATTCAGTGGAAGTGTAATTCCATTTTTAAATGGAAGGTGAGATTGAATATGTGTAAATGTGTCAATTACAATTAAAACTTAAGTAAACCCTAGTCCCTAGTAGTAGGAGATTATTCAGTTAAAAGTAACCTAAAATGATAGTCCTATGCCTTTGTCCATGTGTATGCTTTATGTCTGATTGCTCTAACAATTAGATACTTGAAAAAGTGAACCATGGTCAGTGTGATTTGATGGAAGCATGGAGAGAGAATGCAAGGAACGGCCTCTGAGCCTTCCTGGTCTATTAAAAAGACATAATGGTTCCCACCTTTTGCTCTAAACATCTTCAGGAATCCTTTTGGGAGCAATATGGCATCTGCTTAAGTAATTCTGGAACAAAAAAATCTCAAAGTAAAAATCAAGCAGAGGTGTTTTGTCAGCAGCATATTTTTCATTTATATTAACTTCTTTTTATTCCCCATCACCTTGTAGACACACCTTGGTGGGTATTCTGTTTGGCTTGTACAAGCCTTGAGAAGCATGACCAGCAGCCTGGCTTGTGCCCTCTCTGTTTAATTCCGTGTACAGTACTGGAAGTAAAACATGGTATTGCCAGTCTGGCTCAACCCTGTATAACTTTGGCTGACTACAACAGGCAATAACTTGCTAGCCTTCATGGTGAGTAGGAGTTCACTGCATGTGTGCTGACCACAGAAGCATCCACTGTAATTTTTCACTGAGAGGTTATGCAGTCCAGAGATGAAATGTTAATGTTTCTGCCATATAATTCCAAATTCTTGAGGATTTTAGCCAGCTCACTTTCATTTATTGCTGGGTAAAGTGTTAACATCATCCTCTGCTGTGCAGTTCTTTGGAACTATAGTTACTTATTTTCATTTTCTCCCTTTAAGACAGGTGATAACCTTATTGAGTATAAGGCAAAGACTGACAATTGGGGGTTTTTCCTGCACTGAAGTTTGCTAAAGAAAATAAATCAAATCTGAATTTGTACAGGAATGTTTGCCTTGCATTCCACACACTGAGTCAATTTATCTCAGGGGCTCTCTTTTTCCTCCTTCCCACTCTCTTTAAAGGCTTGGTGACTGGAAAAAAAAGGGGAGGGGTGTATGGTAGATTGTAAAAAGAGATTTTTTGTAGCCACTGGTGCCAGGAATCATCAAGGAATGCTTAAGTAGTGCCTCTTGTGACAGCATCCAGTCTATTGGAAAAGCATCATGTGCCATCTGGCTTCGATTTTGACTTAATTAAATGCATGCAGCCGTCTTTAAGAACTCGGCTAAGATTCAGCTGTCTTGACATTTTGTAAAGAACTAAGATTTTGTTGGGGAAGCTGCAATAGTCGTCTGATTTATGTTGTTTAGTTCCCTTTCAGTGTGGTCCATCCAGTTGGCTGATATTTGAGTGACAATTCTGTTTAAATAAACTCTTAAGACTTGCTGACTCTTGGAAGCCTAATTCAGGAGGGGTTTTCCACTCTAGATTCTGGGATTTTTCTCGAACTGCAGTTATTGTGGATTTTTTTAATAGCGAAAGGAGTTTCTTAAGTTCAGCCAAGTCATTTGTCTGGGAAAAAGTCAAGCTGCTTTGTAAAAGTTTGGTTACTCCACCCAAAGACTCTATATCAATGGGATTTTAGCTTTATGTGGGAAGGGGGGTAGGAGCAGAATGCGTTCTTTGCCGTTAGCCAGTTATTCTTAATGCAGAGAATAGCGAGGAGCTGCTTTTCGTGGGCAAGCAAACCATCTTGCACTCATGAGAACCTGTCATTTTAATTACCTGTTGTTTCATCTTGCATCTTCAACAGCAGCTTACCTATGTGGATGAAGGATGTGGAAAAAAATGATGCAAACTTCTACCCATGCAGTTGTAATTAAAAACCAGAGTTTTGTTGTTCTGAGTGCTAGGTATCTTCATTTTTGAGGTTTTATCACTTTGGTCTTTGAAATGTAGGGGCAAAAAAATCAAGGGAAAACCAATACACAGAAATAGTATCTTTAGCATCTAGGTGAGAAGAACAAATTCAATTCAGATTGGCCTTTTCATTCCTACATTGAGTTTTATCAAGTTGACCAGTGATAATGGTTAATAATAACTGTTAATTTAAAACAAGTCTTCTACCATATTTCCTAATACTCCTAACTTGTCAAGTTTTATCTTTTTCATCCAGCTATGAAGGATTATCCCATTTTTCCCTTTTTTCTTTATCACTGGAAATGTTATATTCTTGGAAGACCCTTCAGGAAGAGGGAGTATTTTAATAGTTATATGTGCAGTATTATCTGGCCGTTTTCTAGTTCTATATTGCAAGAAATGTTTTCGCTTTTTAATCTTTCTAGGTCTCTTATTTTTAGCAAGTTATCCTTGGCCCAGTGCCAACCATTGTATGAATGGAATTCTACAGTTCTCATTAGGAACATCAGTTTGCTTAGACCTCTTTAGCTGATTCACTAAGTACAATATCCAGATCCCTCCTGCTGTGTCTTAACAGCTGTGCTGCAGGCTTGGGTAGAACATAGCCCCCTGCCCCCCAGGCCCCTAACCTATAATAGGCATTCTGGCCTGCTTGTTGAAGAAAGAAGCTTTAGGAGCTGCTTAGCTTATCTTCACGTATCCATTTCCCTGTACCCATTCATGCTTGAAATCAGGATTGATGAAAAATTTGCTATTTTGGCATTATTGGTGATTGGTTCACTATCTGTAGAAGAAGAATAGCATGATGAGATAGCTGTCAAATTTCCTCATGCAATGCTGCTAAACATGTCTTAAACCTGCCCTTGAGAGCCCTGTTCCCTAGGGTAAGCAACTGCTGGACTTCTGCTTTCATACGTGTTGAGTTCTTGGCCTCTGTTTGCAGGTGGCTGAACGAGGTTGGAAATAACATTTCTTGCAAAGGAAGCACTTACTAGTGACAAGGAAGGACATCTTCCTTCTAATGTTAATCTGATTACTGAGGACTAATTGAGTCAAAGCAGTTGAGAATCAAGGAGCCTTAATTTCCTATTGTCCACCTGTACATGTAAGCATCAAGATAAGAAGAGACTATGCATTTTTAAAAGCTTTTTATTTTGTAAAAGCTAGTATGCATTGCTTGTGCATTGTTATTTATATTTGCTGCTAAGTTAAATACTTGAGTTGAAAAGTCCTCCTGAATTTTCTTGTTGGATATGAATTGATTATCAGAGCATGAGTCTCCTTCCCTGCATTTAGATTGTTTTGCTTGTGTTTGTTGTGGGAATGGTGCATCATCTGTCTCAGCTTGAGGGTGGCACTCTTGTAGTTGTAGACATACACTTTTATAATTCTGTGAAAGCATTTGTTTACATTGCTCTAGTTTTGGAGACATTTTAGAGGTGATGTAATAGATGCAAATAATGTTGATAACTTTACTTCCCATGAAACAGGTAAGCAAGTCAATGGAAGCTGGGGTGTTGGAAATAAATCCCCTTCAGGAAAGCTCTGATTGTTCTGCCCGTTTCCTCTCTGTCCACGTTTATTTGAAGGAGGCTGTGAGATAGAAACTTGAGCCAGAATTAGGTTGGGATAAGACTAGAGGAAATGATTCAAGCTAGCAACTATTGCTCAGTTGAATTGAAGTTGGCCACAAATTCCTTTGGTACCTCCTGTTAAGTGGGATTGTGGGACATCCCTTGAAGACCCCCAAAAAACTATAGAGATGCCTGAAAATGTCACCAGGTCATGATCCCTGATCTATATGTGCATCCATGTTTGGGAGCCCTTTTACAGCAGGTGGGGGTAGCAGAGGAAACTTTGCAGTTGACTGTACAGAAGATCTGACAGCTGAATCTCCTCGTTGATTTATGTGTAGAGTAAGTCAAGATGGGTGTAAAGCAGCTGAAAGCACCATTACTTGGAGTAAGACTCCCTCTCTGCACTTTTACTTGTACATTGTTCTTGTGTGGAAGGTAGGAGTGTACCTTCTGTAACCTGTTACTGAGTTATTTGTACTTCACTCACGGTTTTAATTTCATTTTCATGCTATTTCTAAGGTTTAGCAAAAACGTTTGCTTGTATTGTACTTAGTTTGTAGTAGATGCTTCCTATAAAGAACTGAACCAGTGTTTAGAGTTCAGATGAATAAGTGCATTTTCTTGTGCCCTTCAATTCTAATTTCTCTGGATGCAGAAAGTCACACTCAGCTATGCTGTGCATAGCATGTTTTGGTGTTAGAGTGTCTAAAAGACCCTGGTGCAAGCTTTTTATTTTTTGTATAGATAACTGTCAGTCTGTGTTTCTTATCATTGGTGGAACTGACTTTTGAACCTGAAGATACTTCTGCTGTTTCAGTTTGCTACACTTGAGGGAAACTTGTACAAAATGGGGGAGAAGGACCCCCCCCAGGTGAAGATATTCACATAAAAGTAATCTCCATTACTCCTTTGTATTTTAAATTGTGAAACAAACAATTACTGGAATTCTGGCCTAATAAACAAAGAATAGAAAAACACTAGGTCTCAAAGTCCAGGAGCCTGACCACTACAAGAACTAAGGAAGAAAAGAGCTTTTCTAGGATTATTGGTCTACTTTCATCCAATGTAATTTGTTGTGTGAGAATTCGAAAGATGTACACTGACTACAGTTTAAATTTTATTTGGAGCATCAGCACTGCATCTTGCATATTGCAAGAACCATACCTTGCACTAAGAAGAAATTTAATGAGTGTCTTTTGTTTGGTACAATTTACTTGGTTGTGATTTTTAAAAGCGCTGATTGGAAGACACAAGACACTTACTGAAAACTGGAAGTTCAGCTTAGGTGGAGGTTGAAAACAGGAAAGAAAAAGCCTTTTTCTCTCTCTTCACTTTTTTCATTTAACTGCTGGAAAGGAAAGAGGGGGTCAATGCTTCAGTGAACAGCAAGGAAAGCTTTTTGAATTAGCTCTCAAGTACTTTTTATTTTCAAAGAATGTTTGCTTTTAGGTATGTTTTCCAAGTAGAATCTTTTGAACAGCTTCAATTTTATGCTTTTACAGTTGTTGAGAATTTTAAGGACAGTAAAAACAGATTTCACATCATTAGGGTTTTAATAAGCTTTTAATAAGTAGAATATCTCTGTGAGAAGGCCGAGGTTAAAGCAAAGAAGTCTTATTTCTTGTTAAAATTTTGGAGATTTAGACTTGAGAGAATGAGGCTTCTGTCCAGTATGGTTAGGCCTTGAATTTTCTGGGTTTTTTTGATTGAAACCTGCCCTGTGACACATAGGATGCAAGAGGATAGATTTTGGTCCATGGGCAAAACAGAAACTAGAGTGAACCATGTCACCTGCAGGATGTAGGTGCATTTATTCTGGGCAGGCAAGTCCTGAGGGTGTTTTTTACAGCGCTGAGTACAACCCCAGCCCTTGCATCTTTTACAGGCTGTAATACAAGTAACTGCAACATACAGAATATTTTTGTATGTACAAGGGAATGAGCACTTGGAAAGTGCGATCTCCTCTGAAACCATACAGCCCATGTGCATGTTTTGTGGGTAGAAATCTGGGCTGCAATAAACTCCTTAAGTTATGTTGCTCAGACAAGAGAGGAAAATATAGTACAGTGACAATAATTGAGTGTGCATATAGTGTATAGATCCCCTTTTAAAATATGGGAGGGCTGTGACCTTGCATTCCAGAGGAGGTTAAGTAGAAAGCATCAGTAAAAGCCATCTGTAATCAGATTCTCTGCACAGTTTTTCCTTCAGTGCTTTTGATCTGAGATGGAGCCAGTGAGTGATGTGAAAGTTGCCTTAGCAGAGCATGAAACTTCTGAGCTTCATGCATTTGGCACATGTTCAAATGGCTCTGTGTGGGGTCAGTTGTACTTCAACCTTGAGCTTCAGGCATGCTGCTAGAGAGTCCAAGCATATTTATTTGTCCTCTGCTTTCCTCAGTTAATATATTCTGTCTTAAAAGTGAAAATATTTAACAGAATGACTTTTTCAGTTTTTACACAAGTCAGATGTTAAATGTCACAATCCAGATAGCTTTTCTTCTTTTTTTAACCACTTCCAAATTAAATTTCCATCTTTTCATTTGGGAGCTGGCCAAAATTAGCTGAGGAGTTTCTTATCTAGCCTCGTCATTCTGCAGGCATTCCCTTAAAACTCTCCTTGAGTCTAGAGAAATGAACTGGTAAAGTCTTGCTGTGTCTCAATTCTGCCTGCCCTGCATCTTGGCAAACAAATTTAATAGAAGTGTTCTTTAGCATTAAATATTTTGGCAGTGGTCCTACTTTGGTGTTGCTCAATGCAACAAAGAAATAGTAAATATATCACAGTATTGCTTTCATGCCAATTAAAGCAATAGCTGTTTAATATCCGTGGTTGTGTCATACTATGGAACATAGCTGGGTATGATAATCTGCAGCAGTGTTGTTTGTTTATCCATATTGTACAATCTGAAAAACTTCTAAAAATAATTTTAAAAAATATTTTGGTTAGTGTTGGGTAGCAGTTGCGTGAGTCTGAAGGAAAACCTGTTAAATGTCAGCATGTTTAGGCATTGCCCTAAAATAATTCCGTAATGCTCTCAAATGTTGCCAGTGTGTTCATTTAACAGAGAGGTGTTTTGTCTCTTCAGCCACAGGACAGCTACTGACAAGTACACCTTGCCTGACTTGGTTATTTTGCTTTATTTTATTTTCCCCTGTTGATTCATTAATTTGGTTGTTTGGGGGTTTTTTTGTTTGGTTTTTTTCTGTTTTTGGTTTTTGCTTGTTTGTTTTTGGGTTGCTTTTTTTTCTGCTTGGCACAGTACTCAAGTTCAAATGGGTGTCCAGTCGTTCATACTTTGCTATGTTTTTTCACTCCACAAAAAAAGCTGGCTTTCTTTTTTCTTTTTTTCCTGCAAAGCTCTTAAAAATGCATGTTTGCACTTCCTTGCCATTGACCAAGTAGACAGACAGATTTTGAAGGCTGGATTCTGTATTTTGTCCCTTCC
This sequence comes from Muscicapa striata striata, assembly GCA_030060385.1. NCBI lineage: Eukaryota > Metazoa > Chordata > Aves > Passeriformes > Muscicapidae > Muscicapa > Muscicapa striata. The sequence continues at coordinate 564,105 of JAREIS010000031.1, forward strand.
ATCTATCAGTTTGTTTAGCCTCTGGGATGTGATCATTGGCAAACAATGCATAGCCAGTACAAACTTCTATAAACTTGTCAGCTGCAAAACAACAGAGAGAACACCTAACTCAAACTTTATACCTTGTAACTTCTCCCCTCCCCTCAAGACAAGCTGCATATTTGATAAGCTTAGGCAAAAAAACATTTCAACACTACTAGCGTTGCAATGCTGTAAATATTTTTTTTTCCCTTATTAAATTGAAAAACTAACTTCTGAAACACCTCATAGTGTTGTAGCTTATGGGTGATGCTACTCTGCGAAAGGAAGTTGACTGGTTAGGGTTATGGAGTTAAAATAACTTCTTCCACTGTATTGTTCAGAAAATTGACATGCTGCAAAATGAACCTTAAAGGTGCTTTTCAATTGTATCATTTACTGTATTGAAAATATCTGTAATGTTGACATTGACTAAAAAGTGACTTTTTCTATTAGTTTTATTTTGCATAGAGTTTGTGCTAATAAATCTTACGTATGATTTTTATATCAGCAAATGAGTAGCCTTTTTTTTTACTTGTCTCTTCTGGTAGAAGACTAATTTTCTAAATGAATGGGGTTTTTTTCTGGCCCTGTGCTGCTTACATCTTGAATGCTCTTGACAAGCAGAGCAACTATTGTGTGCCTTCTGCATATGTATAATTAAGAGGCTGATTATATTGCCTCCTAATCTAGATTATCATCCTGAAGAAAAAGATGTGTTCCTTTTGCAAAAGGAATGGTGAAAGGTAGAGGTGCAACACAATACCAGCATGGAGGAAAGCATTACCAATTAATAACTCTATCAGGAGAAGTAGTATTGTGTTCCTTATCACAAGACCATTTTGTAAGTTGCACAATTTGTACAACTCAGCCAAGTTTTCCTTGCTTGCACTTGACAAACACTGTAAGAATCCTGAAAATGCCCATTTGGTTTAGAGTGAAATAGGCAATGTTTTTATCCAGGTTTGAGTCTTTCCTGTTTGTGGAAAACTTAAAATTACACTTTTACAGCTTTAAACCATTTTTGTGGGTACATTGTAGCATTATTAAGTAAACTTAGTAGTTTGTTCACTGTTTTGTGCTAAGATCTTGGAAAATTGATACTGAGGTAGCAAGCTGTAGTTGTGACACCATATGATGCTGCACACTGTCTGGTACAGTATCTTTTAGAAGATCATTCTAGAGAATTTATCATGTCCAATAGAGTTTGTGCTCAGTTTGTGTTCCTCTGGAGATTTGCTTACAGTGAAGTAATGAATTGGGAAAATTAGTAGCATTTAATGCCACTCTAGTGGCTCTGCCAAGTAGCACTGAGAGGGTGAACTTCCAAGGCAGAGCAAATGCTCTTTGTACAGAGTTCCTGTTTCAGTCCCACGAAGTTGCTAAACAACATAGCTGTGTATTGGACCCCAAAAGTGCTTCATTCACTTTTTTCAATAACAAAACTCTTCCACCTAAAAGGTCTTTTTATTGCACATTGGGCCTCATTGATAAATAGGAAATATCACAGTTCCAATATGAAAGGTAGTATAACAGTATTCCAGAATTAGTATGTGGATATTTCTCTAGATCACAGCCTTTAAACTTCATGGAAGAACCCCTGTACCAAAAAAGTTCTAACACAGAAATGGTAAAACTGAAGAATTCAAAGATTATGTACTAGAAAGATAGTACTTTGAGAAAATTAATTCAAATTTTGAAATTATCTTGAAATACAAATAATAGTTATAGTAGATAACTGATAATAGAGGGAAGAAATTTGCATTTGAAACAAGAACTATAAATGCAAGACAGAAACTTGTGATTTGGATAACCATGTGGAAAATGAAGTTAAATTTTATCTGTAAACTTAAATTGGATGATGCCCAGACAAGGAAAAGCCTATGACTGATAACAGTTATGGATCTGTTGTAGCTCTAAAATCCTATATGTAGCCATCCTGTCTCTCCAAGTAACTAGCTAATATTTCAAAGTAAGAAAATTCCTGCATATTCTGTGCAGGAGCTTAAACCAGTGACTTAGAAAGGGAAGGAAGGAAGAGGTACTGTCTAGCAGAGACCCCGTGCTTGCTTTAACTGGTAGTGTCCATGCACTTGAGAGATCTTAATGAAATGTTTTTACTTAAGAGTTACTTCACGCAGCTCAGAAAACATGTGAACGCAGCAGGAGTCTCCACAGCTTTCCTCAAATAACGAAATGGGAATTTTAGGTCTTTTACTGCAGAGTTATCTAACTTCCTGCACTTCAGTCTTACTCATGCTCCGGAAACTCCCTAATGTAAAAAGCTGCAGTTCTTCCCTCTCTTGAGTGGCTCAAGAGGTATCAGCCTCAGCCCACATCAGCACAACATCACAGCTGCTAATATCTCACTGTGTGCTGTGGACCCAGACCCACTTAAATAGACTATTGCTAGCCCATCTCTGCCTTCCTGTATCTTGGCAAAATTGAATGTGCTGTTCTCCACAGTTCACTAGAAATTAAGAGTGTTGTTCAGATTAGAGGGAGGAAGCTGAGGGTTTTGGGATGGGCTCCCAAAAAGGTGCATCTGTATGTCCATCAGACAGGAAAAATCCAAGAATGCCAGTGCAACTTTCCTCCAAATTCCTGTCAGCTGCATGTCCTTTTGGTGTATCTGTGTAGTGCTTGTGAAGGTACAGACCCTTGTTTCTGAAACACAAGATGAATGTAAACAGGAGGAACTGAGACATAGGAATTCAGGCTTTTCATAGTGCTTAACTGTTCTTGAGGTAAAGAAACAAACAGCAGCACAGGAAATATAGGAGTAGCTGTTTGATAAAAACCCTGGTGGATTTGTACTGACTGACCTGCTTAGTTAAAGGCTTGCAATACATTCTTAATCTCAACAGTCCTTAATGATGATATTTAGTAATAATGTACTCTTTAAATATTAAAAGCAAGCAAATAAAAGAAAGAACTTAAAATCTGCTTTTAGGAATGCCATTTCTTTTACATGTTAAAAGGAGAGTTACAATTATTAGTAAAAATAGCAAGATTCATCTTTAGGAGCTGAGATTGGACACATACTTCAAAATAAGTCATTAACTGGTCTTCTAGTCCATAGCTAGCTAAACAAAAAACTCCAGAGGTTTAGAAATTGGTCATTACAGTGTCTGATGTTTAGCTCCTAGAGTGGATATTCAGTTTGATAGTAATTAAGTGCTTGAAAAAGGTAATCCAGAAGCCTCCCTGTTAAACAAGGAGCCATTTAAAGAAGTATCCCAATATGAATATCTGTACAGAGAAACAGTTCAAATTCTCTCAGGTTGATTCAGAGGGGAGAGTTAGCAGAAGGCTCTCAGTTGTGGCTTTGGTCAGACCTTCAACTTTCTTTTACTATGATAAATAAAATTTTATTAGAAGTTTTGTCTACTGTTTAAAGTGTAAAAATTACTGAATTTGGAGATAATTTAAATACAGTGAAAAAAAAAATTTCGGTATGCCACTGTTGTTGCATACTATGTAATATAGTATGTGATTTAAATTTTTTTCATTCAGAAGAATAGATTGTTTCTCTGGTGTTTTTAGTGATTGATGTTTTACTTGAACTTAAGATGTAGCTAAATCTTGCAATACTCCTACTTTGTAGTTCAGTTTCAGCCTACATGCATAGCTCTTAAGCATAAAACCTTTTGAAGAATCAGATCTCTGCTCAGAACGTGCATTTGGGGAGAGGCAGGTTGTGATGACAAGCTTGAGAAGAAAAGGCAAGTTTTGAATGGAAGTACTGCTGAGAGTGGACAGGCTCTACAGAAGACCATGTTGCTTTTCTCTTAAGATGTTCATAAAAACATGCCTGTGGAAAATTGTTAGGACTATCAAACAGTATGTTAAAATACTAATTTGCTCTCAGCTCTTGTATGCTTTGGTGTTAGGCTTTTAAGATGTGTCTTCTCTGAAAGGAAAGCAGCTGTTGCATGGCATTCATTAATAACACAGACAGGGTCTTGTGGATCCCACAAAATACTCAAATTCCTTAGCCCTGTTACTGAGCTTATTCAGAATGTCAATACAGGCAGTCTTTAAATGGTCTGTCAGTTATGAAGATGAGCAAGTACAAAATCTCCTGTTCAGTGTGGTATTTGAACATTCAACCCCCTGCCAACACTGACATCCTAAACTGGTGTGCTCAGACATGAATTTTTCATGAGCGTGGTTGCATGCCGCTGGAGAAGCGGTCATGTTCGCTGGCATGGGCAGCAGTGGGAGACAAGAAGCTCTGTCTATGATGCTTGTGTGCACATACAGTGGTCCCACCACCAATGTCAGGAAACAGAAGTGCGATTATAAATTTTCTCCTGTGTTGCAAGAATGATTGTACAGACATTTTTCCCAAAATTCCACTCATACTTGAGTGAGTGTTGCACAGTGAAGTTGTGAATTGTGCTGCCTGAGCAGAATGTGTCTTTTAATAAGTGCATCTGCACAGATGACAGATATTTTTGCCAAATAGAAATACAGATGTTTGTCAAACTGAGTAGTTTTGTCGCAATTAAATACACATTTTTTAATCTGGAAAAGCAGTTAATTGTGTGAGTAATGTTTTGATGTGTCTTTATGTTTTAAGTCTTTGAAATAATGTGCCTGCTCCCAGAGCTAAATTAGGCCAGTAACATGTGTAATACAATAAAGCTTTTGAAAAAAGGCCTACAAAGTAAAGCCAATTTGGAAAATGTCCATTTAGAGTAGTAAGCATACTCTAACTTCCAAATATAAAAATTCTTGAGTACTGCATTATAATTTACTGTTAAATCCATGCAGCTTTTTGAAGCTTCTATTTGTGTAGATTTACAATCCATGGTGATTTTAGTGCATTAATTGATAATTCACAGCACAAGCCTATAATTTCTTAAGGAAAAATAACCCTTGTCATTGACCCAATATAATTATCTTAATTGGTTAATTATGTCTCATTAATCCCAGGAAGAATTAAGCTTCTGAGATAGGGAAAAGGTGGCAGGATACAGAGATGCCAAAATGGTTGTATATCTAATTACTATGGTAAATTTTTCATGAGGAAAGAATTTCTTCTAATGTTCTGTGAGATATAAAGTAATGAGGTTTTAAGCAATGGTATGTAGGATAAACTACACACAATGAAGAATTTGAAATTATGAACATCTAGGCTTGTTTAGAAAAAAGGAAATTTTAAAGAAAAATGTGGGTTTGCTCAGGGAGGGGGGGGTTGTTAGCCTGATTTTTTTTTTTTTTTTTTTTTTTTTTAATTATTGTTGACTTTGCTCAACTGGTTTTGGTTTTTTGTTAGATGGTAACAGAGTACTGATGACTGGGTGAAAAAGGACAGGGATGCCATAATGTGATTGATTTACTGAGGTGTAAATTGCTACAGATTAGTTCCTCTCCACAGAACTGAATTTTTTTTCAGGTTCCCAGCTCAGAACAGACTTAAGATATTGGTGCTTAACTCTAACTACATAAATGTTGCATGCCCTGCTCAGCCAGGTTGGTGCCTTAGCAAGGCAGACAAGTACTATTCCATCTTGTCAATAAAATGCATAAAACACTGATTTTTTTTATTGTTATGCTCTTTTTATTACTGGAACATCATGTGAGATTTATGTTGGTGGTATTAGCAGTCTATCTCCAGAAAAGCAGCCCTCTGGCTGACTGTACCAGGCAGCTCAGGTACTGCAAGCTGACAAAAGTGGACTTCAGCAAATAGAAACTGCCATACACTCCTTTGCAACTTGCTTTGTGAACACTTTGGTCATTTTAGGAGAAATTGCATTGCAGTTCCTTCCCTAGAAAAATATATTCAATACTATATTTAGTGTTTGCTTCTTCCTTTTTTCATGTTTGGCTTCTGGGTCAAAGTGGAGTGAGGGAAGCTCTCTCCCTTTACTTCGACCGTAATGAACAAGAACAGAAGGCAAACTAAGGGCAAGGTTACCCAGACCTTTTTTGTTTCTATAATAGTATTTTTTTTTTTTTTTCTTGAGGGTCATCCCACTTGCTTCCGAGTTTTTATTGCTCTAAGAATGAAGAATTGAAATGGTGTGCAGAGTGTACAGCAGAAACATGGCTTACATACAGTGGGAGCAGATATCTGCATCTGTTCAGTTTGAAGTACTACATACTTAGAGTAAATGGGGTTGTATAAGTTATATAAAGTAAATCAAGACAACTTTAGGTTTTGTTGACTATTTTAGCCCTGGGGTGGGGGAGGAAGGGATAAATGTGTCTTCTTGTTTGAACTTGATCTTAAATATTTGGATTGTTGAGGAAGATGGTGGCAAAGGATGGTTTCAGTCTGTAATTTGGATACTCTGGGAATGTGCATATCAATTCTGAAGAGAGATCAAAAGGTAATGTAAAGAACAAATTTGGTTGTTAAAATTTAAAGCACTTAAATTTTAGGAGGAGTCTGACCCTTCTTTTGAAGTCTTTTGTTTGTTTTCTTTGCAGAGGAATCAACAATGGTGTGCTTTAAAATTCAGCACCTTACTGAGCCTCTTTTTTCTTTAAAGTTGAATAATTTTGCAAAGTAAAGAAATCTTGCTGAAGAAATTGCTATCAGTTATTCTGAGAGCAGGTCATTCTCATTGTTTGCTAGATTTTTGTTCAGATGTGTAATGTTACGTTCTGTTCAATCCACTACATAGTTGTGGGTTCTTAAATACTCCTGCAGTAACTATTACAAATAACTTTTACTTTACATTTTCAGGAATGTGATTGCAAGAATTATTGGGAAGTGTTATACTTTCTCACCGTCTCAGAAGTTAGCATTTGTGCTATGACAAAAATGGAGGATCCCAAACAGCAGCTGTGATTAAAACCAAATAGTAGTATGAGTTAGTCAAGATAAGCATTCTGTTAAAAATGGGCTGTTCAAGAGAAAGTATTTAAAATGGAAACTTAACACACTGTAAAATTCCTGTGGGTTTTGGCAGACCCATCACAATGCTTTTTGAAACTAACAGGCAGTGAAGCAGATTTTTTTCTGTTGCTGTGTCTTAATCAGTGCTACCAGTGTTAAAAAGTATAAATGTGTTAAATGTGTTGCTTTTTTTTTCTTTTTGAAACCACAGCAATCTGTAGACATAGGCATAGATGCAACTTAAATTTTTGTAAAAGGTCACATTTAGACTGATAGACTGAATGAAATAGTTTAAATTTGTTTTTTGTAAGTATACTGTTGTCATCTACTAGGTCTTTCAGTGTCATCTCAGACCTGTTAAGTCCTTCACAAGCAAACTACAAGTTGATGAAAGTGGTCTTTTCCTTTTTTAATTGATGTACAGTCCTATATACACAATCATACAGACACATTCAGGATTTTTTAAATTTGATTTGTCTGTAAGTCCTACCCTTTCCCTAATTATGAAGTGGTTTTGTAGGCTATTGGATTGCATTCAGTCATTTTTGTCAAGGGCACATTGGCAAACGATGACATTATTTTCCTGGGATGGGCAGGAAGGCAGAAAGATAAACCAGCGTTGTTGAAAGTGTATGATAGTTGCAAAGTAAAAAACTTTGAACCTTATGATCAGAAAGATTACTTTGTCAGGTCGTATTTTTCCTCTTGGAAGTCTGTTCCTGTTATCAGTTTGAGTAGATAAAATGCAAGTTGTTTCTTGGCATAACCTCTTTATAAACCATTCTTATCATTGTTCGTAATAGCTGAAAGTACAAAAATGTAGACCTATAAAGATGCTTAATGTTAACTGCACCGATTGCATACATAAACAGCTGGTGTATATGTTGTCATCCATAAGTAAACTTGGACAAGTAAATATAGATAATCCAACCTTATCAACCATCTCTGCTAGGAGGTTTGTTAGTATGAGTAAACGGCATTTAGAAAAAGCAGTTCTCTTTTGGCCAGCTGGCTATTTCTTTTCATAGAACAATTATTCACTCCATTCTTATACAGATTCTTTTGTCATTTGAAAGGACAAAAAAAGATAGCAAAATATGTTTAAAATAGTGTAAGGCATCTGTGACTATAGATGGGTTCCTCTAAGCTGGATGTGCCATTAGTTTCTGTAAAGCAAAACCAAACTCATGTCTTAAAGTAAATGGGAGTTATTTCTCAGTAATATTTGAATAAGTTGTATACAGATTATCTGAATGAATGCTGTAGCAAACAGCAGTAGGAAGGTGTTCAGATGTTCGTGATATGCGAGGAAAATAAAATCAAAATTTAAGCTAGATTTTGCAAGTGTTACTTGGGTGTGAGGGAGGGGTGGTGCTGGAGCTATTTAGTTTCAGGATCAACACTACAGTCTTCTGCCATCACCCCTGCTTCCAGAATCTTCAATCACTTCATCTTTTTCACTCTTGTCTTGGCCTTATTCTTACTCTGGATAGGCTGGGTGTGTTTTGGCTTTGCTCTGATGTGAGTGCCAGTTGAGGGTTGTAGGGACTGTTAGAGCTAGGAAGCTTCCCTGCGGGTCTTGTGCTGCCCTTGAGGAGCTCTTGCAAAGAAAGATTTCCAAAGACTACAATTTGTCTGTGGAATACATGCAGATGTGCTGCTCTGGCATATGTGCAAATATTAATTAGAAGCTGTAAAATGTTACTAGTAAAGCTAATGGTAAAAAAACAGCTAAGTTATTGAAACTCAGCAGCACCACTTTCTTTTTTTTTTTATTCCATTAGCTCTATGCTTTCTGAACATCAAGGGTTTGGGGGGGTTTGTGGGTTCTGGTTTTTTGTTGGGCTTTTAAAATTATTATTAATTTATTTCTAGTAGAATTCAGCAGTGATGAAATGTTTCCAACTTTGGCTGCTGAAACAATGGAATCACTTTGAAAAAAAACTCTTTAAAAATAAAGATTTGTTGTTCAGTTTTTTAAAACCTGCAAATCTATGTGAAGTTTCTCTTTCTGATACCTTTCATCTGGAAATTGTTATCATTAGTTTCTTGGAGGAAAGTTTCATTAAATTTTTAAGTTCAAGTACTTAAATTGGTCTTCAGTCCAAAACAGCCCTGTGATTTAAAGAAACAGATATAATAACAGTAACCTCTTTAGAAATAGTAACTGAGGATTTGGAATTGGAAATATTTTCTACCAGGCTTATGGTAGGTATTATTTTGTTGGTTGGTTGAACTAAAATATTAATCAGTTTATGTATAAATTGTTTAAGAGGGAAGTGGTGGATGTGTTACCATACTTCTTAAATATTTCTGGCATGAGGAACTGTGCAGTTAGATTTCGGCCTGGAGTCAGTTTTTACAGCTGTAATAAATCCCCTACAAAAATGGCCTGTTCTAGTGGAAGTGACAGCAGACCTTTGTCAAAACAGTGGCATGGACACCATTATAAAAACTAAATAAATACTTAAAGAACTGTACTAACTTTTCAAAATATTATGCTTTTTTTTGAAGCAAGAAAACAAAGGAAAAAAATTCTGGGTAAATATGCAAATATTTAAATATACTAAATAACGAGCAATTAGAGAAAGGCTGTCGCAGATTGTGTCTTGTTACTGAACTCTACCCTTTTAAAAAATGTTTCCATTTTGATTTTTAGGAATCACTTGTTGACAGAAGGGAGGACTTCTGCCAGCTCTAGATCTGTGCTGTACAGTGGGTGACACTTTGAAAGAGCAGCTGAGAGAGGGGGATTTTTCTGCCTGTTCAGTGGTTTGGTGACAGTGACCATGAACTGTTTCCCTAGGGTCTAGGGAAGAAAGAAATTGCTGTTAGAGAAATATATTGCCCTGGACTAAGCATTGCTAAAATTTGATGTTGTTTGCTGTAATGTTTCAAGATAATCTCAGGAAGAGCACGTATGGACAGTGGCTGTGGGGTGTGAATTTAAGATACCAGGCAAAAGGGAAGTTCTGGCTTCTGTGCTAAGTCAGAGTGTCACCAAATGCAGCAGACACCCACCTGCCTGATTAAAGTGCAACAATTGCCAAGTTAATAATATTGGATAGTATTGCATAGGCACAGAGTTAGCAAGCTGGTAGGCCATCATTAATTTTTTTTTATATGGCAGTGTTTAAAGTTCATGTTGAGTAATTAATGCTGATTATTTGACCTGAAGTCTGTGGGAAGAGGTGGTTCAGGGTTACAGGTACACTCCATTAATGTGAAGGTTTGTGTGGAATTCCTTGCTTTGTTGCAGTTATGCTGCATAGTTTTGGGCCTTGTTTCCATATATGCTTCTGAGCCCATCTGTAAAATGGGGCAGGAGTTTCTTCCCTGCCAGGTGTCCTTTCAACAGTCTCAAAGTCCATGTAGAGTGGGAAAGATGTATAGGAATGTAAAGTCAAAGACATTAGCATTTTAGTGTATGCATGCCTGTGTGTGATGCCTTACATATACACACACCCATTGTCTTTGGACCAGTTAGGTCCTGTGGGAGTTTGCACCCCTCTTTTATCCTGCTCAGTTTGAGCCATGAGTGTTGCTGGTAAATGCAGCCTTTGCCACTCAAGAATGCATTTGCAGAATGTATAGCTGGAGTTAGGTCAGATCTGTTACTTTTCTGTTGATTCCTTAAAGTTACACAAATGCCAGGCTTGAACTGTAGAAGTTTTTCTCCTTTGTTTAACTCTTTGCAAATCAAGATAATTGACACTTTCCACATTTTATTTGTTCTGAAGATCTTCTAAAAGATTGTTAGGTTTGTGGAAAAACTGTATTAGATATTCATAACACAAACAACTGCGGAAACATTTCTTGGCTGTACAAGAAATGAGTTATGATAAAATAGTTTATCACAGCTGATAGCAGAATGCTGATAAGTGGTGCTGTTTTTTCCTGTGTTTGTCTGTGGGTTTGGGTTTCCATCCCATCTCCCACCCTGTCCAAAGAGAGCACGGACAAGAAGCTGTTGGTTTTGTAAACAAAGCTAGATCTCTCATATGACACAGCATTTCCCCAACCTGTCTCCTGCTTGTTTATACAGGTGCCTATAGAGGAATGTGGGTATTTTAAGTAAGACATCAGACCTGATAAACACAGAAGTGGAGGGGTCACGTGCTAGAATTGGTGCTCCCCGTCAACACTGCAGCAATTCAAAGCTGGAATTATTCTCCCCTTTCTTTTTATTACCAACAGGGGGAATACAAACTTGTAAGTGTACTTTGAATATGTTTATGTATCTAGCTGTTAGACATTTTCTCCGTGTTTCAAGGCTCTGTCTTCTTTTTACAAGAAGAATTTCACATACTAGATTTATGTGTGTGTTGTTTTTCAAGAATTTTTTTAAAATCCTCATATCTACATTTTGAATCAGTGTTTCTTCATGTTTTTTGGATGTGATACAACCAGAAATAAATTTGAGAAGATGTCACAATTAATGTAGATACTGTTATGATGGCAAAGTTGCACTCACAGTCCTCCCTGATGCACAGATCCCAAAGTTTGCTTTTGCTCTTGGCTGTGGGGAGATCATCAGGGACAGCAGGGTGAGAGATGGAGACTATCTAAGCAGATGCCTTTGGTCAATAAACATCCTTTTCATCTCGTTTTGAAAACACTTTCCTTGGTAGCATACCAACATCACTGCTAAGGGTAGGAAGTCAACATGTTTACACTTTTTAATTTAGCATAGTATGAGGGTATGATTTTTTAGTACATAACAAAAGCATGGTTTGACAGCATTTCTAGAACTCTCGCTCATTCAAGATAAGCTGTGTAACTATATATGTTTGTTGAAGGCTTATGCCTGTTATTTGTAAGAAAATGAGGTGTTGATTTTCTTCTATGCCTTTTGTTTTGTGCTATTGCTATAAAAATGCTAAGATGTGTGTGCTTATGGGAGTTCAGTTCCTACTAGGTTACATCCAGTTGTATCTACCAGCTGGCAGTGACTGAGGCAGATCTCTTCTTCCTGACTGTTCTTGAAAGACTTCATCTTAAAACCTTCTTCTGTGTTTTCAAGGCTTCATTTTCAGCTATTGACCTAGTTTTTCTGGATACCTGAAATCCTAAAAGAAGTTGATGCTAGGTAGACAAGTAATACAGGCTTGAGTCTTAAAAGTTGGGCATAAATCCTGAGCACAGCATAGCACAGCTGACTCTGAAGATGGTGAGTGAAATACATTTGTGGTTGAGATGTGACAAATAATGATACTTTTGAGTCTATCTGCTAGTTCTAAAGCGTTTATGTATTTTGGTTGGTATTTACACTTCTATTTAAGGCCAGATGAGATGGAAAGTTACTCAATGGGTGAATAAATAAAGACAATAAGTGTTAAAACTAATAAAACAGAAGAAAACCTGAAGTAGAAGCTGGAGTGCATTGCTCAGTTTTGCACAAAGAAGGCAGGTTAATATTGCAGTATATTTGAAGAGGCCTTTTCCTCATGGATATTTTTGGCTGTGTTTCTCTATATGTGGGCAAAGCCTAATATTTTTAGTTGTTATGAGTAAAGGAAGGACTTTTCCTGTCTAACTTTCCCATTTCCACTTAAAAGTGTATTGTCAAGTAGAATCACATCTGTACAGTATGTAGGGATCTGAGTATGAAAGGTTTATGTTTAAATTTATTTAGCTTGAGAAAACTTCTACTGTGAATGGATGTGTAGTTTTTATTCCCATTACCTGTAGGTGATCTGAAGACAAGATCTTAAAGCCACTTGAAGTTTTCATGAGGATGGCTTCAGCCTTGTGTTTAGGTTTTGATTTTTTAAATACTTTTTGAGGTTCTTTTGATTAATGTTGTTTTGGACAGCCAGAGTCTCTTTGGAAAGCTTACTTTGTGTGGAATGTGTAGTTTCCCTGATGAAATTAAAACTCAGAGGGGGTAACTGAATACTCCCTGCTGTCAGTGCATTGCCAGCCTGAAGAAAAAACAAACATGCTTACTGAGAACAATGAACATTCCTTTAAACCCTAGGAGACAGATTTTTGCACACCCCCCCACCCCTTTTTTTTTTTTTTTTTTTTTTTTTTTTTTTTACAGACAAAAAAAATATCCTGTCGAAGCATGGGGGCCCAGGGGTGTCTCAGCCTTGTCATTATGCTTGGGTGCCTTGCTTGGGGCGAAAGGGCTGCAAATGGTTTGACATCTACATTTGGCATTTAGAGTGTCCTCCAAGATTCTTTCCCTCTCTGCCCCTGCCATGTGTGTCCTGCCCCAACCCCCTCCCCCCGCCGCCTTGACCTTCCTCTAGCAATTCTAGTGATTTAGCTCTGACTTTGCTTTATGTTTTTTGTGCCACTTTTGTAACCTACCTGGGCTTCAGATAAAGGCAGTCCCAGGCTGCCTGTTCTCTTATTCTGCTCAGCCTGATTTCATCATCCCTTATACGGCAGATGCTCTACGCATGACATCTCTGAACTGTGATCTTTACTTACATCTAAGCAATTTCCAGTGCTACTCCCTTTTTCCAACCTAAATGAAGATTTGATGGTTTGGTATTGTGGTAAATTCTTGATGCTCAGAGGATATGTGAGCAGGTCAGAGGACAGGTCATAACTTGAAAACTAGATGTATGGGGATGTAGAAGCTTGCTCTGTCTTTAATTATCTGGGGTTTTTTTAAGATAAGAAGTTCTGTAAATAAAGTTTCTTGATTACTATTAATAATGAGTGCTTTAGAATGGGATATAAGATTAAGCATTTTTCATGGTATTCTTTTTGGCTCAGGTTTACAGGCCTAAAGATTTCTAAGAACATCTATCATGAACTTACATAAAGAGAGCTTTTATGTGCCTGCAATGAGATTGAATGCTCTATGAGATCATCCTAAAGTACTTTCATCAAGAGATATTGCTTTTTTTATTAGGTTATTTAATTTATATTTTTATTGCTGGACTCTTTTCTAAAACCTGTACTGTGAGCTTCAGAATTCATGAACTTACTTTCCTCTGGATTTATCTCATTGCTGATTGACTTTGGTGCCTCAGAAGATGGCAGTTCTTTTTGAAGCTGTCTGCTGTTGGGGTGACTACAAGGAATTGCTCTTTGTAAATTTGCTGGCATTTAATAATGTGGGACTCAGAAATACTGTAGTCAATGTAAAATATAATGAAGACATAAATGAAAGTCTTTGAAGATAAAATGTCAGATGTATAGGAAGATGTGGGATATGGATTATGAGCAAGTGAGGGACCAATAAAATTAAATAGATTGTGAAGCCAAGCAACTCAGAAGCCAGAGGCTGTGTTGACAGCAAATGAGATAGAAAGAAACTAGAAAGCCAAGGGATTGAATTGCAAAGTGTTCGATACCTACAGCTATACTTAGAATCATAGACTTGTTTAGTTTGGATAATAGCTTTGGGATCATAGGATCCAGCTGTTAACCTAGTTCTGCCCAGTCTACCATTAAACTGTGCACCTAAGTGCATCTCTTTTGGAGAGATGATCCACACACATCCAGTGAAGGGTAAAGATTTTCCTTAGCTCTCCATTGCTTGCTTATGTATTTATGAAAATAATTTTTATTGTCTTTTGCAGCAGTAGCCAGATTAAGTTCTGGCTGGGCTTTGGGCCTTCTAATTTTCTCCTTGCATAACCTCATAACATCCTTATAATCATCGTTTGAAATCAGTTCAAACTGTTGGTACTTGTTAATCTGTCTGATCAAGCTTTTAAAATTTGTTTTAAATTTTGAAAATGGGCAACTTTTAACGTGGGATTTTTTGACTTAGTTGGAGTGGGAATTGCAAAAGCCTGAACCCATAATTTATCTTGTGTTTTTGCACACATTATGAGCAGTTGTATAAAAATTTAATGCATTCAAGAGATGCCTGTGGCAGCAAAATAATCTTCCTGTTAATTTCCCTTAGTATTGCCTTAATGTCTTTAAGCCAGAGCTGTTAATTAGCTGGATGGATGGTAAATGTTCAGGTGTTTTCCTAAATGTTGTGTTCCTGGTGAAAATACCTTCATTTTCTAGACCAGCCTGTTAAGCAGTATTTTGAGCTTTCATTGCATGCCAGATGTTGGAGTTGGCTGTGTGTTAATATTATTGACAAAATGGTTAATATTATTGGCTGCCTTCTCTAGAGATCCAGATTTTTAGATGCCTGCCCAAAGCTCTATTTGCAAGTATGATTGCATGTTTGGTATTGAACAGAGGTCAAGATGACAGATGCTTTTCACAGAATCACAGAACGGAACAAGTTGGAAGAGGAACCAGTGTATCATCTGGTCCAACCAGCTGGGACCCAAGCAGGGTCATCCCAGAGCACAGATTTGCATCCAGACAGTTCTTGAATATCTCCAGTGAAAGAAGACTCCATAAGCTCTCTGGGCTTTCTCAAGAGATTTCCTCTCTTTTATTTATTTTCTATTCTAATTGTCTCTGTATAATTACTATTTCTTTATAGTGATGTTTAATGTGCCTTCTTAATTATGTTCAACTTAATTATTGTATTAATTTTTGTTGAAACCAGTATTGAAAGCTCATTATATTTTTTTTAAAGGTGGCATTATGCATCCTATACAATTCTACCATTTGTTACACACTTTTATTTCCACCCCCAGATAGAAGATGGGAGCAAAGCTGCAGCTGTGGAGAAGTTACTGGCTGGAGATGAGATTGTTGGCATCAATGATGTGGGCCTGTCTGGATTCCGACAAGAAGCAATCTGCCTGGTGAAAGGGTCACACAAGACACTGAAGCTTGTAGTGAGAAGGTAAGCTTGTGTCCTTAGCTGGAACACCAAATGCATTTCAGCCTATAAGCTACTGAGCAACTAAATTTGCCAAGACTTGGCAAGTTAATGACTTTAATTCAGTGTTA
Source organism: Muscicapa striata striata (assembly GCA_030060385.1). Classification (NCBI taxonomy): domain Eukaryota; kingdom Metazoa; phylum Chordata; class Aves; order Passeriformes; family Muscicapidae; genus Muscicapa; species Muscicapa striata. Next base: position 579,814 of record JAREIS010000031.1, read on the forward strand.
CTAATATGCATAATATGTGGTGTTAAACTTCTCCTTAAACACAGACCCTTTATGGAAGAGAGACGAAGTCTGTTGATCAGAGCAAAACCCAAGGCAATATATTCCGTGAATGCTGCTGTGATGTGATGAGTCAGGACACTGCCTCTGTCTTCCTGCAGTGCAGTGCCCAAAGCAGGCTGTCAGCTCTGCTTCCCTGCCTTTGGTGTGTGCACACAGGCAATACCCTTTAGTGCATATGCCCTGTGGGCCACTTGTGCTGTGAGGAGCGGGTAACATGGGAAGCTTTTGGAACAGCATTTCCCCACTCTGAAAATATTTGAGATCTCAAGTATTTCATAAGTGGTTTGCATAAGGAGTACTTTCAGATAGTTATTAGTGAAGGGGAAAAGTGAAGCAGTTTATCAAAACAGAACACTTTTTTGGTATGAAAACTTTTTGTCATTTTCACTTGTGACTTTTAAGTTCACACTTTTACTAATTTGAGTTAAAAATAATTTTTCATAAATATTTTTGACAGAAATGAAATAATGTTAAAGTAGGCTAAATCTTGTAATTTCTGAAAAAAATTCCAACCAAGAAATCCAAACAACATGATCTTTGTTGGTAATTTCCTACTCTGGTGTATCAGAGCTTTCTAGTTCATTACTTTCATCAAATTATACCAGCCAGTCTTTCATGTGAGAATTCATTAGAATCAAAAAAGAGTTTTGATCCAACACACAAAATGCTGAGAATTTGAGCTTGACAGATATGATGATCTAGTCCATAAATATGATGACTGTTTGAGGCTGTCTCAAGTGAGGATAGTCTTTTGTGAAATAGCACTGATAAGTAAGGGAGGTACAAAAGTGTGCTTTTCACCTTTTGGTTTTAGAAAGTATTTTTGATAGAAGAAATTATGGGAACCTGGAGCTCTTCTACAGCTGGTAGTTTATATCCTCAACAATAGCTACTTCCAGAAGCTCTCACCAAATTTTTGTAGCATTGAAGCTAATAAATGCAAAATAAAAGACATTCGCAACTACCATAAATCATGTTGATGTTCAGCAGTTCCAACTTGCGCTGGCTATTCCAGTAAAAGCACTTGTTAGCAGAGTTACATCAGTTGTTCCTGTCAGAGAAAGGGAGAATTTCAGGGTTGAAAAGTTTTATAGACACTGAAGAATCTGCCAAAACAGCAAGTCTTAATTACCAGGAAAAGCTTCAGACCAAGTAGAAAGATTCCCTCTCTTGGTGCTTTTCAATTTTATGACAGCAATTTGCTCAGAATATGTGAATTCTGATCTGTCTTTGGAAATGGCAGGTTTGGTGCAGAAATTCCCTCATGAGAGATGCAGCTGTGTCGTTGTTACTCATACCACATTGCTCTCTGAAAGGAGGTTGCAGTGAGGTGGGAGCCATTCTCTTCTACTGTGACATCAGTGAGAGGACAAGAGGAAATGACCTTAAGATGGGAAAATCAGGTTAGATATTTGGAAAAAGTTTTTCACCGTTCAGGTGATTAGGCATTGGAATAGGTTGCTCAAGGAGGTGGTGGAGTCATTATCCCTGTAGGTATTGTAGGCACTTGGATCTGGTGCTGGGTGTTGTTTTAGTGATTATGGGGTTACCATGGTAGTGCTGGGTGGACAGTTGGACAGGATCTTTTAAAGGCCTCTTCCAATCTTGATGATTCTTGATTCACTTCACGCATGTGATTTTGGAGAGCTTTGTTACAGCTATCAAGTGATGATTTGCTGTTTGGGATTTGTGGCAATTCTCTGCAGGCAGCAGAGCCCCATTGTTATACATGCCCATGAGCACTTTGGTGCAAAACTTATGGATTTTCATCAGTCCTTTATCATCCTCCCCCTTTTGCCTTCCTTAGCATGTGTGCAATGGTCAAAAACAAGCTAGCTGTTCTAGCCAAGAGGCTGAAACAGTGGCTGTTGTTAGAGAAAACGTTGTTGTCTGAAATTCATTAAGAACGTCCATAGCTTCCAAACGAGGCAATAGCCCTTTGGGTCATTGACAAGCCTTCATAATATTAGATAAAATTTCATAGAACTTAGTGAATTAAACTAGCTGCGGCTTTTGTCTTGGTTTTTCAACTTTGCTCTTTCTCTTGGAAAGTTGCCTTAGGACATCAGTCCTTTGACAGTCAGAAACCTTTTAACTTCCAGTCTCATTCTTGGCCAGCTTGTTCTCATGCAATGCTGTTACTGTGCTGAAATAACTTTTCCTGTTGGAAGTTCAAATGATGCAGGTTTTTGTAAAAGCCTTGTTGCATGCTTTCTTTCAGAAGTTATGGTTTGAACAACAGAGCTTTGTTTTGTTTGCCCTAAATCTTAGGCTGAATTTTTATGAGTACTTTAAACAGCCATGTCTTTAAGCAAACCAGTTGTTTTAGTCTTTGTGTGAGCACTCCTGCAGGTCTGGAATGAATTGGATCAGGCAACTGATCTGACTACAAAATTACTTGAGTAAGCAGGTTTTCAGCTGGGTAGGACCACCACTTTTCAGAGGTAGTCTGCATTTTAATCAATTGCAGCAATCTTGAAGTGGCTGTTTTAGCATTTTCAGACTATTTCAGTCTTCAGATCCACACTTACTGTTCCCTGGGGAGACTGGGAATAGTCCCACAATTCTCTTTCATTGAGTTACATATAAGATGAAGTATTGATCTCCAAGTCATCTTAGCATCTTTTTGTCTGCTTGCCTGTGTCCTTTGTTTAGCACTGTGATGTCTCTCTGGAGCGTTGGTTTAACATATTATTCTCTGTGTGATAATCTGAAGCACAAAATAGACAGGAGGTTTGAAGTTCAACTCAATCCTGAGGCTTAAGAGAATCTTAGTTTTAATCATGTTGTTCTTGCTATCTGTGAATAGCCAAGATCTAGATTTTATGTGGAAAACATTTTTCTTTGGGATCTTTTGTCTTACCTATCTGCATACTGATCCAGTAAAAAGCAAACTTTAAAAAAATCTATTATGTTATGAAAAAAATACTTCTTAACAAAATTCTTCTGGAAAGTAGAGAACTTTCCTTGCTATAATGTCAGTATAATTAATCGAAGAAAATCACATTTTATTTGTCACTGCTGAGAAGGACATGCTATTGGCTGTTTAGAAGTCTAATGTACCTACAGTGAAGACCAAGGGAAAATGTTTTAGTGAGAGTAATCTATTTCATTCACAGCAATTGTTTTGTGTCTGTGACAAAGGTTTAGAGGCTCATGTTGTTCTGCAGTGGTCGCTGGCTTCCAAAAAATTATATTTACCTGCTGTTTTTAGGGAATATGATTCTTGACTCACATAGGAAAAATAACAATGGTTTCTAATAAAACTGTCTGCAGTACCAAATACTCAGCATAAATGTGTTGGCTATCAGCAACATACTTTGCTGTATTTTCTGGAAACATTGCATAGTTGTGGTCTAAACCAAATCAGGACTGTGCAACTGGCTCAACAACAAATGGGATGTTTAAGTAGCTTACATACATTGATGGTAGAACAAGTGCAGTGTACTTTTGGTTCTGGATTAAAATGGGACTTGGGAGACTTCATATTATTTTCTCAAGTGAATTTGTAGAAACAACACATTTTAATTGCATGCTAGTTCTTCCATGTAGTACTGAGTAATTTCTTGAGTAGGTTCCTTTCTTAGGAAAATGGCAAGCAGACTGTGTTTAGGACATTTCTTACAGGAATTACAGATGAATTTATTTTGTTTGGAAATGGTGCGCATATCTACATACAAATGAAATTTGAGTGTCGATACTAAGTGTTGATGTTGAGGTCGTTGCCATATTCTGTGTACTTTAATTATTTTGCATATACTTCTAACTTAAATTCCTTTCTACTTATTGCATACTGTCTTCATTCCTTTGCACATGCCAGACATAAGCATATATCATAAATCCATAGTAATTTTTCACTTTGCATTCATGAGGCACATTAAACTGTTGAAAATTGGCACTTAGGTGAGACTTTAATCTCTAGGAATCACCCTAAGAAGTTACATGGGTTGTCCTCTTGGCTACTTGAGTTGTCTGTTGACGGCGGTCAAAATGGGTGGGTGAGGGAAGGAGCAGCCTCTTTTCCACAGGGTCTGCTAGTGATGGGAAGCTGGACTTTGCTTACCTTGGCCAGCTCTGCAGGTACTACCAGTGCCTGAGAACAAGCCCTAAAGTTCTGGAATTTGGCCACATTGTTTACACATGAGGTCTCGTTGGGTTGTTTTCTTTTCTGTAGCATTTTGGTGGTGTTCCTTCATTTTGCCGAAGTGCAAGCTCTTTTTGCAGCACTGAGGAAGTCCCTTGTTAAAGGAGAGGGAAAGAGAGGGGGAGCAAACACACTTGGCATCAGAAGTGTAGTATGAGCACTGACATTACCGTGCAAAATCCTAACAAGGGAAGTGACTTTCAAGATACTTGTGCTATAAACACCTAGACATGGAAAGTTAGGGTTATCTGTATTTGCATGGCACTTCATGAAGACAACTAACTCTTAATTAAAGTACAGAAGGAATTTTTAATTAATGTCTTTAGGGCTCCAAGATTGTACAGTACTGTTTCAGACACCTGAGACCTGTGAATCTGTGAATAAAAGTCTTGACAGTCACTTAAAACGTGCAGATGGGAAATCACTGAAATTTGTCACAGTCTGAACAGAAACCTGCTAAACACCATCAGTGACCTTTCTGCAATGGATTTTGTGTAGCTTAGCAATGAGATCTTGTCTAACCTATTTATGACCTGTGTACCTCATGGCTCCTTGTGGCTCTGTGAAACTTTAGAATATCACTTTGTGAGATGACTTGGAAAATTGAGGGGTTTTTTTTCTGTACAATTATGAGATACAGATGGAGGACTGTGAATTCTGTCTCTTACCTGTGTTTGACATTGATACTTCTAGTTTCATAGATACCAAAATGGTATAGGAAACAATCTGTAAAATTACATGTATTTTTCTACTTTTAAACATTTAGTATACTATTTTGTCCATGGTTAAGTTTAAGCATTGCTCAATAAACCAAATGCACTTTAGAGAACCACTGTTGATTACAAGTGAAATTTTTTGTCTTTCAATTGGATTTAATTTCTTCTGGATCCAGGGTTTGTTATGGCAAAACAAATAGCAGTGGTCTCTCTCTTGTTGCCCAGTAGCCATAATTCCTCCTTTTTAAAGGTTGACTTTGGCCTTAACTGACTAGGAACAGATTTTTTTTAATTTTATTTTTTTAATTCCTGTATTTTCAACCAGACTTTGGAAATATATAAGAAACTGTAGTAGGGGTTTCCAGGGCTGTATCTGCATACATGTACCATTGCTCTAAGAAGTGGGCAGGTGTGATAGCCTCTTGCCACCCATGTTTCTTGGCACTGACAGCTGTGGAACAGAATGTGGTGCTGCATATCTTTGGGAATGGGTATTTGTAAGAGATGCACACAGCTTTCAAGTTCAAGGCATGAACATTTCTGTGGGACTGCAGTTGTGAAAGGGCTGGGCTCCTTTAAACTCGCACTTTGCAAATTCACTTGAGAAGTGGGTTAGTACATTGCTGTGGGCCCCCTCTTTTGCTCCGAGCAGGATGGATGGCCATGTATGGACACACACACTGCTCCCAGCCAGGTCTGGTGATGGAGAGGGAGTAAAGCATGTGTTTCAGGATATGTGAAACAGCATGACCAGGCTAGGGCACCTCTTTTTCTCCTTTGCTGCTGCCGGTGAGCTACCATGGCTCACAGTGGGACGTCAGGAACCATAGGCACAAGCATGGTGCATCATGTGAAATACACAGCACCTACAGGCCCAGCTCAGGAGAGCCTTAGGTTGGATGTCCTATGCTTTAAAGAGTACCTAGTAATCCCAGCAGGATCTTTCTACGAAGGAATGTTTAATGGAGCATCTGCCAAATAAACCACCTTGTACACATATGCTCAGTGGGTACACACAGAGTAGGCCAGCCCATGTGGAGGTCCCCTTCTACTCTGGTTTGCCTTCCACCTTCTCCATGGGCAAATGCAGGCTGGCTGAGCCTCCACTGTGCTCTTCATCTTTCAGTTGTGTGATCTTGCACTTCTGATGGAAGGGGAATGGATATGACAAAAGCAGGAACACACACTTCCATCTTATATTTTCAGAAAATCATACCTTAGAAAAATCCTGATGAGGACCCTGGTTGCAGCAGTCACTTAACCCAACTCATTAACAGTGTGAATCTGTCCACATTCCCTTTGCTGTAACCCTAGCAATACCACCCAGGATGTTTCCCATGCCTTTTTGGTTGGGTGGATACCTAAAAAGCACTTTTATTTCTTAATTTTCTGCCCACCTCACCTGCTTCTTAGGTGCACGAACATGAATTGATTCATGTTGTTAATGACACGCTAATGGATACTTGAGGTGATCCTAAGCTTTAGTTCCTCCACTTGGTGGTGTATTGTCCCTGGTTTCAAAGAACAAATTTTGTATGTCTCATACAGCTGCCAGGATTCTCTCAAATACATATGTCATGACTGATATGTTTTCATTTTGTGGCAACTTCCATAATTTATTTCTTTGCAAATCTAAAAAGTCTGCCCTGTAAAGCTTAAATAACATCCAAAATTACAACAGATGTCGAGTATTTTACAAAGGCTACTCTGTTAGGGCAGTGTTTGGGCTACTAGGAAGGCCATGGACATTTTCCTTGTAGGTAAAAGGAATATTCTGAAATTTGAATATGCTTATTCAAAAGGTTACTTGTAGCAGTGCTATTCAGTTTTTATAAGTAATTGCCAAAACTGGGCAACATGGCTTTTTTGTGGAATGGGATATCCATCAAATGGTAACAACCTGTGAGTCATGACTAGGTTTTAGTAGTGGATGGTTTTTTTTTTCCTTCAATCATGCATGCACTTGTCAAAATGCTTAATTTTGAGCATGAGTAGTCTCATCCAATTTAGTAAGAGCACTCACATGACTGAAGATAAAAAAAGTATACAAGTGCTTACAGGATCTAACCACAGCTTTTTAGAAGGTGGTACATTGGAGTTATTCTAAAAACTGCCTTCCACTTGTGAATTTCAGTATAGCTGGAAATGCTAATATATAGTCCCTTGGGTGAGAGAGAGGAAAACAAGTGAGCCTTCTAAACTTTGGGGATCTGAAGACTTACTCATTTCACATAATACTTTTGCATGCACACACAGATGTTTTTTTGTTTGATAATACTGTAGATATCTTCAGACTCCTGTCTGAAACAGAGTCATAAACCCACCCATTAAAGACCAAATGAATAATCTTTTTAGGTCAGAGATTATCTTTGAATGTTGAATGCATGCTTCTGTGTAGGTGTATGTTTTGAAATAATTAATTGTTTGGGATTGCTTTTAAGCACTTAACAGTGTTGAGTTTTTTAACAGTAGTCAAGGATGTTGAAATGCATGTCCAATTTCAGGAGAGAAGGAATAATATTCCTATTTCAGTGTGTTGCAGTTTTCTCCTTGCGGAAATTTTAGGTTACATATTTCAGATCCTGAGGATTAAAAGATTGACAAGTTGGAGAACTTGGCACTTCTTCAGCATCAACTATCTACCATAGTGAGTGTAGAGATTTTATGCTCTACTTGCTCAAGTAACTACATGTAACACCTTCCAATTTGAAAAGATTATAAAGAAGTTTTAAAATAATTTCTGAATCCAACCCTTAACTTCAGGAAAGTGACCACTTCAAAGAAGGGCAGGAATGCAAGTGTGTTGCAGATTTAGTTACTGAGTAACTGAAGAAATTTGCATCTTATCTCTTGCACAAGAAACCCAGGGTATTTTATGGTTGATTCTACTGAATCTGCATAATACTGGATCACCTGGCAAAACAAAGTCTGGCACAGAGTCACATTGCTGAGTTATACAGCCCTTGTGCTTCATGCTGAGTGCAGAGGAAGGACAGAATGACGAAAGCCAAAGTTTGGGGAAATTTCTGCTGGGTTGCCATCAAAACCAAAGTCAGTTCTTTGATCTGGCTCATGGAGCAGCCTTGGTAGCAGGTGGGCAGCTGAACCAGGGCTGGCATCTGATGGAGAAGAAAGCAGTCTGGGGGATGGTAACTGGTCTGGTGTAGGTAATGTCAGAGCAAAATATCTTTCTCAGGTAAAACCTGAAGCATACCAGTTTGTGGCACAGTTCTTTGTGGAGGCTCCATAATTTGCATCATGTGGCTACAGTGTTTTTACCAAGATCGAGACAAAGTAGGGCTGGGCTGTCTCCTGAAATGCCTGGGACAAAAGGAGTTCCCTTTCCCTACTCCTGTTTTTGGGTTACCTTGGACATGGTGAGGTAAATTACAGCTGAAATTGGTGTGGGAAAACACCACACCTGAGTAGAAAGACCAGTATTTGGAATGTGGTTTCTGAGGAAGCTCAACTCATTTGGGATGGCTATGGAAAGGTAAGCTTATTGTGGTGAGTGGCTGGGAGGCAAAGCACACCCGTTGTTTCTGGCCACAAGCAGCCCAGGATTTCTGTGGCTGTGTGCCCTAAGGATGTGGCAAGTTCCTTCTTGCTGAAGGCAGCGTTTTGGGCTGGTACAGGCAGCTGTGTGCTGCTCTGGCGTTCACTTTCCACATCCTGGGCAAAGATGGCAGGGGGAATGTGTCTGAAGGCTGCTTTGCTTCCTGCTGCTTTGCCTCAGCCATGGTAAGACAGCCTAAAATCCCCTGATTTGACTCCTGCTGCTGCTGTTAGCATTAGCCCTGTGGGAGGCTGTTTTTTTCTTCAGTGTTAGTGGTGAATAATGTTTCTTTTGTGTTTACCTTAAAGGTTGATTTCTTAAGCACTTTACATGGCATGATAATTTCCAAGATACTTGAAAATGAATCCTGCCAGAACCAATTTATTCAATGCATGAAGCATTTTAGATGTTTTCTAATGATAAATACTCATTTAAAAAATGTTTTATTATCCTTCTGAGGAATTCTGATATATCATGGTAAACACTGAGGTAAGAGGGTGACATCAGGAGTTTAATGCTATCTAGCCATCAAAAGGTAGCGGAATGTGCAAAAAGTAAGGATGAGGGAAAAGTATTTATGTAGCTTATATAATGTACCATAAATCCCAAGGGCAACACTTTTATCTCAGACATCCAGATGTGTCTGTCTAGTTCCCCAAGGCAGAGCAAGGAAAAACAGTTCCAGAATATGAGAGCTTTATCACGGTAGTCTATTGTGAATTTAGAAGGCAGGAAGATTTATTATGTTATACCTCATACAAATTAATACCTCTTTGTTGACAGTGCATATCTTATTTATAAATGAAATTTCTGTTCCATCCTGCTCAAGCCTGTACAGTTGGGCTGAGGAACAAGGAAAACCTGAGCAAACTGTGACGGTGAAATCTTGATTTCTTTGGGTTAATGACTAAAGTCTTTAAGGGCACTAGGGTTGATAATTTATTTGCATTTATTTATTTTCACAGAGAGAAGCAGAGCATTGTGCAGGTCTCTTTAATTTCTTTTTATGTAAAATGCAATTTATTAGAGCATGGAATAGGAAAGGAGTTGCTGTGCTGTGACAAGGTCATACTCCTTCCAACATGGCTTCTTTAAAAGAGGCTCTGTTGGCTGTAGTGTGGTATTGCTGTTTGTTCCATTTTTCAGGTGTCAAATGGGAGGTCAGACCTTCTGGTTACCTGATACATGGGAGGAGAAAACAAAGAGTAGTGCTACAGGCCCTATGGGTCTCACCATGGTTCACTGCAAGGCAAAAGGCAATTGTGTAGACCTTTGTGTGAATTGTGGCATGTGAGAATCAGCATTTAAGGTAGAATATGCTGCTTTGCTGAAATTTTAGGGATTTCTACAGATAGCCATATAATAGAATAATCTCAATAACTTGTCTGGCAAAATACTGATTCAATTTGCCATTCTAAGAATATCTGAATATTAATAGGTTATTTTCACTACTACTTTTCTCTTTTAGATCTTCTCCTTCCCTCTAGAAGTCCATAAGTTAAGCATGTGTTATATTTTCATTGTATTGTTTTTAAGTTCTAGGTCACTTCTTTTTTAGGGATACTTTTTGGAAGTTGTTTCCTTTTATGATAAGATACTAGAAGCTGAAATTACAAAAACAGGAACTTCTTCTATTTTGCATGGACAAAAGTGCTGCAGTTCCATTTGCTGCTTCCAGAAAAATAGGCTGACTGTTGTTATAATTTGTTGGCACTTTTCTTGAAAAGATAAGTGAGAGGGGAGTACAAGGTATTCAGATACTCAGTGCATAAACATATGATCATAAACAACAAACCTTAGTTTTGTTGTTTTAACTCATTGCATTGAGTTTTAGTCAACTACAAACATCCAGGAAAAAACTGGTAATATCAGAAAAGCTGTTAATTTCAGGTGTTGGAGTGGGTAATTTTAAAGGTGAAAAAAATCCAAAAACTGCTGACTAATCTCCCTTTGAAACAAAGAGAAACAGTAATTGCTTTATCTTGAATTCCACCTTCAAAAATGGAGACAGCCAGAATATTTCCTGACTTTTGAAGATCACAGCTATAGCAACTAAATGTCTGAGGTCACCTTTTAGATGTGCCAATAAAACTGCCTAACCACAATCTTTATTTTTTTTATTACTCTGAATAGCTTAAAGTCTGATTTCTCCCTGTGACTGAATCCTTTGCTGGTAGCGCTCTCTTGTGGCTGTTACTTTCATTTAAATGACTTAAGGGATTTCAAAAATATGCCTATTATTTAGAAATTTCGGCCTTAGGACACAACAGTCTGTGTTGGATAAGTGTTCATAAATTAAATGTGGTAATATATCTTTTGATAATGCAGGAAGGTCAGTCTAGGCAAAAGCATCCCAAGTGTGTTTACCAGAAGATCTCAAAGGGACAGGCATATTGAGCGTTCAGGTTTTTGACCTCATTTTTTTGGTATATGTTTAGTGAAAAGCTATATGCCTGTGGCCAGGCAGGGGGGAGGCTTGGAGGGGAATGAAATCTGTGTTGGCAGCCAGTCATGAGGAGAGACAGGGATGAGCACCTTCGTTTACTGGCTTGATTGCAGATGCTGCTGTTTCTGTGGTGCTGCTCTCCGTTCTATTAAAATGAATGAAAAAAAATTATTTGGGAAACTTTTCAAGTGAAACTGATGTGTGTGTTCCTGGTGAAAGCTTGAAAACTTTTCACCCTGAAAACCCGTGTTTTCTCATTCTGGGGATAGGAAAGGAGAAGGTGGAGGCTTGACTCTTGACCTATTCTGTCTTTTAATACAAGTTTTCAGCTGATGTTTTAATTTTCAGTAAGGAGGCAAAGCCTTCTGGAAGCTCAGATTGTGGTGTGCAGGGGTTTCCTTTGAATCTGGGGCATACAGTTTCCTCTTTCAAGAACAGTTGCTAGTGAGCAGTTGTTTGGTACTACATAGACTCCATACTATTGGGATTGTGCATGCAGTGTCATAGCTTTATGAGCATATCTGCATTATTAATACCCAGTGTGTGGTGTTGGATGTGGGCTCCTTTTCCTTCTATACTGTAACCCTGCAGCAACTGGAGTAATGATTCCAGATTGTTTACTTAGTTGTACTGTCTTAGAGAGGCAGTTTACACTTGAGATAAGGCTTTGAATGAGAGGGATCTTGGCCCTTGATTGAAAAGTCTCTTTTCTTCTGTAGGCTGAACTCTTGTGCATGGCATTTGTCTGATGGCCCACCTTCATTCACCCTTGGATCCTATATGTCACATGAGCACTGTAATAATCCTAGTTCTTTCAGGGATATTTTTAAAATTTCAACCAGTCTTCTTGGAAAGCTTTCATAACAATTATGTGACTGTTTTATATGTTTAAATGGTTATAGCTGTTTTTCAGTACTGCCATGCCCAGCAGTCTTTGAAATGAAGGTAAGATGAGCTGGTTTGCTGTTTTGGCTGCAGTCTAGCAGGACAGTTCAGCAGTATCTGATTGCAGATTAAGATTGAAAAGAGGCTATTTAAAGCAAATTTAAAATTGTATTAGTCATATGTATTTTGAGGCTCAGATTTTCCTTTTCTTTAAAATTAAGGAAATACTTAGTTTTCCTTGTCTCCTACCACTGTATCAATGTAATTCTCATTGTTTTTTTAGACAGCAGATTCAATAATATCTACCCTTTGCAACTTATTCTTTGTTATGTAGAGTGAGGATGGATTTGCTGCTGGAAGTTCAGCACGTGAATTTTGCTTCTCTGTTTTTCCAAATAAGTCACCAAGAATAATATTTGTCAAGTCTGCATCCTCATTAACACAGCAATTACCCTGTGATTGTTAGTTTCTTTCTGAAACATTGTTAGAAAAGCGAGCCATTAAGTCAGACTCTGCCTTTCTCTGGACTGAGTGTGCACATGCACACACAGGCCTGTGTGTTCATGTTAATAAGCAAGGCATCATGCTAGGTTTAGCTTACCTTACCTTTATTGAAGGTTACTTAAAAAAAAACTCGTTACATTAGATTTAACATCTGTGAGTAATCTTTACTCTCACCTTTATATGAAGTGCATTTTTTTAATAGAATGTATCAGTCTGGCTGAGAAAGTTTTAATCAGACACCACCTAACTTTCCAGCCAGTTCACACAATTGAGCTATTGGACTTCTTTGTAATTTGTAGTTGTCTTATGCTGTCTTAACTGTATTTCTTATTAAAATTCAAATATGTATGCTTGGATAAAATGAGATTACTTCTTGCCCTTTAGCCAACCTCCTTCCTGAAGTCTGAGTATTTCTGTAAATCCATAGAAGTTCCAGCTTTTTCTTTACAACTATAAATGCATCCTGCTTTGGCCTGTGAAAAGCCATTCATTTTACACTAGCAGGATGGGAGTCGGTTGGTAAGGATGTTGTGGTGCAGTGAGTCTGCTCTGTTACAGGACAGAATCAATAAAAATATATGGTTGTTGTTTCGTGTGATGGGTCAGTGAACCTAAGGAAAACATGATTGTGGCACACAGGCCAGTGTGTAAGAAGAAAGTTTATCTTTGTTCTGCTGTACTGATCCTTAAGGGCACAGCATTGTCCTCCAGAGAAACTCTGTGCAGCCTATCACTGTATCCTTTATATCCTCAGGTACAATGATGGTCAGAAGCCATCTAGCAAGCTTACATGTGCAAGCAGATCTGTCTAGCAGATTGTGTGACTATGGAATAAAGCTTATTTTTCAGAAGACTTTTAAAATAAATTGTCCTTTGAAAGAACTCCCCAAAATTTGTAACATCGGTCTCCCTGGGGGATGGAAGGTTGTACCTGCCACTTTTTTTCTGTGGGTAATGATTTCCAATGCCTACATACTGAGGTGGTTTATTTCTAGGGATGTAACAGGCTGCCTCTCTTTTAGAAGTGCTGCTCCCTGTGAAGTGTCTGGTTAAAAACATCTGTAACTCTCCACTACCACTGATGGTCCATCAGCTCTTAAGAGATTTTATCTCAGCTTTGTCATCTCGTAGGTGGCATTAACTTATTCTGCAGTGCCCCAGACCCATCTTTTATGTGCCCGTGTATTTACTGAGAAGATTGGAGAAGAACAGATCAAACAAACAGTTTCAGCAGCATAATATGCAGCATTTTTCATGTGTCATGTCAAGCACCACTTAAAACGAAAACTAAAAATCGCCCTCCTTCCTCCTCCGTCAGGAAGAGTCTTCTGGTTTCATTTTTTGGGCTTTGCTCCACTTTTCCCCGCCGGGCTCCGCAGCAGCGTTCAGCGGCGGAGTCGCGGTCCGGCTAATCTGAAGTGCTCCGGCCTCTTAGCGGGGAGCGCTAACAAGGCTCCTTTGTTAGTCTAATTATATCGCTGAGCTGGCGGCCGCAGATTAGCGCGACAGCCGGTGGCAGAGGGCTGAGGAGTCCCATGCTCTGCCCCGCCGGCATCGCCCGCGCCTGCCGGGGACAGAGCCCGGGAGGGTGCCAGCAGCACCCCGGTGCCGCCTGCGCCCCGCCGCTCCCGGTCCCGCTCCCGGTCCCGCTCCATGACCGGAGGCTGCTCCGTCGCCGGGAGCTCTGCCGGGACCCTGAGGGAGAAGGCACCGCCCAGCACGGAGCCTGGGTAGGTACCTAAGGCTGTGCCGGCCAGAGGAGACTCCTGCCAGGCTGGACTGGGCGTGGGATACCACGAGCTCCGGCAGCTCCTCACCCCTTCGTTCCATTGTTGGGATAAGCTAGCGCTCAGCGTGCTTTTCTCTTGGCTTTTTTGTGTCTTTGTAACTTGTTGGATGAGGGGGATAAAAAAGCTATGCGTTGTTGTCTCAAATGCATCCATTAAAATTTCATTATAGGATTGTTGAAGTGGAGTGGCAGGTGTGGAAGAGGGGAGGTGACTTTGCAAAAGTACTTTGTTGTTTGCTTTCAAATTTGCCTCCCATTTCTCAGGCAGACCTGGCTTCAGTGTGCTTTGTCTTGATGAGCAAAACAACTAATCTCCCAGCTGGGCCAGGCACTGGGGTGGTTTTGCATTGCTGCTTTCTAAGAGGTCTGCAACCAGTTTTCTTGGGCTGGTCTCTTCATTCCAGTATGGGATGGAGACAGATGGAGTGGCAGAGTCACTCAAAGTGTCGAGGCCAGAGAGTTTTTAAGCCTTGAGTTTTTAGTGGTGTGGAAAGAGAATTCAGTGGAAAAAGTCTCCCAGACTGTGAGCTGTTTGCCAAAATGTGCAGAGCTTACACAAGGGTGGAAGGGGATTTTTACGAAACAGTGCAAGAGGAAAAGATGTATATTGATAAGTGCGAGACCAAAATTGTTTGTTCTTCACTATACATCTAAAGAAAGGGGTGTTGGATTTCTCCTTGGGAGGGAGAGGAATATGAAGTACTGAGCAAAAATGAGGGGAAAAAATAACATAATCTTTTAAATACACTTGTCTTACACAGGGGAAGGGGGAGGGAGGTAAATAATTAATTTAGGGTTTTGTTTGTTTGTTTGTTTTGGTGTTGGTTTTTTTTTGGTTGGTTGGTTGGTTGGTTGGTTGGTTGGTTGTTTTTTTGTCACTGCCAGGCAGTCACAGCTTCCTGCTTTTGAAAAACATATATGCTGTGAAAGTGGAGTGCTGGACCAGTGTGGCCTTATGTGTTTCTGTCTCTATCTTCTTAGTGATGACCAGACAGGCCATTAGAGAAATCCTTAATCTGGTAAGGCTAATGGACCTTCTCATACCAGAGGGCTGCTCAGATAGGATCTGCCCACTGTATTTGTGGGGAAGGATCCCAGAAGAGTTAAGATCAATGTCTGAACAGGTTACTGTTAGTTTATAATAACACATAGCCGTACATAACAGAGCACTGCACATAAAACCCATCACACATTTCTGTTGACTTCACTAAACTCTTAAGTAAAGCTACAAAATACTAGATTTCCATTAGTCACTCGGAGCTCATATGTGGTATTCAGTGTGTCTCAGTGATTTTTTTTTTTCTATATGAAGATACCTTTTCTATTCCTTGAGGTTGTTTAGACATCCTTGTGTGGAGCTCTGTACCACTCTAGAAGGAGTGTTAAAAGCCAGTTTTGTTTCCCATCTGAAGAAGACTAAAGGAAACAGATATAATGCAAACAGCTGAGTACTCACTGTTGGAGCCTATTCACTGCTCCAAGTTAATTAATAGTGATGTAGGCACAATTTGCATGTGAATGTAGTCATAATATCTGGGTGTTCTGTTATGAGATTGTCCATAGATAGATATCTTGGTTTATGCAGGAAGAATGCATTGATGAATTCGGTTATTAAACTGCTTGGTCATTTCAGAGGGATGCTGATAGTTCCTGCAGCTTTTTAACAAACAAACTTTGGCAGCAGGAGTAACTATTTGTAAATATTAACTAGAGCATTTTTCCTGTATTTTATCATCAATTGTAACTGATCTGGGCTTGGTAAATTTAGATAGTGTCTGATTTGATTTCTGTGTATCCAATCATACGTTTCAACCTCTGGGCATTTATTACTCTATTTCTGCCAGATTTACTTTCTTGTAAAACTTACTCTTGGTGATAATTAGGGTGGCTAAAGATTAAGGGGTGGTGTGAGCTGGGCTGGAAGGAAAATAATCTATTGAAGATTTGTGTTGTTACTGCTGTGAAGTGATTCTGTTTTCAGTTTTGTTTGGAAAATAGCTTTTATTTGCTGTGAAGTGACCAAACCCAGCTTTCAAGTCTAATGTTGTTAAATTGGGTGCATATCTTGGCACCTTCAGTTTCTGTAAAATAAGCCTAAAAACCTAGTTCCCCAAGCAAAATTAGTGCTGTTCCAGGAATCCTAGAAATGAGAGTTGTGATTGTGTTTTAGGACAGCCATATATCTGCTCAAAATAAGGGTTTGTACCTATTCCAGTGTATCCAAATCAAGGGAAACCACTCTGTTTCTTGCAGAATGAAATGTCAGAAGGTGAAGCAGGACATAGAACCAACCTCAGCAGAGGATCCAGCTTCTTGCACTTGCCTTACTGCAATCCCCATCTTCCCCCTAGGGATGGAGGGTGGTGGCTTGCATTTCTCAGGGTCAGGCTCCTCCCCACAGGGTGGTAGGAGCTCTCAGAGACAGCATTATACCAGCCCATGCAGATTCCTTCTACGTTCATTAAGAGTCTGCACAAAATGTTGGAAATATTTGCCTGAGTTAGTACAGGCATAGGAGGAGAGAAGGTCACGCTCCAAGAAGTT
This sequence comes from Muscicapa striata striata, assembly GCA_030060385.1. Taxonomy (NCBI): domain Eukaryota; kingdom Metazoa; phylum Chordata; class Aves; order Passeriformes; family Muscicapidae; genus Muscicapa; species Muscicapa striata. The sequence goes on from JAREIS010000031.1 coordinate 596,458, forward strand.
GCAGGAAAGTATCTGCCCGTTGCCAATGGAGAAATGGTAGGTGGATGTGTGTTTCAAATTGTACTACCCATGTTATAATGCTGTTATGGCTGCAGTCATCAGTTGGAGATTAAGAACGGGATTTAACTTGGAACTAACAATTAACTTCACCTGAAACTTGAGCTGCCCCGGGAAGTAAGGAGGGAGAGGTTACCGTGGATGATTGTGCAACTGTAACCACCTTATGCCTTGGGCTTCCAACACGTTAAGGCAGCTGAGATTTCCTGCACAAATTATGAACTCTGTAATGTGCCAAAACTCTAATGTCTGTTTTAATCTGAAAATAGTTTTTTATGACAATAAAAAGTCTTCTTACAAGCCATGCCATATGTCACAGAGTGATTTACAGTTGCATAGCTACCTCAATTCAGTGGAGAAAGTATAAATTTTTTACATGCACTTGTATATGTAATCCAGAAGGCGCTCCTCAGAAGAGGAGAGTTTTTTGGGGTTTTTTGATTTGTCTCGTTTTGGTTTGGGTTTTTTTTTTTTTTGTTTGTTTGTTTGTTTGTTTTGTTTTGTTTTGTTTTGGTGGTTTTTCTTGGTTGGTTTGGTTAGGTTTGGGGGTTTTTTGTGGAGCAGATTTTTCTTTCAAATCTCTATTGTCCTTCTGAGACCAAGATGCCTCAAGGGAAAATTTCTACATGAAAAGCTTTTTCAGTTCTTTATTAATGTGGAAAGTACTGTAATTTTTTACAGCATTGCACTCATCTTTTGTCTCAGTTATGGCTAAGCCAGATTAAATGGGTCCTGGATGCTGAGTGATGTGACTAGTATTTATTTGGAAGATTACTTGAGAATTCCAAGTGTGAAAATAGGCTGAGAAACAATACTAGAGTACTTAATGAGTGCAAGCTCTTAAATAGATGAGCAAAAAGACTATGTGGGCCTGTTGAGTTGCTTCCACTTCTTACTCCAATGGGTTTTTTGGATGAAAAGAACCATATTGTTTCTAATGGTGATCAGCAGTATTATATTAAATATTTACTTAATTAAATATTTCATTAAATGTTCCTGCAGTGCATCTGATTTAACCATTCCTTTTGTGAATGAGCCAGATGTAAATCCAGACAGGATTTGGCTTCATCTGAAACAGAGTTCCATTCAGGCATTTTTTGTATTCAGGGAGTGACCCTGAAAGAAAAGATGATATGTGTTGCTTTTATAAAGCTCACTGCAAAGATGATCTGCAAAGGTAAAAAGCATAGCCCTCGAGTATTTGTTATGATGATATTTACCAGGAGTTTTTTGGGTTTATTTCTCACTATGAAAAGACATTTTACACAAGTTTAATCTCTATAATATGAAGTGAGGATGTGATGCCTCTACAGTTAAAATCTCATGTCCTGATGTCTCTGCCTCACCTGGAAAGGCCTCATTTCTTGGCTTTTTGGAGGGATTAATGCAGTTACTTCTGTCCTTACATAGAAGGATGGTTAAGGTTCTTCCAGATGGACAGTCTAAATGCTGGCACAGAGTGTACTTTAGAAAAAGCATTTAAGTTGCTGCTGTCTAGACTCAGGACTGTAGGAACTTGGGGCATCTAAGACTGAACCTGAGGAAAGGGTAGTAGGACAGGCTTAAGAGAAAGGAGAGGAAGTGACTGAGGCTGTGATGCTCTAGAAAGCAGCAGAGAGGTGAATTCATAGGTGGGTTGTGGGACAGGTTTTAGCAGTGCTTCAATATATTGGGAATACAAAAAAAGCAGTGGCTGGACTGGAAAACCAGCAGCCTGTCAGAGAAATTTTGGAACTAGAAAAGCCAAAAAAAAGTCACTTTACATATATGTATATATGCATAGGTATATGTATATATATCTATGCATCTATCTATATAGAGAGATATCTATATATAGAGTGTGTGTGTATATATAATCTCTATTGGATATAAGTGACAGTGAAGGTTTACTTCAAAATATATCCTGGAAGATTTTTTAATTTGGGGAATTCTTTAATATACCATTTCTGCATGGAAATTTTCAGGGGGGCTTTCTGTGGTTTTTCTTCTTTCTCATATTCTTTTACACACACATACCACTCTCCTTCCTTTATTTTTAAATAAATCAAGAAGAAATAAAGAGGGAAACTGTCTTCAGAAAAAATGTTCCACCTCAAGTTTTGGATGCTTTGTCCTTGCTTGGTTTGTTGTTATATCCAAAGATATAGATACACCTTTATGTCAGTAGACAGGACAACACTGAAAATGGCAAAGGGAAAGGAGCAGGGAAATTGTACTGGATGTAATCAAGAGCTTTTTAATGGAATTGATAACAACTGGTTTAGCCTAAAATAGCATAACTCTTGCATGTATTTAATTACTGAGAATGACACAATAAACCATTCACATTCCTTATGGAGTTTTACTGCTGGGCGATAGCTTTTTGCCAAATTTTAGATATTTCATTCCCATATTTCCCTGGCAGATAGATCTGCCAGTGATGACTAATGTAGCATGAAGTAACTCTATGAATATACTTGTCTGAGATAGATAATACTAAATATCTTTGTCTTTATAGGATGATGACTCCTTTGGTATTCTATAGGCTTCTGGTATGACAAACAGTTACATTGTTAATTTCTTTTTATTTGTGACCCCTGTGGGTAACTGCAGGTCTCATTGTGGTTTTCAGCCTTCTTTTTTTTCCTGCCAAGGTTTTGTTAGAAGACTAACAAAATTTGAAGAACGTTTCTAATACATTGAATAAATGATTTAGCAATTCCTTTACAGTGGGTTTTTGCATATGCAGTTAATTACATTATATATTGGTCTTCTAGTGTGTTTTAATTTACTGAACACAAGATTGGTGAACTGCAAAAACCCCCCATGGATTGGGAAGACTTTTGGTCCCCAAGCATATACAGTTCTACTAAAAAAAAAAAATTGTTAATAAAGTCCAGGTATGTCTAGCATATTGTTATTTTAAGAGAGGGGAGGTGACAAAGCTGAGAACTATGAAGCTGTTTTGGATTTATAAGTGGACAAACAAGGACACCTGCACTGTTGCTACAAATTCTTGAAATTTTTTCTACATGGAGTAAAAAAAAAAATCACGTGTGAGTGGCTTGCTGAGGACATTCCAAAAACTGAACCCCTCCTAGCCAATTTGCATGGCTGGCATGGGGCAGCAGTGTTTGTAACTGGTTGTCTGTTGCTGTAGGACAAACAAGTGCAGTGTGGTTTGGTTTATTTGGCTTCAAAACAATTTAAGGGCAACTTTGTGAGCTGTACCTCGCAGTACATGAAGTGCTGGAGCATGCTGCTTGTTTGAGAATGCCAGTGAATTGTGCATTTGACCTTTAAGCTTGTGCAGGTTTCCGTTTTATCTCAGGGCTGCAGCCTTTCTGTGTTTCCTTAGCCTTGCATCTTTGGCATGTCTTGTAGCCAGTTACACTGGGATTAGGCCAAATTTCTGGTTCTAGACAAGGTTTAAAATGACTGCCAGTAGTTTGGGCCTCCTGATGCAACTTTGGAAAAGTGAACTTGGGCTGTTGTAAAAACAAAGTTATTAACAACACAGAAAGGCTTTGATGCACTGCTAAACAAGCTTTGAGTTGCATTGTGGTGAATGCAGGGAGAAGAGTTTTATTTTGATAGCTGCTGTTCAGCATCACTACATTGACTGGTTCCCAAATTGTTGTGTTTGTACCTTGAAACATTATCTTCAGCTTTCTGTAGAAACAAAAATGACTGAAAAGGGAATATATATATTTTTAAAGAATCTTTAATATAAATGATCACTATAATAGTTTTCACTCAGAGATTTAGGGCTGACAGTGTGTAAGAGTTAAAAAAAACAGATGCTTCTGCTTTGGGATTTTTTTTGTCTTTGTAGATTCAGCTCAGTTCTGACTGAAGACACTGACTTGTCCACTCTTTTACTTTTGAAAAATTGGGATTTCTTGTCTAAACCCAGGTTTTATTAGTATTGAGTACTTGAGTATTGCATCCAGCTCTGGCATCCCCCGCACGGGAAGGACCATCAACCTGTTGAAGTGAGTCCAAAGGAGGCCACCAAGAAGATCCGAGTGTTGGAGCACCTCTCCTATGTGAAAATGCTAAGAGAAGTGGGAATGTTCAGCCTGGAGAAGAAAAAGCTTTGGGGTGACCTAATGGCAGTCTTCCAGAACCCAAAGGGAGGAGAGAAGTTGGAGAGAGACTATTTTCAAGGACATGTAGTGACAGGACAATGGGGAATGGCATCAAATTGAAAGAGCGTAGGTCTAGATTAGATGTTAAGAAAAAATTCTGTGCTCTGAGGTAGTGAGGCACTGGAACAGGTTGCCCAGAGAGCTGTGGATGGTCCATACCGTAAAAACATTCAAACCAGGTTGGATGGGGCTCTGAGCAAATGGTCTGGTCTAGTGGAAGGTGTCCCTGCGTTCCGCATAGGGATTGGAACAAGATGATCTTTAAAGTCTCTTCCAAATCATTCTTTCATTGATTCCATTATTTATTTCCTGTTGCAGCAGATACAGATGAACAGTGGGCGACACTGCATTTGCAAGGACTGGCCTCTAATGCTCGCTTCTGGTTAGATGTGCTATGGGGAGCCCTGGCTGTCAATGATTGCTGCCGATGTGGAGAGCAATTCTGCAGTCCCAGGGCTGCAGCCGCCAGGAGAAAAACCACTGCCGTGTGGTCATAGAGTGTGCCACTCTGCCAGCCTCAGGAAGGCTCAGTTGGGATGAGGAATAATCCCAGCAACAGCAGCAGGAGGCGGCAGTTCTGGGAGCGAGGGGCAGTGAGGGACAGTTCAGGTTTGAGAGCAGCTCTGGGAGCAAGGGGCAGTGCAGCAGTGAGGGCAGTTCTGGAAGTGAAGGGCGATTCGGGGGTGAGGGGCAGTGAGGGACAGTTTGGGTTTGAGAGCAGCTCTGGGAGCGAGGGGTAGTTCGGCAGTGGGGGCAATTTGGCTGTGAGGGCAGTTCAGGGACGAGGGGCAGTTCGGCAGTGAGGGCAGTTTGGGGGGCCGAGGGGCAGTTCGGGTTTGAGGGCAGTTTGGGGAGGGCAAGGGGCAGTTCGGCAGTGAGGGCAGCTCCGGGAGCGAGGGGAGCGAGTGGCAGCTCCGGGAGCGAGGGGCAGTGAGGGCAGCTCCGGGAGCGAGGGGCAGTTCGGCAGTGAGAGCAGCTCCGGGAGCGAGGGGCAGTTCGGCAGTGAGGGCAGCTCCGGGAGCGAGGGGCAGTTCGGGTTTGAGGGCAGTCTGGCTGTGAGGGCAGTTGGGGAATGGGGGCAGTCCGGCAGTGATGGCCTGGTCGCAGCACGCGGCAGCCGGCAGGGGGCGCACGCGGGTCGCCGGGCAGGGCAGGGAAGATCAGGCCAAGAAAGAAGAGAGCAGATCCCTTGCAGAGGGATAAAGAGCCGCTTTGGCTTCAGAATAAGGGCACATCCAGCCTGTCCTGTGTGGCTGCCGCTGCCTGCAGGGAAACGTGTGCAGCCTCAGGCTTGAGGTGTGTGCCAGCAGTCAGGCCTTTGCTCGTTCAGCAGAGGGTCAGAATTAAACACTAACAGACAAATTAGATATTAGGAAGAAATTCTTTGCCATGAGGGTGGGGAGGCTCTGGAGGTTGCCAGAGAAGTTGTGGATACTTGGGAGTGTTCAGCCTGGATGAGGCTGTGAGCAACCTGCTGTAGTGGAAGGTGCCCCTGCCCATGGGAGGGCCCTTTCAACTGGCTGATCTTCCAACCCAAACTATTTTATTCTCTCTGAAATCAGTTCTAGCAATTGGTTGTCACCTGGATGCAGGCCTCTGGAAGCGCTTGTCACATTTTTCCTTTGGTTACTCCAAATGCAAAAGCCTGTATGGCAGGGTTACAATAGAGGTGCTATTTGTTGATAAGAATGATAGGGTTTCTGTTGGAGAAGATGGTGCTGGGGAAATACCTGTTTCAGTTGTTGTATCTGCTGGCCTTTTATCTTTTTGCCTTTGTAGCCTATCTTCTATGCTTATCAACATTTTTTTCCTTCCAGCAGCTTCTGTAAAAGCACTGGTAGAAAGACACTTTCAGTGAAATGGTTTTAATAATGCTTCCATTAATGCTGGAAGTTTTCTAAATTGTAGTTTCAGATGATCTCATTCTGTCACTCAGAAGTAATAGAGAGGTATTACATTAGAATGTAAATGCTCAGCTTCCAGCTTCTTTAGCTACCTGCAAAATATTCCTGTTTTGGATCTTTTAATCTCTTCTTTCTAGTCCTTCCATTTGCTGAGTTTCAGAACCAATATTTATGTTGCAGTCCACTTTTTAGAAAAAGTCGTTTCTTGAAGTGCAGGATAGATTCTCACCATTTAATTACAGTCACTCTCAGAAAGTACTGTTGACTATGCATGGTGAATTATTTTTTAGTCATGCTGTGAACTTCCCAACAAAAGCAGGTGTCTGTGATTCCACCTTCTAGGTATTCCACCAATATTTTTATGCTTTTTAGACTATTATGTAAAAGAAAACAAAAAAAACAAAAACAAAAAAAAAAAAAAACCAACAAGAAAACTTCTTAAAAATACTGTGTGTCCAGAAATACAGAAAATTGAATAGACCTTGTTAATTCTTGTCCATTTGACTTGCCTTATGCCAAAACTCAGTCCAGTCTGTTCCTCTCCTTGCTTAACTGCTCAGGAAGATGAAAGTGGTGGTGGATATTGTAGCACAGAAAATGCCTTCTGAAAATGACATTCATGTAGCAAGAAACTATCTTATCAAGATCTTGACAAGTTCCATGAGGTACAGTACTGACTTTACATGTGCATCCCTTCTGTTTCTTCCCAGTGATTGGATTCCTCCTGCCATTTGTCAAGCCCGAACTGTTGCAGAAGCCCGCTTCCCAACCTTTTCCTTATGCTCCAAATACTGCTTGTATTGTGCTAGTTTCCTAGTCTTGTGTTTCCTTAGCGGTACATGATAGAATAGTAATTGTCTCATAAAAGATAAACCTTTTCAGCTGAATTGATGCCTAGGAGATCTTCTGAATTGGCCTTAACAGGTATTTGTGATTTGCTGAGTAGTGGTACAGGTGAGCAGTGGGGGGGAAAAGGATCTGTGATGTTCTGTGCAGCTGAACAGTGGAATCACAACTTTTTCCATACCTGCACACAAGCTTGGAGCAAGCAAGAACTGTCTGGAGCCCGTCATCACACGGTTGAGCAGAGTCTTTTGCACTTGTTTGCACTAAGATTACTGGGGCTTCTCCACTCTCTGAATGTCATGTCCTACTAAGAATGGGCAAGTAGAGATACTCTGCTTAACTGTTTTCTCTTTTGTCATGCTGAGAAGAGTAAGCTTTTTTTTGTGGAAACAATTGCTTCTTTTTTTAGTGACAGTAATGATGCTGCACTTAGTAGTGAAAGTACAGTTTCCCTGTAGAATTGTTATTCTCCTTTTGTAATCCTGCATGCAGAGTTTGGAAGGGCCATTCATCACTGATTTTTTCCTGAATGTGTACTGTGAAAAGCCATGTACTCAGAGCTGACCTGTTTTGAAGATATTTGCTTTAATTTTGGTCTCTAAATACAGTGGATGTCTGATAATAGACAAATTTATAAAAAGGGAGAAAAAACCGTAGAAGTACCCTTTTACAGTTCAAATTGAAAATATGGAACACTTTTTCAGTGTAGCAAATTACTTCTGTAACTCAGACAAATTACTTAACCTTGGAGTAATGGATTTCTTAAGTACCTAAGTACATTTAGAAATCTAAACAACTACATTTCTTTATTTCAGAGTCTGACTTTGAAAGATGGGATTTGTCACACCTCATACTGCATCTAAATTTTAAATTACACTTCCTCCAGGAGGAGCCAATTCCTGAACAAAAGGAAGGGAGTAGAGTAGTATGAAGCAATTTTGCAAAGCAGTTTTTAAGGTGCAAAGCTCAAACAACAACCTACTGTTGTACTTCTTTGAAGGGATCTCTTCTGTTAGGTTACCAGAAACATTTGGAGGTGATATCCAAGTGGATATTTGGGGACTTACATGATTCACTGAACTGTTGTTGAGATGTATTCTTTAAAAAACAATCCCAGAAAACACCAAAACAAACAAAACCTCCCTGCATATCTGGGATGCCAGGCATTTCAAGAGCTGAAGCAGAACTTGCCTGGAGTTAATGCGATTGCTTGTATCACTAACTTGTATGAAACAATGTACCTGGCCTTAATCCTTCCTGTCATTAACTCAGTTTCTTCCTAGCACCTCCCATGGGCACCTACCCACAGTAAAATCTTACCAAAGCCTTACTGTTGTTGAGTTGTAAAAGACTTCTAAGTCTCAGTATTAGCTTTAACTATTAAAGCTCTGGATACATGTCAGCACTTTAAAATGTCTCTGTTCCTTGTTAAAAACACCCACCTTACTACCCATTTAAAAAAAATTTAAAATATTGGCATTTCACTGCATCTCAAGCATTTTAAAGAAATGGTGATGTCTTTTCAAAACTGGCATGCATGTAGAAAGTTTTGCTAGCATTTAAAGTCATTATGCCTCTCTCCTGTCTGTGAAACCTTTTACTGCTGCCCTGGTAGATTTTTTGCTCTGTATCACCTTATTGAACTGTTTGCATTAAAGTAGCACCCTCTGCCTCTGTTGTTTTCAGGAGGAATGACCTAGCCTGCAGGCCGCACTCCTGGCACGCAACCAAATTTACCGAAAGTCAACCTGAGGCAGCCACGTCACACCTTCCCTCGTCTAATGCCTGCGCCTCCTGGCACTCGAGCTATCATGCAAGGTGAGTCTCTGCTTAAGTTACACATATTCAGCTCTCAACAGCGAGGCAACAATAACGGAGCTCCTGTTGTTGAGGGTTTGGTTTTTTTTAAAAGCAATCAACGAAGAATCGTGGTATTATATTTCTTTAGAGTTGCCTGTCCTTGCAGTGCATGAAGGGGCAGTTGGGGAAGTTTGACGTGTGGATGAGTGGATTTCTGAAACAGTTTGTGATATGTTCATGTGATTGAAAGGTAAGAAACTAGCATTAAAGGCTAGGGTATGCTTCTTGCTCTGCATTTCCTTTCAATATCCATTGGTAAAGGATATAAAAATATCCTAAGGCAAAGTAACCATCAAAAATTAATATTCATGAATATTGAAAGTAAAGTGAAATAGGAAAGGGAGAAGAAATTAAAAATATAGTTTCAAACAATGTAAAAAATATTTTTCTAAAGAGAGGGTGCAGAATGCTTTACTGTTGTCTTTTAAGGTGCTTACTTGTTTAATTAGTTAAACTGTCTTTGTGTAATCCTTCCCTACATCTGTGATCTTGCTTGTCTAGAGAGGTAATAAGACTGATTATTTTCAGTCACTGTTTAAAGCACCTTAATATTTGTTAGGTCACATTCAACACTAATGGAGAAAGGCTGACACCCAGGCAGTTTAAGCTGTGAAACTCTAAACCTTTAGGTTATGCCTGTTTGTGTCTGGTTACAGGTTCTTGTTTGTTTCCTGCTCCTAGGTGACATTCTTTATCATTTTCATGAAAGATTTTCTTGGCTCTTGGGGGGAGTGGGTGGGGGGTTTTTGTCTTTTCTTACTTTTTCCTTGTTAGTTCCCATTGGGCCATAGTTACCGAGCATTAAAGAAAATTAGTCTGGTGTGCAGTCCTGTTTTGGGAAGTAGACTTTCATTTTCTATACTTAGTGCTTTACATTTTCTGCTGAATCATTACTTCTAGAGGTTAATGTTTTGTGGCTGTCAAAACAAAAGAATATTAATATTTTATTTTATTTTTCATCTAATTTTTACAATTAGGTGAACATATACAATGTTTTTACATTGTTTTCTTTGGGAGCTCTCTACTGTTTTTAAGCAAATTTGCTCTCTGCCCTTGAATAAAGATGACATTAGGCAGAAAGGGGTTTTTTTTAAATGCTTTTTGTAATACTTTATTAATAGAAGTTTTAGGAACTTTGATTACAATTTCTGCTGTTGTACACTGATTTAAAGTTTGTATTTAAAAGTCATGTAAATGGCTTTAGATTTATAGATTTTAATACATTCAAAGTCCTTGTAAATAGAAACAAAATTCAGAAATTTCTAAAATCTCCTATGGAGTTCCTCATTGCAATGCTATAGCTAAAGAGTATTTCTGCTATTAATGAGTCTTCTACACTAAGCTGTAAATCATTATATGCTTTCTGCTCTTCCTGGTGGTTGTCCTTGTACCTTGTGAAAGTAAAATACTAAAGATGTGTCTCAAGTGTGTTTTGATAAGCCCTGGGTGTGTCCCAATACTTAAAAAAGAGGAAAAAGTGTTTCAATGCCAGTTTGAAATGAGGTTTAGTTAGGAAATTGGGGGTGTAAAGGAAAAGGGGATTGGAATAGAGCAGCCCTCTCCCCTCACATATCAGAAATAGCCACAACTGCTGACAGACATTAATACTAATAAAAAAAGGGATTCTTTCTCACATGCTGCTGACAGATTCAGTGGCCTTAGCATAGTCTAATACCACAGTTGCCAGGTCACTGCCATCCTGAGCCGTTTGGCTACCTGTGCTGCTCACTTAAAGGGTGATGTATTTGGGAGATGTTTTCAGTCCTGGTGTCTGTTGTCCAAGACCCTTCCAGTGGCAGAGCTGCTTTTACTGTGTGGCTGCTGGAGGAGGCCTAGCATTCCCATAGTGGCAGCCCTAGGGTTTTGGTATTTTGGGGATCTCAGTTGTAGAGTGGGGTTCTTTGGGCTTGCTGATCTGCAAAAAGAGGTGAGCAGCCTCCCATTTTACAAGAACATTTAACAAAAAGCTCAGCTGATGGGAAAGCACAGCAATCAGTCGCTGAAAGCAGCAGTATGCAAGGAGATAATGGAAATAGTCCGAGGAGGGGATGTTTCTAGCCCAAGCATCCCATCCCTGGGCTATTTCTGGAATTTTGTGTCCTTCTTTGAGCTAAGCATTGAGATTGGTATTCAAAGCCTAAAATCTCTTCTGAATGTGTCTATCTGCATTCTCTCTGTGAGTGTGAAAATTCACTAGATCGCTTGTAAAATATGGAGAGTTCATTGAGGGGTGGAGGAGGGGGCGACACTTTTTTGTGTGGTAGAGTGGGGCACAGCTGGCCAAAACAACCTCGTGAAGACTGTCCATACTATCTACGCTAGGTTAAGGTATGGGCAGTTTGATTTGCTTTAGGTTTTTTTTGGTCGATTGGTTTTGCTGGGACTTTTCTTTTTGCCGGCCTGATGAATTTGAACATTTGAGAAGGTGGATGAAGCTAGAGGAAGACAGACCAGAAGAGGCTGTACCAGTGTATAGGAGAGAGGGTGGTCCTGGAACCCAGCCCTCCAACATCTAGTGCTGTATGTATGGGTTTTTTATCATATGACAATAATGCAAAAATTTTAAGTTACCTTGGGAGCACTAGGCTAGGTCTAGATGCCTCTCATGCAAGGCTAGAGAGCTAGAACTTGTAAAGCTTACCATGACTTCATTTCCCTCTGTGAGTCTTCTGTCTTTTTCACAAAAGTCACACCTTAATAAACATGGTGCAGACTTTTTTTTCCTGGCCCTTCCTAAACTGAGGCTGAGTCCACTTTTCTGGGAGGAGTGTAAGTGAACTACCTTAAATTGCTGCAAGTTTAAACCCTGCATTTTCTTGCAGTAGGGTATACTATAACTGAGGAGCCCTTGGGTTTGTTTCTTTGCCCATTTGTGCAGATGAACCCGACCAACTCTTCTGCTTCATTCTGGTATTACAGGTGTGGTTGTGGGACAAGTGTGTTTTGAGAAGGCTACCTAAACTGAGGTTTTGGGGCAGTCAGGGTCAGGTGCATCTGATTTTTAATCCCATGCAGTTGCTGAGATGAGATGAGATCATTTCTGTAAGGGTCCAGGAACAGAAGCCCATGCCCCAGGGTTGGGAAAGGTGTTTACTGCCCAACGTGGCCAAGGGATGATGTTTGTAGATTATTTCTGGACTTCACCTGCCGGATTTTGACCAACAGTGTAGGTGCTTTTATGAATCTGCTCTAAAACAGCCATTGAGAGAAGGATATCCTGGGATGCCAGCCAGGCTCAGGCAGACAACTGACATTTGGACTCTCTTCCATGTCAGGGTTCACAGGAGGATTACCCTTCATTTTAGGACCACAGGAGGCCATGCTTTGCAGAAACATGCCATTAGAAACCTTCCTGTCCTTCTTTAAAGTGCATGCTGCTTCTGCTGGGTTTCCATTAGGCATTTTCTAGCAGGGCTTTGACCTTCTATGCTGATGATTTCTGCTTCACATTTGATACCAGCAGATTTACATGAGACCTGTAAACGGAGACTTTCCCGCACAAGTGGCATCTTTCTTTCCATTAATGCCAGGTATCTGTTTGGATTTTATGAACATAAAGGTCTTTTCCAACCCTAATGGTTCTGTGATCTCCTTAGTGCTCAAGGGAGTTGGAATATCAGCAATTCTTAGTAATATCGGGCTTACATTATTCTTTGACAAAAAAATCCTAGTAATGACCAAGATACTTTTTACATGAAACACAGTATCAGCCTAAGATGACAATTAAGACCTTTTTAAAGATTCAGCAAGATGTTTTAAATGCTGAAAATAAACAAATGAAAGAATATGAAACCTCACAAGATGATGCCATTGCTAGTGTATCTTGTTAATAAAATGCTTTTAGAAAATAAGCATAAAGAATATCTTTATTTCATACAAATTGCTTTTGACCATGTTGTATAAGAAAAGAAGTTTAAAAGGCTGTAGTAGTGGGGAGGGGGGGGGGGGAAGCAATTCTGTTAATACTGAATTCCAAAGAACTGTTGTTGACCTTTGCAATATTTTTGACAGAAGAAAATACCTCTATCACTCTGTATTTTTTTTATGTGGACTAATCTAATTTCATTGCTGGCTTTCATAGGCCTCTTTACAAGATTTGATAGATGCTTCATATAATTATAGCTACAGGGAAGTGGAGTAATTCTGGGATTTCTACCAAGGGGCTTTGCATGCAAAGGCAAGGATTTGAATTTGATATATAAAAGCAGGAGGAGCTGCCAGTGAAGTTCAAACAGGGAGATGTGATGAGAATAATTGGAAAGACTGTCATCTCAGCATCAATGTGTTGGATTGACAGTAGATGGGTACTGTGAGAGAGAAAAGAATTTTAAAAAAATGAAACAAAACAAACAAAGCTCATGGGGTAGGAAAGTAACAGAAGCAGCAGGATTTTGAAATAGTGTCCTTGGCAAAAGACCTGAAGAAAGTACAGTGTCAAAGAGGACTTTATAGAGGAAAGGTTGGTAGGGAGAAACTGGTAAGGATTCTGGAAGGAAAGTTACAAGTTTGTTTGGCCATGCAGAGCTTGTGTTGCTTTGGCATCTCCTGAAGTTTTTGTGACAATGCTGCAGAACTGAATATTGTACGAGTGTCAACCTGAGAGTGGTTTGAAACCACACTGTGCTAAGGTGCACTGCAGGTGGTATTTGAGACAAATGCATTTAGTGCATCTCTGCTTACAAGTTAAAACATCAAACGAATAGGCAGGTGTGGGTATAACTTTATGGGAGTAACTTACTGATGAGAAAATAACATCATGGGCTGAAGAAGTTTAGAGTTATATTTCAGAGATGAAGAGAGAAGTATGTGAGTTTAATAGCTGGAAGAATTGGGCTGCCTGGAAAATAAGCTGAAAAATAAGTTGGTGTTTGTCCTGGGAAAGAGGGAGCTAATGGAGCACAAATTAATTCTTTTAAATGTCAGCAAAATTAATAATTTGCAGGGGGAGACGGGACCCTTCAAGGAGATAAATGCGTATTACTTACTGGCAAACTTAAATAGGGAAGCTGAGTTACTAAGGTTTCAAGCTTTGAATCAGTGGTGGAGTATAAAGTTGGAGCCTTGACTTTGTGTTCAAACTTTCAATTTTGTTAGATTGTTTGTCTTTAACTGCTGTGCAGATGGATCTTAAGCAGTATTATTAAAATGGGTGATTATAATTATGTTGTGGCATTTTTTGACATTTTGATATTTATTCTGACACTTTTCTTTTGTTTCCTTCAGTAGTTGTTCTTCTAATGACCTGTCAAACTCATGGGATCAGTCAAGTCTATTTCGCACTTCTGACCAATTCAGCTCTTTGGGAAGTATGGACAGCTGGGACCACACTCCCCAAGTAACCCAGTATGGAAGACTTTCTTCTGCAAGGTCTAATAGTAGCATTGATCATCTAGGGAGCCAAGGCAAGCGGGATTCAGCCTATGGATCTTTCTCCACGAGTTCTAGCACCCCTGACCACACTCTATCCAACGCAGACACTTCTTCAACAGAGAACATGCTTTACAAAGTGGGCCCCTGGGAGACTGCTAAGCATGGAAGCAAGTCTAGCCAGTTTTTGAATGACAGCAGTGGAACAGAGGACAAGCCTGGATATTTTCCAGCTCCCATCCAATACGAGAACAACAAAGGTCCTAGAACAGAGGAACAACCAGATGGCAAGCTCACTAGCTCAGGAAGATCCAGTTTTGGACCTGTCTGGTACGTTCCTGATAAGAAGAAGTCTTCGTCTCCTCCCCCGCCACCTCCACCTCTCCGTAGTGACAGCTTTGCTGCCACCAAGGGCCATGAGAAAGCCCATGGCCCTGTGTACTCAGAGGGTGCCAGCACGCAGCACTTTACAGCCCTGAACCGATCTCAGCCCAGGAGTGACTGGAGTTTGGAAACTGCAGAGCAGCAGCAGCGGCCCTCCAGAACATGTGACAGGAGGATCAGCAGCTCGAATTATAAATCTGATCTCAGTTCAGAACACACTTTTTCTTCAGCTGGTGAAAGGTACAGTAATAGTGCAGGAGCTGTGAACAAACTGCAGCCATCCTTGTCCAGCACCGATGTTAGATTTGCACAGCCTGCTTACACTTACCACCACCAGCACCAGTACAGCGATGAAAGCACCTTTTATCACAGTGCAAGAATCTTAGCTGCACCTAAAGATCAGCAACATTATCTGGCCTACAGTGGCATTCAGGAGTTAACTACAGGTAATTTTCATGGCTACAGTCCAAACCAAGCCAGTCTGCTCAACACTTCCTCTTTGAACAGTGCTGCTGAACAGAAGGTGGACAACACTGGACAAAGTCGGTATTATTGTGTGACAGCAAAACAGCCTGCTCAGGGAAGCTCAAAGCCACTACGGCTCAAGGATGACAGCTGGAAACCTGCAGTGGGAACTGATGTGTCACTTGGACCTCATGAAAATTTTGCAGTTATTAGCATGGCCCCAAACCCAAAATACTATCTACCTCAACAATCTATTGAATCTTCACTGACAAGGTGTGAAAACAGTAGTCATTACCCAGTGGACAGAGAGGGAGATGCTAGGTGTGCTTTAGTAGAAGAATCTAAAAAACTTAATCATACTGAAAAATCTGGACAAAAGAAAAGCTGTGAGAATAGCTCTGAGGAAAGTGAAACTAGGCACGGTCAGCAGGAGTATGCAAAGGGCTGTGTCCTTACCACTGAAAACAGATCTGCTCAGAAAGATTTTAGGTGGGGGAAAGATGAGAGTAGCAAGATTTCTCCTCAGAAGACGCCAATGTTGCACTCTTTAGCTCAGGAAGGGAAAAAACAGCCTGACAACAACCCAGAAGTGGTAACAGAACGACAGACCTCATTTGACACTCACCTGTCTAAACAGGCACGAAGGAGTGATCGTTTTGCAACAACCCTCAGAAATGAGATCCAAATGAGAAGAGCAAAGCTGCAGAAAAGTAGAAGTACTGCTACACTAGTAGGGTCATCTGAAACAGAGGAGTGCAGTGAGACCTGGAAACCAGATTCAACAGAGAATGTCACCACCTCCCCAGACACAAACTCTACCAACACCTACAAAGATCACCTCAAGGAAGCACAGGCCAGGGTTCTGAGCGCGACGTCCTTCAAACGTCGGGACTTGGAGCCCAGCCCTGCTGAATACGTGCCCAGGTCACCTGAGAGGAAAACTGGTAGTTACAGTTCTTCATTACTGGCTTTGGTTTCTGAAGATGTCTCTGGATTTCTTGAGGCTACACAAGCCAAATCAAACCCTACAGGGAGTGGCACTCATCACATTTCTCGGATTGGAGCCAGGAAGAGGCTCACAATAGAGCAAAAACTGAAGTCATACTCAGAACCAGAGAAGATGAATGAGGTGGGCATGTCAGAGGATGAATGCCATGCTCATTGCCGTCCAAATATATCAGAAGAAGCCCTGGGCTCATTTGCAGACAGGTGGAAATTTTTTGAAGAAACAAGTAAGCCTGCATCTAGAAAATCATCACAGAAACCAGGTTCCCATGGTCTAGCAGAGAGGCCAGATAGGAAAGCACAAGAGGGAGAGGAGCTGTGGTATGAGAGAAGAGGTCGGGTAGCCTCTGTTGGACTTGAAACTGCTCATGCTTCAAAAGACAGTGTCCACCATAGCAACAGCAATAGGGCTGCTGAGAGGATTGGGAAATCTGCACAGCCACAGCGCCTGGGAACCTTTGCAGAATATGAAGCATCATGGAAGGAGCAGTGGAAGCCAATAGAGCCAAGGGGCTCAGGAAGGTACCATTCAGCTGATAATATCCTCGATACAGGCCATGAACAGCAAGGGAAATCCCAATACACCCATGAGAGGTCTAGATCATCCCCTTCCACTGATTTCTACAAACAGGTACAAGTGTCTTTTGTGTTATCCTTTAAGTTGCCCAAGGTGGGGGAGGACAGTAGAGGAGTGGAGGGGAAAAGAAAATTTTTATGAAATTTCCAAATTAGGAACACTATGTAATATGGTGTTTGCCTTTTGTCTGTAAAGGAGTAAATGTTATAGGTAGATATCTTAAATAAAACAAGGAAGATCAAAGATCAAACTGCACAAGAGCAATTGGATGAAAGTAATTTCTTGTGTGTTGTAGTCAGATGGAAAAAAACATGATTGATTTGCTAATATACTCTTTTTTATAGTAGAGATTTTGAAGGTTCAAAGCAATTTTCACCCAGACTTATTTTTTCGTTGGTGTGGCTGTATTCCCTGTTTTAATTCTCTGAAACCATGAAGAAAAGTATTTCACATGTAAATAAATATGTATTTTTGTATTTTTGTCTTTGTATGTTTAATGATCTAATAATTTCCATGGATTTACCCTTCTAAACTCACTTCATGCAAAAGCTACATAGGACAAAATTTCTGCCTAATAAAGTTGAGATTACAAATATGCCTGTTAATGTTAAAGCCACAGCAACAATGAAACTGCTTAATGTTTTATGTCAGTTTGCTTGATTTAAGATTGTATACATTTATTCCTTAGAGAGATGCCTGTTCAACTTGCAAGTAAATATTACGTTAATCTTTAACCGAGCAGGGCCAGGCAATGGTTGGCAGGTGGCACTGGAAGTAAACAGAGAAACCAAGTCTCTTTAGTTCTGCTAAAAGATGTCGTTCAAGCTACTACGACATTGCCTGATATGTACAAGGAGTCACAGTGTGTTCAACCTGTGTTGAACTTTGTCTTCTGCAAGAATAGAATTGAAGCAATGCAGTTGTATATTACTTTTTCTTTATTTTTTTCCCCCCCCTCTTGGTAAAAACATTGCATACATACATACACATTCGCCTCTGTGTGTGTGTGTGTGTAGACATGGAGTAGAATGAGAATAGCTCAAAGAAAAACAAAAATGTTGATCTCTAAAAGTTTCGGACTGTCTTTCCGTAAGTTTTTTGTGTCTTTAAGTTTGGCAAAAGTTATTTTTGAGCTCTATGTGCAGACTTAACTATGCAGATAATTTACTAGAATAGAGATTCCAAGCACTGAAAATATTCACCTGAAAACTACTTTGAAAATTAAATTCACTTAATTATTAAATAATTGCCTACCCAGCAGAAAAAAAAAATCATATAATCTATTCCTTGTGTGCATTTCTGGATTATTAGTCAGTGCCCTTAAGTTTAGTATAGGCCTCCTGGGGCAAAAGGCAGACACCTGTTTAGGCACCTGGAAAATATGGTGATAAGTGCATTGAAGATGCTTACAACAGACTGAAGTAAATAAAGATGTTGTTTTGCATATATGATTCAGATTATTCCAGTGCTAATGCGCAATTAAATTTCCTGTAGGTTCAGTGTTTGTAATGCAGAGCTATGCTTTGGGTGGGGTTGTTTGAAGATAGTGAGATAATAACGTTCTGGAACAGCACTGTTGGTGTTTTACTGAGCAAATAAAGTACACGCATGGGGATTCACAACCTGGTGCATACCTGGTGCATATTTGCATCTCATAAAATGTGAGCAACTGTTCTGCAACTTCTGTGCCTCTTTTTTTTTGTTTGTTTTTGCCAAATGGAAGTTGCAAATGTTTATATAAATGTTAAGCTCTTCTGTAGATCAGCAAAGCAAGCACAGCCAGGTTGGGAGTGCAGTGCAAGAGGTCACAGAGCACACTGTAGTGCTTAAAACCAAACAAGCTTAAAACATGCTATGCTGTTGACTTCGTGTATATTCAAACAGAGCAAACCCACAAATAAGAGGTTCCATAATCACAGATTTTTTAGGAGTCTGAAACATGATGACTTGGTCTCTTACTTATACTATAAACCTCTTTTAGGAAGTATCAGTTGAAGTAAGGAGGCAAGCAGAGGATTTAAAGGAAGATGGGGAGTGTATTTTCTCTAACATTAACAAACTGGATGAAAGGAACTGCACTGTAAGGTAAGTATAGTATTTTTAAATTTCTCTCTCTAAAAGATTTGGTTTTGACAAATCTTTCTGACAAATTTCTTTGATCTGATCTTTTCCTGACTCAAACTCCAAGTTCTGCTGTGATGATTTCAGAGTTGCTGTAGTGCCTTTTTCCCTTATTTCCCTCCTCCTCCCCGCATACTTCAATGTGCACGATAGAATTAATGTTGGGACTAAAAATTTTGGGAACTCTAGTGTAAGCTTAAAGAAACTGCTGACTGTTGAACATATTATAGTTTGTTCAGAGGCAGTTGATTGTTATCTGTGTGCATGAAATGATAGTTATGAGTTTTTTGGGGGGTGGGTGGGGGCCCTGAGGAATCCAAAAAGAGATTTCCAGTATTATCCTTGGCAAAGACAGCATGCTGCTGAAACATAGTACTGCTGTAAATTGGACTTTGCTTTTCTTGTTCCTTTACAGAATACAGTACATGAATAGAAGACAGTAAAATTTGTTTTACTGTTTGAAGAGCTCAAATTTTCTCTGTTAATTAATGTTTTAATTAATGTACAATGTTTTCAAACCCTTTTCAAAGGTGTGACTGTATGCACAGTGTAGTTAAAATCCTTTAAATGTCTAGCATGCTGAGGGTTGTCCTTGTCCTGGTCCATTGTGGTGTAAGCAGTGATTTCAGCAATCCCTGATTCTGCGGCTGCTGAGATTGTGCACGCACTGCTATCGCCAGGTCTGACAGCTCTGGGTTTCATAACAGAGGCAACCCGTGCATAGGAAAAAATAACCTCTATAGGCTTTCCTCGGTTCTGTAAGTGGTATTAAGCTCTCAAGGGAGAGGAAATTATGAACTGTAGCAAACGTTCACTCTAGCTGTGACCATAAAACCTTGTAGAAAGTTCCTATTTATTTGTGGGTTTATATGATTGTATTTGCATTACTTATGGCTTAGCTGAAGAGACCACCCCCTATTTTTCTAGTTTTTTGTAGCCCTCTGTACTTACTGTAGTGATTCCAAAATGAGCAGCCCACGGGGGTGCGAGTGTGCGCAGGCATGGGGAGGGAGGGAGGAGGCAGAGGGGGAGGCAGCACCGTCAGCCAGAGCAGCCGGGCTGCTGTGGGCGGGCAGCAGCTCTGGACAAGTAAAATCATTTCCATCTACCAGCGCCGAAGCCGAGTCACAAAAGCATGTGAATAATACTCCTACGCCAGCATTTTAGCAGTGTTTGTGCTGCACAATTCTTGCTTTATAATCATGGAATCCATGAAAATCACATGACTGGGCACCAGCTGCAGTAAGTTTTTTCCTGCTGGAGCCTATTTTGACATACTATTTCAGATGTAGTACTTGGCCATTTTACTGCATTACAGAAGGTTTTGTGAAATGGTCTCTTTCACAGTCTTTCTCTCAACACTGATATGCAGAGGGTTGATATGCCACCTGGATTAAAAAAATTAACTAATTAAAATCCCTCATTTGGACATTTAATTCCTGTGTTGTGAAATATCACTGTGTGATAATGAATGGCTGCCTTATGGGAAAGAATATACATTTCCATGTACTCCTTTTTGAACAAGGCATTCTTGTGCTCAGAAGGAGCTGGCTTCATGGCATGGACTGATTTTATGATTTTTGAGCTGCTCTAAAGGCATTTAGTTTTGTATTTTTAAAATCTAGCAATCTGCAAATGGCTAGCAAATCTACCTAATTCAGGGTATATTCTAGGACGTGAATAGTAACTAACCAAACCTGAGGTCTTCCTTATGGTCATGTTTAATACTCTCTTTTAAAATTTATGTTTGGATTAAATTGCTGGCAGCTGTTATTTTGTGCTACTGAGACCTATGTGCTGTGTTGGCCTTTGTGCTACCAAAGTCAGTGTGATGGGGTTGAACACAGGAGTGGCCGTTCTGCATTTATGGGTGTGAGATTTACAGGAACCCAAGCTGAGAGGCAGCTGTGGAGTCCACAAGTGCTTTTTCCAGGTTGGAGACTGTCCTACACTACAGGGTGCCTCTGGCCTTCCTTCCCTTCAGTTGTTTTGAGAAAAGAAAAACAAATATTAACTTGGAATAAACTTTGAATATCTACCATTTACAGCTTGCCTGGTTATTTTCCTTAGAAATACCATTCTTAATGCACTGAATCTAGAATGAAAAAGGGTTAGAATATTGTAACAACAAAAGGCTTTTTAAAAACAAACAAAAATAAAGATTTTGATAGTTTTTTTTTTCTCCTGAGCTTTTTGCTGTTTTCTTGGCTGTTCTTTTTTAGCGCACAGTTCTAAAACCTAAATTAACACTACTTTGAAAAATTGGGGGAGGGGTGGTGTGTGAATGTTGAGTTGATGAAGACAGTTTGTGAACCTCTTTCATCTTTGAGCTCTGTTTATCCCCTCTGAGATTACTGTGTTCTTCCAATGAATCCAGGTTGTTTCATCTCCCTTTTTAGAAGAGCTGCAACGTATTCTTCTGAACTGCAGTATTTAATAGTTTAGAGTATTACCTTTGTAGGAAGAAAAAATAGAGGTCCATAGCAGGCATTGTCATCTCTTATGGAGCTACCAAACCACTCTTGTTACGAGCTCACAGGGATGCAGTTACCTAACATGAGATGAGTATATACTTTTATACTTTTATACTGGGGTTGATGTGATTCTATGTATGTTCTTAACTTTAGGACAGCTTAAAAGCATTATACAATTCTGCTAATCTGTAAAACAAAAATGGTGCTTTTTTATTTTTATTAATGCAACTCTTTCTATTTCAAATTAATTACAAAAACTTACCTTTTTACAGATGCAAAGTCTATGCTTCTTTAAACATCCCTCTCTTTCTGCATTTGTAAAATGACTTCTACTGGTTAGATAATTACCTTCCTTACAGAAGTCTCCACAATTTCTAAGCTGAAATAGACTTTCAAAAGATTACAAAAGGAAATGGATACTCTGACCAGTAGTCTGTGGCTTCCTGCAGTAGGACATGCACACATAAGTCATTCTGCATCGAAATAATCATGCTTTATGATCTAATTCTTAAGATTGCCATCTACTAGAGATGTTTACAGCTATTGCCTTTATTTACTTTCTAAGAACATGTGACTCCTAGCTCTAGTAATTTGCTCCTATGGTGTCTATTAAACTTACATAACTTCAAAAAGTGAAAAAGGATATCTGAGATCACAGGCTGCAGAAAATATTTCAGCATTTAATAGGTGTCAAGTCCAAAAGCATATGCATGTCAAGTGTAGGACCACAATGTGACTCAACTCTAATTAAACACTGTAAAATATTTCCTTCAGTATTTTCATACCTTAGTAGTTACTCCTATTTGAGTTGAGCTCTTGAAGACAGAGGAACAGCCTTTACAATACAAAACCAAAATAAAAATAATTTCTTAATGCTTAAGTTGTCCTGAATGTCCAATTATAATGTTCTAGAAAAATCTTTGATAATCCAGAAACAGGAGCCTATAGACATATTCCCAAGTTTCTTATTAGGCTCTTTATAAGGAAGATTTTTCAACATCTGGTGAATATCTAGGCTCCATGCTCACCAGGAGCAGCAGCAAATTATCGTGCAAGAAAGGAGCACCTTCAGCAACAAGGAATGTAAGTGACCTTATGTCTTCTGAATTGAGATGGAAAAGAATTTTTAAATGGCCAGTAGTCCATTTGTGTATGTGTTCATTTGTATCATGCATATATGAGGGGTGTGTGTGTGTATACACAGACATATAAAATATACATGTGTATATTGATAGTTGCTTCTCTTAGCTTTTTCTGACTTGTGACCGTTTTGGGGTTGGGGTTTACATATCTATGAGGATTAATTAACAATGGGGGAAAAAAACCCAAACAATCTACAATACACATTTGTACAAATTAGTTCCTCATATTTACAATGGTAGATGGTGTAAACTGGTAATTGAAGATATTCTTGGAAACTACCCAGTTTTTCATAACTCCAGAAATTTAAATTTTTTTATTTTGTTTGGGTTTCTTCTCCTGTGATGTCAAAAACACCAAAAAGTACCAATATAAAGTGTTAGGATCAGCTTAACTAGGGACTGAGCTACTGAAATACAAGACTTGAAGGCTTGGGGGCTTTAATATATAGCAGAAGAGCCATTTCCTTAAATAGGTAATGAGAACTTTAGTTGACAGCATTGTGTTGCATAGCTATTTTAAACTTCTTTATTAAGAATCATAGAGTCCTAGAATGGTTCGGTTTGAAAGGGATCCTAAAAATCATCTAGTTCCAGCCCTCCTGCCATGGCCAGGGAACTTTCCACTAGACCAGGTTACTCAGAGCCCCATCCAGCCTGGTCATTGATACCTCCAGGCATGGGAAGGCCACAGCTTCTCTGGATAACCTGTTCCAGTGCCTCACCACCCTCACAGTAAAGAATTTCTTCCTAATACCTAATCTGAACCTGCCTTCCTCCATCTTAAGGCCATTCCCAGTTGTCCTATCACCACATGCCTTTGTGAAAAGTCCCTCTCTGGTTTTCTTGTAGCCTCCTTTACTGGAAAGGTACTGGAAAGGTACTGGAAAGTGCTGTAAGGTCTCTGTGGAGCCTTTTGTTTTCCAGGCTGAACAGCCTCAACTCTCTCAGCTTGTCCTCAATGAGATGTTCTAGTCCTGTGATCATAGTTGTGCTGGCCCTCTGGACACATTCCAATAGGGCCACATTTTTCTTCTTTTGGGAACCCTAGAACTGAATGCAGTAATCAAGGTGGGGTTTCACAAAAGCAGAGTAGAGGGGGAGAATCCCCTCCTTTGCCCTGCTGGCCAGATGCTTTTGATGTAGCCATTAGGCTCTCTGAGCTGGAAATGCACACTGCTAAGTCACTGTTGAGCTTTTTGTCCACAAACACCCCCAAGTTCTTTCTTCCCAAGGCTGGTCTTTGTCCATTCTCAGCCTGAACTGCTTGGTATTGCCCTGACCCAGGGGCAGTACCTGGCACGTGGCCTTGTTGGCCTTCCTGAGGTTACTCATTTATTGTTGCAGTTTAACAGTCAAACTGTGAGTTGCTGTTCCTGACTGAACATTGCAGGACAAGTATGTCTCAGGCATTGAAGGACTTACCAAGGCATTACCAGAGCTATGAAAGCAAAATGTTTTCACCCTTTTCCATGTGAGGAAGAAATAGCATGATCTTGTGCAACTGCTTCCTTAGAAATCAGTGGAAAAATTACTTTGGCCAACATTTTGTACATGTGTTAGCAAGCTCCAAAGAGCTTTCTCTTCTCCAGGCTGAACAATTCCAACTCTCTCATCCTGTCTTCACAGGAGAGGTATTCCATCCCTCTGGTCATCTCCCTGGTACTCCTCTGGACTTGCTCCAGCAAGGAGGTCCATGTCCTCAGCATTTCTTTGTCAAGAGATATGGATTATTAAGGCATTTCTCAGACCATTGTTTTTCCCAGTGATGTCATTACGCGTGTCATATAGCGATGTTACAGTACAGTCTGGGCTGTTTTAAAGTTTGTATTTTGTCTGAAAATGGGAAAAATCTACTGTAGCTCTTCCTGTGCTTATAGAGGAGAGTCTAACAGGATCTATTCATATATGAGAAATCCCCTGTAACCTTTCATCTTCCTTAGGTTTCTGTGAATACTTGTAATTAGTACAAGTTTCATTGCCATGAACCATTATGTCCTTTCAGTGTACTAGTATATGTGACTGACTAATAACAGAAATATAATTATCCTACTCTTAAGACAGTGGAACCTTGGATCACTAGTACATGATGGCAGGTGATGGATGTTGATGCTAAAAGCAGGCCAAAAGTCTGCCTAGGCAGGTTTCTTTCTCTGTGTGAGCCAGGAGCAGATGCTTGGGGTGGGAACAGAAAACCAGGGCAAACTAGCAGCCATGCAGTTGGGTGTCTTGTCAAGCCTCTGCTGGTCTGTCTGTCTTTGAGCTTTGTTTTATTTTTTGTTTTGTTCTTTACTGCTGTGAAGTTATGAAGATTATATGTTCATAGAACAGTCTGTGAAATTCAGCTTTTCCTTCTTGTGTAGTAGTAATTTCTGTTGTGCATTGTTGTATATGTTGGTGAAGTACAGGAAAATCTCTCCTGTGGATTACTTTTAATTAAATCTGAATAATTTCCTCATAGCAGCAACTGCTGCCACCTAGTTTTTCCCCCCCTTTTGTGAATCACCTGTATCTGATGAGTTCTGATGTGAATGATGTGATGAGACAAGTGAGGACTGTGTCTCATGGGAGTCAAACTTTTAAGAGCCTCAGGTGAGATAAAATTTAATTTTCTAATTCACCTAAAAATCCAAAGTCTCTGTCATCCAGATCAGTCTTGTCCGTATGTGTAGTGACTCTTTCTAAGATTGGTAGTGCATCCAAGACACATCTTTTCTACACATGTCCAAATTATTCTTTGTCATTTTTACTCATTAGCGCAGCTGCTGAATCTCTTAATAGAATTTCTACCTTTTTTGCTTATTTCAGTTGTTAAGTTTATGATTCTGAGGTTCTCCAGATTCATAATGAGGTTCTTTTTTTATTCTTGCTCTCTTTCCCTCATTCTTTCTCTTCAGCACCCTCACACCTTCCCTCCCTGAACACTGGGTGTGTCACTGTGCTCAAGTAGCTGGCCAAGTATCTGAGGAATGGGCAGCTGTGCATCACATATCCCAGTTCAGTAATTTCCTGTGGAAGTTTCAGGTGATTGTCATATAGCCAGGTAGCTTAAGACTACCCACCTTTTATGGTGTGCAGCATCTGAGAATAGTTCCTGCAAAGGCTGTTCTTTGCTTGTGGAGTTGTGAAGGGGAGACAGTGTCAATTTTTTTGCTGCAGCTTTATTTTCTTTATATTCTTACTATTGTACTTTCATGCCTATAATCTGTCTGGCAGATATCTGTGTTTGAATAAGTGTCTTTTTTAATTTTTTTTTTTGTCCTAACACCCTTAGGGATTTGTACCTCAGCTTTTCTTTTAAAATTTCTTAATTTAACATATTTTGCTTATACATCTGCTTTGCTAGATTAGTTCTGGATTTTCCTCATTTGAGTAGGACTTAAGTTCTCTGGTGGATGTTCCTTTTAATTGCTATTAAATTCAACCTTTGGAGGGGACAGAGAGAGGGAAGGAAGAATGGTGGTTGGATATTTTGGTAGGTGTTACACATGCCCTCTGAGTTTCATATATTGTATCTTCAGTTGCATGTTATCTCTTAGCATTTTACCATCTGGCTTGTTCTTTTAAAAAAATACACATCTCATATATGTAAATGCCCTTTTCAAAATTAAATACCACTGTATGGATTCTTAATCTTTCAAAAAAGATTTCTCTAAATGCATATGGCCACTGGCACAGGGTAGCTCTTCAAATAGCTAAGTTTTGAACCAGATTCTTCTCATACCTCAGGATCAAGGCAGAAGTTGCATGATAAATTGTCTCACTTGTACTTTTTTCTTCTTCTTGTTGTCCATTTTAAAACTTTCAGGCTGAGAGATGTGTGGGCATCTTTATAAGCATCACAAATGCATTATTTTGGGATTTGGAGTTTGGTTGTGGCTAAATGAAATTGTTAAAACTTGCAGGCTCCTGCCACTGGCTCCCCATTCCTCACTCTCTTGGCAGCACTCAGCCGGCGGCTGTCAGGTGTGCATCCTGCAGATCGGTGAGATGCTCCACTCAGGCTCACCAGCAGCTGCTGGATCTCATTAAATGGGTGCTGGACTGCCTCCAAAACCTGTGCTTGGTTTACAGTACACTACAGTAATACAACCCTGTTTCTCCCCCCTCCAATTTTGTGCATTCTCCACACCCTTAAAAATGTGGACTCTCACTCTGTCTTTATTAGGTGAACTTTGAATCCTTGTTTCTAAACTTGAGGGTGGCTATCCTATCTCATATATCCCCTTTTTTCTACTTGCAGCTTCTTGCTTCCAAGAAAAGTTATTTTTGTTTTAATTGCTCTTGGCTGCCTGTTCTCCTCACTGTGCATGCAGTGACAGCTAGGGGTATGCAAGGCCATCATGGGCTGATAAAAGGAAGCGTTGGAGGGTGGTTTCTTCTTACCAAAAGTTTCCTCCCTTGCCCCTAAAGGGAAGTGTTACCCAGCATGAGTAGCTGGAAGAGGTCCTAAACATGATTCTGAAATTGGGTGTGAGTGAAAGAACAACACACAGAAGTTTGTGGAGAGAGAAACAGAGATAAATTTGTACTCATTAGTTCATTTTTGTATTCTGGTTTGATTTTACTGCTTTTCTCGGAAAGAGAATTAGAATGAAAACCATCAAAAGACGTGCATTTTCGTTGCATTGCTTGAAATTAAGCTGTCTTCCTGTAGCCCTGTTGATGATAACAGTTGAGTATGGAGATTTAGAGCTAATGTAAGATACGGTCTCCAGTGGTTATAGTCATAAAAGCATCATGTGCTGATGCATTGAAGATTTTATTTTCCCTTAAGTTACTTGATGAAAAGAATAATTGGAAAAAGGTGACTGATTTGTCTCCTCAGTGCAGCAATTCATACATTTCTGACATATGGAGTGGCTTTATGGTGTTCTGGTACTAAAAGCTAGCCTGTGAAATGTTCACTTTCTGCTATAAGCCCTTAGGCAATGTGGTTATGGTTTGCTGTCATACAGGAGACTGTTTATGTCAGTAAATGTGAGTGAAGTTTTGTGCTAAAAAGTAACGTGGCAGCTGTAGCTTCCATTTCTGTGCAGCGAGAATTGCTGCAGTCTGTTAACCAGTTGTGTTGTATTATGCAAACTGGTGTTTTTTTCCTTGAAGTCATTCACACATACTGTTGAAATCAAACAGGCAGCTTTGGGAGGCAGAAAAGTTTTAGAGGAGGTTATTAACTGGATATCTAACTGCTCTATGTGATTTTGTGTGCAGTTTAAATAACGTTTTCCTCTTAAAGTGGTCATCTTTAAAATTACCTTTTTATACATATTAAAATCTTATCCACAACTTCTCTGTTAAGTCTTTAATGTGTTCTTGTAGATAAATTGAAAGGAGCTTGAGCTTTGCTCTGATGCCTTCTAAAGATGGAGCGTGGGGGTAGCAATGTGCTCATGCAGCATGAAAGCGTTCAGTTCTTTCTCTGCAGAATCTCCTGCAAGAGAGGGCGCCTGTGCACGCAATGCATGCAAAAAAATTCAGGCTGGAGGGCTGTTGATTAAGACTCTCCTCTAAAATTAAAGACTTGGTTATTTGAATGTTGTTCAGAAAGGAACCTACTAACACACCGATCTTTTAAAATTATTGTAAATAATTAAAACTTGCAGAGCTGTAGTTGTGGAAATGCAGATAATGATTTTCACAAATGAAAACCCTTAAAAAATTAAAGGACTTAAGTTTTGTTTTTTGGTTTTGTTTTTTTTTTTTTTTTTTTTAAATAAGCAAATCCATGGGGTTGGGGTGGGGGAAAGAAAAAGCTTTGAAGTCTCTGAGATCTTTTCCCCGAGGTCAGAAGTTTCTGGTGATGTAACATACAATACAGACTAAGCCTTCACTTATCAAGGTTAAAGTTGACAGAGCTTGTATGAACTTGTCAATCATAGGAAGCAGGCAAAAACAAGCCAGCTGTTGTGAGGCATGGCTTTGAAAATCCTCTGTGTTACAGTAAATGAGACACAGAGGTTGAGACAGATTCAGTTCTGCAAGGCTTTCAAACTGGCTGGCACATTTGCTAGGATGCAAAGCTCACACATCCAGTGAACAGGGGTAAAAAGCTGTAAATCCTGGTAAGGTTGTCTTGTCTTTAGTGTTAAAGCATGAAAGAAATGGCTAGAGCTGTATGCCTTATTTACCATTTTTTGTCAGTTCTGAACAGAAATTTGCAGTATTAATTCATACAGTATTTCTTTTGTTCTTCAGGTCTTTGAGCACAGGCTGCATCTTCTGCCTCTATCAGCAGAAGCTACAGTAGCAAATTAGTAATGATGCAATGCTTGGTACAGAATTTTATTTTGCTTAGTGCAATCGACTGCTCTGTTTGCTTATGGGGTGGGAGAATAGGGGAAAACATGAGTTAATTCCAGCTAAGATGCTCTGTGTGCATATGCTCGCACACACCCGCTGTTTTTAGCAGCTTTTGTTTTCACAGTTGGCATCACGTACACTGGAATTAGAAGGCAGTGCCTTTCGAAAATACTTGTTTTCTGGGCTGAGGGCTGCAGTGCCGTTGTTGTAGCTCAGGGTGCCAGGCTCGGGGTTCCTCTCGGCTAGGGGTGGTGCAAGAGCTTTTCATCTTGTTATTTGCCTGGCAAGCCTGTTACTGTGAGTACAGGCTTGCACGAAGACCTTTTCCACAGCAGCAGGAGCTATTAGCTGGGAGTGTAAGAGAATTGGATGTGACTATTAGAAGAAAGCGGTGAGTGTGGCTCAGAGTGAAAAGATGGCTATTGAAATGTGTGCATGCTGATTAATTTAAATAACTGGTTTAGAATTTTCTTTTCCTTTAGAGATAAGCTAGCTATGTGTTCTTTTTGGTGAGAGAATGCCTGAGAATCCCAGGTGACCTAGTTGTTATTCACAAAGTGTTTCATTTTATAGCTTGTCTTCTGTTACCTAATTCTTTTTCAGCTGCAAGCAGCTGTTTTCAGTAGGAATAGCAACAAGAAAATAGCAACAGCATTATCAGGACAAAAAGTCTAAATGAAAAAAAAATCAAAGGAGTGGCAACTGGAGTATAGGGATTTTTTTAGTAAATTGACAAAACAATCATTCTTCTTTGAGCTTTTTTTTTTTAATGTGACTGTGATTTCCTTGTTAGCAGTGCTGGAAAATATTGTCTTTTGTCTCTGCAGTGGTTGCCATTTGTGTAATATGATGGTTCTTGTTATACTGTTGGGATATTCTGATGATTGAATTCAGTGTGTAAGTACTGAACACATTAATTGGTTGACTTCAGTATAAGTAATTTTAATTCCATGCAGGTAATCCCCTGTGAGCTAGGAGAGGTATGCAATAGATAAAGCAATAAGAATACAGCCATAAAAATTATTTTTTATCATTTATTTTTGATGTGCAGCAGAATGGAGGAGGGGCTTTTGTTTTCTGAATTAAGGAAGGCATCTCTCCCTCTGCCCTTTCCCACAAGATTCTTCCTTTCTGCATAAAGACCCTTGTTCTGCTACAAGAAATATAATTCTAATCAGATTTTATTTTTATGGGCCTGTGTATTTTGCTGTTGTCTATTACTGGCCTACATTCATCCATCAATATAACTTTGTTTATTTACTGCAGAAATAGAGTGGATATGTTCTTTGTTATTTATTTATTTCTGGTTTTCATGGGGAAAGAGAGAACATTTTTCGAGAGACAGAATGAGAGATGGAAACTCATTGCAGTGTGTATGTTGCCGTGCATGCAGGACAGACATTCTGGTGGGATCGATGGACTGGCAAGGAGTGTCTATTATCGTATTTCATTCTGCAGTAAAGCCAGGTGATAATGCAAGGATTGTTAAGGTAGAGTGACATTTAGCTTTATCACATTGGGTGCAACAACTAAGCTGTATTTAGTGTGACTGACTAAACAGATAGCTGCCATTGAGGCACAGATAATGTTAACAGGCTATCAGAAACAGAACTGAAAACCAACACTCACACCATGATAAAGGGGTTGGTTGTAGTGTACCAGTGATGTGCTGTGGGATATACTTTGTGAAATATCTTGCTGGTTTTGTACTTTCTGTTGTCCTCTTAACAGGCCCTTTTTTTTTCCCTAGAGAGTGAAAGCATTCTCTCATCATTCAGTATTCATTATTCTTTTCATCTTAACACGTGCTTTGCGTTTGCTTCAGCATTGCTTCTTGGATGCTAGCTGCCATCATCTGTCTCTTCAGACCAAGGCAGTGGACAGCTCTACTTCTTTGTAGTGGCTTATATGCTGTGCCTCTTCATGGCATGACTGTTAGAGTACAGCCATCATGGTTCTTTATTCTCTGCATTTATCTTTTAAGATTTCTAAGTAGTTTCATAAAGCTCTCATTTAGCATCTTTGGAATATGCTTCATGTGTCAGTATCTGATGGATAGTGTGTACTGACTCAGTAGTGAAAGCAGATAGATCATCAGAAAAATGAACCACTGGTAAAATAAGTGCCCTGGTATTGCATGTCCAAATTGCGGCGTTGTGTGTAGGCGTCTCCTGAGTATTGCAAGAGTAAAACTAATTTAAGGGCTTAAGTGGTCCTGGATCCTCTGAAAAAAAAAAAGGAGATGGGACTCGGATGAGGATTCAGATAACTAATAGGAGGGAGACATCTATATGCAAGTGAAGTGCTGAGTCAAGTTGTAGTCCTCAGAGAAGTCAAATTTGGTTGGCTAAATAGTTACAGGTATCTAGTGAAACCTGAGATAGCCTAGCATATCCCACTTGGCTTCCACCTACCACCTCTTAGGGGAGCTGATGCCTTTGAACCTTTAAAGTTTCTGAAATCATAGGAGACACCCATCATGCATTAGTTAGTGCTTATCAATAAGAATTAAAATGTGGTATTAGACCTCAGATTTTTTCCTGGATTTCCAACAGTCTTGCCCTATGAACCCTGTTCTAACTTCATAGCACTGTGTTGTCTCAAGCAGAGCTATACTGGATAGAAGAAACTACCCTTTGTTTGTGAACTATTGCAGAAGTGCTTTTGGATCCCAGTGTGCCACGTGTGAGACAAATACTCAATGAAAATATAGTTTCAGCACATAAAGTTCATAGCTTAAAAAGTATTGGCAAGAGCTGTGCCTTTAAACAGGATTTTGTCATATGCAAAGACAGTATTTCCTAATTACTTTAAGCCACATAATTACCTGTTTCAGGCCAGGTCAGGTCCTTGATCCAGCTTTCTGTGAGGCTGTACAATTCTTACTGCTAGTATGCTGAAAAGAGCAGGAAGACAAAGCTCAAAGTGTCTAAGAAGAAGACTGCCTCTTCTGGGAGAGTATCTGTATAAGGTCACTTTAAAGGGACTGCAAAACTGTGGCCTTGATTTTGAGAGTGTTTGTTTTTGTAGGTGAGGACTTTTTACAGAGGAGTCATACTCAGGTATGAAGGCCTTTTTCCAGTGTAGTTTGTAGTTCTTGAGAAGGAATTTAAATTAAATCAGAAACAGCCACTCCATTTGCTCTCCTTTGCCAGTGAGTTAGTGCAGAATATATCATTGATTACATAACCATGCTTATGTTTTATGGTGAAACTTTTGCACAGAGGTCAGGTCTTTAACAAATGATACATTTTTCAAATGTTGGCTAATGCATTTTTGCAAAGCTTATCTAGTCTGAGATTTTAAAATTGGAGCGTCTCGTGGCACTGTTTGGGTTGGCCTGAAGTGTTCTCAAGAAACTGTAAATCAGACAGATAAAAATCAAACACATTGAATTTATTGAAATCTCTTTAATTTATTGAGGTACAACATTTGATCAGATCATTCTATCTCTCTAACTAGATTTAGTCAAATCTTGTGTATGGGGCAAGTGAAGAAAGTGGTTTGGAGTGGTTTTTTATGGCAACCAAAAATGTTATTCTTCTGATAGGCATCTGTACATAATGATTCATTTGTGTAAATGCTCACTGACTCCACTGGCAGGCTCCTCTTAGTGCGTGTGTATATGTGTATATGGTTTAACCTTCATGTAAGAGCTCACATTACTGTTACCTCTCTCTGGTTTGTTAGAATAGCCTGTAGTATTATTGCTTGGGGGACTGGAGGTGCCCAGGCTGGGGATGAAACTTGGGAGTTTTTTGCCCAGCTTAGTCTTTACATGGCCTTTACATTTGAGTCTTGTATGTATGCCCTAAGCTAATGGAGCCAGAAGGAAACTGAGAGACTTACTTGTCCATTTAGGTGGAAAATACTTTGTGCCAGTATGGAGATCCACATTCCCACCCCCACTGCAGTAAGTGGTGCTGGTGTGGCTATGGCCACTGGGAAAGTGCAAGACACAGAGCAGAGCTCCTCCTGCATTCAGTGATGAGTGCTCAGCCTCTTGTCTCTCCACACAGACCCCCTCTGGGAATGTTGAGCCCTCTGCTAAATGAGAGCTTCTCAAAAATGTGAAGGACTGGTTTGTGCAATGAAGCAATTCCTTCTTTTCAGTTAAAGCATACATTGGTTTTCTGCCTCCTGGCATTTATATATGAAAGCTCCTACAGCAAAATACTAAAAACAAGTGTAGTAGAAAAGGCTCATGCTAGACTCCTGTACTAGACTCACCCTTACTGAATACCACTTTGTAGCAATAGCATAAGACTCTTAATTACACTTCCTTTGCAGCTCGGGTTAAGTGACTGGTGTAAGTTGTCTGACGGTGCAAGCTGTAATGTGCCGTGCAAGGATGGGGAATGTGGTGTGAGCTCTCCTGGTTCTGTTGTCTCGGAAAGGCTCTTGCAACTTGTGTAATTGTGGCATTGTATTATGGGGTGGGGGAGCTTTGGGTTTGAAGATAGCTAAGAGTTTAATGTTTTTGATGCTGGCTGGTTTGTTATCTAGAATGAAAATAGTCATTAAGTCAATTGTTGTGTTTTCCGATGATTTAAAACTGTTCTGTGTCACTCACATTGTGATGTTTGGTTATAAATGATGAGTTAGTTCCTTTCAGTGGTATGTTATCTTTGCATAACCCATGGGCCTCATTTCCAAACTGGCTGTATTCTGAGCATATTATTACATGATGCACTGACAGATAGTAAGCAGCTTAGTGGACTTCTCAGTGTTGATAATAATGTAACACCTTTGCAGGTTCTTGCCACTGTGTTCTCCGGGGGCTTGAAGCTTGTTTTCTTTTCCTCCTTTCTGAACAGTAAGCTTACATCTTTCCAAAATAATGTGATGAGCATGTTTTGCATGAAGATGCACTCAACACTGAATGCAATTTAGCTTCAGTGTTGAATGTATCCATTGCCTCTCCTCAGACCCATTTTGTGTGGCAAAATTTTTTGTTTAATTTTGTGGAAGCTGTATAAAGTCATGTGTAATCTCTGAATTTTATCTCCATGTTTGCAAATACAACATCTCTAAATTTCTCTCTGCTGTAATTCTTTGTCCTTTTGCTCGGTTTTGGAAGGTGACAGAACTGCTAGAGCATTCATTGCTTCTGAGCCAGAGTAATATATATGCACACCAATATATTGGTTACATGTTTTGGATATGCACGTGTCAGATTGGTGGTGTTCTCTGTCCTGTTTGCTTCCACCAACACTCCCTGTCCCGATGTGCATGTGAAGTTCATGGTATACTTTGCAAAATGGCTGAGATAATGCATGTAATTGATGTCTTTGCAACACTTTGTGTCATACCCTTGATTTTTCTGTGCACCTGAGAGCATCTCTTGCACTGGTTTTTGTTATGGGTTATGGATGTGAAGGTGAATTGGGAGACCTGAAGAGCTTTTGCACGAGTTCACAAGGAGAAAATTGTGCTGTTTGTGGATTACCTAGACAATGAAAAAGGCTGATTTAAACACAGTATTTCATATGTAAGGCCTGCAGTCTTCATTTGGTAAATGTTTCCATTAAAATTAGTGGATCTATTTACAGGCCTGGTTCTGCTTACATTGAACTCACTAGGGAAAATGAGCTGACTCTTGAGATGCCAAGATACCATGTAACCAAATCTGAATACTGTTGGTCTTCCCTGGCCCTTTGTATAATTTTTTACTTCCCAAAACCACCCTTCATCAGTAGATAAATAGGAGTCAGCAAATACTGTTTTGTAAATCAGAATTGACTCTGAATTTGTCAGACAACTTGAAGTTGTCTGAACTAACTACTCTGAGGTGAGAGCAATATGAAGAGACCTGAATGTCAACAACACTAGTCTTCTCATTCATGTTAAATTTGAAATTTGCCAGTTAAAGTTGAATTTTGAGGTTTAATGCTTCACGTGAGAGAGAAAGATTGTGTATTCTCAGGAATCCACATTTAATCAGTTGTCTTTCCACAATTCTTAATTTTAAATATTTGTTTTAATTTAATTAAAATAGTAATGCAGTGTGTAATTACTCCAATTTTTCTTGAATTTATAATAGACTTTAAGCTAAGTGTTATTTTATGTGCTTTTATCTCAAATTTTGTTTTCCTGCACTTTGGTGTTAATTGCCTATAGACATTCTCAAAACTGGTACAGTGATGTTAATAATGTGTTTACATTGAAAAATTCAGGCAAACCTTATTTTACAGATAGGCTGGGAAAGATGCCTCTTTCAGAATCACCTCAAAGGAAGACTTGGGCAGTGCATGACTACAGAATTACTATTTAAAAATATAGAGACCAGGACTGTCAGTAGCATAACTTATGTTAGTAGCTCTCTGAAGCTTTTGACTTCTTTGTTGTAGCTTGTTTTCTAAGTTCATAGTGTCTCTTCAGCCTCCTTTAAAGCGGAGGGCAAACCTGTCTCCTCTTGGGGCTCCAGAGATACCTTTCTCCTGCCTTCTCTTCCTTCCCCAGTTTGTCTTTATCTGGTGAGCACAAATGTACTACATGTCTTATGGCAAAGGACAAGCATGGAACTGCAAAAGGCTTCCTGACTAGACAGAAACTGAGTGTGAAACTCAGTTTTTGGGAATGAACCCAAAAATATTTAGGATAAGATAAGGCCTTTTTGGCCATTGTTTGTCATTTGTGCTGACAGGGGAAAAGAAGCTCAACCTTAAAATAAGTCTGACTAGAAAATACTATCCTTTCTAAATTTCCTTTCCTGCCTTGATTCCAGAGATACTAATTTTCCCTTTCCCTGTTTTTTTATCTTCAGCAAACATTTTGTTTGCAGTCATTTCATTTTTCAGCAGATACACAAAAATTCAACCTCCAGACTAATAATTAAAGTTCCTGGTATTCAGTTCACATTTAAAAATATTGCTGAAGCATTATTGCACCTGGATAAGAAACGTGTTTCACACACTTTGTTACTGCTTTGGAGCAAGAAGATAATTCAATTTTAGTATTAGAATTCTTCTGGAGACAGTTTTGTTTTCTGCCAACATTTGGCCATTTGCTGTGCATTTAACTAAGCTGTGCACACTGCAGTGCCTCGGGTTACCCAGAGGCTGTGTCATGTCCTGTGGTGTTCCATACCCTAATTTAACCTGACATTATGTTCTGACTCATCACATTAGATTAGGTACAGCATGTGTGCCCATACATGAGAGGATGTTTTTGTGCCCTACAGTTACCATAGATTGGAGGAGTTGGTGTTCAGTGTTGGATGTGATCTCGGTGCTCAAGTTTCCTGGGTTGGTGCGATGGCCTTGCACTGAAGGAAATAAATCAGCAGCATACTAAAAGCATGTTCTTTTCTCTAGGCAAGCTGACACAGGGGCCCTGAGGGAAAACTCACGAGAGAAGAGCAATCAGCTGGACCAGAATTTAGGCCACAAGTGGAAGTCTTCTGTCAGACCTTTGCATGTGCAAGAACCTACGGTTCTGCCTCACGAGAGCCGGGGCAGGTCTGGAACATTGCCTAGTGACTACCGATACTCTCAGGAAAATGTGAATGAGAAGAGCAAGGAGTGTGGCCTGCCTCACCTGCCCTACTCTGAGCCACAGACCTTGAACGAAAACCACTCCTCTCAGTCCTGGGGCAAAGGAGAGGAAAACCATAGAATAGAGCCAGTGCTGCTGAACAAGAAGTGTGGACCTGCTCCACCAGCAAGGCCACCACGACCCAAAAGAGATAAATACAGGCGACCAGATATTTCTGCACCATCTCTTGGCACCTCTTCTGAATCTCTGCTGGTAGCAGCCAGCCAGCCCTTTCTGTCCTCATCCTCCAGCTCTGCCGAAGTCTTTGCCAGTCAGTCCTCTCTCTGTCAGAGTCCTGCAGCTTTCAATGGAAAACTGAAGAGTGCTAATCCACAGCAGCTCCAGCAAGTGTCATCCACAGAGAATGTTTGTCAGCACTTAGAAGAAAAAACACACCTTAAGTCTGAGTCTTCCAAGTATCGGTATCTTCAAAAACCTGGCATGGAGTCATCAAGGTCCCCTTCTCCCCAGTTTGCACCACAGAAGCTCACTGATAAACCTCCTGTGTCCCTACAGGATGAGAACCCAGCCAGGTACTAGATGTAACTTCTTTACTATGTTATTAACACTATTAACACTTTTGCCAAGTTAGACCTTAATATTGATTGTCCGTTCATTTTCTTTACACCTCCTTCAGTTCCTTAAGCACTGAGCCACTCTAGCATATTTGAGAGATCACAGACTTGAGTAAAATTCCTTTTGATACTGTTAATGTCCTTCAGCTGGTCTGTGGTTTCTTTTAGTTGATTTGTGCTGCCCTGGTGTTACACCTGGTAGTTAGTAGAAAATAAAAGGGAAAGATTCTAAGGGATTTGCCTCTGAAAGTACAGGCAAAGTCACAAAAGTCCCTGTCATCATGTCCCCTACCTGAGTCTGTATATAAATATGAATCAGTGTAGGTAGGGAAAAGCAGATGGGGGAAGGGAGGCTGGATCCTTTGTGAGAAGATCTGTTTTGAAAAGACACAGAGTAATACACATTTGCCGAATCATGACTGGTTTTGTGTTGCTTTTACAGTGAAATGTGACACTTTAGGTTGTCTGTGGAGTGGTCCTCAACAGTTTTTGTTGACAAGGACTGAACACTCAGTAGGAGATTTTCAATCCTTTCCCAGGGTCAGCTCAGACAACTGACTGAAATTAACTGATTGCTGCGTCTGTCATATGCTGCTAACATCATAAAAGGTTATTCTCCCACACGATAACAAACTCTTCCAGGAAGCTCAGGAATCTTGGTTTTCATAAATCCTTCAGCACTATAACTCATGGTTAAAGAATGAAAACAAAACCTCTAAGCCGAATTCATGCAGAGGTTGCTTCTCGGAGCAAAAGCACTTGGCATGGCTTTCCTCTACTCTAATGTAAATGGTTGAACAAACTCAGGCTGTTTTCCATTTTTGCCTTATGACATGAAAACATGAATCACTTTTTTTCCTAAATAGGCCTTGATGTTTTCTCCTCTTACAACTGGAGGAAAAAATGAGGTTTCATTCTGCAGTGTTTTTAACATGAAGTAATAATATAATTTACAATGGAAAGTGCAATATGTCCTATGAGCCCTAGAATCCATGTGCTAAGGTGGATGACAGTAATGACTTCCTTAATATTTTGCTTTGACTTCCTTAATGTATTACTTTATCAAGGGGTACAAAGGATGTGTAGAAAGCCAATTGCATTTGTTCTTCCTTTTTGCTAAGCTTTAATGTTGAAATAAGCACTGAGGTGTGCCTAATTATATGTTCATATCTGAATGATAAAATACTTACCCTGTGAATCTTTTGCTAATATTTCAAATTCTTAGGCCCAGACAGGTCTTGTTTACACACAATGTATTGTCCCCAGTTAATAATGAAATTACTCACTAAAACAGGTTTGGCCAAAAAGGACAAGCGTGGCGGCCATGCCTCAAAACTTTCTATATGGTATTTATTTTATATGAATAAAATAATGTCAAGTAGATTTATCTTAATCCATAGTTAATCTGATTTGGTGTACTATTTCTATTGGCTCCTTGCATATGAGCTTTTGGACGTGCCACTTTGCATGTTGGGGACAGCTAATGTTTGATGATGTTAGTTTATAGCTTTTGTACTCTTTTAAGGAATGTGTCTCGTTCATCAACAGGCCAAGGTGAGTGTGTGTGCAGGGTTTCCTGCAGTGATTTAGGTAAAATGTGTGTGGGGCAAATACTGATGGTGTCCACAACCCAGCTATTGCCAGACACAGCTGTTTAGCAATAAGAAAGCTGAAAAGAGTGCATCAATAGATTAC
The DNA here is from genome assembly GCA_030060385.1 of Muscicapa striata striata. NCBI lineage: Eukaryota > Metazoa > Chordata > Aves > Passeriformes > Muscicapidae > Muscicapa > Muscicapa striata. The sequence continues at coordinate 634,896 of JAREIS010000031.1, forward strand.
CAGCAAGCCTGAGCTCAAGTCAAGCTGGGACTGCTTGTAGTTGGGTTGAAGCTTCGGTATGTCCACAAGCAGAGTTGCTGCAAGTCAAAAATTCATTCTGCCTTTCCACAAATGGAAAACCTTCAGAAAACATGAGGGTAGTAATTGCAGAAACAGAATTTTTGAAACACCTGGTGTTGAACTGTCTTTGCTTTTACTGACAGCAATCGATTTAATGATGCCTTAAGTTTCTGGAAAATCTTTAACTAGGCTGAGAGGAATGTACTCAAAGTCTCAAAACAGATGCTGGGCATTTTAGGTGAAGAATTGCACTCTGCTCACTTCTTTTCCAGTTGCCCTCCGTACATTTATGCGTTCATCTTACACTTCCCCTAAATTCCAAAATATGTTCCTCTTCACATTCTAGTGGACTTTCAAATGTGTGCGCTTTAACTAAAATAAGCAAAAGAAAGATTTGGGGGTGGTGGCTGGGAACTGCCCAGCTCTGCTACAGTCAGGAGGAGAGTCCCAGGTGAGGAGCTGGCTCTGAGCAGTGGGCACAGAAGTGATCTCTTTAAAATGACAGTGCCCTTCAACGAAAACAGCTTGATGAAATGGGAGTAGTGGGGAGGTTCAGCATGGGCTGGAAAACCTGCCCTAGGAGTTGGATCAGTATGCCAAAGCATGTCTACAAAGCACTTGTGGAAAGTAAATACTTACTGGGGGGCTGCATGTTCATTCAGAGGCAAATACACCTTAAAATACAAGATACAACTTCTGAAAAATGTCAAGTCAAACAGATTCTGCTGTTACCAACAGTAGAAAAGTATAAGCTTGTTTTAGGGAAAGTGACACACCCACACATAGAGGAAAAGGGCTGTAGTATGTCTCGGTCACTTATCTGAAAGGCAGCAAGCTACCCAGCCAGATGAAACCAGATATCTTAGCTAGTAGGCAATGTTCCTTTCCTCGCTGTAGAGGTTCCAAACCCACATTATGACAATAATTTTAAACTTTTTGCAAACTCAGAACCACTAAACTAGACTTCAGTTCCTTGTATGGTTTACATACAGTACAGATGTTTCTGTAATGTTATTTAACATGTTGTTGTCGTCCAGTTTAAAAATCTAAGTTAGCCTCTGCTTTAAATAGCTTTCCTAACTGAATGGCTAAGGTGGCAGTACAGAACTTCTACTACAAGCTTCTCTTAAAAAGAATATCCAGAATTGTATTTTATCCTCTTCAATGGCTGGTTTCCCTTCTTTATGTGGAAAACTAGGACACTATGGTGCAATCTATTTATTAAGCTTCTATGTCATATGTGAAATTTTATAAATTAATTTTTTTTTTAACCATGTAATTAAGTTTTGAATGATTTCGAGATTTCCCACGTGTGATTTGTTGTTATTCTTGTAGCTCAGCAAAAACCTACCCTGTGGGATGCTCCCATCTGGTCTGTTGTCTCTTCCCTTGGAAGAGCTGAGAATTGACGTGAGGGCATCACAGGCAATTCAGGTGCCTGTCAGGCCAAAAGGCAAGGACAGTGTTGGATATGTGTGAGGCAGTGAGGGTGGGCTGAGGGCACGCTTTCCTATGTGCCTGTGGCAGCAAAGGGATAAAAGGAGCTTCAGCAGCGCTGCTGGAAATCCAGGGCCTGGCTGCTGACGCTGGACCCTTGTGTTCATGGAAACAGACAGAAGTCTTGTATCATGAATGTTGTACAAGGCTGATGTTAGCATATCTTACAGATGAACTAAAAATACTATTTAAAATTTGTGGGCAGAAAAGAACATGTAGATTTAGGGCTTGATTGAGATGCAGTGCTAGAAATAGTCCATTGCTTCATTCTCTTACCTGTATTTTTGGGCTTCCTCTCTGATTTGCAGATATGAATTGAGATTTAAGGTTCTTCCATTTCTAAGGATGAATTTTGTTTATTTTCCAGAATTGAAAGGGTTATGGACAACAATACTACAGTGAAAATGGTTCCTATCAAGATAGTTCATTCTGAGAGCACTGCGGAGAAGGAGAGTCGGCAGAGCCTTGTCAGTACCATGGAGCCTCCTGCTTTACCCAGTGGTTTGGAAAAGGACCAGATTAAAACACTCAGCACTTCTGAGCAATCCTATTCACGATTCTGTGCTTACACCAGGCAAGGTGTAGAGCCAGAGCCAGAAGTCAGAGCCAAACCAGTTGACCCTCAACCAGCTGAAGAACCTGGGAGCAACTTGAAGGACGGCAGTGCTGCCACGCAAGCATCCAGCTATGTGAAGGCCAAAGAAAAGACCTTTGAAGACTGGAAGTCAGAAGAACTTGCCAGAGAGATTGTGGGAAGAGATAAATCTCTAGCAGACATACTAGATCCTAATGTGAAAATAAAAACAACAATGGATCTGATGGTTGGTATATTCCCTAAAGATGAACATCTCCTAGAAGAGGCTCAGCAGCGCAGGAAGCTTCTGCCAAAAGTTCCCTCTCCAAAAATTTCGGAAGAGAAGTGAGTATTACTTTCTGTGAGCTGCTATGTCCTTGTAGCCTTTTATCCAGAGTATGTCAGTATTCCATAGGGACTGGAGGCGAGTCTTCCTTCTGTTGAGGATTTTTTCCGAGACTTCTATGATAGAATAGTAGTCAAGTGTATACTACTAATGATACCATTAATGACAGAAACTAGAGTGTTGTACAATATGAAACATTTCCAAGACATGGTTGAAAGCCAGTTTTTGACAACTTGAGAAATAATTAACTTCTGCCATTTAATCATGATTACATATTTTACGAAGATCATCCAGTCTAAAAACTGGATAGAGAAGGAACAATATTCTTGCCTTTTTTATGTGATGAAAATTTAGGAAGACTTGAGGCATTTGCTAGAAGTGAATTGAATCAAAGAAAGAAAATAATTTAATTCCATCCACGTTGATGTTCCTTGATTTTTTGTTTTCTTGATACAAATTATCTGATAAGTTGTATCCTTCTTGAGAAGTTTGTTCATAATTCCCTAATCAAAAAGATAAATACTTATATTGTACCATCTCAGTCCAAAAGGATACTGTCTGTGACACTGAGATTTTTTTGCACTACTTTGTAAAATTTAACTTTCCATTTTGTTTCCAGATGTGGTATCTGATGCATTTCAGTTCTTGTAAGGATGTATGATCTTCTGCATGATTTCAGTTTTAGCTTTTGCTGACCATGTACTGAATTCATATAGATTTTATTCACAGGCAGTGTTTGTTTATTTATCTTATTTACATAGGTAATGGTTTTCTCTTTAACCCCCTGCTTGCTTGGTGAAGTGATGGCTCTAAAACATTCTTCTTACTTTTCACTGATTAGGATGTCAAAGCAGTTAATGAAAGTTTTGACTTTTTCCCAGGAAAGAGGAGCAGAATGCACCATCTGCCATCTCCCTGACAACCAATTCTACTTACTACAGCACATCTGCACCAAAGGCAGAGCTGCTGATTAAAATGAAGGACATGCAGGAGCAGCAGCAACAGCAGCAGAGTGAGGATGATTCTGAAGATGAACTGGATCATGACTTGTCAGAGAAGAAGGTAAAAAACATTTCTAAAAGTGTAATGGGAGGCTCTGAGTTCTGTTCATTACATTAACTGTGAATTTGTAGACTAAACACCCTCAATAAAAGCCCTTCTAGATGTACAGGATCAGTTTGGAAAAAATCAGCGTCTTTTGGTTCTGGGGAATTTTTTTTGTTTGTTTTTGGGGATGAGTTAAGTGTACACCTGTGAATTTAGGAACTTCATATTAGGCACTTCTTGCAACTTATTGCACATTTTGGAAAGTCTCAAGGGGAGAAGTCTTGAGGAGGTTATTGTAAAATACCATTTTTCATTTGAGATCCTTCTCTATTTCTCACTATGTAAAAAGAAACAGCAGTGCTTATGAATCCCACTGAAGCTGGTGGGATTTTAGTTGTTCCAAATTTTTGAAATTTAGGTCCAGAATTTGGGTTTGTCTTGAGAGAGAAGGAACATAGACACATCTTTTTTCTTGTTTATTTTCCTCCACTTATGTTTCCATGAACAGCAAACTCTTTCTCCTGCCTCCTAAATTAATAATGATTGAAGGAGATAATTAGTTATCTTGATGGATTCAGTGGAAGTTGCTTGTCACAAGGGAGGGAAGCAATCTTCTTATTCATCCCCACCCTTTGATGTTTTATTTCTGATCAAAGGTCACCATAATTCCCTAGGTACTGCAATGATGATCTGACATTTGTGTGGTTGGAAAAAGTGTTGTCCTACAGTAAAATCGTTGCATTCATTTCATTAGTACCTTGGCACAAAATATTTTAATCATCATTCCCAGTATGGATAAGCTAGAGGAAATGTTCTGTTTGATCAAGTAAAGTGATGTAGTTTAGCTGTTTATCTAAGCCAGTAATGCAGTGGTGTGTAAACCTTTTCTGTCCATGTCAGCTCTCTGCTTAAAAATCAGCTACCTGGGTGTACTTGATAATCCAGTCCCAAATAAATGATTTTTCATTATTAGGACTATATTTAGTTGCTAAGAATGAGATATTTCCACCTGTGGTTCAGAGCAGGTGTAGCTGGCACTGCATTTGAGTGGGCTGTTGTGTTTTCAGTTGCCTCTGTGTTATTTCAGCCTCCCTCTGCTGCCTCTGCGTTGCATTGTTCAATGTGCTGTGCACTGCCAGGGACATGCTGGGGCTGCAGCAGGAACCCTTCCCTCACCCTCTTGCTAGACAGCTGCTGAATCCAACAACTGTACTACTTAGACAAATTAACGATTTCACTTAATTTTAAATAATTTGGTTATATCTGGTGCCACACGATTGTCATGTTCATGATTTTGCTAGAATTAGTTTCATTAACTACAGAGTAGGAGGGAGGTAAAATTAAACCTTTCCTTTTTGCCCAACAAACTAAATACTAAAACTTTTATAAGCAGGAGTGCCATTTGCTTTTGTTGGTTTCTCATTTACCCTTTTCATACTTCTCTATCCATCCCTCAGCTTCAGTATATGGCACTAATCATATGAGATAGGAAGGTTTTCACAAAGGGCTTTTAGCAGAACCCTCCCATCTTTTCCTCTAAGTGTACATGTTGTAGCACACACACCTTGCTGCTTGCTTCTCTTCCCTGCTCTTTCACATGGGGATGGCGCTCTCAGTTCAATGGGCTTTCGTTGTGAATCTTGTCAGAAAACATGTAAAACTCTTTGTAAGTGGGTCAAGGAATCTTTATTAAATGGACAGAAGATACAGATTGGTCTAGCTTTTCATATCTGGCAACAGTTTAACAAGGCGTTGTTAGGGACCTGAACATTTTAGTAACACACTTTATGGCTTCAGTAGTTTTAGACAGGCCATATGCCCAGAACCTGCTTCTTAATTCCTGGAAACTGGTAGTTCTGTTATGGGATATCCTAATTGCAGTCCACTGTGAAATGATTCCTGTATTTGTCATTCTCTGCTCTGCAAACCAGAAATGTGTGGTGATATTTTTTCTTTTGAAATAAGTATTGGAATTTCATATAGGGCTGTTAATTCTTTTATTTTTTGTTTTGATTTTTTGAGCCAATCCCTGTATTCCCAGCTAGCAGGAATTGAATGTGTGTGTCTTACGTAAAGTTTAATGTAGGTTTACCACAATTATAAAATACTGATCAGATTTTGAAGATGCTATCGGAATGTTTTTTGTAGTAAGGGAAATCCATGTAGGGTTGTGTAGGAAGTTTCCCCTTTATCCTTAGGAAAATTTCAGCAGCTGCTGAAGAGTGTAAAAATAATTAATGTATATCAATTTTTATCTGGTTTGAAGTTTGAATTCCTTAGGAATGGGGTGGTGAGCTCAGAGCATAGTATCATTTACATAAAAGCGTGCCAAGCAGTGAGCCACCTGAGCAGTGCTCTGCTGAACCACCTTCTGTGTTACCAGTCAGATCAACAAGAATGACTTTATTGTTTTCTTGTGTACTGGTTCAGAATTCACAGCTATAAATTATTCATCTGCCAGTCTCAAGATGTAGACTGCAGCTCTTCTAGCTCAGTAGATATTGAACATAATACAGATATTCTGCTGCTTAGCAGAAGAATGTAGTGAGTTCACAGTTGCTGCATGCAGAGGCTGCTTCATCTGGGTACGAAGTAATCAGTAATCATAATCCAATTCTCAATAGATAAGACAGTATTTATGGCCTTCTCACCTGAAAAATTGTTGCATTAGAGGTTAGCTTCAACTGCTTGAGATGTTACCGGGAAAATGGCTTCTTTCTTTTTTAAAGAAAGAAACTGAGAACTGATCTGGACTGGCAGACCAGATCAGTAAATGCTGAGCAGCCATGTGGCTTTTTTTTAATTAAAGGAAGTTGCAGCCCAGCTGCAGAAGTGAAAAACCTTGAGATAATAACGTGGAGCACCACTGTATTTCAAATGGTGAAACAGCAGCATAGTGCATGTCATCTGAGGGAAATGAGAGTGTAGCACTGTGACCTACATAATCCAAATCAAACTGCATTTGCATTGAAAGAAGGGGGAAAAATTCAAATCCTGCAGATTAATCAGTCAGTAAAGCAGGCATCTGTAGAACTGCTTACTACCTTAATCTTCTGGGCACCAAGGCTAACAGAAAACCCAGATCCAGATTAATGGGGACTGAGTACATTAAATCAAAACGGAAAAAAACAGTATATATAATCCATGGGTTGAATTTCTATTTTCAAAAAGGCTGTTATATTTTCACAGAGTAGTTGCTTTCTGTTAGGATGGCAGACTTTGTTTTGTGTTGGTTTTTGTTCCCAAAATAAATTGGCAATGACTGTTCAGTGGCCTCTGTGAGGAGCAGCTGCTATCAGTATGTTTCTCAGTAATCATGAAGGCTTGTAATCAGATTTGCATTTAGAAAGCAGGGTTCCTAAAGAATGTCATGAGTAATTTTAAAAAAAGCCAGGAGTACTGTGAAATAATGACTCTCTTAAAGGATGTAATTTTCATTCAGTATTTGCACTGAGGTGTATGTTTAGAGAATACTTTGGAAATTTTCTTCTTGGAAATTAGTTGAATACCAAATAGGCACCTACATTTAAATGAATGAGGCATTTTTAGGGTGTGAATTATCTCCAAGTTGACAGCTGGCTGAACTAACACCACTTGTGCACCAGTGAAAGCTAATGGGTGTATAAGAAACAAACCTCTTGCCCAAATGCAGGGAAGTAGCACAGAGGGACCACAAGTGATCAAGGGAGATCTGGATTCTTGGTCTGATTTCTGCTAGTTCTGCACCTGACATGCTTTTCTAAGGCAGTGCAAGTGCACTTCAGGCAGTGAGACTATAGGACAGAAGCCCTCCAAACTTCAAGTGAGGTTGTGTGTTCGCCTGGCCTGGGACAGTGATGCTTCTTTGGTCCTTTGGCAGAGTCACTTTGCACAGAGCTGCCTTGTACAATGCAGTAGATTTTATTCCCTGTGCCATATGGATTATGATCGTAATGTTTTAAGGCACTGTTAATGCTAAGATTTTCTGAGAGTTGAAGGACTGCTATTGGAGGAATGCTAATATTATGCAGAAAGGAAAAGAAAGCTTGACAGTGCCCTAGTTTTAGCTGCATAATGTGGAAAACTGTGGATTGTTTTTCCAGTACTGTGTATCTTAAGTGTAGCTCTTCAGCAAGGTGTTATGGACCTGATATTTAGAGGCAGACATGTGCTATACTTTCTGCTGTTCATAGCAGGCTTTGAGGCTGCTCAAAGAAGCAGGAAGGGTGTTGGTAGGGTGAAAAGCCTTCATCTTTTTCCACAAAGGTAATTTGTTTTAACACAGGTCTCAAGCTGAGCATTGTGCAGCTACATCCTGAACCTTTGTATGCAGAGGTATAGACCTTTGACACAGGCAGGTATTTATTTGTAATGCACTCATTGTCAAAGCCTTATGGAAATTTGAAATGTATTAAACTGCTAGTTGACATGCCTTTCAGAAGTAGGGAAAAATGCAGTAGTGCTAATAAATTCTTATCACCTTTATTTTCCACAGCAAGAACTTATTGACAGCATTAGTAGGAAGCTGCAGGTGCTGAGAGAAGCACGGGAGACACTTCTGGAAGACATCCAGGCAAACAATATTCTGGGGGAGGAGGTAGAGGCCATTGTGAAAGAAGTCTGCAAACCAAATGAGTTTGACAAATTCAAGATGTTTATTGGCGACCTTGACAAAGTGGTCAACCTCCTGCTGTCCCTGTCTGGTCGTCTGGCCCGAGTGGAAAATGCTCTCAATAACCTGGATGACAACACCTCTCCAGAAGAACGGGTGAGAAGGGCCAACAATAATATTCCTACATTTAGGGAGGCTCGGGGGGGGGGGGGCGGGTTGACTGGTTTTGTTTATCTAAATTGCAGATCTCAACATGAGGGATAATATGTGGATAAATCTCATAACACCATTTTTTTAGATTTTTAAAAACTTTTCTCTTTGCCTTCTCTTCTTGGAATACTGAAACTACAAATGGCTTGCTGAGGAAAAGTGGGTTTGGGATGCAACCTACTAGAAAACAGACTTCTTGACAAAAGTTTAAAGAAAGAGGGAATTTACTGATAAGAGCTAAAAAGGAAACAAAAATACTGTAACAATTCAAGATGCAAAAAGGAGTGTTTGTGCTGTAATGCAAAAAGCTTCCAGACTTCTTTATATTCACTGAGTATCTTAATACAAATCTATAAGATTGCTACAAAGAAAATGCTTCTCATCTACTACAGCTTTCCTCCACAATGCCTAGTGAGGAGCAAGAGCAAGAAACAACAGAAGGACAAGCCTTTTTTTTTAAAAGGAGGGGGAGGGAGGGAGGGAAAACAGGGGGAGGCACAGCAAAAAGAATTTTTCAGTAGAAAACATGTTTTACCCAAGCAAAATTAGCCTGGTAGTGATATGGAGGACTCCCACCAGAAGAGAAAATTTCAGGAGCAGGAGCATTAAAGATGTTCTTAATTTGTTGGATCCCACCTCTGCTTGCAGCAATTTCTTTAACTTCAAATCCCATCAGGCCTTACCTAGGAAGGAGGTACATAGCGATGCAGATATGCACCAAAGGCAAGATGTAGATATGTGTGAAACTTAGGCTAAAATAAATAGAGAGTGTGGAGGGGGTGTGTGTTTCAAGTGAGTTTAGCTTCTACGGTTAAATGAATGTGAAGTAGGATTTTTGGCTTGTAGCTGTGGACTGAAATGCCAACAGTCCACCTAAGTGTTGTAACAGAATTTTTTCCGTGGGCTGTGGCTTCATCTTTTCTTCAGCCTTTTGCATTATTTCACACATAAGAACCAGTAAGTGCTGGGACTAATCTGCAGCTGTGCTTTTGCTGTTTGGCCCTAACATACTTGATTAATGGCTGTTCAGACCTCTCTCTGACTGAGGTGGAAGGGAAAGTATTTGACAGCTTATTAAAGGGCAGATCAAAGCTTCTGACTCTAGAAGAAATTTAATCCCTCATTAGATTTTTTTCCTAAATGTGGTTGCAGTTGCCTAATGAGGAAAGAGCTACCAAATGATGTGTGCACATAGGAAACACAGTTTGAGAGCTGTGATAAAAATAGCTTACTGGCTAGGTGTGGAAAAGGAAGATGGTGAGGAGGTGGTGTAGTAAGGACAATCAGAAATTGTCTGTGTGTTCTGATGTAAAATTTATACTGACAGAACTCCAAATCCCTAACACATTTTAATCCCCATTCACCTTCACATACACTGACACCAATCTTGCCATAGTAACATTAGGAGAGATCCATCAGGACTGAGATCAGCCCTAGAGAGGAAGACTTGGGGATGTTGGTGGATGAAAAGCTTAACATGGCCCAGCAATGTGCTCTTGCATTCCAGAGAGCCAAGTGTGTCCTGGGCTGTACCAAAAGCAGCATGGCCAGGAGGTCAGGGGAGGGGATTCTGCCCCTCTGCTCCTGTGAGACCCCACCTGCAGTGCTCTGGTGCACAAAACACAAGAAGGATGAGGACCTGTTGGCACACTTTCAGAGTAAGGCCACTCAGTTGATCAGAGTTGATTGAGACTGCTCCTGTGAAGACAAGCTGACAAGCAGAGAGTTGGGACTGCTCAGCCTGGAGAAGAGAGTACCAGAGAGGTCTTAGAGCAGCCTGCCAGTACCTAAAGGGGGCTTACAAGAGGGCTGGGGAGGGTGTTTTTATAAGGACATGTAGTGATAGGACAAGAGAGAATGGCCTTCAGACAAAGGATGGGTTTGCAAGATATTAGGTAAGATGTTAGGAAGAAATTCTTTCCTGAGGGTGGTGAGGCACTGGAACAGGCTGCCCAGAGAGGTACCTGCCCTTCTCCCTGGGAGTATTCAAGACCAGGTTGGATAGGGCTTTGAACAACCTGGTCTGGTAAGAGCGGGGGTTGGAACTATATGACCTGTAGGTGCCTTCCAACCCAAACCATTCTATGATTCTATGAAATATATCTAGAAGTGTTGAATTTAGACTAGTGCTCGTGGCTTTTTTGTTTGTCCTTTAGTATTTCGTAGGTCAAATGATAATATGTGGTGAACCACTAATGTACCATATAAACAAAACAGGGGATTTTACTTCCATTGTTGGGGAGCATATTCCCAGTCACCACTGATTTTTCTTTCCATTGTGATGTTGTCTAATAAACATTGCTCTGATAGCTTTCCACTTTTTAGCAGCCAGCAACAGCTTACCAGACTTTCTCAATAAAAGCAGTCAAATAATGACTGCTGAGCTAATACTTTGACTGTTAGATGCTCTGCTATAGGTCTTTCTTTGCCACAGGAACAGTATCAGGTATTTCAAGTTCAGCTTCTGAAAGGGGCTTCATCTGAAGAGCTGCTGGTCCCCTTCCTCTTATACAGCAAGGTCTTCTCATTGCTTGTGCTTTGTGTTCATGTCCTCTTGCGTTCATCCAGTTTGGGCTAGTTACTGCTGCTCAGCATGCACACACCTGCAAGGCTGCCCTGGGAACAGTCTAGCCACACTCCTGAGTTTGAGGCTGTCTGCTGCTTGCCCTGGTCAGTTCAGGAGAACTGTTAGTTCCATCTCTTTGCAGCAGATAATTCTACTTGCAACTTGCAGTGAGATTTCTTTTTTGCCCCTGGCATAAGCTCAAGGGAAGATTAATCTGTTTTTCTAATAGTGTGTGATTTTTCTGACTTGTCTTCCATAGCTGTCTTGAATCCTGAGTTAATCTAGGCTGTGTATTTTAAGTACATTGAGAGCACAAATCTGAAAACATTTCACTTTTGAGCTTTGGTGTGTCTGTAGGAAGAGTCAGCACAAGATGCACGTGCAGCTGATAGGCAGGTTTATTAAAGCTCACTGGTCTTGTAGCCCCCTTTGTCTCATACTTCCATCTTGAAAAGACTGTTTTATATCCTACAAAAACACTTCTCTGTAAATCATTCAGACTTATTAAACAGCATGTGTGATTAAACAGAAGGTGCAAATTAAAAAGATGGACACTTTTATTAGAACAGACTGAGGTTTATTTGAAGAAAGTTTCTCAAAGAAAATTCATCTCAGAAGCTAGGAGTTATGGATTGGTACCTCTTACAGATGGTTTTTAATTAAGTTCAAACATCTGCAGAATTCTTGATGTCAGAGTAAGCTAGCCATACTCTGTCACTGGAAAAAGGCAAACACTTGTAGGCAGAAATCTGAAATAGGTTGGGTTGCTGATGCTCCTTTTTCTCTCCATGCTCTGCCAAAGAAGTGTAGCCAGATGATTCAGGTGGGACTGCTGGGTGTGCAGACAGGTGATGCTGGGGGAGAGGGATATAGCTGCTCTTCTTTCTTTTTGTGTTCCTCCATTCAACCTCTCTTTTTCCTCCTTTGTCTCTTGTGAAGGCACAAAGCAGAAACTTTGCAGCCTTTTTGGAGAAAAATGCTTTTTTGTTTTTGCTTCCCTTTTGCCCTTCTGTTGTCTTGCCTCAGCTTTCACTCGCTCATGTCTGAAGACCACTGGACTTCACGTGTCATCGGGAAGGCTTGTGGATGCAGCAGAACTACTAAATACAGAGTTAGGAGCTGTATAAGAACAAAATGCTCCATTTATTGGTCTGTTTCTGGGTTCTGTAACCACAGCTGTGCCAGTGCTGTGTATGGAAGATATAAGACAGCTGAGTTTTAATTTGAAGAACTATTCTTCAAAGGCAACAATGTTGTATACAGCTAGTAAATAGTAAAGGAGTCTTTAAAGTAATGCTTTTGAAGCCAATAGAAGGTAATGGTGAATCTTTCATTGATTTCCTACATTTTTTTATCAGTTGGCTAATGCATTTTATTAGTCTAAATTTTAAGGAGCATTCTTTTTCCACCTTTCTAAATCTTCAGGAAGGTCTCTGTAGATAAAACAGACTTGAGATTTGAACAGTGAAGCTGTTGTCCCAACCTAATGAACCCAGTGAATTTTTAACTGTTTTTCTTTTCTCCTAAGCGGACATTGGTAGATAAGCAAAAGCTGCTGACCCAGCAACATGAGGATGCAAAGGAACTGAAGGAAAACCTGGATCGTCGGGAGCGCATTGTCTTCGACATTTTGGCAAACTACCTGAGTGAGGAGAACTTGGCAGACTATGAGCACTTTGTGAAAATGAAGTCAGCCCTCATCATTGAGCAGCGGGAACTTGAGGACAAGATCAAGCTGGGGGAGGAACAGCTGAAGTGTCTGACTGACAGCCTCCAACCCGAGCGGCTCAAATAAGGGCACTGAGTCCAACCAGCAATGGGAAAAACGGGAAAGAAGGAAGGGATAGGAGAGTTTCCAAGTATACAAATGAGTATCTTGGCTCACCTGAGTGTCTGGTAGAGAAACAAGTGCACAAGAGAAAAATAGCTCTCACCACAGCAATAATGCTCTTTTTTTTTTTTTTTTTTGAATGATGTATTTAATTTTTTAGAACACATTTTTATTGCTGGATTCTACAGCTGTTCCTCATTGCTTAACTTCCAGAAAGCTCCACAAAAGAGGAGAGACTCTTAACCTTTCTGCTCAGTGTGTTCAAAGTCTGTGGCAGTTGTGCATGCAAAGAGTGGTTTTTAGAATAGGTTGTATAATTTCTTTCTGTTCAGATGCTGCACAGTCTGCTGGGAAACCCTACAGCAATTCATGAATGCACACACATTTAGAAGCTCTAAATTTAGTGGGTTTTTATGTTTTTTTAAAGACACATTAAATAGGGGAAGCATGCATCTTATAGCTAATATATAAAGCTTGCTGAAATGCAGTGTCACTCTGATCCTGTGGCATCAGACACCTTTTTGTAATATTGTATATAGGATGGCACTTTCCCCTTGCAGAAAACAACTTTAAAATCAGTCTAGTTAAATGCTTCTTAAGCAGCTTGCAAATCACCTAATGCCTACCTTGCTGAAGACTTTTTTAAAAATTATTTTGCAAGACATATTTGTACACCCTTTTAATGCAATGCAAGTGATTTTCTTTACCAAGTTGTACTTGATTTAAGAAACGGGCTGGAAGTACTGTGCTGATTTTATTCAAAACATTTTTAATCTAAATTATTTAGAAGGCTCGTTTTCTTTTTTGTGCTTTTTTATGCATGTTTTTATTCTTCTTGTCCCAGACCCACTATACTTCATGGAAATAAATGTAGGTTAAGGACACTGCTTGTGTTTTTCTTCTGGTTGCTTAACATTGTGATGGTTTTGTATAGACAATTAAGTTATACTGAAGTTGACCTACATAATGCTGTTCGTTCCTCTTTCTCAGACTACCAAATGCAATAGAAACAATTCTGCCATTTAAATACTGTGCATTACTTGGAGCAACTCTGTGTTGTAACTGTGAACGTAAGTGGGGCTGTTTGCTTAGTTTTTCCATTGAACGGTGGTAAAGGAGAGGATGTTAGTTCACAGTATCAGATCACTGCTTGTGTTCTCCTAATACTGCCATTGGCTGAGGTCATTCCCAGTAGCTCTAAAAAGAGGTGCTAACTCATGTTTGCAGCACAGTAATGGATTATGCTGACTTGCTTAGATACCTACAGTGAAATTCTGTAGCGTCTTAAGTGTCAAGTTCTATGTTAAGATAAAGTTTTGCAGGCAAAGGAAGTCTTGGAAGACTTTGTGTATATGCCATTTCCATTGTAGTAAGGAAAAGATTTATCTCTCCTTGGACAAATAGGTTCCCCAACCAGAAGCCATTTCCAAGGCTGATGTGAATGCCAGTCTGTAGCTAAGCAGATTGAAAATACAAACAGTCAGTTGTGGAAAAGAGAGCAAAGAATTCTTCCCACTACTCCTGCAGTATGGCAGCATTCACAAGAGTTTTTCTTTCCTTCTTACCTGAATCCTCTCTTTTGTGGGGAGAGAACTGGAAAGGTGCTGATCAGTGAATTCCTTGTGAGTTGGGAAACTGGGGAGCAAAAATCCACTGGAACCAGTTCCTTTACAGGCAGGTGCAAACATTAAAAGGACTATTGCCCCCACACACACCCTTATCGTGCACTACTTTGTATACCTGGACCAAATTTTAATTGAAATGATGTTGATGTGCATCAGTTGAGGTCAAATGGAGCTACCATTTTACAAGACCTCCAGCTGACCTTAGTTTTGTCCTCCTAGTTCAGAAATGTAGTCTTCTGGCATCTCACAGTTATTTGCTGCTATGTTCCTAGGACAACTGGTCCCTTTGTCCTTAAACCTATCCCTTAACCATAACAAACCCAAAACTAAACATAAATAAATTATGCTTGTCTTTTAGCTTGGAGAAAAGTGTGCATTGTTTTATCTGTGGCATTTTTAAAATTTTACGTATTGTGGTTACTCTGAAATGTGTATGTGAAATGTGAAGAATAATATAATTACAATGTGTTTGTATACAGTACTTTGATTTAGATCTCTGATAAAAGGTAGCAATATTGTGAAAGCTATATCTATTATCCTTTTCACAGAACAGTTGCGTAGACACTATTATCTCCTTTCCTTTTTCAAAACTGTTGAAAATCACTCACCCTGGAAACGTGAAGATGGTGGCCTCCCAATGTTATATGTAAATCTGTAAATAACTGTACTGTTGCTTTTTGAAAAAAATCTGGTGCTAATGTTTTGCCTTTGGCATCCTGGGGATGGCTGTTTCTTCATCCTTTGTTGTTCTCAATTCTAGATCTCTTTGTATAGTGAAAGATTTCCACAGTGCTTCTCCAACTGTTTGGATCCTGCAGCCCAGAGTGAAAATGTACAGTTTTCCTGCCTGACACTTAACATGTACCTACTGACAAATGGTATTGCTTGACTTCGAGAAAATAAACTGTATATTTCAATGTAGAGTTAGTTTTTGTGTGCAGTGTTAATGCCAAAAGCTGCTGCTTTGCTTTGCTGCTTTGCAGTGTTGGCCATCTCATGGTGCCCGTCAATAGTACTTTTCAAGGCCAGGCCAGTTATCTTGTGGTCTGATGTTGTTGTCTGCACAGCTTATTTAATGTGTTAAGTAATTAATCATTCTCAGTTCCCAGTGTAAGTACCAGAAATGTATTTGTGTCTATTTAGTATTTTAAGAGTGTGAATATGAGATGGCAGAAAGGTAAAATGTGTTACGAGGTCGATGAAATAAATGGGTCTCTCACCACTTACAGAATACATACCAGGGGAGCAGTGTAGATTTTCCTGCTTGGGCAATTCCACTGTTCAGCTTCATCCCATATTTAGAATGGATACTTCATATGGAAATATCTAAAGTCAGTAGTGTGCAAGATTTTTTGCAAGAACAGATCACTTGTGAACTCTTCAGCCTTAACAGACTTTCACAGAAACTTCAGTTTAATGGGAGTTTTCAGATTAACTGCAGAATCTTCTGCCTTACTGGGACACTGGCAATTATGCACAAATTTGTAGTAGAGGCGACCATAGATCACAGCACCATAGCTTGATATCCTGGAAATCATTTGTCTGTGAAGGTCTTTATAAAATCTGGGAAAAGAGAGTTGGGGGAAAAAAAAATACTTGGGTATTTGTAGGATTTTTCTAAACTTCTTTTCATTCTTCTCCTCCCTCTCTTTGTACATGGACCCACCTCACCTGTTTGTGCCTGTTTTTATGAGCCTTAGGTATAATCCAGAATGACAGCTCCAGAGGAATAACAGTCTAGTTTTTGTGTACTATTTGAATTTTTTTTAATTGCCTTTCTTTAAACTGAAATTCAGCTCTTTATTTTCTCTTATGGGGTACTTGAGACCCTCAACGGAGTCACCATTTCATGATGTTTTTTCCTAATCAAGTTCTAGTGATTAATTTTAGTGTACTTAATTGTCTCAGTTTTTATAGCTGAATTAACCTGTTGGCAGTCCAGGTTGCTCTAGCAAGGCCTTATGATATGCAGTAGAAAGCATCTCCTGTTTTAATGGTGTCTAGTCGTTCATTGCAGAAGTTCAAGGGCCTATTCTAATTAAGGGCTTCTCAGTTGTGCAGGTTTTTTAGAGGATAAAGTGGTTTTTTTTCTATGTACTTGAGCAGATCATGCCCACAGAATGTTATGAAAATTAACAATTACATCTTTAAACTGGATTAAATATTGTCAGCAGTGGTAAATTTTCCATCACAATCACTTACCGCAGTTCCAGTCTGCAACTTAACTAATTATAATGATCCATAAAACTAATTATAATGATCCATAAACTGTAAGATGGGTAACCCATGTGAATTAGCAACTCACCTGTGAAATCTTTGGTTTCATTCCTTCTACCTGCTGTTTTGATAATGTTACTGTGAATATAGTTGTTCCATTTGAAGCAGGCAAACTTGCTGCATTCCAGAGGAAAATTTAAAGTGAAATAAATTGGGTACAGTTTAGTAGCAGGCAGTAATTCTCACTCAGGTTACAGTAGCACCACCTACAAGCAATGCAAGTATTGCTTTGGGACAGGCTACAATAAACACCTTTGTCTTGGTTGTAACCATGTGGGCCAGTGGGCTGTTGTGTATCTTAGGCTGAGTTTTATTTAAATCAGCAGTTGAGCCTTTCCTGAGCACAAGGCTAGTAAAATGCAATTCTCATATGTTAAAAATCCTTACAATGGCTTCAATTTTAGATGCTTTGATATCAGTTTCCTAAGTGTTGCAGGGGGCGATGGCCTTGTGTCCAGGATGTGCCTTCCACTATTGCCAAACATGTCAGTGTTAGTGGAGCCTGTGTTCTGCCTTCCCCCAAAGTCACCTCCATGCAACAAACTGCTTCCTGGTAAGGTTTACAAGAAATATATCCTCAAACTGTCGTTACCTGTTGCCTGCTGCTGGTGACTGCTTTGTGCTGGTTGCTGCCAGGGGCAGGATACCAAGAATATCTGGTGATTTCTGGACCTCTTCTGGGCTGAAGCAAGAGGAATTCTATCTCCTCCTCTCTAGGTGTCAGTTGTTAACCTACAACAGCACCACTAGAGAACAATCAAATTCCCAGTGCATTTCATCTTCTATTGGAATATTTTAATTTGCTGCTCATGATTGTCTTAACACGGGAGGGATTTTAATTAAAACAAATCGATTTGATACTGTGAAGCTGAAGATGTAGTGGAAGATACAGAAAAATAATCATACTTTCAATAACAAAATCTCCAGCAAAATGGCATCTAAAATGTCTTCTATGTGTCCCAGGTGAGAACTGTCAAGAATTTTAGGTCTATGTTCCTCTATTTTAATGGAATTAGTGAAAGAAAGCTTTTTCTTCAGTGAATAGCAAGACGCAACTGTGTTAACTAAACTATTCATTCCAAGCAAATTCTGTGAGACGAGCCAGTACTGGCTGTCAGGAAGCTGTGGTCTGATGTTACCAAAAGTTGTTGATTTGCTGCTGTTCTTGTGACAGCAGCATTTATTTGGCTCCTTATGGAGAGCATGTTGTGGAAATGGGGTAATGGATGTCTGCTTATAAGAGTTTTACCAAAACATTGTTTTGATGGAGCTGTGAAGTCCAAAAGCCTGAGAGGAATTAACAAAATCCTCGTGATGAGAATCATTTCGTCTCAACATCTGTTTCACTTCCCAGCTGTCTGCTCTTCCTAAGTGTTTGTTACTGATCAATTGCACTTGAGTCTTTTCTAAAAGCCTCAGAGAAGAGCAGTCGCAGGCTAAGTCATAAGCAATGGAAGGAAGATAAGATTGTTTATCTCAGTATCTAAATATGAAAGGCATGAATCCTGTGAATACTATTCATTGCCACTCCCAGGAGTTGCAGCTTCAGCAGCTTTCTCACGCAGGTACGGTTCCTCCAGAGATAAAACGGGAAAACAAGCTGTGATGATCGAAAGTGGCCAACACTGACTGGAAAGGGGTGGAGCAGTCATTCTCTTACTAATGGGGTGATACATATCACAAGGAAGTGAAAACCTGGAAGGATCAGTGCCCTGAAGGAAGAAAAACTAAATCAGTGGTAAAGTGCTCCGGGGCTGTGAATTTCCTGTTTTTCTTTCTCCATACGTGACACGGCAGAAGTGTTCTGTCTCCATGTGCTAAGGCAGGCTTTTTCTTTACTATAATGTAAAAATACCTTAAAGCATCTTTGAAAATTAAAGTTATGGGGAATAACTCGGAATTTCAGAATCTCAGCTCTCACTGTGTAAGACCATCACGTTCTGTGCATTCAGTGACACCCCTTTCTTGGCTCACGAGACACTGGAACAGCTCTCTGGCACTAAGGAGCCTCGAGGAAGTTACCCTTTGAGGAAGAAGTCATCCTTTCTCTGTGTTGTCCTAAATTCACTAAACAGCACAGCTAGCTGGACATGCTGAGATGCTGGAGTCACACAAGCTGGCAGATGAGGGTGTTTACAGCACAACGCACATGTACAGAGTGAGTGACCTGGCTTGTTCTCTGGGGTTCTGTTACCTAATTGCCACCTCTTTGGAGCTCGATTTAATACCAGGCTTCTGGTTGAGGGTAGAGCAATGCCTAACTCCTGTGCAAGTTGGATCATTGTGTTCTGCCAGGAAAGCATAGTGTAGAGAGCAAGAAGCTGAAGATCTAAATATTCAGCCTTTCTATCAACAGGGAGTAGAGGATCTTGGGTTTCTGTTCCCAGGATGTTCTTATAGAGTTCATGGTAGGCCATCAGCGAATTTGAAAGCAGAAATACTCCATGGAGGTGTGACCAAGAATGTGCCCTATTGAAGAAATTTTTAAAAAATCCAAAACACTTTTCTTCCTATTTTTACACAATAGGGAAGAAAAAAACCTAGGTGAGTGAACTTCATTGTCCCGCTGGTTTTGCAAAGGTGGAGCTACTTAGACCAACATTTTTTGCAATGGGCAGTTCCACCAAACCAATAAGAGATTATTACAACAGAAGCCCAGTGATAATGGTCACTGTTTGCAACATGTATGGCAAACAATTAAGAGGAAAGTTGCACAGAGAAAAATTGGTAGTCTGGGTGTGTTCAAACAATTATCATTTCGTATTGTGACATGCAAAGCAATTAATCAAAGAGAAAATGATGGCAACCACATGAACAGGGCAATGACATAGACCAGAGACTAAACCTATGTGAGATCACAGTGAATAATCAGTTCACATGAGCTCTATACACTAGGAAAAAGGCTGGAAAAGTACTACAGGCAAAATAGTGATGTAATATTGCTGAAAACTTCATAAACTTTCTAAAACATTGTGTCTAGTCCCACAGTCTATATCCAGTGCAAAGGATGGGAAACTGAGAGAAGAGACTCACATAAATTATTAGAGAGTAGAGAGAGTATTTCATAACGTAACAAAGAGCACTGAGATTTAAAAGTTGTTGTGTGTGTGCTATTGAGCATCACATACAGCATGAGACTGGTTTGAGCAGAGAACGCCCTGTCAGAACCCAGCAAGTACAAGACAGATTCATGAAAATAAAAATTAGGTGCAAATGTTCAAGTGTGCCAGGAGTGCATTACTGTTGTCATGAATGATGGGGAAAGTGTGATGTGTAGGTTGGCCATAAAGTTTCTGGAAGTCAGGGAACTGGGAATGAAAATTTTATGGTCACTATAAATCCACCTTTTGTGTTTGCTCTTCTTACATTACATGGTCACGTACCAAGGTGTGACTACTTCAGTAAATATTTAGATTGCCTACAGTTTTTATAACAGGGGTCTTTAAAGAGCAGCAGTGATTATGACATTGCTTTTGGAGCTGACAGATCAGGAAAACAGGTGGGAGTTTGCCAGTCCTTGGATTGCAAATGGGGCTTGATCACTCTAGGCAGCATGGCTCAGACAATATTTTTTTCTTCCATTACAGACCCTCTCCACACATGCACTTATAGGAACTGCCACAAACCCTTCTCCTTTTACTGGCTCATTTAGTTACTAAGTTTGCTTTTGTTTTCTCTTCTGTGTTTGGGGTTTCCTACCAGTGCTCCTGTGCTGACCAATTTAGCTATCTATAAAAGCATTCTTCTCTTCATCAGAACTTTCCAGGTGGTTGTCCCACATTTCGAAACTGTCCCAAGCTCCAACATGTGCTGGAGCATTGATGACCTTTCATCTCTGCCTTGTAACTTGTAAGCTGGCTATGATGAGGGCTTTGAGGGAAAGCAGAGGCAGTGTGACACTTCTTTCCCCCACTGCCCAAGTAAATGACAGACCAGCACAAGGATAAAAAGTAGGGCTGTCCTGCCTTTGCATTGGAGATGCTGGAATAAAATGCTTTTGAAAAGCAGCTTCCCTTCACATGCTTAAGGAATTTGCCCTGTCTGGAGCTCTTTACAGAACTGCATCCTTCTGCAGTTTCCACTGGCATCCAGCTTGTGGCTGTTTGGGTTTTCATAAGAAATCTGTTTTGCTTTCTGCAGTATCCTATTTTACTTGTGTTCTGGATCACTAGAATATTTCTATCTACTTCCTACTGCATTAATCTAAATAGGGTACTGGTCAGATGAAAGATCACAGTCATTGTTTAGCTATTATGTAGCCAGGAATTTGGGCAAAGGTACAGAAACTCTTTTAGGGTGTCAGTAAAGATCCCTCACCTCAGATCATGGCCATGATCAGCTAATGAGCAACCAGTTATTTATATGGTTCTCCTAAACTAGTACTTTAATTCTGCCCCATCATTTGGGCAGGGAGTTGCTTTGTAAAGCTGTTAAACCCCCATGCTCTGTTACCAGCTGAAGGTTTCTATTGATCTCTTACTTTCATTCCCTTTAATGAAAATTCATTGGTATTTGATTTCCTTGTTACTTCTAACAGCTGATAAGAACAAGCTGCTAAAGCAGCTCCAGTGAAGTGACAAAAGACTGGTGGTGTAGCACTGCAGCTCTCTCAGAAACACTGCAAAGGCAGAATGAAACCCCAGTTTGATGTGTTGATAACATTCTCCCATCAGGTGGTCTTTTCAATGGGCTCTAAAATGTCATGTCTGAGGGAAATGTCTTTGTTAAGCTTTGAATGACCTACTTTTGGGTATCTGGGAATAACCAGGAGCCTACCCAAACCACAAGAGTGCATCTAATTTTAGCAGCCCTTCATTTCATGCATGCCAGCTTTTGTGCTCTGCCCCTCCAGGAAAAAAAAAAACCCATCAATTTCTTGCTGAGCCAAAGGCAAATTTTATTGGTTTTAAATCAGCCCCTTGTTGAGACACAATCACAGTGAAATCATTCCTCTTAAAATTTTTTGAGCTTGTAATAGTAATCTCAATTTTGCTTCAAAAACTAATAGTGAGCCTATTCCAATGGATCTACAGTTGCTGGTCTCTGAAGAAAAGGTCTAAAGAGCCCATGCTGGAGATAGCCTGGGCAGCTGTGTTTTGTGTGCTCCCACTTCCCCTGGTTTTTAATTGACCAATGGTAAAAGGGTCAGATTGTTTGTAGGAAGTTTCTGTGAGTCTTCTAGCTCAGTTATAAAGGAATCTAGGGAAAGTTAAGGACAAAAATAAAGGGATGTTAGTGTGTCAGCAGGGGCTCTGAGGACAATACTAGTGGTGTACGTGCTGGACAAAAGGTCTCTGACATATTTTGGATATAAGAAGCACCAGAAAGTATGTGACCATTGTTAGGGATATTAGTGCTGTGCAAGACTGAAAGGAAGCAAGTTCAGACATGAGTGAGGTACAGTCTCCCTAGCTTGTAATACCTAAATTGGGTATTGAACACTGTTTCTCTTGCTGGGAGGGATAACATATAATCCCTCTCATATAATGTCAGAGTCCACTATAATTTTAGACTAAAATGTGTTTAAATCCCACCCACATTGGACAAGTGGAACTAACACAGAGGATAGTAGGGACTGAGCATTGTGGATGTTTATTTGGAACTTCACAGAAGAGAAGAGAAATCAAGGCCACACAAAAAATATAATGACATAATCACAACAAACCTATTAGCAAGTTCTCTAGCCAGAAAACTTCACAGCCAATGGGACTAACCATAAAACCAAGCAGCACCTGCTGGCAGCTACAAACAGAGTCAGTGTAGTTTGGGATTGAGCTAAGTATCTGATAACGTGCAGTGCTTCCTCGTGGAGTCCCTTGAGGCTGGCAGTGGGTTACCTCTTCAGAGGCAGCTGTTGACAATATATTTGTGATCTGGCAGAAGGTCAGCTGCTGCTGGGCTTTGAAGCACTTAATGATGAGAGATGTGTTGAGTTGGGTAGAGGTGTTTGTCTCATCTCTGAATTTCCCAAGTTTTAAAGGACAACTTGATTTGGCCATAAAGGTAAACAGTTAGGAAAGGTGTTTATGGAAGTACTTTTCTTAGACTCAAGTGGTGGTTTTAGAGACCCATGTTTAGGTTCAGTGTTGGATTTGGAGAGCTGCTGGTCTGATGATCTGCTGAACACAAGCAGGGAGTGACCAAGAGTGAGGATGCAACAACTCTAATCCCCAGTTCACTGATCACAGAGTGGCAAGCTGCTGCAGGAAGGCTGCTGTGTTTCCTGGAAGAAGTAGCCTTTGTCTCAGAAACAAAAAGTGAGAAAGTACTTGTACCTGAGCCTCTGAGCTGTTCAGGGGCTCTCTCAGCTGCCTACGTGGTACCACTCACTGAGCAGTGTATCCTGCACAGCATCTTACTTTCAGGCTGGTTTTTCAATGTGTAGCAAATAAAAGGAAAAATAACTTGAAACAAATATTTCCTGTTCTGTGGTAGTTAACAATGAAATTGTAAACCACAGAAGGGACGGGCTTGATTTAAAGGTCTTTGAAGTCAGCAGAACTATTTCCACTGATTTCAATGTGCTTTGGGTCCAGGCCATGGAGGAAGAAAGCAAATGTTTTGTGCCTCAAAAAGTATTAACCATTGGCATTCAAGGAACAACAAAGCCATAGGTTTAAAATGTGTTCCTTTAAATAAAGTAGTTGGAAACTTAGTTAATTTTTACCTGCTTCCTAATAATTTGTCACTATTACTCTAAAAAGGAATATGTTTATAGAACTCATAATCATACACTGAAAAAACACAAAATACTTTCATTTGCTTCCTATCTTCTTCAATTCAGTTTTGTGTGTATTGTATTTCTCCCTAATGTAGTGATGCTTGTGCTGCTGGTTGTTATCACAGATTGAGCACTGTAGATTTCCAGTTGAATTAAACTTCACTGTAGTGATGGAGGCTGAAAAATATATTGAACTAATTATTTTTCAGTACAATTTAATCTCTTAAACATCACAGTGGGGTTGGTTTTGTTGTTGTGTTGGTTTTTGTTGTTTTGGGGTTTTTTTGTGACTGAGAAGAAAAAGATCTGAATTAGACTGAGAATTAGATGAGAAAAAAACTGTTCTAGGAGTGGTGTAGGAGATGCCCCTCCTATCGAAGGGTGAAACAAATAGGGGCATGCAGCAGCTTCATGTGTAAAATCAGCATGAAAATCAGCCTGCAAATTTATTCCCACACAGTTATTAAATGCAAGAAAAGGAGTCTATCTGCCAGCTGCCTACTGCCCAAGGATGCTGTCCTTGTGGATCAGCAGCCTTGTCAGGATGTCAGAAGGCCATCCTGGAGTCTGGCAGACGACAGCAGCCCACCGGGGTGTGTGTGTGTTGGGCTTGTCACACAGCAGCTGAGCCTGAGCAGCTGAGTGTGCCTGTGCACCAGAGCAACCCCATCCAGGGGGGAGCAGCCAAGAGATCCCAGGCTGGTGAGCTGCAGGAGAGGACAAGACTCTCTTGTCATGGCCAGGCTGCATTACCTGCACAGAGAACCAGTGAACTAGTATCAGCTGGAAGATACAGCAGGAGAGGATTAAAGGTGATGCAGAAAACAGGAGGATATGAATTAATGATATTTTCCATCCTTCTTTAGTGATGGCAATAACCAGCCATTTTTGAATAAGAAGAATTTTTCAATGAGGCCTCCCCATTTCAGGGCATTTCTATGAAATAAACTTGCTTGTCTTTTGACACCAAACTTTGAAATGTCACAGAATCACAGAATATTTTGAGTTAGAAGGGACCCACAAGGATGATGGATTCCAGCTCTTAAGGGAATGGCCATACAGAGATCCAACACACAATGCTGATGTTGTTAGCACTGTTCTGTAACCAGCTGAGCCAGTGCATCATTTGGAGTTTATCAGGGTTTAGAATAGGGTTCAAAGAGAAGAAACCAGATCGGAGTTAAGAACATTCTTTCAATTTGTAAGAGCCATTGTTTACATTCATGGGAAAGCCATGAAGGAAGGCAAACATAATTTTTAAAAATGTGTGTGTTTTTTTATGCATCTGAGATAGCAAGCAGAATACTATTTCTACTAAAGTGTGCATCAAGAGTGCAGTTCAGCTTGAATTTACTCTTAGAAAAACTCCTCTTTCTCCCCTATATTTCTTCCCACTGCAGAGCTGCACTAATTCACATTGCCTAAGTACAAGAAGAAAAATCTAATGAATAAAGGATTATGAAATAATTTTGGTTTTTTTCAGATGAGAATTCTGTGTCTTATGGGCTGTCAAGACTGGGGCATCATGGTGTCTCAAGCTGAAAAATCATGTGATCTCAAAAAGGTAAATTTTCTGAAAGGGTATCTTACAGAAAACTAATTTCCATGGGAGTTACCTATATGCTTTGGTAAGTGTTTTAAAGCAATTGAAATAAATGGCGTATGGCAAATCTTTCATATTTTTATAATATGTTAATGATTAACTGACTTCCTACATCTTTGTTGACTTAGTGGGAGAGTGATAAGGAACTGTGAGGTACCTATTTGGTAGCATAACAAGCTGGACAATTTGCACGGGTATTTTTTTCCACCTTCCTTTTGGAACTTGCTTCATCCAGCTGACACTGCTTCAAAGTCTTAGGCAACTCTCAGACTCAGAGAAGTAAGTCCCCCCTTTTTTTAAATATTACTTATTTTATGAAGTACTGATAGAGAACAGATGGGGAGAGATTTAAGTATTTATTTGTTTTCTATAAATAAAGATTTCCCAACTGGGAATGGAAGAAGTAAGTTTTCAAGCATTAAATCAAAAAGATATTTCTAAGAAGAGACCTGTAATTACTATACTTTTTTTTTAAAGTTCCCTTTCTGCTGCAAGACTTAACATTAAACAAAGTATTTGGTTAGTAAAACATGTTCAGTATAGTCCAATAAAGCTGCATCTAGTCTGTAATAGCTTTCAAAAGCAGGATTTGAATGTTAATTTAGAAATGCATGTGATGCCTGGCATCATCTAAAGCAAAAATATTTGCTTAAAACATTAAATAAGTGGAAATAAGAGAATTTCTGCTTATGGAGACTGGGAAAAATAATTTTATGCTTATTTTATATAAGAAGAGTTTGTCGTGAACTTTCTGCTTAAGCTGATTACAAGCTGCAGAAGAATTCCGAGGTTTTTGGCAGGCAAGTGGGTTCAGACAGGGAGACTCACATTGTTCTTATGTGGAACATTTTTTAGAGTATTTTATTTTAGCTGTGTTATCAATTTACTAGGAAGCAAGTATAGTCTCCTCTCCTTTTCAAAGGCTCTCCTTGCACCAACTTCCCCCCTATCTATGCAGGAACCATTGCCTGCAGATTCCTGTGTGCGAGTCGCTGTGTGCAGATTCCTGTGTGCAGATTCCTGTGTGCGGGTTCCTGTGTGTGAGTCGCTGTGTGCGGGTCCCTGTGTGCGGGTTCCAGTGTGCAGGTCCCTGTGTGCGGGTCGCTGTGTGCGGGTTCCTGTGTGCGGGTCCCTGTGTGCGGGTCCCTGTGTGTGGGTCCCTGTGCGTGGGTCGCTGTGTGCGGGTCCCTGTGTGCAGGTTGCTGTGTGCGGGTTCCTGTGTGCGGGTCGCTGTGTGCGGGTCCCTGTGTGCGGGTTCCTGCGTGCAGGTCGCTGTGTGCTGGTCCCTGTGTGCGGGTTGCTGTGTGCGGGTCGCTGCGTGCGGGTTCCTGTGTGCAGGTTCCTGTGTGCGGGTTCCTGTGTGCGGGTCCCTGTGTGTGGGTCGCTGTTTGCAGGTTCTTGTGTGCAGGTTCCTGTGTGCAGGTCGCTGTGTGCAGGTTCCTGCGTGCGGGTCGCTGCGTGCGGGTTCCTGTGTGCGGGTTCCTGTGTGCGGGTCGCTGCGTGCAGGTCCCTCTGTGCGGGTTCCTGCGTGCGGGTCCCTGTGTGCGGGTCGCTGTGTGCGGGTTCCTGCGTGCGGGTTGCTGTGTGCGGGTTCCTGCGTGCGGGTTGCTGTGTGCGGGTTCCTGTGTGCGGGTCGCTGTGTGCAGGTTCCTGCGTGCGGGTCGCTGTGTGCAGATTCCTGTGTGCGGGTCGCTGTGTGCGGGTTCCTGTGTGCGGGTCCCTGTGTGTGGGTCGCTGCGTGCGGGTTCCTGCGTGCGGGTTTCTGTGTGCGGGTCGCTGTGTGCGGGTTTCTGTGTGCGGGTCCCTGTGTGCGGGTTTCTGTGTGCGGGTTGCTGTGTGCAGGTTGCTGTGTGCAGGTTTTGTGTTCTCCCACTGTCCACTGCCCACAAATGCCTTGCTCAGGGAATGTTCCTGTCTCCCAAGCAGGTTCCTGTGCAGCACTTCTGGGCTGACATTCATGTCGCTTTAGGAGTTCTTATATTTTCCTGCAGGTCCAGGAGCATTAGTTCCTGTTCTTTTGGCTGGGAGATGTCTTGGGTAACATCTTCCCAGGCCTTAAGTGTGTGTTCAGTGCCTCATCTTCCCAGTCATGTGTGAGTTCTCTGGGACATAGATGTGGCTGTCTTATTTACACTACTGAACCCTTAGTGCTCTTTCCTCTGTGCCAGGCACCCAGAGTAGGCAAGTTTAGGGCTCCCTCTGCTTTCTGAGGCTTCCTGAAAGGATTCCATCTCAACACAGCCTGGTTATCTGCCTTAGTTTTTCAGGGGCTGTCATTCCTGGAATGTCTCTAAACCGTTCCACTTTGGCTCTAAATGGAGCTCCCTTCAAGACAGAGGCAAAACAATCTGTAGCAACTCTGATAATATGGGGTCATGTGGGTCAATCCCTCTGCCTACCAGCCTGCAGTGTTTCTTTATGTAACAAGAACTCAAGATGGGCTCAGCCACAGAAAAGTAAATTAGGCTGTGAAAATACAGTGAGAATATATAGAAATTACTGATTTAATCTCATCCTATTATAAAAGCAAATAAAAAGATTTTCCCAAAATAAGCAAAGGACTTTTACACAGCTAAGTTTCAATGCATTCTTCCTTGATGGAAGGGAAACGAAGATTGCTTTGGTTTGCTGGTTTTGAAATTCAGTGAATAAATGGAAGCAGTAGAGTTTATAACATTGGATGTTGGCATTTAGAGAACATAAGACATGTTAAATCTAGACACACCCTTCAAATTTGGACATAGTCTACAATGACTTTTAAGACTCTAGGCCCCACTAGTTTATCTTTTCTAACTGAAAATAAGTGTGTTAGTGACAGCTTAAATCTAATAATGAGATATTAGAGTTCAAGACACCATGAGTGTCAGGGAGATGTGTTCGAGGAATGGGTCAAAAATGCAGCTAATTTTATTTCTAGGAAAATAGGAACAAAAGAACTGCCACACTGACTGAAATGTCTGTTGAAGAAGGTGGGAATGGACTGATTTATCAGCCAGTGCTGGCAACTCTTGTGGCCTGGACCACAGCAAGTAGATGGCCTTAGACATAAAGCTGTCCTTCAGACAGAGCTGTGCTGAAAGAGTGATGGCAGAAGGATAAAAAAACATTTCTGAAGCTCTCTTCTAGACACATCCAAACTCAACGATCCTAAGGCATTAATACAGTCTTTGAATATCATGTCAAGGATCACGCAATTTGTGTAAGGTTTCCACAAATTTCCCTGTCAAGACCCAACTCCATCTCACATTTCCCTGCAGTTTCAGTGTTTGAGATCTCATGTTCCAGGTGTTGATGACTGGCCTAGCCAACTCTGCCTGGTGCCTCAGGTCCCAGAGGGGTAAGAGATACTGCAGAGGGGATGCTGCTGCCAGGGAATGTATTACTCAGCACACAGAAACCAAAGGACCTCTCCTAAATGGCAAACTCCCTTCACTGCCTCTGAAAGCTGCAGCCCTCTTGCTCTCAAGCCATCATATGAAATGATGAATTTGAAGACAAGTCTTGCAGTTGACTGTGTGGTTGGGGACACTTCTTATACCACCCTACAATCTGGAGATCTGTCCCTGGCACAGGCCTTCATCCCCCCAGGAGGAAGCCTGAGACCCAGGAACCTGAAAAGCCCAATTATATTTAAACACATGAATTAAGAGAATTTGATAGCTTTTTTCTTTCTTGCATTTATCTGCAGGGGTTTTTAAGTCTCTGTTTCAGGAACTTAAGGCAGGGTGAGTTTTAGAAAGCAGATCTGAAACCCAACAGATGCATATAGACTACTGAATGTAATTAAAACAGCTTTCTGGAAGACACAGTATTAATTGAAGACAGACACAGTATTAATTTGATGTAAATGAGGTTTCTCCACCCTCACAATTGATATCACAGCCCCAGACTTTTGCTACTAACAATTACTGGAAGTAAAAGAAGTGTTGACAAAATTTCAAGATAGCTTCATTTTTGTTTTTTCTTGCTGCTGTGAATATCAGGAGATGAGACTGTGGCCACAAAGAACTGATCTATTCAACTGCTACATTTCATTTTAGACTTTTTAAAGGTAAGCCTCATGCACAGATGATCCAAACCCCCCTCTATGAAACCACCTGGCAGTTGTGAGAGAATCTTGGTTTTATTTTTTTTCTCCTAGAAGCAAGCTTGCAGCTATAGGAAAGTAAGCATGGCTCTCAGGCATCCTCTCCATTTCTTGAAGCTAAAGGTGGGAAACTCATGTCTCATTCTGTCCCTCAAGTCCATGTGCAATGGCTCAAGATACTTTTCATAAAGAAAAGAGCTACTCACTGTGCAATGCTTAATTTAAGTAAAAACAGCAATAATACAAATGGATCCCTCATGTTTCTGTTTTTTGATGAATACACTGACATGTATCATCTTTTACTAGTCAATTCTGTCTTCTCTGTGCAAATTTGCATTGCATGCTAGCAAATTTACATTTAAAATGCACCCCCCTATGAAGACAGGATGAAAAGTTGAGGTTGTTCAGCATGGAGAAGAGAAAGTCGTGTGAGGACCTCATAGCAGCCTTCCAGAATCTGAAGGGGACCCACAGGAAAGCTGGGGAGGACTCTTTGTCAGAAACTGTGTTAAGACAAGGAGGAATGGCTTCCACTGAAAGGCAGTAGGCTTAGATTAGATATTAGAATAAATTCTTTACTCTGAGGGTGGTGAGGCACTGGAACAAGTTGTCCAGAGAAGCTGCAGACTCCCCATGCCCTGAAGCATTCAGGGCCAGGTTGGATGGAGTTCTGAGCAAATCATTCTGGTGAGAGGTGCCACTGCCCATGCCCAGGGGATTTGAGCAAGGTATCTTTAAGGTTCCTTCCAGCTCAAACCATCCTATGATTCTATGATTCTGTAGACAGATCGTGTCTTGCTTTCACTTTAGTAGGGTATTTAGTTAAAAACATATCTGTGAAGGAAAGCCCTTACAAATGAAGGAAGTGAAAGATACATTCAGAGAGAAAATTGCTACCAGGTAAGAAGCCTGTAGAAGCAGCTCTCTGTTTTTTAGCTACTGTTTCTAGGCTTTCCAAAGACCATCCCCAGAAGCTGCTGGAGTGCTTGTTGGATTGAACTGAATAGATTTTAAGTGAAAATGTGGATGAAATCTTGGGATACTGAAAGATGGCACTGTGGCCACCTCTAAAACTACTTCTCACTTATTTCGGTGAAAAGGGTTTTCAGTCATGCTTTTCATTCACTGATACAGACACCACACAGACTTAGCTTATTCCTGCTGGCCAGATTGCCTTTGAAGGCTGACTCCGTCCCATGAGTAGCTGGTCTGCAAAGCTGGAATGCTGAAATCTGCAGCTCTGAGTGAGCTCCTGAATCAAGAACTGCATGCCAGTGACACCACCTAATTACTCAGATCTCCTATAGCTGACTAAATATGAGTTTATTTGCCTTAGGACATTTCATCTAGTGATTGTGTTACATCATGGTATTATTCAGACCATATAGGTAACCTTACTACACTAATTAAATTAATTCAAAATATTTATGTAATTACTAAAGCATGAAACTGGCCAGTGCTGTCTGTGTTAGCACAGCCTGCTATATGATCTGGGCTTTGAACTGTATTTTATGCAGCATAGCTCAAACACTCAGGGACTGAGCTTTCACATTTTTCTCCCAGAAGGCTGAAAAGGCCATTTGCGCAGGGACCAGAAGTTTTAATTTAATAATTTTTTTTTTTAAATTTTTTTTTTTGTTGTTGTGTTGTTGTTGTTGTTGTTGGTTGTTTGTTTGCTTGGATTTTTGATTTTTTTTTTTCCCTGAGGATGACAAGTTGGTGAAAGATCAAATTCTTCCTTTCTAAAAGGGATGCCTCTGTCCTTGAAATCTACAGGAATGGCACTGCTGGTGTTTGAACCATGTTCAGCAGCTGCCATCACCGACCTCCTGTGGATAGAGACTTGTACAGGGTCGCCCCCAAGGTCCAGCTGAGGCAAAAGCTGACAAAGCCCTGACCCAGGCGCTGCTGTAAACCCCAGCCTGCTATGACTTACCTTCCCACCGTCACTCCCTCCTTGCTACCCTCTTGAGGTCTCACAGCAAGGGAGTCGCTGGAATGGCTGAAATCCTGGAGGACGACGCCCTCTGCAGCTTGATCCCAGTTTTATTTGGCATCTGCAGCTCACTCCCTGTTTTATTTGGCATCTGCAAAAGAAATGTCTTGTTTGGGTTTTTTTTTTAAATACTTGTCACTGTAGTTCTGAAAAATCTGTGTATCTGTCTACACTTGGTAGAAAAGGAGTTTCCCTGATCCTCTCTGCCCAAAGGCTTCCTTTAAAATCAATGCTTCTGGCAAGTGATACATACCTGTTGTCCTTTCATCATGTCAGCAAAACCTATAGTGTGTTTATTAACATTCATAGTGACAGAGACTGGAATCAGGAACTAGAAGTTTTTTTCCTTTTAATTTTGACATGTTTTCATACATGAAGAAAAATCCTGTAGCTATTTTACCTTTATATTTTGTTCCTTATTTTCCTGCTGAATCTCAGTACCAGGAGGTCATTAAGTATAGCCTTCTGCTTGATTTTTCAAAATAGACAAGTATGAGAACTGTAATTTAATTTCATCATCGATTTCAAAAGTACTTCTTCTGAACTTTGGTTTTTCTCTAAGTCAGTGATACCAGGCTTGATCAAATATGCTCCAGCGGGCAGGGTGTGGAGAAGTGAGCCAAAATGAATCATTTCCTACATAAGCAATTTTTTGTGTGTCTAGACACCTGATAACTCATCTAAAGCCCATCTTTGTCAGCTGATTATTCTCCAGTGTTCTCAGAACTTTTGTATAAGCCTTAAATTCTTTCATCCTGTGTGTTTGCTTATTCTGTGTTTTTTTGGAGAATTTTAAAAGGAAAAAGACCTTTCCCTAATTTTTAATTTTATAATACAATTCTGGACATGATTCTAAGTATCTCAGCACATGCAGATTTGATAGCGGGAACGGAATCACATTTACTCTCATTTAATTCTTTGAGCAGACAGTTGGGTACATTCAATCAATGAAGTTATATAATGCTGATAATATACTCTGAAAAGCTGTTGATGATAAGGATTCACCTGCTGACATATCTTTCATGATCTTGATATCAGCAAGATGTTTAAATGAATGTTTATGATGTACACAAGAAGTGTTACAGACATAGAGGCACTACACAAAAAGGTTTCTTCATGTGGTTCAGGTTTGGCTTCTGTGTGCTCCACTGATTCCAAGAGAGGCCGAATGGAGTCAGCATGAGAATCCTCTGCTCACACTCTTCCCTGTCCAGCACCTTCCCATTACTGGACAGGAACAGAAATGATGCTATTTTGAGGTGGAACTGGGACAGAAAGAGGGGCTTCTGTGCTCCATGCCTGGTAAAAACAGTTAATTAGAAAGGGGGGTTTATAATCACTTTGTAAATAGTGCAGCAAATTGAGAAAGCATTTATAAATTGGTTTCAGCTTAAGTAGATAAAAATACAAGAGACTCTTCTGGAGCAATTTTCTCCATGCTGCGGAGGATTAAATGTACACTTGCAATAATGGAGATTAATACATCCCACAGGAAATCAGTCCTATTGGAGATACATAGATGAACTGGGAGGCCAAAATGATAAAATTGCAGATGTTGCTGCATTTGTCTGGCATCAAAAATCACTCTGTCCCATCCTCTCATGACTGGCATCACCTGCAGGACTGAAGTAAGTATGTAGTGGGCACTGGTATGAGAAGATGGACACAGTCTGCTTAAGGCTGTATTGTTACGAACATATTTCTTTCTAAAGATCTCCACAGGAGGATTTTTGCAACTAGATTGTATTGCCAATTGAATCTGGTTACCTTAAGATCAGTAAACAGAAAAATTGTTGCTTTAGTCTTTATGTTTGATGTTTAGTACACAAAACATGGTGGCAGAAATATCTTATTAGAGTCAACCTGGTACAGTATTTCTCCAGTCTTGAATGAAATAGGAGCAGAAGAAAAAGTATTTTAGAAAACTTTTGAAATATACAGATCCCTAGAACCTGTCAGATTTACATAAATTCGAGGTCACATCTTCACAGATCATTCCTATAAGTATTCAAAAAATGGTACAAAAGATATGGGAAATTAGGTGTTGATTTGTTTCACTTTTTTCCCTTTTTTTATGCAATAAAACCCTAATTTGCACTCAGAATGGAGAGTAAGCAAACAAATTTTAAAACTAAATGACTAAAATATTTTCCAGCACAGTTCTAGGATGATTCAAAGTGGGGAAACTGGGCAATTTATAAACAAGTGAGATATGCAAAGGTAAAACACAAAAAAACCCTTAAAGTTTGAGGGTGGGAAAGCAATGACAGTATATCTAGGTTCCAGCCCCTGCACAGTGTTACATTTTTGATTAATTCAAATGTTTCTCCTAATGCAATAATGGCTAATTAATCCGAAAATGGTCAAAGTTCAGTGGTTGTTGTTAAACTTTGTGGCCTGGATTTGCTCATGCCTCTGAGCTACAGTATTTTCTGTCTGACACTGGTCCCAGCAGCTCTCAGAAAAGATAGCACAAAAGCTGAAGTCTGTACAGATTGGGTTCCAGCATCAAAGCCACAGCTGCTGGGAGAAAGGAGCACAGATTCTGCTTTGTAGGACCTCTTGCAACAGTCAGGAGCCTGAAGATTTTCTCAGATTTTGTTCCTGCTAGCCAGTAACTCTAGGGCTCCTGATTATGTGTAATGTGTATAAGGATCTTTGAACACATTGGTTAATTAACAAAGAAGACAATAGCTTGGAAAAAAATCCATGAATTTTCCTTTTTTGAATGTAAAAAGGAGATCTTTAGAGAAGAGTCTCTAATAAGAGGCTTTCTCCTCTGTGTGATACCATGGCATATACAGAATTAAAATCTGTATGTTATTTGTCCATGGATATTAAATTTCAGCAGTTCATTAAAGCTGGGGAAAGATGACTGCCATCTTCCCTCTACACACACATTCTCTTTTTCACTGACATGTTCACCTATTCACCCAAATAATAATTGCCTTTGTCATTTTATTTTTTGTTTCTTTGCAGTGTCTCTCACTCTGCATGGCAACTGTGTCTGTGACAGAGGAAGAGAGTTCCAAAGGATGAACTCCCTGGTCAGCACTTCACACCTCCAGCTTGCTGCCCTTGTTCTGGGCACAGTAGGCTGGATCCTGTGCACCATTTCCATGGGAATTGTGGATTGGAGAGTGTGGTATGTGAACAACACCACTATCATCTCCTCTGGCGTTGCCTGGGTGGGCATTTGGAAAGTCTGCTTCATCAGTTACCTTCATGTCTCACCTGGCTATAGAGAACAGTTTTGCCATAAATTCAGTGGCTATGACTCCTTCATCCCCCATGAAATTTATGCTGCTCAGGGTCTCATGTTGATTGCCATGTTCACGGGCTTGCTGGGACTGGCTGCTACAATATTTGCTCTGAGAAATGTGTATATGGGAATCACTCACAAAACTCTAATTTCCCCATTCTTCCTGGTGGGTGGCTTCTTCTACATATTTGCTGGTCTGTGTGTCCTGATTCCTGTGAGCTGGAATTTCTACTCTGTAACTCACAACCAGAGCATAGCTTTTCCTCCGTCTTACTACATGCCCTCCAGTCCAGAAGCACAGGAAGCTGGTGCTGCCATTCCTGTTGGGATTCTGGCTGTCATCCTCCTGCTGCTAAGTGGGACATTTTCTCTCTCATACAGATTTCCCATGACCGCAAACACTATCATGAAATCCTGACAGGACAAATCCCCCCATGCTATTTCAGAGCAAGAACGTAGTCAAGTGATAAGGACAGCAGCGTAAGTGGTTGTAAAGTTAAGGAGCTGCAGAACTTAATTTTATTCTGTAGTAGCCATGCTATTTTCTTATAAGAACCAGTTGAGTCACCATCTTTGTACTCACCTATTACCAGAGGTTTGTGTTTGAGATAACTGCTGTTGAGCAGCAAATATGATTAAATTTTGCCAGTTGTCCTCTTTTGTATATACAAACATTATTGATTAATTTATTTTTTTGGTGTAAAATATTTATCATGCACAAAGAGCTGACTTTGAATGAACTGTCCCGTAAGAAAAATGTGAAGTAATATGTATTAAATGTGAGTTTCTTTCCTTGTCGGTACTAAGCCCTTTTGTTGTTT
Organism: Muscicapa striata striata; assembly: GCA_030060385.1. Lineage (NCBI taxonomy): Eukaryota > Metazoa > Chordata > Aves > Passeriformes > Muscicapidae > Muscicapa > Muscicapa striata. The sequence continues at coordinate 670,010 of JAREIS010000031.1, forward strand.
ATTTAGTTACATCTGTAGCAAAGTATGTTTCGTGACAAGTCAAGACTTTTAAAACCAATAATATGATTGTCATCATGGTTGTCTCAAATGACTCTTCCCTGAATTGTCTTACAAATGTCTTGCCAGTTTCTCCTCTTCCTCTAGGGCACATAAAGAGCCATTCCTTTATTGCTTCTGTTTTTCTATCAAGCTCTTTGCATTTTATGTTGCAACACGTTTGCCTGTGGGGAAGGTGCACTCTTTAGCTCCTAACAAGAAGTCTGCAAGTGTTTGCTTCTTCATCTGACACTTCACTGAATCCAAATGTATTGCAAAAGACGGAAACAACTTGTACAAGTTATTACAAAACTAATGTCAAAATCAGTGCTCTCAGTAACCAGGAATACTCAGTGCAACTTTCAGGGTATGATTCATCTGGTGTAGAAATCTACATCCAAACCGGTCACTTCAGGTTCTGTTTATAATCAATGTAGAGACAAAGACTGCCTTTTTCCAAGATGCCTAGAATGGCTGGGAGATTGCATACTCCCTAAAAACCTTTTTTTCTTAACCCACTGTAATGGCCATAGTAACCACAGTTGCTAACTGCGGTACATATAACCAAACTTCACTTAAGAGAAAGAGAAATGTCCCAAATAAAGTTTAGAGATTGGGAGGAATGTACCAATAGTATAATGACAAACACATGATCTCTTGAAAGAGGCTCTCAAAATGTTATTACATTTTTAAAGAAATGCTACAGGAATTGAAGTAATTTAGTTTTACTCTTTTAATTGTCTCCCATTTTTTAAAATACTCATGGATTCAGAGAAAGAAGAAAATATTTTTTTTTTAAATGTAATAGTTTTTGGATGTTGCAAGACAATGCAAAATGCCAACAAACCAGGACATCTTGCTGGTGGCTATTCCTATCCCAGCTTGTTCTAGCAGCCCACTGTTTCCTATACATATTCCCTTGGGCTTGACTTTGCTGTGCTGTCTGACAATATTGAAACTCCACAGCACCTTCATTTCCTTTCCAGTCTCTTCTGAAACAGCAGTTTATCTCAACATTGGTAATTTTTTCATTCCTGCAAGAATCTATCTTTTGACTGTTTATGAAGCTGTAAAGCACATTCAAGTGGTGTTTCAATGAAGGCAGTTTAATAGCTTGTTTCTTATATTGTTTCCAGTTTGGTTTCCTAAAATACATTCTTTACAATATTGGTAGATTTCAGTTTTAAAGGTACAAATCAATAGTACAGTCAGTAGTACTACCATCTCTTCCCTCAGGGCTTACAATAATATTAGATTATATCATATTATAGTTGTAAGGAGAAAAAAAGATTTATCCATGTGTTTATGCCACTAGTCAACTTATTACACTAGTAAACTACCAATATTCCCTGGCAAGAAATTACAACTTTAAGAGAAAATTACTGATTCTTCAATTCTTCTTGAGTGAATGTATGCACAGAAAGGTCAGCAACCCCAACTATATTTGTTAACTATATTCACTAAACCATTGGGTTCATTTGGCTAAAGAAAAAGGAACAAATGTCATCAGGGACATGTCAAGTTTCTGTGTTGCTGCTGCTACTCTTTCCACTGGGAGTTATATCTGTACTGATGTGTGGCAGTGAAACGTTGATGGTGTTTCTAACACAGACTAGATGGTGAGGAAATTCCTCAGCTAAACACTGGAATAGATTACCTAAGGAGATGTGTGGATTTTAAAATAAAGTTTTGTCAAAAAAAGGTTTAGGCAGGAAGACTGAAGATATGAGAGAGCCCATCTCAGGACAGAGGGCTTATCTAGATGGAACTCCTGGCATCCTTTCCCAGTCTCTCAATAGTCACATATTCCAGATTCTATGTTGACATATGGTAAAATATAATCTATGTTCAAATACTAGTCTATATTAAAACCCCAAGTCCTTCTCTGAAGAAAAAAGAGGAAAAAAATCTTATAGAATCATGGAATCATTTAGGCTGGAAATAATAGTCCAGCCTTTGGTCATCACTTTGTCAACTAGACCATGGTACAGAATGCTATGTCCAGCTGTTCCCTGAACACCTCCAAGGACAGTGACTCCACCACTCCCTGAGCAGCCCATTCCAATGCCTGACAACCCATTCAGTGAAGAATTTCCCACTGATGTCCAGCCTGAACCTCCCTTGGCACCGCTTGAGGCCATCTCCTCTCGTTGGGTCACTGGTTGCCTGTGAGAAGAGACTGACTCACCTGGCTACCCTGTCCCTTAAGGGAGTTTTAGAGAGGGATCAGGTCACACATGAGCCTCATTTCTCTAGGCTAATCTTAGCTCACAACAAAGGAGAGGCAAAACTTCCATTGATTTCAGTGCATTGAGCCTATCTGACCCTGATCCATCAGAGCAGTGTGATTCATTAAAATTTAGTGAATGTTTGTGTTCATTACAATTCTGATATTGGAGGAAAGTAGAGCCCCCGTGCTTTTTCTTCACCAGCAAGGTGGCATCATTTCTTTGTGTATATTACCAGGACACAATTTTTTTATTTGAGAACTAAGTTACCTTTCTGTAGGTCAGTTTGTCACCACGTCAGTTGTGCTTATTATAGGTACTTTCAGGGGTTGTCTGTAAAATCAGGCAGCTCAAATGGTTTTGGTTTAAAACTCAAAAATGCAAAATTATTTTGGAAGGCTATTTTTAACCTAGACTGTTTTAGAGACCTACTCAATAGCCTGGCCCCACAGTCATTTGTAGCAGCACAATTGAGGACAGGCAGGAAGCTGTAATGCAGGCAGGAGTGAGTGGCCAGGGCTGTGAGGTAGAAAGATAAGGGGCAAAAACCTCCTAAGAAAATTTCACCCCAGAATAGATCATATCGCAAAGCTCTGTCTCCAGCTTCAGTGCAAACTGGGACCTGCTCCCTCCCCAGTGACAGCACCGCTGCTTTGTGGGCTCCACCCTGTCTAGGAATGTCTCCACACTGGCCTCAGTCTACACATAAACCAGTCTCGCTTTATTTTTTCTGAGTTGACAATAAACAAGTACCTTGTCATTCACTCACATGTCTGAATTCACTGCTGGGGGAATAATCAGAATACCAAGACCCCCTTTGAGTTCTGCTGGGTGAAAATGATAAGGCCCCCATCTTTAATCTCCATAACATACTCGTTGGCATTAATCCACCATGGAGTGCATTTTATTAATCTTATTTACATGTACCATCTACCTCACTGGTCCATTCACAGCCACAGACCAAAAAATATATAAATATACTTTCAATATTCCTCTAGGATGGATGATCAAATAGAGAATGGAGCTGAACAGTGCCTAACAGAAAAACAGCCCCACAGCACAAAGCCTGCTGATATTTTCCCGCCAGATGAATATGCAATTCAGGACAACTGTCATTTGTATTCAGGTAAAGGAAGCAGGATGAACTGGAGACACTGTAGTGCAGAGTAGGTCATCAAATTAGGTAAACAAAATTTTTATTTGAGTCAGCAGTTCTACATGAAGACAGTCTCAGCTGCAGATTAAGCTGATTAAAAACAATGCTAGGCTCAGAAAAAAATGTCTTTGTTGTCACATGGCTAATGGTATATTACAATGATGAGAAGGAGGGTATTTTCAGGGATATTTTTAGACTTTCGACCATTTTCCCCTTAGAATGGAAAAACTGAAATGTCACGGTGAATTTCCTCCTCTTTGGGCCATTCAATACTTTAGGACAAAGAGGTTTTGCTTAATGTATATTAAATTAAGTCAAGAAACATGTTCTCTGTGAAAAATATAACTTTTTCAAAACTGAACTGGGATTCCTTTCATTCTTGCCAGCATCTTTTTTGTCAAATGCAGTATCAGATCATAAAAACCTATTTTTCAACTGACCTATTTCCCTTTCCACTGCTCAGATAATTTACTGTTTCCCTTGTTTGAGAGGATTCAGTAATTAGACGAGTGCTTTGGAGTGTGCTGGCTCTTAATTACTGTGTCAAAACCAACTGCATGCCAAACAAGAAAATGTAAGTGAATCTCATCTAAGAATTATAAACCAAATAAATACTGGCTCATAATTGGGATGGAGTACAGCAGCATGCAATGTTAATATCTAGTTCACAGAATGTCACATCACTGCCTTCCTCTTGAGTTATATGCAGGAAAGACCAAGTATGAGGTTAATTCCCAGCATGCTATTTTGAAGAAACACATTCTGACTGCACTACTTCATGTGCAGGCTGATTTTCAGCAGCTGAACATGTGGTTCCATTATAATATAAATAAGGAAAGGTAAAAAAATTACATCTTGATCTGAATTAACCTTACCAAAACTATTACCAGATACCTGAGATCAGTTGATGAGAAAAGTCTGTACATGCCCACCCAGTTTGTACCCTACGGCCTCAGGAACCACACTGCAAGTAGGTGAGAGAGCATGTGAGAAACAGAACAAGAAGCATTCATGGTACCCACAACTATGCAGGTGCATTGCAGCTGCCAGCTGACTGAAATTGGAGGGCAGGGGTTGTGGGGAGGGAATCCCTTGAACACCAGAAATGCTTAAAAAGCCCTGAGGACTAAAGAACTAGAAATGAAGCATTCACTGGTTGGAGAAGACATTTGAAATATTGGTGTTATTGATGAACAGTTTGAAAGTGAAAGGAATAAAACTGGTCAATATGGAGATGTTTCATCTATCTCTATAAGAACTACATAACACCCAGTAGCTATCCCTGGTTAAAAAAAAAATAAATACTAGATCTTGGGGCAATTGGAAATCACTTAAAGCCAGATCCCTAGTGATTTATCTATGTAATGTTGTGGCCATCCACTTACTTAACTTTCAGAAGTCCTACTGAAAACCTTCATTGGTCTGCATGCAACTTTCAGAATAATTGATTTCAGTGGACCTCACATCTGAGCTTCAGTATTCCAAATATGCGTAAGATCTGACACATAATTTTTCCTTATGACAGTTACCCATTTATAAAATAAAGATAGTAGCAACTCACAAAATGGTATGCTAATGAATACATTAAAGTATAATGGTTAGTATGATAGAAACCACAGAAACTTAGACAGACTAACAACCGACTTGCTGAACTGCTAATTTTTGTTCATACTCTGAAGCCACACTCAGGGATGCAGGGGTCCCCTGGGTGTGTGATGCTGCCTTGCTGTTACCAACAGAGCAGAGACAGAAGAGGAATGGTGTCATGCAAGGCAAAGGAGGGAAAAAACTGGGGAAAGGAAGAGAGGAAATGAAAGGGGAAAAGAGGCAGATTGTAGGATGCTATACAAATAAAAAAATATCAGTGCTGATTGACATCATGATAATAAGTATTTGACTATCAAGTGATTTTGTCAAATCTGGGGGAAAAAAAAGATAAACAACAAAGCAGGAATCATGCTTCAAAGAGAAGCCAAAAAAAATCACATGAAAAGGGAGGTAGATGATACAGAAGGCAACACTGCAAGGCAGCAGAGAGGGGTGCACCATGCCCACATCTAACCACAGCAGCTTTGGCAGAGTCCTCCTTGAGGGCAATGACTCACATGTGAACTACATCCTTTGCAGCAGTGTGGACATCAGGGACTCCACTGACTGATGGAATGCCAGCAGCAATCATGTGTGCTGAACCCCATTCTGCTGCCCAGGCCAGGAATTAAAATAATTTGCTGTACTTCCCTCTGGCCCACATATCCATCCTGGATGTGCTTGCCTATGGCATGGCTGTGGCAGCTGTCAGAGGTGTGTGCACCATGCCCCATTTGGTACCACCTTCAGCTGGTCCACATGAGGTAAGCTGGGCTGGATGCTGGCTGACACGTCCCGTGCAGCACCGAGCACAGCTTACCAGGGACATCTCCAGCACAGCTCAGGTGGGAACTGGGAAACTTGAGTGGTCACTGCAGAGTCTCCAGGGACTTTTCAATAAAGGTCTATCACAGAGTTAGGCTCAGTGAAGACTTTACCCCCTGGAAACCCTCGTTGTTCAGAAGCTTTCATTGGCTGCTCTAATTCTGGGAGCATTTGGAATGACCTACAAGCTTTTTTCTAAGAAATAGTTATAAGGGCAGTGCTCAAAATCCATATATCAGCTTTTTCCTAGCTGGGGGGATGTGGAAAATTATCACTGGCCTATGTGTGTTAATCCCTCAGTTTCTGCAGTGTGAGGCATGGTGTCTCGTTTCCCCCTCTGCCCACGCCAGCCTGGGGCGCAGGAAGCCGCTGCTGCCGCTCCTACCGGATCCCTTGTCCTGCTGCTCGCAGTGGGACCTTTCTTTTTAACATAAACATGCCATTGTGCTGGATACCAAGGCTCCTTCTGATAAAACAGGCCTCAGAGCCTTCGAGAAATGTGAGGCAGGGCTACAGCATAAACATAGCAAACCAGTGACTTCATCTGCCCAAGGAGCTCTCTGCGTTCAGCTGTGACTCTTCAGTGACATTCATCCATTGCTCTTGGTTAATTCAAGGGAATGGAAATACACTATGTGACTAATTATTTTCAGAATTATTTTTTATTAGCTAACTTTGAAACACTGCTCTGTTTCATATGGGTACCTGAGTTCACTTCAGTGTTGCTGATGAGTGTTATTTCTAAAATGACCTTCTGCATAGGTTGGACTACTGTTTTTCAGAGATGTCTAAATTCAGTGTTCATTTAATTGAATTTGGTTGCTGCAATACAATGCTGCATCAATGATTCCTTTACCAAAAGGCACCTAAGTGATGCTTTTTAAATAACATTGTTTTAGAACTAAACTACACTATTTAGCACAGAGATCATGGTCTATATTACACATGATATTTGCCTTGGTTAAGTATGGATTTAAATATTTTAAACTATGCCAAGAATAAAATGGGATTATTGAAGTCGCTATACTTCTTAATGTAAGAAGTAATGTAACTGGTGTGATATCCCTCTGGCAGGAAGGCACTGAGGACATGCCAGCTCATCCTATCTTTCCATGAGTGCACACCATGAAAGCATATCCCTTGAGCTTATCAATGGGATTAGTTGCAAGAGCCTTAATACCTTATCTTCTTTCTACTATTTTTCAGAAATGTTTGTATCCACCAGAACATCTCTCTATAAATAGCTTAATTTCTAGTGATAACCCATGAATTCTGAGACTTACATTTTGCAGCTGTAAATAGTAAACATTGTTTGATGTACTAATAATCCGGAATTCCCAAGTGATCCTGGTGATGGTCTAAGCCAATACTGACATTCACCAAAACTGGTGCATCTTCAGTGCTTCCAGGGTCCTTCTAGCTGCCATGCTCAGTCCAGGCCTCAGAACCTGCTGTCATGTGCTGCTCTTTCTTTTGAAATGCTGGTTGTCAATCCACTTCAAGAAAGAATTAACACTACCCATACTCTCTGTCAGGAGGAGTTCGGTCCACAAGTTTCACAAGCTTTGGGGTGAACATTTAAGCAGCAGTCTCATAAAGATCATTACTAATGATCAGAAAAAAAGTTGCTTCTGAAGAAAAGCATTTCTTTCTTTTCAGAGACCCAGAAGTGCTTCAAAAATGTGTTCTGTAGCTGAAACTTCTTATTTGTGGCAGCAAATACAGAGTACTCTGGAATAGACATAAGCAAAACTAACCTGAGTTTGAAAAGACAATTCAGGCTTTTAGCCTGAAAAGTGAATTTTACAAGAATCTGATTACAGAGGTCAGAGGGAATTTATGAAAGTACTCAGAATCTTGCAGGATTGCTTTTTAATTTTAGTCTAAAAAGGCAGTTCTCTGATGTGCAAAACTGCCTAAGGGTATACTGTAGAAACCTCTTGATTTAAACTAAACAAAAAACTAGACACTTTGAAGAAAACTATCAGAGGTCCATTATCACCTGAATTCTCCATTATTCTATTTGCAAATCATGTTTCCAGAAAATCTGACAAGGACTCAAATGCTTTTTAAATGTTTCTTATTTTAATGTCCACTATAATACCTTAAGAAATCTAAGACTTGTCTAAATTACCAGGGCAATCTGGAGATCACACAAGCATATCAGCACTGAAGGACAAGCCACTGGAGGCATAGTAGAAGAGCAACACTGGACAGAGGAACAATTAAAAAAAAGTCATGAGGGGTAAAGAAGAAGAAACTTGAGTAAATCACTGAGGACAAAACTGTGAGAGAGGCAGGAAAATGGAAGCAAAGAAGAGAGAAGCAGAAAGGGAAAGTGAGAGGCAGGTGATTTAACAAAAAATATGGTCGGAGTTTCAGAAAAAAGTTTTTGTCTGTGCAGAATTCAACCTGAAATTATCTTCTACTCATAAAATGAGAATGGACACCTACTTTAGGGATTAAAATTCAGAAGGAAGACAAAAAGAGTAAGTTACACAGAGAGTAGGAGGATGCCCTGTAATTTCATGGCTGACAGAGTGCCTAGCACTCCAACCTGGAGAGAACAGGGCAGGTACATGAGACAGGGAAGAATGCAAGCAACTGCAGATTTATATAACGTGTATAAAACATATTTTGTAGTACACAAGAGCCTTGGCAGTTCCTGTCCTCATATTAGTATTCATCTGCCTAAATCTTTCTCAGGAGTTGACTTTTGGAATTACAGGAATTTGTAAACTCATGGCCAACATCTTATTTTAGATGGCCAGCATCATCATCCTGAGAAAGTATATCCACGTACTCCCAACTAGTAGCTTTCTCTGGCCATTCGCTGCTGATAAATTATGGTGCAATAGGAAGATTTAACCCCACATCCAGTTTAATCCTTTGTTTACATAAAGTCTTAGAAATCATGCTCAGTTACTGAAAAGCCAGCAGAGGAAGTCCACATTAACAAAGCCTTTTACAAATGCTCTCTCTGATTAATTCAGTGTTACCAAAAAAAGCAAAAAAGTCCCAATGAAAAAGAGCTTCTTGTTTTTTAAAGCAAGAACAGTTTACAGCAGAGTGGAAAGACCAGATAGGAGGAACTTCTGCTTTCAAGCTTTTACTAATCACAAACTTTTTTTCTATCAGACCACTTTGGCAGATTTGTATTGGTGACCAAAGTCTGGTCTAGAAACCGCAAAAATGCTGTTACCCCACTCCTGTGGTAAGTGATTTAATCTCAGTGCAATGCTAGACACACAACTGTTCAGAGATGCATTCATGTCTACAGCACTCAGAAAATTGTTTGCATTGCTCAGACAACACCTGGAAGGCTGAACCAAGGATCAGTGATTTAATATCATTAAAAGCAAACAAGTAGCTACAGATTCCAGCCTGGTTTTAAGACAGGCTGCCTTTTTCCCAAATCATTGCTGGGAAAAAATTATCAACTGACATCATAAAATGAAACCAATTAACATTAGTTGGGAAACTGAGTCTTGTCCTGTAATAGATAAACATAAAGATTAAATATTCCTGAAAACTCTGCTAACCTTAGTTCAGCCTTCTTGGAGTAACCATCTGGCCATGGGATTATGAAAAAAGACCCCAGCATGTTGTTTGTGATTTCTGTGCTAGTAATTTGAATTGTAAAACTTAAAAGGAGATGATCTTGACTGAGAAACTTTCTACTCCCACAAAAGGCATGAAAGAAAATATTTTTCTTACAATTTAAGTAAAATTGTTTAAAAAGAAAGATGCCTCTTAAAATAATTTGGTCAAGTGTTTTAGACTACAGATGCAATTGCAGGACTGATCACTTGCAACGACCATCCATGACACATTTCCTTAAGGAAAATCATCATAAATAATCTGGCTTGGAAGGGATCTTTAAAGCTTGTCTAGTCCAACCCCCCCAGCAAGGGGCAGGGACATCTCCAATGAGATCAGGTTGCTCAGAGACCCATCCACCTGTTCCTGAATGTTTCCAAGGATGGGCATCCACCACCTCTCTCTCTAGGCAGCCAGTTACTGTGCTTCATCACCCTCATCATAAAAATCTTCTTTATCTCTAACCTAAATTGATCTTCCTTTAGTTTAAAACCATTACCCCCTGTCCTATCACAACAGGCCCTGCTAAATCTACCTCCTAAATTCTCCATATTGATGAAGTTAACGTTTTCCAGTTAAATATCTCAACTGAAATCTCAGGATAGCAATCTGAGGATTTTTTTTATAGATGCAGTGCTCTAGGGTAACAACAAGCAATAATATGTGACTGCTACAAGTTCTGAAATTATTCCTTTGGCTTTCCTGCTGGAGGCCTGGGCTGGGGTGAGGAACGAGTTGGTGTCAATTTCAGACAAAAGTCTGGATGCTCACACATTGGATGCAAAGATCTTGGAGGTGTTTTCCAACATTAGTAATTGAATGATTATATGTTAATATGCTCTATTATGTGAATTTTAGAAGCCCAGGAACATTTTATAGCTTTTTTCCCCAGCACATTGAATGAAAATTAAATTCAGTATTTTTCTTCAATCAAATATTAAAAGAAAACTTACCTGCAGACCCCATGGAAAGAGCAAAATACCACACAGGGAGGGATAAATGTCTGGAAACTCTAGGGACACCCTGTTCCTCTGATCCTTCTGCTTTTAAAGAAATGTGCTCTTGAGATAGAAAATGGTGATTAACACCCTCACAGACATTTTTTAATGGCTGTCACTGCATGTTGTGAGGGGCTGAATCCATTAAAGCTTTGCAGGATACAACGTAGACTTCAGGTCACCCCAGAACTCAGGCCTTTCTTTCTTTAAATTCATTCTGATGCCTAGCATTGGGTTTTTAGTGAATGTTTACTTTCCTTCATCGCCAGCATGGCACCTGACAAAAATGTGGCAAGAGCTGATCACCTTCAGTTAACAATTTCCTGACCATCATTTCTATCTTGCCTAACTGGAACTGTTTTCTGGGTATTAGGGTGGGGTTTGTATATAGTATTAATGCTTTCTATAGAATGGAAACTGTGGTATACTGAGCTCGTTTGTGGGTGTTTCATAGTTCAGACTCTGGAAAGCCCCACATTATTTCAAAGAAATGTTCTAAAAGTTTTTGTCATTAGCTATATAATTCTCCTGTCTCAACAGGAGTCATTGCCCACCAAGACAGCCCTATGATAGCTGCTGCCATGGAGATAGCAACGATATGGTTGGATCACTTTGTGGGGTATGTCCAGCAAAGAGTTTCAAAAGTATCTCATTTTGCCTGGTGGCAGGAATCCTAACCATATTTCCTATCAACTGTTTTAATGCCAGTGGTCTTGGGGTCCATTATATATTTAAAAATCAAGGTATTTCTCTTTCTTCTGAATTCAAATACTCCTCCAGCCCAGGGGGAGGGTTCCTTCTCAGGCAGCTGGGGATGCTGTTTCTGCTTCCTAATGTCCGATTTGGAAAGCAAAACTCGGCCATAGATTTGGCCATAGTTGTGGCCATGTCAAGTATTTGCAGGCTTTTAGGTTAGCTGTGATATGCCTTTATTCATGTATATGTCCACTGTATATGCCACAACTTCTTCTTTGCATTCACCTTTCAGAATGTATGAGGATAAGAAAAAATTAATAAAAATAATCTTTGTCTGTCTGAGATTGTCCTAGAGTGGTTTCGTGCACTGCTGCTCAGATTCTGTAGTATCTTTGGGGCTGTGCCAATGGCACGGGGAAGGGGGCTGCAGTACGAGGAACCTGACCAGAGATAGACTCACGGGGCATCCGTGAGGCCTGCAGTGAGAGAACAAAGCTTTCCTGCAAACAGCTTCAAACTGTGTGTAAGGCTAGGAACTGGGATATTCTGTCCATGAAAAACCCAGATACGCCTGGGACAAAGGCCTGTGGAAAGGGAGCAGTGTGAAAGCCGGGGGCTCTGTCGGTCCGCAGCGTCAGCCGGCTGCTCTGTGGGGCCGAGCGCCGGGATCCCCTCAGCGGGTGCGGTGCCGCAACAACGCAGAGCGCTCCGGCCGAGCTACAGGGCCTCCTCCTCACAGAACGGCACCGCAGCCGCGGGGCCGCCGCGCCGGGAGAGCCGGCACAGCACCCGGAGAGCCGGCACAGACCTGGCAGAGCCGGGCACAGACCTGACAGAGCCGGCACAGCTCCAGGAAAGCCGGCACAGCCCCCACGGACGTGGGGACAGCGCTGTTGCCGGCGGCCGGCAGAGGGCGCGCGGGGGCAGCACGGCGCCCGCCCCGCCCCCCGCCGCAGGGCGCGTGCCCGGCGCAGCGCGCGGCCGTGTGCGTGCGCGCCGCGCGCCCTGAGGGAGCGTTCCCGCCGTGGGTGAGGGAATGCCTGTGTCCGTGTTTGTCCTGCTCTAGCCCCATAGAGTCTGCGGTCCCTATGGGATGGGGAAAACCTCATAACTTGAGGTGAGCAGGAAGAGGTTTTCAGAAATCATAGAATGGTTTGGGTTGGAAGGGACTTTGAAGATGCTCGAGTTCAATCGCCCTGGCGCTGATAGAAACGCCTTTCACTAAATCAGGCTCCTTTGAGCACCATCCAGCCAGGCCTTGAACACTGCCAAGAATGGGGAATCCTCAGCTTTTCTGGGCAACCTCTTCCAGTGCCTCACCAGCCTCACAGTAAAGAATTTCTTCCTAATACCTAACCTAAACCGACTCAGTTTGAAGCTGTTCCCCCCTTGTCCTGTCACTACATGATCTTGTAAATTGACTCTCCATCTTTCTTCTGGGCTGCCTTCAGAAGAGCCTCCTGGAAGATCCCTTCCCTTCTGCAGAGTGGACATCCCCAGCTCTTTCAGGCTTTCTTTGTTGGAGAGGTGCTCAATCCCTGTAAACAGCTTGGTGGCCTTGCTCTGGATTTGCCCTAACAGGTCAATGTCCTTCCTGTGCTGGGGACCCCAGGCCTGGATTAATTTCTCATACGACGTGTGACCAAGGTATTGGAAAACTGGTTTTACTGCCTACATCCCTTCAGCCTTTTTTCTCAAAGTTCTAATAACTTAAATAATACCCTACTTGTTTGGGGGATTTTTTTCTGACATATTTTTCCCTATTCTGCTCACTTTGAAGTTCTAGCACTTCTAGAAAATCAATTTTGGAAATTCATCTGACTTAATTTATACCGGGCTGAGACTATGCAGGATTTGAACCATGCAGTACTGGCATGCTGCACGAGCTGCAGCCCTCTTAGGGAGCTTACTCTCTTCCCACACTGCTGTTCAAAAGGATGTTATTGTCACTTGAAAAACCCACGTTCCCGTATTTCAAGAGATGGCATTGCTATGTATGTATCACAGGGAAGAATTGCATGCCATACTTCCAGGGTTCTACTCTGTTACTCTGAGAACAAAGCTTAGAGGCGTGGGTCTAACAGAGGAACAGCACTGTACCCTAATGTTGGTTTAGTTCTTGTGAAAACTGCATTTGAGTCTGGCAACATGATAGACCACTGTCTGCTGCAGCCTGAGCTGGGACAGACTTGCATGGTGACTTGCATGATAATTTATCGATATAGCTATGAAGAAAATGCTTATTTTACAGCAATTCTTTTTTAATTACAAAATTATACTACTGTGGCAAAATAATTATGATTATTGTGAGAGACTTTTTTCTTTTTCAGTTTTTAGGGCAGATACTCTTTGTCTTCTGAAGACCTCATTTCCCTAATGCCAGAGAGGTTTTTCTCCTTTCTCACTTTAATTTTCCTGGAGCTTGACATTGTTTGGTAATTTCCCTTCAATAGCACTCTCACATCTCCAACAGTTCAGGAGATCAGACATTACAAAAACTGTGTCCTGAGAAAAACTGTGTATCACATGCCAAACTCTCATAAATGTTTCAGGTTGTTCACATTTTATTCTGGCTGATGAAGTCAATCTGGAGGAGGGCCTGGACAGGCAGTGATGAGGTGTTTGGATTCAGTTTCAACACAAACCATCAAATGACATCTCTCATACCAATAAAAGGAAACCAACCTGAGAAGCCTTCTGGTAAAGACTTCCTTCCTTTGGAGAATTTATAGAAAGAAAACAAAATAAACCTAGCCTTTTATTTAAAAATAACTTGTGGTTCTCTCACAGACACAACTAAAAACAGCCTTGACCAGGTAGGAAACACCTGATTTTTAATATCCTCTCTAATTTTAAATCTGTCATTAAGGTATGTGGCTAGCAGAGTATAAAAACCACTTTGGGCTCTATGATAAACATTCAGAAGGATTTATATAATTAAACATTACAGAGTGAAGATAACAAGATGGTACAAAAACCTTACAGCTATCAAAGACAGCTAATAAGTAGCTCTTTGCTCTACCATTTAAAGACATACTATTTGAGATGGTGTTATTCTACACTGATGTAAGGAAGCTGGGAGAGGGGGTAGCTGCACACTGTACTCAGACAGTTGGGGACAGGATTTTTGGAAACATTCAGGGGTAATTGATCCTCAATTGCTTTTGACCTTTCCTTTTCCTTGGACTGCAAGGCAGTATTGGACATCTGAATATGTAAGTTGCCTTCCACTTCAGCTTAAAGGAATTTGTCTAAATGAAAAACCAAAATTCAATTGGGGTGGAAAAGAGAAACTCCTTAGCAGGTAACATTAATAGGTAATCCTTAAGGGAGAAGGCAAAACCTAGATATGCAAAACTTTCTCTGCCCTCAAAATGAATGGTGCTACACCTACTTATGCCATGACAGCTCTCATTTGGATCAGCACTACCCATAAATTTGCTTTCTAATAAATATCTACAAAGCTGGAAAAAAAATTGCAATCCTGTGCAGCAAGAGGGAGTGTTTGCATTTACACAGGTATGTGTTGTGCCCTGACTAGTAGCATAAACATTTTTTCTGGCTGAAAATTTTCATGCCTGGTTTGGATTCTAAAAAAAGAGATGGAGATGGAAAGAAGAAACTTAAAGTAACGTGAATTCTGGGAAAAGATTTTAGATCTATACATAGGCAGCTTTCAGTAAATGTAATTATATGAAAGATGATAAAACACAATATGAAAAACAGAATTAAAACAACAAAAAGAACCATGAAAGAGGTAAAATTTATATTCTTTGCTTATAATTTTCAAATATGAGTTGGTTACCAAAATGCATATGCCTCGTGAGTGGGAAAGTAAAGTTCCTATTAAACAACTTTTAGGACTGTGAATGATACTGCAAACACATCAAAAATATTTTAGTTTCTTGCAACCTAGAAATAAATGCTCATAGTCAGTATTAGCAATTAAGCTGGTTTGTTTTTAAGTAGCATGTGTATGCCAATTAATGATAATAATTATTGCACTGGTTTTTACTTCAGTGCTGCCATAAGTATCTGTTTGGCTGTTTAGCTTTCATAAAGACTTCTGAATGTTTCCTTGCAATACAGCCTATTTCCTTTAGACAGATGGCTACTTACTGGGCTGGCTCTTAACCTGCAGCACCAGGAGCAGCCAAACTGGAGGCTGTGGTTTGTGAATCATACCTCTATCTTTGCCTCCAGCATCGCTTGAATAAGAATATGGAAAATCTATTTCCCTAAGAACTAGAGGCGCCTGTGGAATCTAATATAGTGTGTTGCCTTGATTTTCATGTCAATGAAATATTCTTCCCTCTAGAAATGCATTCATGTTCTGTGCATGTTTTGTGGGAAGATTAGGAATACTTTTCAGCTTCTTCTCCCGGAAGGTATTTATGAAGATGTGTCTCAAAAGCAGTTGTATTTGAACACATGAGGGAGGAGGAATGTCATTATGACTTCTCAGGCCTCTGCTTCTGGTCTCTTTGAGTTGGAATTGCTATTCTGTTGTAAACAATGAAATTATCTCCTTTCCTCCTTCTTTCTGCCTGCCCTCCATGTATGACTTTGTGTGCCTTACACAGGGGATCTTTCTCCGATAACCAGCCAAGTCTTCTGTATAGATAAATCCTCGCAGCACCTTCGTTATTGATCAGTGGGGCACACTGAGTGCAACCAGCAGCTGGTTGCAGAAAGTACTTTGGCCTGTGATCCTGTGTGGATAGGTAATATCTGAGTTAGCTGAGAACAAATAAAACTGACGGTTGGAAGTCACAAAAACAAAGCCTGTTTTTGCTAACCGGCTAGCATTTGCAGGGATTTGGCAGTGTGATTGCCAGCTGCTACAGTCACAACTGAGGTCACCTTCTCTTTGTATATAAACATAAGTCATTTACTAAAGAATGTAAAAAACAGGTGTTCAGTGTTCATTGGTAATCTGTTCTTTCAAAGGGATGCTGTAAGATAGCACCTGACATAGAACAATTCCTTGTATGCCTGTTGTTATTAACATAAACACACTTGTACTGTTACTTAGGCAGTGCCATTGGTATGCATAGTACAGAAAAGATAAACAAAATGACAGATGCTTAAGCCAGATGAAATTACAATTAAACTAATGACAGACAAAAATGAAGGAAGTATGGCAGGAAAATATGAAAGAACATAGAAATCATTGCAAGCTATGGTCCTTTTTTTTTCTTTTTAAATTTTTTTCTTTATGTTGTTGTTTTTAAAGAGGCAGTTTTGCATTTTATGGCCAGTCACCAGTATAGGAATTGAAGACTGAAGCTGCAAACTATTATCTGTATGGATTTTGAAATGCAGGAGTGCTTTTCCCACATGAAGAGAGAAGATTTTGAAGACTAAGAAATTTGCGTTAAAAACCCACAGTGATTTGTGGAAAAAGGGAATTAAGCTGTCATCTGAAGCTGTGCCCTCTGGAACAATTTTAAATTTAACCTTCCTATCAGCTTTTACACTTAACCTTCCTATAAGCTGTAAAATGTAGCAGGACTTCTGATGCTATGGCCCTGTCTACACTCAAATCTACAATTTAGGTTGACTTGACAGGAACAGATTCCATTAGATCACTTCAAACTTATGGGTACAGAAGTCCAAAATGAAATTAAGAGAGAATTTAGATAAAATACATCTAAATATGAATGTATTAGTAAAAGGTATCTGTTCTCCTATGGTAGACTTTACATTTCTCTAAAATCACAGATTTTTGTAATGATTTTTACATTTTGCTGCTTTCGCAGAGCAAACACTTAGTAGAGGAAAGTCAGGACTCCCTGCTTTCAATTCATGGACCCACTGAGAATGAGAGTCACCATACGATGCTGCTCCACATCTTGCAGCTCTCACACCCAGCTGCCCAGCTTTTGGTTCCCCACCTCAGCAGTGAGACACAAGGCAAAGGGAAGGGGGAGGGAATGTATCAGTAGGGATTGTTGTCTTTCTGCATGGTGCGGGCAAGAGGCTCTAGTTAGAGGGTGCTTTATTCAATACAGCATCACTGGAGCTGGAGCTGATCCTGTTCCCTTTGGTTGGGATTTAACAGCTGTGACAAGGAGTAATTGCTTCAAGTCACATCTTCGCATGATGTGAGACATGGATGTTCCACGTATGTTCCAGTGGGATTATGTGATTTATGGCACCATTGAAAATCACAGTATAGCTCTAAACTAAAGACACTGGACTTTTACTCTCCCATGTAGAAAGGAAATGCTAAAAATGAGAATGAAGAAACTGTGGTTGCTAATTATTCTAATTGTTCTCTAGTGTTTACAAATGGTAGAAGCCTGTTCTGCTGAAGAAGGAACTTGAAAAGCCACGGAAGAAGTATAAAGTGTGATACAATATTAGCCAGTATTACACACAGCACACTATCAGTCTAACTGCAGTCTGACTTTGTGCAGGTATTACCAAATTGTGTTTGAAAGATTAATGGGGTAGCTTTGAAGATGTTACTGAAGCACTTCTCCACTTCAAGACAAGTTACCCTGGGATGATACACATTCAGAAAAAACAATGCCAATGCAAAGTAATCTCAATTTTCATTCAGGTATGGTGTTCACAACTACATTTTTTAAAGGTAGGAGACAGACAACTACCAAAAAGTTGCAAATTTTTAAAAAGTTAAGTTCTTCCAAAAGAGTGTGAAACAGCGGGGGTTAGCAGAGAAGCAACACCCTAGCAGAGCTAAAGCATTTTTGTGCACTTGTGACATCATTTTCTTTTTGTCACAAATAGTCGTAGCCTTCCAGCCAAAATTATTGGAATTTTTTCCATTGTTCATGAAGAATTTTTGCACAGTAATTCCATCTATTCTTAGCAAGATGTTCTTTAGTGTGAATTCTATTATTGTTAGTGTTAATGAGAAAATAAGGTTCTAATCTTGTGAATTTTTGCCTTGATATCAAGAGAGTTACTGCCAAATATGCAGTCATATCTTTTGTTAATAGAAACAAATTACAGAATCTATTCATAAAGTGATAATAAATAATGATGTTGCTAAGGGGCAGGATTATATCTTATTTTACTTCTAGGAAAATGGTACTCCCAAAGAGTCATGATATTAGGAAATTAGCTGCTGTTAACCTAGTTCATCTACAGACTGTCTCATGGGGAAAAAAAACCAACAACCATATTGGAATAACCACTGCAGAAAGGAAAATGCCATTTATAAGTTTTTCCAGACAAAAGAAAAAACATTATTTTATTTCAGCCCTAAAGCATACCACTGACCTCTGCTTCAAGGGACATCTTTTGTACAGCACAGTCCTGTGACTTCATCATAGTGTTGACAACCACAGCGAAGAAAGAAACCACAGTAAGGAAACTCAGAAAAGAGAACATCACCTGAAGTAGTCATTGCTTATTTTCTAGATTTTCCTTTATTTTCGCAGCAGACCATGGGACATCCTAAACATGCCAACCAAAACTTCAGCAGAGCTAGTGGTTATAGAAAAGTGCATACTAATAATGTATGTCAGGTGGATGGCAACAGGAAGATCCAATGGACTACCGCAGCTTTCATGCACACAATTATAATATTCTGAATAGCATTGTAAATTCATGCTTTCTTTTTTCCTTTCATTTTGCTTTTCTTTCCCCTGTCTGTGTGACCACTCTATTCTGTTATCAGATCTGATGATGAAATTAAAACAGCAGAATTTATAATCTTCAATTCAGGCATAGATTAAAATTATGTCTCACTAGACTTAAAGCACATCATAAATACTATTCCATTTTGAGCTTTTTATGATTTGGTTTGGTTTGGTTTCTGTGTTGATTTAATTCCAGGAAACATTTAATGGCCTACAGATTTGTTTTCTCCCAGTCGTGTCAGTTATTGGCAGAAGTGGTTTCTGAGACCTACAAGCCAAGAAATCATTTAGTAGGCATCTTTAGGACAGTCAGGCTTGGAAGCTGGGCATGGCAAACTCCCTTCCATCATTCCATTGGATGTCTGCAGGATGCTAGCAACTGTTAAAAGGAAAAAGAAGCACTCCCTCAACTTTCCCCCATGGAAATGTCCCTTGGCAATCTCAGTGTCAGCATTTGTGAAGGAAACATATGCAGCCCTTAGACCTGCAGTCTGTTGTCAGTGGCATTGCTCAGAGCCATGCTGGTCAGACAGGAAGGTCTTTTCAGCTGCATACCCAGTGTCATTTTAAAGCTTTCAACTTTGATTTTCATAGAACTTTGCATTTTTCCCTTCTGCATCCCAAAAGCTGGAAGTGTTTAGTGCATGAGGCAAGACACTGTGCTAAGAGAAAGTCTGGTGATTAAATCAGCTGCTTCCTGTCCCAGAGAACTGGATTGCAGCCCTGTCTTTGCCACAAAATTCTTCATTCTTTGTGATGAGGGACACATTTATAACAGATATATGACAACAGTCATTTATAACAGAGAAAACCAAAGGGTAGTATCTTCATTATCTGCTTAGGCAATTCATGGTGTGTAACTCAGTTATAAAAATCCAGAGCTTCCAAAGCAAGAGTAGAGTCAGTAGAGAGGAAAATACATTGACTTTGCTAGAGGAGCATAGAAAATAAATTCTTTCTATTTGGAGTCAGACTAAATCTGCAGAGTAATACTTTGCATGACACAAAGAGTAACAGCACAGATCTCTCCAGCATCAAACTGTTTGGAGGGTGCTGACCTTGACATAAGGATTTTTCTGTGCTAATCAGGCATTGAATAAAAAAAATAGATTTTTAACTTTATGCCAGATTGCTATGTTTAGTGACAAAAGCTCATTGCTGGACACTGGTCTTAATTCAATATTGTGAGCTCAGCAGATGCTTTTCTCAGGCTGTATTATTGCTATACCAAGTATAGCAATATGGTTTTTACAATACTAGCCTTTATAGAAGCTTGCTGTTTTTCCCATAATAAAGGTAAAATAAAGAAAAAGAGCCTTTATTTTACAAGGTTTTCAAAGGGCTGAGAAATCTTAGATTTTGAAAACTAATTACAAGTTTTTAAACACTGGGAAAAACGTCTAAGCAGCCTATATGATCATTTAAACTTTGCTTAATATTAGATGTGATCCAGTGAAAATATTAATGCACTTATATTAAAAATGTAATCTCTGAGAATCAGTTTAAATTTAAACATTAATGTAAATTTGACAAAAACTTGAGAATATGTGAACTTTAAGGGCACATTGAAGTCTGCCTAGGTAATTTGTCTAGGTAGTTTTGATGAGGAGATACGAGGGCATGATGTAGGACAAAAATTTCAAAGGATAATAATCCAACTAATTTAGTTTATTTTTATTTTGCTGGCTTTAACCTTTGGACAAAGGTTGGACTTGATGATCTTGGAGGTCTTTTCCAATATTAATGATTCTGTGAAATTAAAAAGATTAGAAATTCTTTGCATGTATATCCTACATCTAGCAATGATCTGTAACCCCACTATAAAATATCTCCTTGATTTCTGTGAGGGCTGTTGGCTTAAAATAAAAAAATACATCCAAATGGGTTGGCAGTGCTACCCAGAAAAAATTAAAATGAAAACACCACAAAAACTAAAAAAACAAAAAACAAACAAACAAAAATCCCTGAAAAAATATTGATGACTACTATATAAGAGGAGGAGCTTCCTGGTTATGAATGTAATACTCCTACAACAGTAATATAATAGTATTATGATGCATGTCCATGGAGAACACAGAAACTCATCACAGTTTCCTTTAGTACAACAGATAGGAGGCATCAAACTGGTAACAGCACAAAGGTTCAAAGGATAATACTTCTCCAAGGGTATAGATAAAGATACCTGCCATATATATTGTGGATGCTAAAACAATTTGATGAATTTAATAAAGAAAGTCCCTTGGAAACTGTTGAATACAGGGGTACTGGCCTTGGGCAAGAACATCCTGAGCTGGAATTCGCTAAAGATTGGAACACAGTTCTTGAAAAATATGTGTTTGATTTGTCCTTAAACTCCTTTGAGCAGCTGGAATTGGCCACCATTAGAAGCACAGTACTGGGCTGGATGGACTTTTATTTGACTTGCTAAGATCATCCTCATGTTTCAGAAGTATTATATATGTGTGTATATATATTTATGTTTCCAGTGTCCAAATCACAACACACATTGCCAATTATACTCGTCTTGCTGAACTGGAATGTGTACTTACTGAAACACATGGTAGCTGACATGTTTCTTTTAGATGGGGGAAAAAAAAAAAAAAGAGTGTTGCAGGGGGGGTTGTTTTTGTTGCTTTTTGCTCCTAAGAGTAGGCAATCGTCTGATTAAAATGAAATATTGTAATAATGTGCTTATGTAAAACAAAAATGGACATATTCTGCACAGCAAACATCTTGTGTTGGAATAAATATCTCTCTGGTGATGTCAATGTGAGAACAAGCACTCCAGTGTTGTGAAGTAATTGGGAGTCACTGAGCAAATGTGCTGGGGAATCCTTCATAAAGTCTATAAATGGTAATTTATCAAGAATGTTCTCTATTTCTGTTTTGTAAAGGCTTTATGTGGGACAGTGACTACATTTACCATCTTTCAAACTGACACAAGACACACCAGTCTTTAGGCCTTCCCCTGAGCACTCTGCCCAAGGCATGGGCAGCACCAGCAGCAGGGAAGGGGCCTCCTTGCCATGGGGTGGCACAGCACCACGTTGGCTCCAAGATTGGGAGGCAAAAAAAATCTCCTGTTAGAATGCAGTGGGCTCTGGCCACTGGGTGTATAAAATGCTGACATGAGAGGTTTCTTTGTTAAATCTAACACGACAAATAACTCTCCCTTACTATAAGTATAAAGTGAAATTCTGTAAAATAACCTTTTTTCCTCCAATTTTCCTCCATTATTTGAAAAAAGAAATCAAGCTAACTTCAACAAATTTTTGTAGAGAAGTTGTTTCTAGCAACTTATGATTATACAGTTAATATAAAATTGTCATTGCAATCACTGAAGTTAATACACAGTACAATAAGCCTAAAACTGTAATCCCAGTTGGTTGAAATACATTTTTCTATGCTGGAGTTCACAATTGTCTCTGCTAACATCTCCACAGGTCCTCCCTAACACCCAGCATCTTGTCTTCCAGCCTTTTGGATCCTCTAGGGTAGCTTCACCCACTCTTCCATCATCCCATTTTATTTTGGGCACATGACAAGTCTGAGCTGAGACTTAATCTGTTTCTTCACATTATTTTTAAAATAAAAATTAATAGCAGCATGAATAATGAAGCAAAACAAATAATAATGTGCCAATATACAATCATATTGCAAATGGTTTGAACCATTAAAGCATTCTTGGTCCCCTGTGGCCAATTGCAAAGACTTGGATGGTGGAGGAGAAAACAATTGCATTCTGCCAGGAGAAGCTGTTAAATTCCTGTGAGTGAATGTGGTCCCGACTTAATTACCACTTCCAAGAGACTATTTATAGTCGTCTGGGAAAGCACTTAAGTGAAATAGGCTTAAGTTTGCAAATAGAATAAGTGTGTGAGTATTCAGGGTTAAAATAGAGTTGAGAGAGGCACTGTGGGGTAACTACCCCCTGCCCTCTCACTCTCTGATGGGATGCTGAAGCAGGAATTTTATATTGACTAAACTAGCTTGACAACTCATCAGATCTCTACAGAGAACTTTAAAAATCTGAAATTTAAAATATTGTGCAATTTATACACAGCACTTCATTAAGAGCTTTAGACTTGAACATTGGCTGGGACAGATTGTACCACAGGAAGGCACATGAAAAATTTGTGTCTCTATGAGAAAAAAAATTAACAATTTTTCATAGCTATAGTAATCTGAAATGTTTCAATAGATAAAATGCTGAATCTAGGAATTTCAATAGTTAGCAAGAAGAGGTGTAGCATAAAGAATGGGATTTGTCATGGGGAACATGGTCAGTGGGATTTCCTGAGGAGAGCACTTACGCTGTTTGAAGAAAATACAGCTGATAAATAAATCAAGTGAAATGTTATATTAGGAATGATAAAGAGAAATTAATTGTCTTTATGCCAGGCCTTTCAGAGACAAATGGGTAGGTGCCATGACAAAGAGGATTAGAAAGAGATATGCAAGGCCTGCACACTTAATCTATATTTAAATCTATTGCTACAGTTGTTTAATATCTAACTTCCGTACATTTCAGAAATCTTCTGTTTGTATCTAATACAGTCTTATTAAACTGTGAAGACTAGATGAGTATCATATCTTAGTATTTCTACATAATTTTGTTTATTTAAAATACGCTGTTCAATAATTTGTCCTGTATATGGTGTATTAATGTCATAAAATAAGAATTTTGGCATGCCACAAATTACAAATGTGCATTATAAAAGCATATTATATACATATTTCAGTGGTTTATGGACATAATGATAGGAGGAAAAAATAGCTGAGTATACATTTCATTGCAGTAAGTATGTAAGCATTTGAATTGCATTTATTCAAAGGCAAACCACAGCCTTAATGCTTGAAGTAAAAATACTGTAAGAGAGTATTTTCTTAACATGCCCAGATGTACTGTCCCTATTGTCATCTACTTCACATAATCTATGCACAGTATGCTCTATGGCAATGCAATTCTGTTATTTCCCTACCAGGAAGTGGAGCACCAAACAATAACTTGTTATCATTTATTTCTTCAGTTGGATGTGGACTACTGACCTAAGGACTCTAACTACAGACCTTCCGTACTCCATTTAAGTAGAACTACTATGGAGAAAAGAAGCAGGGTAAAAATATTAATGATTATAAAAGGCTCATAGGATTACTTGCGCTTTTCTCAGATGACTTGTTGCTGCAGAATAAATGTGTTTGTGAAGCCTTTCAGTAATACTTCATGTTAGATTCAGACTTACCCTCTGTGTTTTTTTCCATTGATTTTGAATTTTCAGTCTACTTTCCATGTGGAAATACCCTTCCTCACAAAAAGTGTCAGATGTGCTCAATGTGTAGAGGGAAAGATTTGCTTCCTTCACATGTACACAGACACAGCTCCTTACTGTGTAACGCATCCTAAAAGCCCTCAGAGATTTTACATTCCTGTGTTGCTTCCTGGCACCCTTCACACCTACAGCTGAGACAGAGAATGATCATCAACAGGCCCTCTATTCCTGGAGCCCTGCTCTTGGCTATTGACAGCAAGTGAGAGTTGAGGGTTTGCTACTTTTTGGTTCCTCTGAAATGGATGACTGCTGATCACCTTTCGTACTACACACACTGTATCTGTCATCCCTGGCAGATACTCTACTACACACCATCCCTGAACCCTATGTAATCCCTAGGGATTGGTTCTTGTCCAGTCCCCCTACCATCTCAATCAGTATTCCTCAGGAAGGATCAATGTCCCACCTTGTTCCACATACTCAAACCCAAGTATCGAAACTCTGCTTTGCCCAGCAACCTTCTGAAAGATCTTCAGACACCACAGCAGCTCAAGGTTGCAAAAGCAGGGCAGCCACTATGGTTTCCATCGATGGAGGCAGCCCAAGGAAAGCCTTCACCTGAGATAGATTTCTCAGCACCAAAGCCATTCAGCTAGCCAGCAGATTGTTGTAGACAGAGTGCAGATTTGTTTGCTTTGGCGAGATGGCCCTTTCAACATATCTGTGTATTTGTGTGTGTGTACATATTTCTATGTCCTCTCTATTTTTCTTTGCATTTTGTATGTATGAGAAACATAAATGACCCAAAGGGACAGAGCTAATGAGAAATGATGTCCCTGTCTCTTATGATTTTATTCTGTTGGATATGGGAACAGCAGCAAGCCCCAGCTTGCAGGATGAGTGATAGATGGCCATAAGGACCATGATGATGAATGAGACTTTGCTTTGCTGTTCCAGAGGATATCTATGATCCCAGAGAAGTGACAATTTTTAGTTAGGTGTCAGGACAGTACAAAAGTCCCACAGAGGTTGGAATATCTGGGAAATAGGAAATAAATTGCAAATAAGTATTCACAGTGAGAAGATGGGGATGGAGTTGTTGTTATGCACAATGAAGTATCAGTTCTGACTGGCTGCCATTTTCCAGTAATTGTGAGAAAGAAATGGAGAGCCAAAATGAGGTTGGGATTTTTATGCAGTGGATAGCAATAAAATTGGAACTTATTATCTACAACCTACAGTGGAAAATATTTACATTTTCTGTGGAAAATGTTGTGATATCAATCAAGATCTGGGTATAAGAACATATATAACGGAGAAGATATGTAGGTAGAACCTGTGATTATAAAGTCTGAAGATGGCAAGGGAGGGCACATGAAGAAAAGCTGCTTATGTAATTTTGAGTTAATGGGTATAGGTGTGCCTAAGGAATGAGTGAATGTGTGAGCAATGTTTGTGGGTGGAAGAAAGTGGAAGGAAAGGAAAACAGGTATGGAATGAAGGTGCATGAAATACATGAGAATTGAGATGTGTATGATTTATATATGGCGATGTGAGACTGTGAGAACTGTGTAAATGTATGTAGTTATCATTTTATATGAAATATGATTTACTGCCATTTGTTCAGATTGATTAAAATATGCACTGCAAGCATTTAATTTCCTGTGGTGGATTGTATCTATTTTAAGTCAAAATCTTCTGTGTTATTACATGTTCCATACTATGCAGGTTATGTTCCTTTGGTAGAGTTTGGGTTTCTGCAACCCAAACCAGAGATAAGCTGTGTTGCACCAGGTTCTCTGTCCCTCTTTCTCCTTTTTCACTCTGGACGTAGGACAGCCAAAGAGGAAGGAAAATAAAAGGGAGGGAGCAGCCATGCAGGCCTGGGAGGAGTTCATTGGACAGCACAAAATGCATTGCAAATTAGTACTTTGGCATGAAAACTACAGTGACCTCTTCAGATTCTTCTCTTCTTGACTTATAATGTTATTCAAAAATAATCCTTGGCTCCTGAATGCTTTGATCATTTCCTCACAAGGAACGGGCAGAAGGATGAGCTAACATCTGAAGAAGGGTACTGTTCTGGCCTGGAAAATAATTGAGAGTTCCTGCCTAGCACCTTAGCATGGATGTGCTGCAGACAGAGGGAGTTTCAATTTTGATGAGGCAAGAACTAGCCCTATCATAGCCTACTGGTTCTTGTAGGCAGCTCTGTGCACACTTGGCTGGACTCTTGGAATCAGGTTTTCAACACTTTTATTCATGAGTGTTTAAGAAGCTTCAGCTCCTAACTGAACCTAATGATTTTTCTTGATACAGACAGCCTAAAATTAGACCTGAAGTCTAGACTAATTTTAAATCTAAGGGGTTTTTTTAGGACATTTTCAAATCTTAGGGGTTTGGGGGTTTTTTCCTCCTCATATTTAGCCTGAAAACTTTGTCCAGGCAGACTCTCATTCAAGATTTAGGAAGATGCAACCTGTCAGTTGCAGAAGCAGCTAAAATGCACCTGAAAATCTTGGATGAGTGCTTTATGCATATGTGTAGCATATGCATCTTCGACAGCTTTTATAATGAGTCCACGAGATCCAGGACACACTGGATATACAGATCATGTTTTACATGGAACATGTGCATGATAATTCTGCCTGAGAAACCAGAGCCCAGCCAAGTCCTTTTCTGGCTCTAACCTGGAGCAATTTGCCAAAGTTAAGACATGAATTTAGTTGAACGGCTGTGACCTGAAGGAAATGTTCCACACTCAGTCCTGCCAGTTTCCCTCTTGTTCACTGCTGTGTTGAGCTCCCTGCCTGTTTTTTTGCTACCTCCATGATCAATCCCACACTGTTTCTGCAACTTCCATCTAGAGGTTTTTTGCTGAAGCTTGATCCTCCTTTAGGACTCTGGGGAGTGATGAGGAAGAACCAGCCCATGTTGGAGGGCAGTGCTGCACGTATCCTCAGCAAGGCTCATTAGTCTTGGTGGATTATTATAGCAACCTGGCTGTACTGCTTCCAGGTATTATGAACTAGTCCAGTGTCTTGGAATGGTGCTGAGTTGTGCAGCTACTGTGCTAAGGTAATTGCTGCAAAGGCATTCAAAGCCATGAAGGAAAAGTTGAGCTGTGGTGCACACTGGACAGCTGTTGGAGGTTTTTCTGAAACAAAAAAAATCCAATGTCGCAAAAGGTTAATACAGACATGGGCCATTTAGAATGCCCATTTCTGCTAAACAAAACTTCTGAAAATCTGGGAGATGTACTTTAAATAATAGAAGCTGCAACCATCAAAAGATAGTTTGTACTGTGCCTAACTCTGCCTGCTTTGAAATACTCATAAAAAATATCTGTAGCACAGAAACAGCACCTTACTCCTGGAGATACTGCTGAACTCTCGAGACCACAAGATGGCCTGACAAGTGTTTGTGATGCAAACTCTGTTGAGATGAGCTGGTACAAACATATGCTGTTATGCTTATGAAGATCAGATCTACAGCCTAGCATTTGCTAAATTTTACACCGTTTTTTATCTACTTCACCTTTGCCCTCAGAGCTTCCTACACTGCTTTGCATCCATCACTAACCCACATATTACTCTATTACACCTCACAGCTGACAGCAACCCCGGTAAGAAAACTACAGTCTACTGCTATTGAAATAGCCCACAAGACATAAGTAGAAAGTCAGATCTATTCTTTTATCTGTGCTGCCTCTCCCATGCACTGCTTTTGGATAACCAGTGTATTTAAGGGGGAGGGGGGGGGAGGTGGAAGAGAAAGTTCTAATAAGTCAGGAGCAAAAATCCTCCAATTTCCTGCACTTATAACCATACTGCAGCAATTAATGTTCATAGAGATGTAATTTAAAACGGTGAATGCAAGTGAAACTTAATTGGAACTGCAATATAATCCCTAGCAGGGTATTGCAAATTTCAAGGGGCTGAGTTAAGGTTGTTTGAGAATATATTGTTAACCCCATTCCTAGTTTTTAGAAGCTTAGCCTGAATTACCTTAACTCTTTATGTCCAGATTTTTAAAGGTTTAGCTGAAGGCAGCATCCTGCCAAGGCACAGAATCCCACATGCCAATTTTTAACCCTGTTTTAACAAAGTTTTGTGCAATTTACTTCTAGATGGTAGCCGGAACTCTGCATTGTGGTCTCCAGCAGGCTCAGGTCAAATCAGATACAACTGCTTTCTGCTCTACAGAATGGGGTTAAGGGACCAAGTTGAGATGTCAAGCAAACCAGATGTGTAATTTTCTACCCTCCATTATCCAACCATGGATCCAAGCATGATCTCCGTGACTCGTGTGGTCTCCAGGACCTCTCCTTTTGAGCCTCTGCAGTGGACCCCCATCCCTTTCCCATGTCCCTATGCACATCGAGATTGTTCAGCACCTCCGAGGCATTTCTGACGGGCACGGGAAAATGGATGACCCAGCGAGGGGAGCACGGCTCCCCTTTTCCGTCATTCCCCGGCCCCCGCGGGCCGTGGCAGAGCACAGGCCCCGAGGCAGGACAAGACGAGCCCCGGCAGGGCCTCAGCCTCCTTCCCCCGGCCCGGGCCCGGGGCGGAAGGCAGCCGCCTTCTGCTAGAGCCGACGTGTCTGGGTCTGGGCCCGGCTTCCGCGGCGCGGGGCGCGGCCGGGCCGGGCCCGCTGCTTCCCCCGTGCCCCACAGAGCGGGCCGGGGCGGGCGGGCTCCGCGGCCTGGGAACAGCCGGGCGGGGCGGAGGGAGGGAAGATGGCCGGGGCAGGCGCCGGGCGGCAGGCGGCGGCGGGGGCGCTGCTGACCGGCGGGGCGGGGCGCTCGGGCCGGGATCGGGGCTGGGAGCCGGGGCGGCGCGGGGCAGGTCCCGGGCGGGGTTAGGAAGCGCGGCGGGGCTGGTCCCGGCTTGGAGCAGGGCTGGCGCGGGGGAGGATGAGCTCGGCGCGGCGCAGCCGAGCCGCCCGAGTCCCGCTCCCTGCGGGGCCGCCTGTTAGTGCTGGAGGAGGAAGAGGAGGAGGAGGCGGCGGCGGGCGGCCGCGGCCCGGGCGGGACTGGAGCTGCCCCGGCGGCGGGCGGGGAGCGGCTTTCGGCCGGAGCAGGGCGGCGGCGGCCCGGCGGCGGAGCGGCCATGCCGTGGTTGAGCGGCGGGCGGCGGCGGCGGCAGCAGCAGCAAGCGGCGGCGGGACAGGGCGGCGGGCCGGCGGCGGGCGGACAGCGGGGCCGGGAGAGCTCGGAGCTGCCGCTGCCCGCCGGCTGGGAGGAAGCGAGGGACTTCGACGGGCGAGTCTTTTACATCGACCACAACACCCGGCAGACCTCGTGGATCGACCCCCGGGACAGGTACGAGTGAGATCCGGGGGGAAAGAGGGCCTGAGCCCCGTTTACCCGGGGTTGGGCCCATCGGCGACATTTTCCTTCCCCCGTTCGCGGCCGCCGGGAGGGTGTGGGCGGTGGGGCCGGCGATGCCGCTGCCGGCGGGGCACTCGGAGGCTCCGGGTCGGCGGCCCGGGGTGGGGGCTCTGTCACGCCGGCCCACCGCGGCCATCGCGGGGGCAGAGCCTCTACCCCTGCTGCTGATGGGTTTGTCGGCAGTGTTAAATGTTGAATATGAGCCAGAAAAAAAAAAAAAAATAATTGGAGCTTTCTGCCCCCCAGCTCCCCTGGTGGGTGCTCGGACTAAGTGTTGTCTCGGTGCGGGGGGAGATGGGGAGGCAGGAGCGCTGACATCGCCTGTGTTTATACTCCTCGCGTACCGGAGCGGCCCCGCTGTAACCGAGCGGCTTGGCCATCCTGATTTATTAGCCGGGCTGAACTAATTGGCAGCAGCAGGCTGGAGGCATGCTGGAGTAATTTGGTAGATTACCTCCTCATAAAAGATAACGCTGCGTGGAGGTAAGCAAACCGGGAAATTCCTGCACTTAATTTGACAAATACGCGGTCTGCTGCAAATTAGCAGCAAAAAATCTGCAGCTGCGTGGTGTCCGGGGCAGCGTCTGCACGGGCCGGCGGTGCGTGGGGAGACCGAGCTAGGCCTTCTCTTCTCACTGGGGTGAATAAATACGGGCAGGTCTTACGGCTTTAGTAGAAATGCGTTGTAAGCAGTGTTTAAGTGTTGTAGCTGAAATCTGGTGGAAGCGTGGGCTCTGCTGCCCAGTAAAAGACGACCTCGCTTTAAAGCGGTCGCCTAAAAATTTCCACGCGGAGTTAGTGAACACAAGTGTCAGTATTTTAGGTGTCTGCGAAATAAGAAACATATGTCTCCGTGTATGCTTTTCTATATTAAACAATGTTTTTATAGTAAGTTAAAGTTGGACAAGGACAGTTTGAATCTCAGCCAGAGCTACCTTGCCAGAAGTATGCCTGGAATGTTAAGCAGGCCACAGAAACATTTAAGCACAGTCTGGGTTAAAGACTGTAGTAATTTGAGAGATTCCTGTCGTTTTGCACGACAATGCATAATTGTTTAAATGGCCTAAATATTTACCTACCGGATAATGTTTTATCTCATTATGTGGACGTACTTATGCATACGCATATTTTTTTTTTTTCTGAGAGGTTAAATATTTGTTAATATGCTTTAGATAGCACATTTTTTTCTACGTCAAAATGCATGTACATGTAGTTAGGTTACTTTTAATACTGGTAAAGATAATCGATGTCTGTTGCTTCTCTGCATCCCATCCTTTCCATTAAATTCCTGAGAGTATGTGGTTTTGTCTTCTGCAATATCTTCTATACAGACAATAACAGAAAAGATTTAGTCATTTGCTACAGTGTTAAAATTGAGTTAGTGTTCAAGTTACATAGTATTGCTAAAATTATAGCTCCATGTTTGGAAGAAATAATTGAAATGCCACACATTGCTTGAAATTTTGTCTAAATGTTTCGCTCCAAGATCTGTTTTTCACATTGGGTAAAAACAGGCTGTAGAGCAGAGATTCAGACATTTGCATTGGGGCAGAAAGAAAAGAGATTATGTTTTCACGAGCATGTTATCAATAGTTTGTACAGAATTCAAGTAGCAGGAGCTGGTTCTATGACTGCAGAGCTAATCTGTGGTTGAGAATAGACTACTGTTGTTATTTTAGTGAGATGTCTGAGTTTTGCATGGCAGAAAGTGACCAGTCTTTTCAAGTTTCATCGCTGCTATTCAGATTCCCATGGGCAGCAGCAAAGTAGGAAGGGCTCAAGGTAGTTGTTTTCTGAGGAAGTTTGCGAAAGAAGGGTAAGAGCAGCAGTGCAGTAGTATTGAAGCTGTATTTTTGCAAACATTGATTTAAGTGGAGGGTAGAATAAACTACTTGTGTCATTATGAATTAGGCATGGAGTGACAGAGTTCAGCCCCCCCATTTCTGTGTTTGGTTTTATTTCTACCCAGGAGGAATTGGACAAAGCTTATGAGACCTCAGGCCATGCTGCACTTGTCCAGGGGCTCTGAGAATCAGCTCCTCCAAGCTTTCCTGTGGCTAGTAGTCTCTAAGCATCCCCACAGGCTCTTCTTTCCATTTAGCTGGCACTCAGTAGTTTGTTTTTTGTTTTTCTTTTCAGGACTCCCCCTGAGATTTCTGAGCCTTTTGTATAGTTTGGTTAGTGAATTTGATTTGAAATAATTGTTCAATTAAAAATCCCACCACAAAACAAAACAAATTTCTCTCCCCTCCTCCCATGTTTTTCCCATTGAAGCCAAAAAGACGAAGAAATGCTAATTGGAGAAGTGCTCTGTGAAGGATTTTGGAGTTCGGGAAAGAGAAGATGAGGAGGGTAAGGGAGGCAAGTCAGAATAGTAAAGACAAAGTAGGGAAAAAGGACTCATAAGTGGATACCTTGTGATTTTCTGTGGTAAGAAAAAAGAGGTAGAAGAATGATAAATGAGCAGTTTTGAAAAGGTTGTTATCTTTCTTATTAAATCAGTGGTTAGATACTGTGTTGCTCTGCGTGGATTGTGTGTAATGAATAGGTTGTGGATGGTTGTTTAGCAGATCCCGTAGATCTCCGAAGAGAGCCATTCAGTGGATGTTTTCATCTCGTGGTAGTAGTCGTCTTTTATCTTAATAGATTGTAAATTCTTCAAGGCAGGGAACTGCCTTTTTATCTTGTATTTGCACAGCACTTGCTACATTGAGATTCTGTTCAATAACGGGATTGTAAATGAATTTATAAAAGACTGACTGTGTTTGTGGTTGATATTGATGATCTTTGTGGCACCAGAGATCTTATTACTGTTGCTGTTTTCAAGTGATTAGAGCTTAGACAAAATTCTTGGAGTTATGCAAAAGCTTTCCAAGCTCATGAGTCTTGCTAGATTTGCTGTATGTGGAAACTTCACCTAAAACACAGTGTTGTTTTTTTTTTAATAACTAGGGAAGAGGGATTCTTTCAGCTTCTTAATGTGAGTTGTCCTGGTGGTTTAAATACTTTAATCATGTTCTTTTGGAGTAAGGATTTTAAACTTATAAGGTATAGGAGTGTTTTTGCATGGAGAAATCACCCATTTGGGCCAGTTGGAGAGGAATTAAAAAATCATTATGGGCTTGGTAAAGACCTAGGTTTTAGCAGCTGCTTGTAACTTCCTGCAAGATGAACTACTGGTACTAGGGAGTTTTTCTGTCCTATGTCCTCACTAGCATCCTCATTCTGAGGCCTGATAGATGAACGTGAGCACAGGCAGAAAACCCTGGACTTGTAGAAGAGGTGGGTTGGAACAAGGAATATGGGATCAAATGAGGTTGGCCCTGGAATTTGACAGAGAAGGGGAGAGATTTGGTAGGTTTTGAAAGCAAAGCAGTCAGGATCTAGGGGTAGGGAGAAGGTGGATGGGACCTGAAGTCTGGGAAGAAAAAAGTAGGGGAACTGGACTGAAAACCAGTAGAGCAGGGAGAAGCAGGTAAGGAGAAACTGGTCTGGTGAGGGTTCAGGGTGTGAGGGTGTCAGCTCTTTTCTTGGCTGTACAGGGAACCCTGAGGGAAAACAAGGAGCACGGGTTTGGATGAGGAATCTTCAGGGTGAGAAAATACCATGAGAGACAGCATGCAGAGTCTAGGTGAAAAAGGGAAGATGATTGGAAGGTGAAATATAATAACTATGTGTGAAATGTGAGTGTGGGGATCAAGAAATGTAAGATGTGCTGGACTAGGAGATTATTGAAAGGTCAGAATTGTAGAAGTTGCAAATAAACAAGAAAGGGTGATGGATTTAAAAGGAGTCAGCTTGGCAAAGTCACTAGGGGCAGGTTTCTGTTGTTAGGAGTGCAGAGTAGAAATGTTTAAGTGGGTACTGGGCAGGAAAGTCCGGAAGTGCTGACTGCTTTTTGCTGAACTGTTTCAGGACTCCTTATTCTCATAATTAATTTGATTTTAGCAAGTATCTGTATTAACCAGTTAGTTGACTTCTCCTGTTGGGTGAGACAAAGTCTGCTACTACTCTTGTTTCCTCTGTTATGGCAAGTGGCACAGCAAGGTGTTCAAATACGTGCTGGTGTGATGCTGCATAATGTGATTTCTCCTTCCTCAGACTGGCTTTATAAAGGAATAAGAAATTGTAAGTAAGAAACCAAAATAAAAAGCATATTCATGTCAGATATTCAAATCTAGAAAATTTCAGATTTAAAGTCCCTTAGCTACTGCTTGCTTTGTATTAAAAGAGCATTTTCAGTGACAGATTATTTTCTCGTACATTTTCTTGCCTTATTTCATATGTGTAGAGGAGCAGCTCTGAGGGCAGATGGGAGAGCTGGGAAGTGATGAGAATTGCTTCTGAAGTTTTTTGCCCAAATTGGAAGATGGGACTTTAGTGAGGCAAAGGATGTTTTGATATGCCACCACGTGTTAAGGTTAGAAAATCATTGGTCTTTTTGTCAAGGCAAGAGAATATTTCCCAGAGTATTGGAATTTATAGGTGCAGTTGGCAGTATTCAGCAATCCAAAGACAATCATAAGAAGCATTAAATTTTTTTCAAAAACAGTATTTTTTCTGGGTCTGCCTTAAACTCCTACACTGAGAGTTGCAATCAGTGACATTCATTATTAGAATTGAGATACTTATATTCCAAAACATCAGAAAGATGAAGATACCAGTATAGTTAGTACCACTGCCATTTTTGACCATTATTTTCAGGTTTGTATATGTTTTCAGACTTTTCTTTTATATTTCCTGTTTGTTGTATTTTGATGTTCAACTGTTGTTACCAAGCTTGAAGGAGATGAGGAAGCTTGGAAAGGAAAAAAAACCAGAATTGGTGAATGAGTATAGGTCTGGAAAATGTGCTCTGCCATGAGGGGAAAAGAGTTTAATTTAATCAGTTGAAGAGATGTTTAAGAAGTGATTTGAGTACTATTCATAAAAAGAGATGATACAAGAGTCTTCAGAATTCTTTTCTTTGGTAGATTTGTCATAGCATCTGATAGTCAGAAATTAGAACCAGAAATATGCTATGTTTTTAATAGCAGTAGATATTAGATGTCAGAGTAGTTTCCTACTCCTTCACTCTTTTAGATGAAATTGCCTAATTTTTTTTCTCAATTTAAGTCAGCTATCATTTGAAGTCTCATTGGATATGACCATCAATTTTTACTGCTTC
This sequence comes from Muscicapa striata striata, assembly GCA_030060385.1. Lineage (NCBI taxonomy): Eukaryota > Metazoa > Chordata > Aves > Passeriformes > Muscicapidae > Muscicapa > Muscicapa striata. The sequence goes on from JAREIS010000031.1 coordinate 704,581, forward strand.
CATGACATGATATATCATTTGACCTGTATATAAATACATATAGCTAAGTATATCTCATAAGGATTGACAGAGCAGCCACCTTTCATTAGAAAGTGGAGACCTGCTCTATTTGGTTGTTTCTCTTCCTGCACTCGGGAAAAAATCCTATTTATTGCCATTACTTCAGACATCTAGGTCACTGCAGTTGCACCGTTTGATTACCTCAAGTTGGCAATACAGTGGACTTGATAGAGTTTATGTAAGAAGCATTGCATATGAAACAGTACCTGAGATCCAGATGTTTTGAATTTTCTGTGTAAATGTCAAGCCTGGATGCAGCCACAGTGTGGATGGGAAAGCTATGCAGCTGTGTAGACTGCTCTCCTGGCATCTGACTGGGAATACATGCTGCAGCAAATGATGTTGAGAAAGGGCTGCAGTGCCCTGAGCCTCTCTGGGCAATCTGCACATATTTGTGCTTTAGCAGTTGCTCAGACTAATTCAGTAATATTTTTAAGGGCATACTGTAGCTGACATTTGTTTTTAAAGCTTCATATATATATATATATATATATTTGCCATGATAGATCTAGTTCTCTGCCTTTCATGAGGGAGATATATCTGTATTATTTTTCATCTTGTCATCTTGTCCGGTAGGCCTTCATTCAGATATTTAGCTTCATACTGTGTGTGAATCCCATGAAAATGTTTATGATTAAGAATGAATGAAGACACAAGCATCCTAGAATTAATGTTTCTTGGTATTAGGTATCCTCTTCAAGCTGGGTCTTTTGTTTGATTGATAGATTCTGATTAGGTGTTAACATGTTACAATGTTAATCAGCCAATTCATGGAAAATACTTCTAAATTACTGCTTTTCCCCCCTCTCCTTCCTTGATCCCACCTCTCTGATTTAAATTTTTTTAAGAAGTAACTTAATTTCTTTTCAGCTTTATATTGCTGCTGGAAAAGCAGTGCCTGTATGAAGTGAACATTCATGTTTTCTTGCAATTTAGCATTGTTGTAAATGAGTGCTACATCTCCAGTCACTGAGTATTATAAATGTTTTTAATATTTTTCAGTGTCTTGAAAAGTAGAAGTGTAAAGCATCCACCGATTCTTCCTAAGATGGAAGTTTTTCCTTATAGTATAACCATAGTGATTTATGGTTTATTTAATTGGTTTTTACTAGTTTAAATATATATCCTTTGAAAATCTGCTTAGGCAGTATAAAATTTCAAGACCTTATGCATTTATGCTAAAGCATCAGAACATCTGTTGAGCCACAAAGGCCTCATTAACAAAAAGCCACCACTGTTAAGCTTTTTGACATTTTGTTAAAGGTGAAGGGTTTTGTGAGTAGCTTTTACCTCTTAGTGGAGATATTTTAAGCAATTAGGTATGTAATGTAGACACCTGCCTTACTGCATTTGTGTGCGTGCTAGAAAGGACTAAATTAGCAGTTGTGCCTTGAGTGTGTTACAGCAATGTGATGGCACGTGTTATGAGGGCTGTTTCTTGAAGGGTTCTGGGACATGGTATTGACTCACATCTATGTTGGGTCTTGCAAACTGAGAAACCTTGTTTTGTGGGAACTTGTCCATGCTTGAAACTGTTAGAGAAGATACTTTGCTATTTATATATATAAATTAGTGTGTATCTGAGTTGGTATAGACATAGTCTATAGACATAGTTCAATTTATTGTAATTAAACTGCACCAGACATTGTGGAAAGAAAATCGGGTGTTTGCATTAGCATATCTTCTAAAGGGTGTGCAGAGGGAAGTCTGTGCTTTTCAGGATCTGCACATGTGAGAATGCAAGATTTGAAATGTCTGAAGGCTGGGGCTGGGGTTTAAGTTCTGTTATCTGGAGAATAAAAAGCCTGTTTAGGCTTGGATTCTAGTGATTAGTGTGAGAGATAACAACTTCATGTTTTTAGCAAATATAAGTATAGTGACAACATTGTCTAAACATAACAAATGACTTGTAGGCAAAAAAAAACCCCTAGAAACTTATCCATAGTAGAGCCCTGTTAACAAGCTTAAGAGAGGTGCCTGTTGAATGTAGTGTTGGTTTATAATTTAGTGTTGTTTGTTGGAGAGTAGGGTTTTGTAAAGTTGCATGTGAGGCCAAACAGAAGTATTTCATTGATACATTGTTGAAAAAAGTAAAACTAATACTTTTCTGCCTACAGTTAAAAATAGAACTTCCTGAATGTCTTATCTGCTGCAGATGTGACAGTTCACATTCACCAGCAAAGTCAGCCAGTATTGTAGCTTCTAAGTAATCTTCAGCTTGTTTCTGGTTGAAAGCAGCATGCTAGAGAAAACACGCTCTAGGTGTTTTTCCTACCTCGTTGTCTGCTGTGGCCGGGCAGGGAGCACACTCAGCAAGATTTGGCAATACAGTACTCTTGAGCTAATAATTCACTGCTGCCAAAACCAGTAATGTCCTCCCTGCCAAACCGCATGGTCTCACCCCTGTCTTGCACTGGTACCCTTGCTTATCTGACCTTGCAGTAAGGAAAATGAGAAAAAGCCACAGCCCTGTGCAGTATTTCATGCATCTCTTTTTGGGGAAGTATAGTGTTCAGCTGGTTTAATTCCCTAAGCTGACTTAACCTTTGGGGCAGATGGGTATTCAAGTGGTTTATGTCAATTAAGTTTGATTCAATAAAGGATTGGATTAGGCAAAAGTGATGAGTCAGTTTAAAACCTTCTTTGAGTAAATCCTCTTTGTAAATGGCAGCCTTGACTACTGATTTTAAAAATACTCCCGTAGTAAAACAACACATCTCTAAACAAGCTTCAAATTACGTTTTAAAAGGAAGGAATTGGTTTTCAGACATAATATGGATGTATAAAGGCCAACAGAAGAAAAATAGGTGTCAGAGTCAGTATTTTAGAGTAGCAGCACTGAAGTGGCTATTAGGAGGTGAGAAAGCTGCAAGTAGCAGAACCGATTTCGGGCCTGAGCTTGTGGTATCATCACCAGCTTGGAAGCACTAAAGACTTGGTGAAGTCAATGGTGAGTGTTATAATTGCTGACAGGGAGCAAAGTTGGTGTGCGAGGGAATTGGACCAGACGTGTGTCTGGGAGGTGTGTGTGAAGGAAGTGAGTATAAGGCGAGGTAGATGTGGGAAGGATCTTCATAGTGGACATCCAGGGGAGCTCTCAGTCGGGTGTAGAAGTGTAGGGTGTGACTGATGAAGAGGTGGAGCATGAAAAGGCATGGTAACAGCAAAGGCAAGCTAACAACAAAAAACACAAACCAGCTGTTTGGGTGACTTAAAAGGCAGTTTTGTCACCAGTTTTTGGAGTGAGAACTTGTCAGAAGATCATTACAGTGCATCTGGGGGATTTTTTAAGGGAGGTGAATGTGTGCAGGTAGAAATTGCCAGGTCATAGAGGAGGAGGTTGTAATATTTGGATTAGATTAACAAGATTTTTCCACTGCTTATGGAGAAGAGCAGGGACTCTGATGATGTGCTCTTTTTCCTTGATAACAGTCTAGCTTATTTTGTGAGAATAAATCCTTCAGTTCTTAGCTAGTCATTAGTAGCAAGGAATGGGAGTGTAGGCTTTGTTCTGCCATGCCACAGGGTCTTCATAATTTCTTACTCTGTCCCAAATAGGAAAGTTAATTTGGACTTAATACAATGAGAGTGTGCTAAAAGGTTGGCAAGACATGATCTGTGTCTTCTGATAGCCAACTGAATTCTTCAAGTCAGCCATTTAATACTGCTACCCACCTGGTGAGACTTGCTCTAGGTACATGTTGCATGATCAAATAAGCTGTAATGTTTCTCAGTTTGTTTCTCTACTTTTCTGTGGGTGTTGGCTGGCGTAGGAAAGGCTTTTACGTCCAGTGATGAGCTTGGTGGTCTCCCCGTGGTTTGCAGGATGAAGACAGTTCTGTGCTGTACTGTTCACTCTTTGGCTGAAGGAGCTGGCTGCCATCAAGGGCTGAGTCAGTAAATATCAAAACCTAAAGCAACTGCATTTTTTTATTTTTGTTTTCAAAGACTTTTCTATTTCAGTATATTTAATTGGCAGTGGGACAAAAATAAAGTGCAGTGATATCAACATCCTTGAACCAGCAACAGAGAATCAAAGGCTATCTTTCATAGCGTTCTGAAAGAGTTATTTTCAAGATGAAATATCTATGGAGAATTTGTTGAAACTATTTTGACTTATATTGTACTTAGGCTGAAACTCTTTTGCACAAAGAGTGATTGGGATTCTTTATAAAGTTTGGTGTTGAAGCTGAAAATGCATAATATTTCAAAATTGATTTATTTAATGTTGGATTGCAGTTTGAAGAGCTAAAAATAAGACTTTTAAAAAAGCCTTAATGCACAACATTTTCTTAGAAAGAGTGACCTATCCATGTTTGGGAAGGCAGCTGAAGTACTGCATAATTATTTAATTCTATAGCATAAACAAATTGTGACCCATTTCTCAAAGGTGGATACAGTCCAAAGTTACTTGATTTGAACATTCTCACTCATTCTATGAGTGCTTAAAAGAATTACAGAATAAAATGTACACTGCTTTTTTTTTTTTTTTTTTTCCTTGTTGTTGTTTTTGTGTTTTTTTGGTTTTTTTTTTTTTTTTTTTTGTATTGGTTTTGGTTTTTTTTTTCTTTTTTGGCCGTATAGGGATGGTTAGGAGATGAAGAAGGAAGTGCCCATGTTTGGAAATAAATGTTTGAACACTTGCATGTCTTTTGCTTCCCCCAGATTAAATCTTTTGGATAAGACTTGGAATCACAATATCAAAGATATGATAAGGCACATAGGTAAAAATCATTGAACTCCAGACTTCAGAATAAATTAACCACAAAACCCAAGAAAAAATTGATTTAATGACCGTCATGCTTGTTGGATCAAAGATTTGTTTTAGTTGCATCTAAATAGCCTTTAATACTATAATTGATGATTAACACAAATTAACCTGTTGATCATCTGTTAGCATAACTGACCTCTACTATATATAGTTAAAAAAATAATTGGAGGAAATGGTTGTCGGTGAAACTGCAATAGGTAATTTGTCAAAATTTTGTTAAAAAAGTGTATTCATATTGTGTATTTGTATATACTTGTTTTCAGCTGTATGCAGTGTACTGATTGACAACATTTGAAAAAAGTGTATGCTGCTCTGTGTTGGTTTGAGTTGTCTTACTTTTGCTTTTCTGCCAGCTCATAGTTTATTCAAGGGAAAGCCTAGTGCTGCTCTTGTGGTTATGGGTGTACTGAGATTTGTGATAAACAAGCACCATGTGCTCAAGACTCTGCATGGGCGTTTGAATACTACTTCTGTGCTTAATGTAGCTGCTCAGTTGGGACAAATTATAGAATTATTTTTTTAGAAAAATGTTCACTTGTACCAGCTTGCAGAAAGATGGTTAAAAATGGTGTACTTTGTAATGATGGGATTGTTTCTTGCTTTTCTTTGAGATTCCTCTCATGTAATCAAATACAATCCTTGCCTCACTAGACTTACACCTGTGAGCTTCGACATTCTTCATTTGATAATGCTTTGGAGGCTGAATTTTTCTGTTAAACGTACTTTGAAAATCCATTGTGGCCTATTTCTTAATTGCAATTTGCTTTTGATGCTTATGTGTTGTCTGTATGGCAAAAGACATAGTTTTAACTAAATCTCCATATTCCACAGAGATTTTAAAAATAATTTTCCTGAGGAGGAAAGCAAAAGCATTTTAATTAAAAATGGTAAGGTATTTTTTTATCAGCTGTATTTTGTATCTGGACTGGTTAGCCGTCATTTTGCGTTGCATGTAGGGGAACATTTGGGAGTAAACGTTCTGAAAACTTTCTTGATTTCACACACTTCTCAGCCCTTGGAAATGCAGCTTAATGCATGCATGGTCCAGTATTTTAATGTCTTTTTTTTATAGCCAGGACTGCAGAAAGAAGCGACGCTCCTGTTATCTGTGTTACTAAAATGGCTACAGCGTGTATAGGAGTTCAAGAAATAAGAGGTTTCTTAAGCCTTTTGCCTCAGTCAGGGGGAGCATGTAGAGAGATGGAGAGGTCCTAGAACTTGTCTTCGTCCTTTCTTTTGTGTTGCTTGTGTTTATTAATCTTTGTATATTGAGTCCAGTGTACTGATTCAGCTAAGCAGCTTCTTGGTTTCTCATAACACTGTGTAGTGCACTGAATTTGAGAAGTGTTTTCTTTGATCTTAGTGAATGGCTAGTTTCAGCTAAGTTCCTTGGAATTGATCCGCAGTGTGAAGTGTGATTACTGTTCTTGAAGTGTTTTAGTTAATGTCTTCTATTCAGGAAGATGATGAAGTTGTTGGGGGAGAAATTAAGTGCTGAACCCTGCATACTTGTCTTAAACAGAATTAAAGTGATAGGTTGGTATTTTTTGCTGTGTTCTCTATGGGTTGGTTGGGTTGTTTTGCTTTGTTTCTTTAATAGAGTATAGCTACAATTTTTTCCCGAAGAAATTGTGAAATAAACCCTTTTTAGTTTAAATGAAATCTATCCCTTTAGCCTATTTTTGGAGTAGAATTTCAAGAGGTTTATGATTAGACTGACTCTTGGATTCTGATGAATTGATGCTGCAATGAAGATACTGTATTTCCAGTTTCAGGAATTATTTTCTTACTGTAAAATAAGCTGTTTTGTAAATTCCTGGTTGTCATCTTTAGTAATTTTCTGTGTGCACTTACATGAAGTTTTGTGTAGTTTTGGTGAAGTGTTACAAACTCCTTCAGATAATAGAAGGCTTTTGGTGCAAAGAGCATTTTTAATCTATGAGTAAGTATCTAAACACAAATGTGCAGGAAGGAGTATGTGAATGATCTGTACCATGTCATTCAATCATCTGAAATTTCAGGCAACTTACCATCTACAATACTTGTTTATGGCTATAATCTCAGTGCTTATGTTAGTAAACATAATTCTGATTTTACATCTGGAAGGTTGGAGTTGAGAAATGTTTATGGGGAGTGATCCATGGAAGGTTTGCTGAGCCATGATTAGTTTTGTGGTGGTTTCTTTTCTTCTTTTCAGTTTTTAAAGAAAAGCCATAGTAGTGTTTCCTGTCATTGGCTTTAAATGTCACTCAGAACGACCTTACTCTTTGTACTGAATCTGTTCTTAGGGATTCATGGCTTTTTTGGAAATTACCAGCTACCTTTATTTTAAATCAATTTCCAGAAACAGCTTCTGGAAGTTTTGGCGTTGATTTTGATATCTCAACTTTTTGTCTTCTTGGAGTACATTATGTGCTTAGAAAAAAGTCTTATGTTTTATCAGAAGTAAATATAAAAAAACCTTGAACATTTCATGTAACTTAGATGTAAATCTGTTTTAATGCTAAGCCAGATTATCGGGTGTTTTTTATTACTTAATAAAAGAAAAAACAGCAGGTGATTCATATGAATGGAGATATATGTATTTTTTTAAAAACTAGTGTTCATGAAATTTGTCACAGTATTCAGGAAATGGGCTAAATGAAGCTGCAGTGATTGTGGAAAGTAGTTCATTTGTATAGACTTCTCCCACTGAAATACTAGTACTCCTATGTAGAGTGAGCTCTCTTGCAATATTGTGTTAGGGAAATTATTTCTGGGAATAATTGTATATCTGTCCATGCCTGTTCAGGGTTTCTGTTTGGTTACAGTGATGATGTAGCTGATATAGTTCTCTGGACATCTGCATACTAGGAGTGAGACATGTCCTTAGTTCTGTCTCATAACCTGCCAAACAGCCCTGTTACTATTCATGGGGCTCAATTTGGACTTTTGAGTTAAAGACTCTCTCTTTTTCTGTTTTCTGACTTGTATGAAGGTTTTTGGCCCTTGCCTGTTTCTTTTAGAAAAAGTATCTGAAAGAGAATATTGGTAATTTTTTTTCTTCTAACATGGAATGGGTTCAGAATTTTTAAAATGTTCTGTTGTTTTAAAATACAGCTGCCTCATTTTATCATTAAAACATACTGTAATAAATTTCTGGAATATCTCCTTTGGGGTAATTATGTTTGGTATGTGAACATCTGGAGTTTTTGAAGTTTTGCACGTATGACTTTTTGCCCACATGGTTCTTAAGATATTTTTTTTATTCTTTCTGAAGTGACTTGATAAAAAAAATCATGCTCATCTTTTACTTGAATCACAACTGTAAGTTTATTTTCTTTACATTTAGAATCTATGGAACATTTATAAAAGACTTTTCTGTTCTCTGTAAAATACAAATTACCCTGTATCCAAAATTTTGGTGCCATTTGGAACATCCTGAAACTACGGGTGGTGTCCTGACTGTGGAAATTTTCTCCCTACCCTCCAGTCTCTGAATATGGTTCTTTAAAATGCTCATTTTTGCTATTTTTTCCTCTTTATGTATGTTCTCAGAAGCTTATTTTTCAAAGTGGATGAAGATTTTAATACTCAAACCCATATCCAGATATTTCTAGGTTTTCTGTAAAGGCAAAAAAAGATGTTATACAGACTAATAGGCTCTTAGTATAATATTAGTACATGATGTTAAAAGTGAATTAGTTCCCCTTTATTGTGATTTCTTTCTCAAGTTAGGAATATAATTTTTTTTCCTCCCCATTAGTGAAGGTGGTCAGTTGTCCAGATTTTTACAGGAATGTTTTCAAAATAGTTGCGAGAGCATTTTAGTTAAAGAGTTTTTTAATGTTTCAAGGTACTACACTTGGTAGAATGTAAAATACTTGAGTTTGTTGTGCTTTTGGGCGTTTAAGTGCTTGGAGTTTCATTTCTTTTAGAAGATGGATATCTGTGCTATGAACAGAGTACTAATACAGGAGATTTTCCTTGAGTCCACGTTTTACTCATTTTATATAGTCTGTATATGTTAGGCAGGCGCACTTTTAAAATGTTGGGTTTTTTTTTCATGGTAAAAATAGCTTGCAGCTTATTGCAAAACAAGGCAGACCTGTGCCTCAAAATCCAAATGAAACTGCTGCCTGGATGAGGCTCTAAAGAGGGCATTTATATGTTGTGGAATGAATGGCATGCCTGCGCTAACTCCCGCAGGCCGGATATTTCTAAGGTATCGGACAGAGCTGTATATACTGCACTTTTTCCCCTTTGGATCCAAGAGTTTCTCCCTTGGCAAGTTCTGAAGGACCCCTGGCCTTTGTGGGGAGTGGGGGCTAGGGGAAAAGTAAAATGAGCGAGGTGACTGTATGTGCGCAATGCTTTTTTTTAATTTTCCACCCAGACTGCTCTTCTTGTGCTTTGTGAGCTTGTGTTGTTTTTCTAATCATTGTTCTTTGAACAGTGTAGTTAGGAATTTCCTGTTCACGTTTTACTACAATGGTTTGTTTAAAATGATAGACCACAGTCTTTCCTGACCTAAAACTAGATTAGCCTTGAATGTCGAAAAGAAGTTGGACAAATAAAGAGGATAGGCTGTATTTGCTTATGTCATGGAGACAGGCCTTTTAACCATGGTCTCAGTTGTATCAAATACCACAAGTCATGTTTCTTAAATATTTATTAAGACAAATAAACATAGTTATTGTATGAACTGGCAGGTCTCCAAATTTCTGTCTCTTTGATTCTCATGGGTGGGTTGCTTTTAATCAGGAGAAGTGTATTTAGTCAAGACTCTGATATCTACTGAATCCAGCCGTATCTCAATTCTTCCCCTTTGCTTTGTTACATTTTTTAAATGCAACAAAATAAGCCTCAATAAAGTTGAAGTTTTAAAATACTAAGCAGCAAACTTTGGGAAATACATTGGGTGCCTGTGATAAGTAAAGTTCAGTATAGTCTTTGTATGTACTGCCATATGTTTTCTTTCAGATTTTGGAGGAAAAAAATCTCCCAAGCCCAGCAGTGTTAGATGTACGATGAATATCCTTATTATAAAATTTATGTTTATTTAGAGCAGGTTCACCACTAATCTGTGTAAATAGTGCACACCTATAATGATGGAACAGTACAGGTAATAAGGCTGTTGATTTTTATCTGGAAAGAGATAAAATTTCAGTGTTAAAAGCAATATATAACCTTGACTTTGGGCTTTTATTTTGCAGAAAAATGCTGTATCATAAATGATATTATGGTGTGGCACAAAAATGGTATTCAGTTTTGGAGGAATGGCATATTGACCTGCATGAGTTTGAGTACTGAAGTCATCAGTGACAAGTGTTGAGCTCATGAATATATACTTTATACATTGCTCTTGGGTATTTTTAATGCAGATTGTCTGTGACCATGTGCATGTGAAATTCTAGTAAACCTGCTAAATCACTTTTTCAACATGGGAGATGTCAGATTTGTAAGGTTGTGGAGTCTCTAGCTGATATGACACACAGGCATGTCATTACAAGGGTGTTGCCAGTTAAAATACTCAGCTGTTATGGTATTTCCAGCTTAGCATCTAACTTTGTTCCACCCAGCAAATAGTCACATAAGTAGGACTAGCTGTGGATTTCTAAAGGAAATATTTAATGTATTTTTAAAGAAAATAACATTTGGAAGGAAAAATATTTGGGTAGCTTGTCTCGGGTAGGGCATGGAGATGCCTTGCAGGGTACAGAGTCTGATGTGCTGAAGAAGCTCTCAGTAGGTGTTATGTGGAAAATGTTACTATTTATAGAAATCAGGTATTTCCATGCGTACCGGAACTGGTGAAGCCTGGTTTCCTGTGGGTTTGAGTGTTATGACTGATTGACTTTGGAGTCTGGGAAGGTGAAAGTTCTGTTGGATGCTTTTGCTTTTCATTTGGGCTACTTGCATTCACTTGCTCCTGAGCAGATTTTCTGATTAGGTGTGAACACCTGTTTCTCACTTATCATTAGGCCTCCTACTGTCATAAACTTTCATAGGTATTTGAATTATATGGTGGGGTTTCCCTAAAATTTGAAACTGATCAATAGAAAAAAAACCAAATAGACTTAAGTCTATTAACTGTATTATTAATAAAAATAACTTATTCACATTTTTATAGGAGATGGGACTATGAGCCCTTGATTTTTTTTTTTCTTTCAATGACCCAGTTGTCAGCTAATTTCTAATAGCCAGTTTTGTTTGAAAATGGAGCCAATTCTTGAAACCAAGTGATGCTTTTACCTATTAAATAGTAGAAATACATTTTGAGATTAGTGTGCCAGATTTTGTGGTACCGATTTGGACTTTTAATCATTCTGTGTGTTCAGTGGATGCACTGTTCATGCACAAATGAAAGAAAGCATTAGATTTAAGTTTCCAGTGTAACAGTTAGGCTGAGTTGTGTGTGTTTTTAGGTTTTTCTATATGCATGAACAAAAAGTGTAATCATGAGTAGAGAGCCAGAGTCCTGCTGAAGGTTTATCATTGAGATTCCTGCTGTTAATGTACCTTCTGGAGCTGTTAGCAGCCATTCTTTTTGTTCATAAGTATCAGAGATATGAAATACTGTCAAGGGCAGTGGGTGCCATTGGTTTCACTGTCAGCAAAATCTGTTCTCTTTAGTTTTGACCTTTGCTAAGCACAGATTTTTCTACGTGGAAAAGCTCAGTTAGTTAAGTTGTGATTAAACACGGCCCTTGATCTTCCATATGAATGATTTTTGTGTAGCAATACAGGTGAGTAGTTTATTCCACTAGATGAAGTAAGTGAGGTGAATAAGGTGAGTAAGCAATTTTGTTATGTGATGCTGTCAGTTGTGTCTAAATGCTATGTTGCAAATTTGGCTCATGCTTTGAGCTGGTTGTGAGCCAGTGGCTGTGGTTAATTCATCACCAAACCGGAGCTAACAAGCCTTGGGAAGGCTAGGTTATTTTAAATGGAGCTCTGTGCCACACTGAAGTAGCTGGAAGCTGTATTCATGGGAGCCAGGGCAAAGCTGCTTTAAATCTGCTGGAAACATTCTGCATAGAAAAATGTAGAAGTGTTTGTGTGGGATAAACAACTTACAATATGAATTTACAGTACCTTTTCTATAATGTTACTTTCTTTACAGAAATCAGTTAATGTTATTTTGTGTAAGCTGTAGGCTCTAGTTATTTCTTCTGGGGTTGTATTTATAGATTGTGCATAAAATCTGTATTATTGTAGGATGTATCACCAGTGTTAAATGGATTGATAATGTTTGTACCTCTTGATTTGCAGTAGTACAGCATCTTGTATATAATAAAGTTATCTTAAGCAAAGATCTTTAAAATAAAGCCATGACTTCAGGAATATTTCTAATATGATTCAGTCACTTGGAAGGCTAAGTTGAGTCTTCTCACTCCTGCGCAGTGAAAGGAGCTGGAGGAGCACATGCCCGGATGCAGCACAGCAACACTGCCGTGGTGCTCACAGAGATGCTGCTGGAGCTGGCCATCCTTTTGTGGAACAGGCTGGCTGCAGCTTTGGAGGGCTTAGACTGCTCCCAGTACTGTGAGAAGGCATTTATGTGCTTACAAGAAAGAAAAAATGCCAGAAAAGAAAATGGAGACAGTACTAAGAAAATACTTTTGTCATTCTTTGGATAGCTGTATATTGTGTACAGTCAAAATTTACACTTACAAAAGCTTGCAGTTGTCAGCAATGTAAAGGGAACAATGTACTCTGTGCCATTAATATGTGTGTGCATGGGAGAGCACTTGCCTGATCTAAAAGGTGTGTTTGAGAATGCTTTTGTAATTCTCTTGTTTTGGAAATTGAAGATCAAAGCAATGTAGGTTCAAAACAACAGAACAATGTGATGAGCTTAATTGTACAAAATACATGAGGATGAGCTGTTAGTGATGGCAAGGCAAGTTCATTTTCATGATTACTTTTGAGAGAAGCAAGAAATTAGTTTTATTTTTATGGTGGATCTCTGAAGACAATGATTTATTTTTTTCGTCTCAGCATTGATGTTTGATGGATGCTAAAAATTGCGAGAAGAACTTGTCCATTCTTACAATATATTTAATACCTATTAAACCATGTGTTAGAGCAAGCTGCTATTTAAAATGGCATTTGTGGAATTAGTTTTCCTTTTTAGTACCAATTAGAGTCCATTAACTTTTTTTTGGTTTATTTTTATGCTGTTCTTGGATTGCATAAGTTGTTATATTATGAAATTGTTTTGGCTTCATTGTCAATAAATTGTGTGTTAACCTTTTAAGTGTTCTGAATTTGCGTTATGGCAACAGCAATGTCATCCTGTCCTCTGCTTGTGTCAGCAGTCATTTTCTACAAAGAAGAAAAGTGCCTCTTTTGTGTGTTTGCTGGAATTTTGAGAAATGCACATTATTCAGTCAGTGGAAATGTGTGTGTATGCATGGGCGTCTGCCCTCAGCATTGCTTTAGTGCCACCTCTGAAAACAGTGTGGTCCAGAGATGTCTTAGATAGTTGATATATTGCCTTGCATGGTGCTCTCTGTAGAGTTTGGGCTTTGGTTTTTGGGGAGTGGGTGGAATTGGTATTCTTGCCCAGATCTGCATTCCACTAGAGACTTGACTGGTGTCTTAAATTGGTATATTTATTAATGCTTCTTTGTTGAGAGGAGTTAGAGAAAATTTTCTCCATAAAACTAATTTTTGCAGGACTTGGAAGCATTAAGCCATTGTGAGTGAGATGCATTGCTCAATACATGGCTGGAGGGTAGGAGGGGCACCTAATCTAGTCATACCTGTAAAATTCAGGCTTTCACTAAAATGCAGCACAGCAACAGGGTTTAACTGTGCAGTGAGGTTCCTTGCCTCAGAAGGCTGTTGCGAAAAATGAATAAAGATGACTCAAGAGACTGAAAAGCCTTGCTGCTGAATGTTTGTTAGAAACACCTTGTTAATTGCATGGAGGAGGAAAAGATTTAATGCAATTATAATAATAATTTATTTAACTGGTGGTATCTTCATTGTATTCTAATTAGAATTTGAGGGCAAAGTTGTCAGTAGAAGTTAAAATTTTAGGTCTTTCAACTACGATGGAGACTAGAGAAGGGATGGACCTTTGCTCTTCTGACAGCTTCTGTCTTTAGTAATTCCTTGTTGTACTGTGGCAGTATTAAATCAGAAAACCAAATCCTGTGAATAAGAATCCTGTGGATTTCATGCTGGGAAGAGCAGAGAGTGGCTATGTATGTAAGCATCTGGGTTCACTTATGGGGAAGTAAGGCCTGCAGAAGGAAGCTAGACGAAGAGTGATGGCAGAAGAGAGGCTTTCCTGGCAGCAGCTGTCTAGGAAATGGTGAGAAAATCTCTTCAAATTATTTGTTAATTTGTGGCATAAGTACAGGTTGGGGGAGGAAAGAGGGAGTGCTCCTGTTTCTTTTTCCACAGCTGTCTTGGAGAGGCTTTCTTCTTGCTTAATAGATAATGGTGAAAGGTTTTTAGAAAATGACAGAACATGAAATTGTGTGGAGAAGGGAATGTAAGAGTCATTACCATGTTTTTCTGGGATTTCCCTGTCAAGCTTGTATGCTGCCTTCCCATGCACCATAGTTTCCCTTTCAGTTCACTCAGGTTTCCTAATAGCATTTGAGAAGCTAGTGGTAAGTTTTGAAGTCCTGCTCTGTTAAACACACTTGAGTCACAAATTTTTCAGCACACATCTGGAATAGCAGTTGTGGTTCAGTTTGCTTCATGCCCTTCTTTTACTGGATCTCCTGAAGCATTGCTCATCAGCCCAGCTAAGCAAGCAAGCTTACAACGCTTCTGAAAACTGGATTTTTTTTTTTCTCTTTCGGGCATCTCAGAGACTGAGTCAGTAGATCTCTTTAGTAACTGGAAATAGCTAGTATTGTTGGGAAAAGTTTGTTACCTATCTAAAATTTTGCTGATTAGCTCCTAAGTCTAGGAGACAGTCTTGCCTGCCATCCTCACTTCAGAGTCTGGGAGGGCCCCACTGATGGTTAGCTCTTGCATATAAGTAGTTTTGAAGAAAATAGGTGCGTTGGAGTTAAAGAAACTAAAACTTTATATGCTTCCTCTGCTAGTGATACAAAAGGCTGTGAAATGCAGGGAACAGTTACTCTGACAAGATTTGCATAATTTCTGTGAGCAGGTAATTTTCTGTGTTTTAAGTAAAGGAAACATATGTCCGTTCTAAGTAAACCCTTTTTATGAATGCATCTGTCCTACCAGCTTGTTACTTTGTAGCAGACAAACCTCATGGAAATGCAGATTCTTTTCTTTACCTAGTTCGGTTTTTCCTGCAGTTCATTTAATCTGTATTTCTGATGTCTTTGTGGCCTTGCTGTAGTTGCATGTGAGCAAGTGTTTTCTGTATTAAAGATAGACTTGATTTTATATGAAAAATAAAAAAAAGGAAAGAAGCTGGGAAGAGATTTTAATTGCAATTATTGTGGAAAAACAGTTTTTAGTGACTATATAGTTGAGGATATTACTCAAAACACAGTAGCTTGTTTCCTTCACACACTTTTTTTTATTAATGATTGGTTAGTCAATCAATCATTTCATATGTTTTAGTAGTAAATTTCCTTCATGAACATCTAGTTATTTCCTGCACAGCTCTGGTGTGTGGGTTTGTTTGGTATTTTTTTTTTAACAATATTAACAGATAAATGGATTAATTAGTTGAATCCCAAACACGTTATCTGTGCCAATATCCTATGTTAGGTCTTAACCTTTGATGAGCACTGAAGGAGGTATTCATATTGGGGGTTACTCTTCTGGGGGGCTACGTACCACTGTCTAGCAGTGGATATTCAGAGGTTTTAAGGTTTTAGCTTTTCATTTGCAGTATACTTGAGTTTCTGAGAGACTTTTAAAATAGGCCGTGTTCTTCCTTGAAACTTTAGAAGGCTCTTTAACATATGGATCCTGGTGCCTCGGTGTTCTCTTTCTGAAATGCTTTTAGATGCATCTATGTGTTTTTTTATGTTTATTAAAATTGCATAGCCAAACATAGACCAAGCATTGTAAAATGCCAGAATTCATGTCTTATGAGTAGTAGGTCTTGCTTTTCTACATTGCCTCTTTGCTTATCTGATAGCAAAATAAACTCACTATCCATGGTACCCCCCCACAAATTGCTACTTTCCCTTTCTCCATTACTTTTTTTTGAAGTTCTGGTGAGTTGAAGCAAACCTACTCTTAGTTTACTGTCTGGTCAGATGAGTGTTAGAAATAGCAGTGCTATGGAGTGATGGGATTGTGCAGGTTAGGGCAGCAGAGGGGACACGTTGGAAGGCAGCAGGGATCTCTCCGGTTCAGTGGTGCCAAGCTGTTAATTGAGCTTTCATACAAAACTGCAGGTGGGATTTATGGTGTAGTTGGAGTGGAGAGAGCAGAGCCATGTGCAGAGTCTCAGAGCTGAGGGATGTAGAGGCTGCATTCTTTCCCCATCCAGCCAGATAAGCTGTGGCCTGTTCACACTGCTGCTCACCAGTCTCTTCTGCTTGAGCTCTGCTGTTAATCTTTTTCCTTGTGTTTATCCTACTTCTCTGTCTGTGCTTCCCTGGATCATTCATTGTTTTCTGATTGTTATTGCCTCTTCTTCCAGCGTCTGGTTCCCATGTTCCTCATTCTTCTGTATCCATGTGTCTCGTTCTTCTGTATCCATGTGTGTCTCCTTTTTTCCCTCCGTGATGTTCAGGTGATTACAGGGGTTGCGATTGAGACTGGAAGAAGAAACTGATTTCCTAGTCTCTTTCCCTGGAAGGAGCAGGTTTATACTGGAATTTTCTGGAGCTGCTCCTTGCAAACAAGAGAAGCAGTTCTCTCAGATGTACTGGAACAGTGGAGTTGAGTGGCTTTGTGGCCAAGAAAGATCCTGAGGAGCTGGCATGTGTTCAGTGGAGATTAAATCTGCAAAGGCCTGAGCTTCCATACTTCAGAGTTATCATGACTATGTGCAACAATATTTTCCTCTTCAACTCCCTTGTACCTTCACCAGACTTGAATGTTTTTCCTTGGGAATAGTAGAATACCTACAAAATTCGGGTCCCAGGGTTAGCAGTGCTGAGATTATCTAGGAGACTGATGTAAGAATTGAAGTAGGGGGGTGGGGAGGGAAGGGACAACATTTTTCCTGTGCTTCATTGTTTCAACTGGCAGAGTTGTGTTAATTGACCTTACAAGAGATGAGAAGGAGGCACACCCTTAGAAAGAACTTCAGCCAAGGCAACTCTAGCAGAATAAAAAGCAATTAAAAAATTGCCTAATGAGGGAATGCCTAATGAAGCATACCAGACTTCTTAATGAATGGGTGGCACTACATTATAGTAATGTGCAGATGATACAACATCACATTGCAGCAGACTTAAGGTACCTGTTACCTTTTGGTTCTTGATACTCAGTGCTTCCAGATAAGGAAATCAGATGCTTATTCTGCAGTGTACATTTTTTCAGTATTTACAAACACTTCTCTTGTCGTTATGGAAAGTATGCTCTCGGTCACCCATGAGGTTGGGCTAGATGCAAGGATTACCAGCTAACCTTTTGTGGCTTGTAGTATTCAGGAGTTGAATTGGATGATGACAGTGACATTCTGACATTAAAATATGGACCTGGACAGCTGAGGCCACCCTATGCTGCCATGGTGAAAGTTAGGGGCTTCCTGTGGCTGAGTTCCTCAAAGGCTCATGGCAGGCAGGGAGGGAGCTGAAGCTGTCTACAGCTGTTAAGCTTTCCTTCCTAGTAGTGGAGCTGCTTTTGGATATGGGGAGCTGAGCACTGTGCACTGAAAATATCTGCATTTACTAACAGCAAAGGAATGCATAAATATAGAAGAATATGCCAGTACAGCTTATTCCCAAAATATGTTACTATGTGGTGCAAGGGACCTTTGGGTGAGCAATACCCAAAAGGAGACTTTGGAAGAGATACCTCCCACTTCTAGAGAGACTTGTCATTTGCAAATGACAACAAACCACAGAAGTCAGTTTCCTGAGTTGCTGTAAATGTGTGTTTTTAACACTCCTTTTCTAACACAAATGTAGGAAGCTGGCAAAGTACCTATTTCAGTGCTCTAGAAAAGTTTAAAGTGAAATAATCTAAGGAAACGGAAGCCTCTATTTTTAACCTTCTCCGTCATGGGAGATGGGGCGGAAGAAGAAGAGGCCATCTACTGTTGAAGTTTCTTCAAAGTTTTACTATAAATTTAATCAGATTTCCACTGCTGTTTTAATGAAGAGATATTCACTGATGTTCACTTATGTTCAAATTAAGATCAGGGTAGCTTTCTAGAATTGTGATTTTTCTCCTGTTGACTGGTTTTTACTTTCCCATTTTCTGGTATATGAGAAATTTTATGCTGTAAAATAACTCCCAACACTGCTTGTGCCATTTTATGATTTGCTTTATTTTCTTATATTAAAAAAATATTTTTTTTCTGAGAGTTCTGAGTGTTTTTTACATTGGGTTTGAGCAGATTTTAAGTTTTTTTTTTCATACTGCATTATTAAAATTAATTAGAAGTACATTGTTTCACTGGATTTCTCTAGATTTTTTCACAGTATTTTTTATTCTTGTTTATATGTAAAAACATGATAGTGAAGTTATGAGAAATTCTGTGTATTACTTATTGGGAACTACTTTATTAGTCTAACTGGAAGCTCAAATATAATATATTGTACAACTGCTGGCAACCATAGAAGTAATAGCATCAAACTTCCCAAGTTCAGCCTCTTAAAAATGTTCAGAACCTTATGTTCAGATGAGCATAAATCTGTAAAACTGACTTTGGGCATATTAGTAAATTACTGATATTGTTTGGGGAGTATACAGGATTAATTTGCAAGGTCAGCATTAAGGAAGACTGTAGGAAGCAAGTGTGTTTTTGGGAATGATAATAGTCAGTTAATTGCATACTGGGAGAACAGGGGCTGGGCTAAGTTTTCATAAAAGCTTGAAAATTACTCTCTCACAAGGGTGCTAACCTGGAGTGTTGAAGCACTTCTGAAGAGTTTAAGAGAATCTTCTCCATAGCACCTATGTTAACGTCATACATATATATAGATATAGATATAGATATATAGATAAAATGAATTTCTGTTTGTGACTGGTAGATTGAGACTGTTGTGTCATAAAGTGTAAATGACTTGACAGCTGTATCTGTAATTTTAAAGGCAAAGTGTGAGCTGTGGAGAAGGAAATGTAGCAAGTCTGCAAATCATTGGAGAGCCATTCCTTTTTACCTTAGGCAGTTGTTTAGCTTATAGAAATTACTTTATTTTGCAGGGAGATAGTTTTTCCATTGGTATAAAAGCAGCAAAGATTTTAGGGAGATGAAGTTTCTTCTGTTAGCTCTCCTGATTATGTTTGGAAAATAAGACACATTTTAAGCACAGTTGTCTTTAATGAGTTTATTTTTAGACCACTTTTAATATCTTATAGGTAATCATTATCTATTTTCATAATATCATTTAAAATGGGTTTTAAATATATGGGTAGATTGAGGATGCTAACGTACACAATAGTCACTGATGACTCGTCCATCACCACTTCTAGGCAGCTGAAACGTATCCATTTATGTTTGACTAAGGGTCTGTTACTCCTGTGAAAGAGTGGAAAAACCTTAAATAATGAGGTGACTGCTGTAGATCAGTGCTTGCAAGAAATAGACTCTGAAACCTAAAAGCATCAAAGATCCTGTCAACATATTTCCACTTCAGTTGTTTGGTGCTAAGTCAAGCTTAGTAGCTGTTCAGGCCAGCAGTTGAAATGGTGCCCTTGGATGCAGTGTGCATGTCACATTAGTTGCACTCTTTCACCCTCACATAAAGGGTTACTTTATTAATGTAGTTCAGAAACTGAAGAAGAGAAGCAGTCTGGAAAGCCTTCCTTGCAGATCTGCAGTGCAGTTTGGGCAGGGGGCTGCTGCCATGCAGTGTAATGTCCTCTCAGGTTGCAGGTTTCCCTCCATGCCCATGGGTACCCACTCCACTGACAGGGGCTTGGAGCCAGAGTTCTGGCCTTTTACCAGGCAAAATTTCCCTGCTTTACAGGCAAAGCATGACAGCTCAGTAGCATGTTAGCAGACATAATATAGAAATGGTACAAAAGAGTCCATAAAATTTCCAGGAATGTGATAATTGAACATGTTTGAGAAATGCCATATGTGGTACTTTTAGGAAAAATGCAGGATGAGTATAACACATTTTCAAGTGTGTTGGAAGACAAGGAGGAGAAAAGATGTTTTGAAAAATTAAATGGGAAACTCTTGTCTTGAATTTCTAATATTAGCTGACATTGTAGACTTTTCTGAGTGTGAGGCCTCTGTTTACTGTTTTACTTCACAATTTGTTTTGAATAGGATGTATGTGAAGTCATGGTATGCATATTCTCTTGGCACTTATCTACACATCACTTTGTTCCAAGACTTGAAAAGAATGGTCTCTTGAATATGTATTTTTCCAATCATTTTTTTTTTTATACTCAGGCCAGTTGTATTTACTTTTTCCTCCCATTGTTTGTCAGTTTCTACTTAATTTCTCTAGAAATGGTTTCTGGTAACTTTTAACATATGTTTTCTTTTTTATTAATATAATTGAATAATACCTGTTGGTGAAAGTAGTTTTGTGAAAATAATTTCAGTAAAATTTATTGAATATACTCCAAGTATAGTAAGTTTTGTGAGGATTGGGGCTTAAAATATTTTAAAACATCAGATTAACTAGATTTTCACTAATAGCAGTGCTAGGCTTGTTTGACAGCTGGCCATGCTGTGCCTGATGCCCCCAGGACAGGGTTGGCCCTCCTGCTGACTTATATCCTTATATACTCAGGTCCCTTTTCGCAGCATGGCTCTCCAGCCTCTCATTCCCCAGTCTGTCCATACATCCAGGGATGCCCTGTCCCAGGTGCAGAATCTGGCACTTTCCCTTGTTGAACTTCATACAGTTGGTGATTGCCCATCTCTCCTAATTTGTCAAGGTCTCTCTGCAGGGCCTCCCTGTGTTTGAGGGAGTCAACAGCTCCTCCCTGTTTTGTATTGTCTGCAAACTTGCTTGCATCCTTTCCAGTCCTGCAGACATTGGGATGTAATTGAATATATGTATACATTTCAGGGTTCTAATGTTAACCTCTATGCATCTTCAGCTACTTCTAGTCAGCCCAAAGACTATCAACTATTGTAAGATTTTCTGTTTTCCTGACACTTGTCTAAAGTGGTTTAAAGTGTTCACAAAGATGTTTCACAGTACTTTCTTTATTGAAGAATGTCTAAGTAAACTTCAGTCATTTGATACTTGAATGGTATTTAGACAAATCAGTACATTGTGTGGACAAATCACTTGTGTGTGTGTATGTGTGTACATATATGTATATTTATATATGTCAGTGTATATATATATATATATATGTATGTATATGTATATCTATCATACATTCTTTACCAATCTGGATAATTGGTAAAGAATACTAAAGATAAATTTAAATTTAAAGGAGATAAATTTAAGGGAGGGGAACACCTTCAGTGGTGTATAATGTACATTATACATGTATTATAAATGTACAGAAACTTGAATTACCATTGATTGTTAGAAAGTTGTCAAAAATCTCTGGGACTATCACATAGACAAAATTTTGAAGAAAAATCTAGTCTAGCAAGGTCAGACGTAAAGGTAATAAGATAATTAATGCTGGTGTAATCTTTCTGGATGTAGGACACCTGAGGTTAGCAAGAGAATGTAGTAAATGGGCAGGCAGTTTTGAAGAACTTTATGCTTCTATTTCTGTACTGCACTAGTAATCAGAGATAGCCAAGACATTTTAATAAACTGGTAGTGAAAGAGGCAATATTATAGTGAGGATGTTCTAATATTTTTTTATACAAACTTCAAGTGATCATGCAAGAGTCCTTGGGAAGTATTCAACTGCATGATAGTCTTGCAGCATGTAAGACCATTTTACTTCTTACTAAGATGTAAAGCTTCTTTTGGTGCTTCCTTTTGTTCTAACTTGGAGCTTCATGGACTTGAGTTTGGAGTTTTATGTCCCAGATTTGTTCCTTGTCTGCTAGGGACCGTTTTCCTGTCTGCTACATTTTCTTCCTGCTTTGAACTTCTCTCATGATTCTTGTTCATGTGCAAAATGCTTATTACTAAGAACTTGCTGGTAAGATCTTGCCAGATGCACTTTTTCACCCTTGCTCGGGTGACTTCCATTAGGAAAGTGCAGGTGTTTCCTCCTCGTCTGATAGTTGCATACAGAAGTTGTGACCAGCAATCAGAAGTGAACAATTTTCTGTGCATAGACATACACTTATACACAAGCACATACACACTCTTCTGTGTAAGGGTAAAGTACATTTCCTCTCCCACTGACTAGTCCACAATGGTTTAGTTAACTGATGGGCAGGATTGTGGTCAAATAAGCTTGCTGGAAATTTATAATCTCAAACCAGACGACTCTTTGCAGAACTAAGGTTACAACTGTCAAGCAGTTTGTTAGGCAGAACTGAACATAGAAATGGGTTTTAGTATATTCTGAGGATTTCTGTAGAAATTTGACAGCTGGATGGGATGACTTGCTTGTCTCCAGAAGAAGGCTGTAGAGCTGTGATTTGCAGGATGGAAGAAATAAATGGATAACTATGTGCCTGGCCTTTACTAACTGGGACCTTGATTATTAATCAGATGTAGTTGGAAAATGTTACTATGCACAGATGTTGGTAAAAGTTATAAATGTTTGTTTAGAATCAGTGAAACTAGAGCACTGCATACTTGCTCTAAAGCTGTGCTGTGTCTGGACACGTGTAGTGTCACGTTAGGCTTCTGACACAAATGGAAGAATTCAGCTTGCTTCTTGAATTTTGAAATTCTCTGTTAAAGTTTAGTTTTGGCTTTTGATTCTTCTTCATTTGGTTTTAGGTTTTTCTTGTTGGAGTCTCACACTTTACGGAAGTCCTCGGGAAGATCTTGTAAATATTTTAGATTTTTGAGTAGCACTGGCGAAAGAAAAGTTGCAAATATTTTGCATATTACTCTTTCTAGCAAAGAGCATTTTCAATATGAAGATGCAGTTTGAAATCAGTTTGAAATCAGTTTTGGAATCAGTTTGAAGGTGCAATTTGAAATCAGAAACTGTAGTCTCCTAATTTTCCCTCCTTAGCTGTCTTATTTGCCACACATCCCTGCTGTTTTCCTCTTATGGTTTATACCAGCTGCCATATATAATTTTGTCTATTTTCTGCTCTAGATGTCAAGTCATCTGCCGTCCATTCTGCTTTTCTTCAGTTAGACCCTCCAGCAATTGTCTTTGCCCCACTGCTAATCTTAGGATTTGGCTGGTGGCTTTGTACAGTTGTTGGTCACTTTGGGCTATCTATGTGTACACAATAAATAAGTTTTAAAGCATTCAGAGGTAGCCTTGCTTAACCCTTCTGCCCATTTTTTTACTGTTTATCCTCTGTAAAATACCACAATGAATTGCAGACACAAAAATAGTTTCCTTAAAAGCACTGAGTTTTAACCTGGCTATGATTTTCATCATGTACATGAAATATTTTCAGCAAGAATTTCCCATAATATTTGTGTTCTGAATTTGGATATGGATCATAGCTGCTATTAAGAAGTGGATAGCTGCTGAAAGACTTGGCTGCTTGTGTGGAACTGTTTCAGCAGTTCCTGAGCAGCCAGACAAGTTATGCGAGAGCTGCAATTGGACATAGCATTTTATGTTTCAACATACTAAGCAAGTATTTTTCAGCTGTTTTAGTTTTGGAGATTACGAGAAAGAGTAAAACCAAAAAGTATGTTATTTGTCTGTTGTTGCTTGTTAGTAATGGTTTATTGTTTCTAGGATAGTGAAAGGTAAGAGGGTGTCATTGGGTACATTTCTTAGGGGCATTTATAGACAATGTAGGCTGCTATTACTTCTTGTAAGTCAACAAATTGTATCAGTTCTCTCTTAGCTGTGTAGCTTTACATACATTTTGCATCATAAAATCTAATTGTTCAAAGTTTAAAAAATTGTCTGATAGTGATCACACATTTTCCTCATGCTTCAGGATGTTGATTTTTTACCATTCAAATGGCTAGCTAGTGCCATCCCGTGCCTTGTGTTTTGCACATCGATTTATGCTGTGTTGGCTTGTGTTACTGTAAATTGAAGCAAATACACTGATTGGACAGTATTAGCACTCTATCATCAGCTTATTTGCTGTTGAGAAAAAAAACAAAAAACCAAGAAATATAATAACCACAGTAATAGATGCAAAATACAGTGTGATCTTAAAGAGACTGAATTTCAAGTGACCTTTAGAAGAGTTGGTGCTGTTATTTCCTTGCTGCTAGGTACCATTTTTTTCCCAAGGGAAATGTATCCCATCCATGATTCTGAACATGTTACCTTTTTTAAGTTTTTGTCCTGAGCACAGAATTTCATTTATGTAAGTTTCAGTCTGGCCGTCTGTATTATGGATTTATTTTAATGAAGAATTGAGTAGATGTTCAGTGAGTTATTTTGTTCAGAGTCTGAGGTTAACTCAGGTAATAAAATGAAAATATGTAAATTGGATTAAGAAAAAGGATAAAAGAAACTCGTATCTTGAAAAGATACATCTAGTCTGGTGAACTTTGTTTTACTTTTGACTAAGCAGTTGCTATGTAATTTGTTAAACTTTATTTCAAAATCCATTTCATTTTTATGACTTGGCTGCTTGCAGAGAGCTGAGTGGATGGAGGACAGATGAGGAGGAAAGCCATGGTGTAGTCCAGAGTGCTGCGGCAGTGGACCTGGAGTTCATGGTGGCATTTACTGTGCACAGCCCGTGCCTGGCTGGCTGTGCTGCCCGGGGTGAGGCTGCTGGGGCTGATTGGTGCCTGGTGCTGCCGTGGATGAAGCTCCTTCGCTGGGCAGCCGGCAGTGTGTGCTGCCGTGTCCCTGCCCTGCTCGGGGGCGGTGCTGGAGGAGGGCAGCTGTGGCACAGCTGTGCCTGCAGACCCTCCCTGTCTCACAGGGACTCTTGCTGCCCACGCCAGAGCTGTGGTGGTGGAAGATGTCGAAGAAGCACGTCCAGGACTGCAGTGTGACTTCTAAAAACATTATAATGACAATCCTCCCATTCTCCCCTTCAGTGTAAGCAGCTTTTCCTACCAGTGTCTTTGAAACAACAAAAAAACAATCTTCAGTTCCTTCTCAATTTCTTAGTTTCCTTTGTTTGGGATTTTTGTTGTTTCCCCCCCCCCCACTCTGTGCAGTTGGACGAAATAAGAACCATGGTACAAGACAGGAGGGTTAGTTGAACTTTATAATGATGTCTGTATCTTAAATTCATGTTTGAAAAGAGATAAGAAAAAAATCATTGACTGAAAGCTTTAAAGTGTGTGCATGATTTTGCCTTTTCTCTTTCTTGTTTTGTGACACTTCAGTAATATACTTGGCGTAATACTTTCCTTGGGCAAACTATTGCTAGATTTAGCAGATTGCTAATTTTTTTCTAGTTTTTCTGTTACTAATTTTTAAATTGCATGGTGTTCTTCAGATCTCTAATGTGAATTAATTCATAATAAGTTAGTAATACTGTTTCTGTATCTGCATTTTGTCAGGCAAAATCATCTATCCCATTAGATAACAATTCAGACTGAGATCAGGTTTAGGGAAATTTTTCACCTAGTTATTTGTGGAGGTGTATTAAATTTTATTAGAATTTTTTTGCTGTCATTGTACCTCATCAAAGTCAGAAACAGAATTAAAAACACTGTTGACAGCTGCTATTCTTGCATCCTTCTCTCTGTCTCCTACAGACAGTGACACTTGTTCAGTACTTGGTGGTTCTTTTTCATAATTAGCCCTCATGGTTAGTGCTTTCCTCTTAATCCAGGCCCACTTATTAAGGTGGGATGACCCTGTATGTAATTTAGGTGTCTAGGCATTGTTTAGAAGAGGACAACTAGTTTTCAACGTTTCTACTTTGGAACACCTTTTCGATTTCCTGTTCAAGATCTTGGGAAAACAGGCTCTGTTTGTCTTTATTTAGTTTTACTCAATTAGACCTGGGGATTTCCAGCAGCAAAGACCCTCTAATGTGGCATTAGGGCCATGGGAAGACTGAGCATCTTATCTAGTACTTTCCAAAGTCTTGTGGTTTTAGTGATCTGGTTCTGGTTTTGAAGGTCTATGACAATGAAGTTGCCCTACTCTTATCTGTGAAGCTGTGCTTTGGAGATGTAAAGTATGTCTTTTCTTTGGACTGAGAAATTTTTCTTTATTATTTAAAGTTTGAGGTTTTCTGTGAGGTTTGTTTTTTTTTTTTTTTTTGGGGGCAATTAAAATTAGATGCTGTTAACAATGTATCTGAAGCTGAAAGCATTTTTGAATTCTCTAAAATTTTTGAATTATCTAAAATGGTATTTAGCCATTATCTTTTAATGTATTTTCTTCTCCCCATCCAGTCCCTGCCATGAACTGGTGCATTCAAGAAATACTTGTTTTGCTGATGTATATTCAGAAAGCTGTAAAAATGTGTTCTGGAATCCTTCTTTGTGTTGTAGTGGATAAAGATATGAAATAAGTATGCAAGGAGGAGCAAAAAACTTAGTTTAGTCACTTGTTTGATTTTATTTTATAGTTTAGTTTCTGTATTCTAACTCTTTAGCTTGGTAATTGATGCAGAGAAAATGTGAATAAAAGTTGGGTTTTCACATGTGTCTGTTGGATTGCATGCAAATACCAGACTTTTATTTCTTCTTAATGAAAACATATAATTTGGGCAGAGTTAGAAGTGACAGATCCAAGGTGCGTGACATTGCTCGAAGATTTTTCTCTGTGCTTGATATACTGGATTTGGATTCTGGAAGCTTTCTATATGATTCTGTATTTGCTTCAGTCACAAAAGATTGAGTGCCTAAGAACTCAGGAACGTCATTGCTTTTGGAAAGGATTAAGTCAGTTAATCTGACATTAAGGTTGGTTTTTTGAGCTGGGTGGAATTGGCCCCCATGGAGAACTGTTACTTGTACCTGGCCTGTAGGTCCAGTGGCTGCAAAGAGTTAATGGTGTAAACTGGTCCCAGAGGATTTTCATCTTCAGCTGAAAGTTTAGAACCTCCTTGTTAGTGTCTGCCCCTTGTTCTGGGGGAAACAGGAGGTGATCATGAGTGAGTGTGTTAGTTGTTGTTTACTACTGAGATCACAGATAAATGCCTTAGCTTTTCTTTACTGTGAATAGCACAGTCCAGGACAGCCCTGGTTTTTGTTTAATCAAAGATGGCAGCGTTTT
This sequence comes from Muscicapa striata striata, assembly GCA_030060385.1. Lineage (NCBI taxonomy): Eukaryota > Metazoa > Chordata > Aves > Passeriformes > Muscicapidae > Muscicapa > Muscicapa striata. The sequence continues at coordinate 731,657 of JAREIS010000031.1, forward strand.
TGTTGTGTCTTTGTCTTTAAAAACTTTAAAATTTTTTTTTGTCTTTATTTCAATACTTTGAAATGTTTTAACAGATGTACCTTGTACAGTTCTTTATAAAAAAAAGGTAGAAAAGATCTGTTCTATTTTATAGAACTTAAGCTAAATAAAAACAAACCCAGAGGGTAAAGCAGTATTTCCAGAATATGCTTAATTTCATCAGTTGACTGTTGTAATTTGTGGCTGACCTCCAATATAGATATCTGCATCTGTTCCATTTTGTCTTTGTTATTCTGAAAAACCCTAGGTTCCTTAATTGACAAGAAACTAATCTTGTCCTCAGAGTTGTGCTTTTTAAACCAGGAAGGTATTTTTTTCAGTCTGAAGAGAATCCAATTTGGAGTAACTTTGATTATAATTGAGCAACCTCAACTTAATAGTGGTCTGAATATCTGGAAGACAGCTTTTTATGTGTTGGGTTTTTTCCCCCTACAAGTTTTTCTTCAAAACCATTAATTAAACTGTTCACACATGCTTTTATAATGCTGTAATGAAAACTGGTTAGACTAGATGCATTAGTTTTCTTCTTTTTCTCTTTCCAAAAAAGTGAACGTAGTCCTTGTCCTGCAAGTCTGAGTTCTGGTGGGATCACAGCGAGCACTGAATTAAAGTTTTTGTAGCATGAAAGGTTAGAGTATCATGTGCAGGTTTTATTTATGAATAAGGGGTGAGGGTATGTTTGTGTAACAGGCAAGCAAGTCTCATAACTCATTCCAAAGAAAATCTTGTCTATAGTGTGGTAATTTAGGAACTGATGTCTAGACTACTTTGAGAAGTTGTAAACATGATGTCTTCAGAACAAAACCATGGGAGTTTAAGAAAAAAATGCTGCACTTTATATGTTTAATATTTGATTGAATTCCAGGGAGATCAGGAGTATTTTGGCGATATCTGGTCTGCCTGACTGCTGGATGAATTACTGAGAGTGCATATGTCAGTTCCTAGTAACATTTTCTTTCTTGAATACAGCATCTTTGGATTTGCGTGATTGCATGATGTAAACCACATTTTGTCAGTAATAGAAAATTTTTACTTTAAATAGTGGTGCACAAGTTAATGTATGTCTGCTGTTAAATTGTTTGTAAGTGTTGGAGAATCAACCAAATAGGATCAGGCTATTATTTGACCTGAATAGCTTGATCTTTGTACAGTTGTGCAGAGCTTTTGAAGCATTACATGGAAACTAGGAAGGATATATATTTTTTTTTGTTCTACTACAGTTAATTTTGAACTCCGTAATCTCAATCACTGTAAAATAGTTTCAGGAGGCAAGTAAATGCAGTTTTTCTGTTTGTGTGCAAAGTTTTGTGTTCTTTGTTGGTGATTGAATGATGTGCTTACTGCACCATTGGACTAGCTAGAATGTAGCTGTAGTAGTATTTCCATCATTTGAAGTCTTTAGCACTGGATTTTTCTGGTTTGTTTTATTTTGGGGTGGGAAAGGACTTCCAAGTTCAAAGACAAACATGCTTTAGTTCAGACAAAGTTATTGTGTTATACAGGTGTTAGTAGATTAAGGGCAATTATGAGTCCTGCTGGTCTCTCTATACACCAGTGTATTTGTAAGCATAGTCCAAATCTTGTGTTAGAAAACCTTAACTGGGTATTACAACATACAATCAGAATTACAACAGTGTTGTGCTAGAGATCATGCTCAAATTAAGTCAGTCCCTAAATTAATGCATGTATATGTGTGCAAAGTTGTCATTGTTTTAGGTATTAGAAGTGCCTCAACAAATATGTGAGGAAGGTGTTGTATCTATATACCATGTGTAATTGAAATTACTTTTTTAGTAGTTTTTCAGTAAATTAATTTTGTGACAGCTTTTAAAGGAAATCATTATCGTAGGAGTTAGATAGATATTAAAATGAATATTTGAGTAATAAACATGATTAGACTGAGTTTAAAGGCTTTCAAATTTATATCATTTATTCTTCCTATTCTTTTATACACTTTGCTGTTCCAGAGCAGTGTTGGTTTAGAGTCTCTCTGTATAATATGGAACCCAGTATTTTCAATGTTCCTATCAACACTGACATTGCTGTTTCAGTTTTCTATTACCCACTGATCTATTAAGACTTTGTTTAGCAAGGGCTGTGATATTTTAAGCTGCTAGATAATAATGCTGTTACTTATTAATTATTATTTCTGCTCTAATTGCTTCAGAATTTTTCAGAGGTGTTTGTCTCTTCTTTTTGAGGGAGAGGAAGTAATTTGGATATGTCTGGATCAAGAGAATATCATTAAAAGTTGGAAATGTATAATTGAAAAGAGGAAGTCTGTTACATAATGCTGTCTTTAATTTTTTTTTTTTTTTTTGTTTGTTTGTTTTGTTCATTTTTTATTTTATTCTTTTTAAAAAAACAAGCAATCATGCTATGTTGTCATCAGAAAGAAGTTAAAACCTGTAAAGCTTCTAGTAGTTTCAGCAGTGGTGAACTCCAGCTTCACTTTTGTGCTCTTTGCAGTATGGGAGAGGAACTGGCAGGACAGCATGCCATTATAATTAAATTGTTATACATAGAAACTAGAGGGGAGAAGCTTGTCTTACCTGTTCGGGGAGTATCTGTCAGCATATTTAAATGAAAATTTATTTTGAAACTGTATGTTTGTAATTATCAGCACATTCCTAAGTAGCATACCTAGTTTTTGATCAACTGGCTAAGGTATCTTCAAAATATGTAATAACATTCATTGCATCGTAAACTCTGCAGCTTTTGTACTTATTTGCGTTATTTTCATTTTTTCAGGATTACAAAGCCATTGACGTTTGCTGACTGTGTTGGTGATGAGCTTCCTCTAGGATGGGAAACTGTTTACGATCAACAGATTGGAGTTTATTATATGGACCACATAAATCGTGAGTAGATATAAGACTGCTTTGAGGAATACTAGCAAGCTGGTATTTACTCTTTACACTAACTTTGCTTCCAATACCATCTATACACCTCTTGCTACAGTGAGAAACAGTATGCTAGTAATTTCTTGAAGAAAGTGTTTCCTTATCTTTCATATGAGGGCAAAATTGTAAAGAATTCCATTTATAAAGAATTTTACGACCTATGGTTGAGCTATAGTGTTTAACAATATTTTGGTTTACTTGGTCATACTGTGAAGTATTAGTAATTTTGTTGTTGCTTTTTGTCATATGTCAGAAAGATTTTTGTGTTACATTCTTATCTTTCCTGTTTTTCCAGTCATCCATAGTTCACTCTTCTAGACTGAAAACCAGAATATATTCAGAGAGAAGTGTGCTGATTTTTAATCAGGAGCACTGTGAAATGCAGTAATCTCATCCTTGCTTAAGCAATACATGTTTTATATTTTAATACAGTACAAAATGCTATCAAAAATACAACAAATGTCCCTTTTAGAAACTAATTTCGAATGCTTTCCCTTTTGGACTATTGCTGAGCTTTGTATCATCACTGTGGCAGATTTGCCAGTTCTACTTAAAAAAAAAAAAAAGTCTTATCTTTATAGCTTTGTGCTGCTTCTGTTACTGTTGTGCTATCATTAAGCTTCTTATCACCATTGAGTGAATGCTTTCAGTATTGTGGGAATTGGCAGTTGGTGGGGACTAAGAAAAGAAGAAAGTAGTTATACGGGCTATCACAGCAATGGTAAATAATATAATCTGAAAAACCAACCGCAATACTATCCATTTGAAATTAATGAATTAAAAAAGGGAAGTGTGGAAATAATTTTGGGCTTCCATCCATCATTGGAATTCCTTATGTAGTATTGTGGTTTCACAATTACTTGCTTAAAAAATCCAAACAACAGAATAATAAATGTTCCCATGGTATTGTTTGACCTATACAGGTACTTATTGGTTGTGAAATTTAACAAAGATCATTAACTAAATGATAAACTTTAAACAACTGCTAATACATTGATCACAAGGTTAGATAGACAAGAAAATTCAAAGGCAATAAATACAGACTGTTAAGTAATTCTTATAATAACTCTCTGTTTTAAAAAAGTATTAGTTTAAGGATTGCTGTCATAATAACTTCAGTAATGTTGAAATTTAATAAAAAGTGGGGATTACATTGAAGTACAGTAATGGAGTGGACTTTCACCAAAGTATGTGCATGAATGTATATTTTTTTTTAACAATGAAGGTATTACCAACTCTTTTAATTTCTTTTTTAATTTGCGGGTCGTTTTAAAGTCCCTACAGAAAATGAGTAGAACATGAACTCCTACTGCAATGCAGTTCCTTAAAAAAGCTACCAATAGGCCTCTGTGATAGGAATAACAATAACTATCACACACAAAAAAAAGGGTTTCCTTTTGCTTTTCAAATTTTCTTACTAGCAGCTTTACCACAGACTTCAAGTTTGAACTTACAAAAGGGATATTAATCATTGTAGGCGTGTCAGATCTGGCTTGCATTTTTTCTGTGCAACTGAAAGCAAAAATTGTAGAAAAGAATCTTTGCAAAGAGCAATTGAATTCCCGAATGATCAGTGGGTAGACAGGAAGAAAAGTTGAGTATTAATGGGTCTGGAAAAGTAAAGCTAATCATATTAGGTATGAAATAAAGTTAATGTATGAACAGAGGGATAGAAGCTTCATGGGGACAGTGCTGACCTGTGTAAAAGGAATCATTCAATTAAAAAGGTTGCAAAATTAGTCTCTTTCATGATAACTAATTGCTTGCAGCCCACAATGGTAATTCAACCGTCACAGTAAAATGGGTTTGTCACCCTTAGGCTAATACAGTACTTTCACATACCAGCAAGAAGAATAATAAGAGGGAAGACAGGGTTGATATTATAGCTGGATAATTATTATTCAAAAATTAGTAGGATATACTTGATCCAATTTTTAAACTGTGGACAGCAAAGATACCAATCAAGACTGCATGAACTTCCTTTGTAGAAGTGAGAACTAATGAATAGACAATCATGTGCATCATGAGGTTGTGTCAGACCAGTAGCAGAGGTGGTGTAGGAGCTGAAGAAATGTTTTTCTGAAATGAGTATGTCTAAACCAATTAGAATGGCAGCTTCAGGAGAAAACATTTGGATTGCCTTTTTGGCTGACTGGATTAAATGCTTTATACAGCATTGGAGTTCTGTGTTAATTGACAAAACAGTTAGAAGTGGTTCGGTGTCAAGAAATACTGTGAGAAAATGCAAGGGATAATTCAAAGAGAGTCTTTCTACACTTGCACTTACTAGGGACCTCTCATGCTTTGTGCACTCTCTCAAGCTTTTTGCCCTTGCACCTTTTGAAAGAAAACAGTAATACATCTGATTTTTTCTAAGTCTCTTGCTATGTTTGTTTACCCAGAAACAAAACAAAACAAAACAAAAAAAAAGATTTCTAGGCAATAGTTTTCCATTTAAACTGGAAAAAAAAAACAAGGAACGGAAGAATCTTCTGTAAATCTCAATGGTGCTTCCAACCCTGATCTCCATCTTGTTCTGTAAATTCAGTACTTTGTTGACACCCTTACTAAGCTGCTCTTGGCTGTTATCCAACCATTGCTTAAAAACCTTGGTGGTTGCCAGCCACAGAATTCCTTTCCCTCCTCCTCGGAGTCTTGGGAGCCTTTGAAGTCTCCTCTAAGCAGTTGGGCATTCCCCAGTGAGGGAATAATATATTCTCTGCATTTGTCTGGGACTGTTGTTGAGTTACTATAGTGTTTTTTTAATTGCTTGTAAAGAAATGAAGGAAGTTAATTTTATCATGTAATGTAGCTTTAGTCTTGTTTTGTGGCAAACTTGTTTAGAAATCCAGGGCAAAGTTTCATAAACCAGAAAAAAAGCAGAGCTTCCCATGCACTAAAGAAGTCTTGTACCTCAGATGAATGCTACTAGCTTTTCAGAAGGCTTCTGAAATAGTTCTTGTGAGAGATGCAGTGCCCTGAAGTATAGGATCTCAGAAGCTTAATGTGTAATAGAACGTAACGCCTTATCCTGGGCTATTTATTGAGATGAGGACTAATAATTTACCATTCAAAGACAAAAACTGAATCCAAGTAAGCCTGTCTGTTTTATAAACATTTACTGATTTCTCATCATTCTCATGGGGGTTTAGCAGTTCTAAGAATATTAAAATTTGCACAGATTTCAGTGTTACTTATGGACAGATGAGGTAGTGGTGGAAATTGAAATGCCCTCAGTGAAGGGTGGGCAGCATCAGAACTCTGTTTTCTTCTGCTTGCCCTCCACGTAGAGAAGGATTTATGGCAACTCAGCAAGCCAAAGCACATCCTGTTCTTGGCTGAGTAGGTAGTTTCAGATCCTTGGAGCCAAAAGGGAATCAAAAGGGTCCCTGGGAATTGGGGAGAAATTGCAGAACTGTAGGCACTATCTTTATACTGTTTCAATGTGAAGAGTTGCAGAGAGAGAAAGGTACAGCTGTTGAGAGAAAAGGTTATTTAGGAACCTAATCTGCAAATCTGTTGGAAGGACTGCTCTTTGATGAGCTTTCTGTTTTTTTTAATATACTTTTCAGATGGCTGTCAAATGGTAGAGCTGCTAGCATGACAAGGTCATGACACCATTAGAGTTCTTAATCTGTTGGGCTCAGTCTTCTACAGTTTTGTATTTCTTCACTGGCTCCAAATACTGAATTATGTACTCAGGATTAATTCAAAACATAACTGACTTTCATCTCTTGTTAGAAACCAAGTTTGGAAAAATTGCTAGGTGCTTAGCTCCTGACTGTGCTGCAGGTTTTGCCACTACTTTGAACACTGACTTTGTGTCTGCAGCAGCTTCTTACCAGTAGAGCTTCAGCCATCAGAAATTAATATTACATTTAAACACGAGGCTTTACATGGACATCCTCATGTAAAACGTATTTGTTGACTCACAAAAAAACCCAAAATGATCCGATAATTTTTTTTAATTTTAACGTGTCATCCTCAAATGCCTTTGCAATTGTAAAGAGATTGTTTTGCAGTAATAACCTTGAAAATCAGTAGAAATGGGAAAGAGCTCTTTTTTTTGGTGGAAACTTGTTTTTGGTTTCTGTTTAAATAAAAACTGTTCTAAACCTTGCCAAAGAAAAACATCAGACTGCTGTTTCTTAAGACAAATAAAGAGAAATTATTTAAAAGCTTTATGGATTGGAGACCAAGATGCTGGCTTTCTCTGTTTAATTACCTTATTCTTCTCAGCTATGCAGGGGTAGCCTCTGTCCTTTTAAGATGTTATAGCTGCAAAGTTGTATGCAGTATCATAAGATAGTTCCAGCTATTTATAGACTTATGGGTTAAGCATTGAGATACCTTTCACTTTTTCTTGTGGTTCTGGGTTTTAGGTAGTTCTTGGAATTTTCAAGTTGACTATGAGGAAAGGTTAGAGCCAAATTTTTGTTTTCTTTGGGTTTGCAGTGGTTTGTACAGAAAAAAATAACATTTAGATGTCTTTTAAAAGGACTTTCCTGTTCTTTCACTCTACATCCTTCCTTCTCATTCTGGCTGGAGTGATTTTGGGCATTGTAGTGTCAAGTGTGCTGGTTGAGAATAAACATTAACAACAATAACTTGGACTTGCTAGCACAAAGTGTCATATAATTCTATTTTAATGCTTTAACTTTTTTCTCCTTAGAGCTCACACAAATTGAGGACCCAAGGGAACAATGGAGAAGGGAGCAAGAACGCATGCTAAAGGAATATTTAATAGTTGCCCAGGAGGCACTCAATGCCAAGAAGGAGATTTACCAAATAAAGCAGCAGCGTTTTGAACTAGCCCAAGAAGAGTATCAACAATTGCACAAAATGTGTGAGGATGACAGCCGCTCCTATGCCAGCTGTGAGTTTACTTTCTTTTCTTGATTTTACCCACATGCCCTCACAAGATATGGTGTAAGAAATAGTGTGAAGTATTTACATCACCTTATTCTTCTCTGAATGAAGGTCCTGAGTACAGTTGTCCTTCGACTCTGCAATTCAATGTCTTCCAATTCCTGTTAAATCTATTACAACAGAGATTTAACATTTAATAGAGATAAATGGTAGCATTAAAAAGGGATGTAACATTAAACAGGCATATATCCCAGCTGGTATTTCTACCCATCTTGGAGCCAGCTGTAATAATGCTTCCTGAAAGGCAGCAAAGGGCTGAATGCCGCTGGATCAGTTGCCTACATGGGAGAATATTTTCCACTCAATATGGGAGGGAGCCATCACCCTAGGGGAAACCTTCTGTGGATCCATAGTCTATTTAGCAAGTTTATAAAGAGTTAGGGACAAGCTGTTGTGTTCAAGAGTACTTCTTACCATGAACTAGGCAACAATATTTCATTAGTTCACCTCTTTATTAGTGCCACCTTGTGATTCTGATGTTGGTGATACAGAGCTTTGATTTCCTGCTCTTTTCATTCTTATGTCTTTAGTAGCTTGGAATAGATGATACACTTTTTCTGAATTCTGATGATGTTGCACCACTGTCATGGCAGTTGGTTGGTGCAGTAAGAAAAGAGTCGACCAGTCTAGTTCAAAGAAATGGATATACCCAGCACCCCATGGAAATGTAGTGGAGTTTTACTGGTTTTTTTTTAATTGGAGTTTTTCAATGGCTGTACAGTCATTGTTTTAACTGCAGATTTGCTGTTATGTGCCAAGGATTTAGTAAGAATGGGAAGCTCTGCTATAGCATTTTCTCAAAATGTTCAAGAAACCTGACTGTGGAAGGGGGCTTACAGCAGGTGTCTGGATAGAAGTGTTTAGCTACTAATTCATTGATATTTATTAATCCAAGGTAATTCATACATGTGCCAAAGTCCTAAATAAAGGATGTTTTCTAGTACAGAGGTGTACCAAATGGTTTGGACCAAGTACTCTGTTACTACTGAACTGGGATTCTCACCTTTTTGTTTATATATATGTATTCTGTGATTCAGTTTGTGACGTAACTGAACAGTTGTAACTTGCCTTATTTCCCCCTCTTGTACTGAAGTTTCTGAAGAACTAGCATGGTATTTTCCTATTAAGAAAGATCTTTAAAAAAAGAAACTTGTTTAAAGTATGTTTAACAACTATTTAAAGACTTGGAATAAAATAAAAGGTAGTGTCATCAGTATTTTTGAGCTTATAAAATCTAAATTGACATTTATTACAAAACCTTTCTAGGATTTTGGGCTTTTTGCTTTTTTAAAATTTGCAATAATTCTGTGGGATATTATGTTGAATTTCTTCAGGTGAATATACAGAAAGAAACTTCTTTGGAAGATGAAAATACACTAGAAAAATATAACCTTTTCCATATTTTTGAAGCTCTTAGAAAAGCAGGTTATTTGAAACAGCAGCAAAATATGAAAATGACGAAATCGGGGTTGTCTATAATGAAAGCAAACTCTATGTCAATTATGTTTCTCAATCTTCTGATAGTTTGGGGTTTTCTAGGTATATCTGGAGTTGAAAATGAGAATCTATAAGAGCAATTACATAAAACCATTTGCTTGTTTTGAGGTGGAAAATATTTAACTTTCTACAGATGTGTTAATATATTTTATATTGGTTTAAGGTTTTATTCATCTGTTTGAGAAAATGGGATGGGCTGATTACTCAGGTGATTTTTTAAAATTTTTTTTTAAAATATCCTTTTGGGAATTAATCATGCTGTCAACTCAAGATTCCTAAAAGCTTCTTCTCCACTTGTTTTTCTTAATTTGAGTCCTCCACTGTACTGTGGGATGCTTGCTTCTTCTATTACACAGAAAATACTGGCTTCTAATTCAAGTGCAGTTACATGACCAAAGCTGGATGCTTATACAGGGAATATCTTTGCCTCCGCAACCACTTGCTTCAAGTTATTGTGTTAAAAGAGCTAAAACTTCACCAAGTGTTTTCCTCCGCTTTGCTTGGGGTGCTGCTATTGACTCAGTGTTGTGTGCTTATGAGAGGGAAGTGAGCTCAGTAGTTGTGGGTTGGCAGGGAGGTGCCCATGCAGCAGTTTTGTGACTCAGTTGTGATCAGCACTGTTTAAAAAACATCCATAGAAAATCCTGGATTTAGAGAATTAGTCCAGGCACGACTACTCATTTTGGCAAGTTCCTGCACGCTTGACATGACCTTGGCATTGCAATATTCTTTTGAGAGTCAAAAGGCCCAGTGCAGCTCCAGACATGGGTATGGGTTTCAGTCCAGTAGCCTTCAGCTCTGCAAAAGGATGGAAGGTCTGACAGCACAACCTCATCCATTCACATACCAGGCATTTTTCAGTGGGCCAGTGCTGCCTTGAATGGCTCACTCCATAAATCATGGTTGCTCTTGCCCAGTCTATCCTGTAGGATCTTCACTTCATCTGTGTAGGCTTTAGCTTGTAATGCCACAGCTTAAAATTGTTGCCTGACTGTAGATACTCTGTGTTAAGATCTCGATTGCCAGGGTTGATTTGTATTTCAGTTCCCTACACTGTTGCTTTAGAAGGCAGCTTCTCTCCCTAACTAATCTAATTTTATTCCAACAATAATTTTTTTTAACTTTAGTCCCTATTATCCTGTTAATTCCATGTACCTAGGAAATAACTAGTAATTATTAATATTATGCAAACTGCTTGTGTAATATCATCCTATCATAGAAGCTAGGTGCTTTTAGGATATATGTGGTGCTACTATATGCAATTTTTGGTGTTGTTCAGGACCGAAAAAAATGTTTCAGGTGGGCCAAATGGAAGTCTTCAGTTGTACTTCAGCACAGAGGATACTTTTAGAACTTAAGGACTTGTAAGAAAACAAATTAATGAAATGGTTTATTAAATAGTGCCACATCTTAATAATTGTATTAAAGAAGGAGGAAAAAAAGTAAAATACTGTTTTCCATCTGTTTAGCGTTCTCGGGATTTTCAGCTAATACCAAGTATGACCCATATCAGATTAAAGCAGAAATAGCCAGCCGTCGTGACAGAGTGAGTAATCTTTTTTCATTTTGTAAAAATATGATTAGGCATGGGGAAGGAGGGAGAGAGGGAGGGAGGAAGGGTCTGTTTCGCTTTAGCAGTTGCACTGAACATTGCATGCATTTATAGAAATATGGTATTGACAAGTGCTTTTTTATTCTGTTGCTCTAATAAAACAACTCTTTATTAACTGCATTTTGGTGACTTGAGAAGTAATGTTTTTTCAATGTTACAAGTGCAAACATTTTTGTCACAGATGTCAGAGGCAAGCTCAGCCAGGCTTTCAGAAATTGCTTTCTCTCTCCAAACTGCCACAAGCAGTAAATGCTCTGCAGCCAGATTTCTTTCTATTCAAACCTACTGTCTTCAGACCATTTACCCATTTTCAGTGAGGTTTTGCTGTACTGTAGGTTTAGCCACTTACTTGGAAATCTCTTCACAATTCAGTAGACCTATTGGCCAAATAGAATTTTTCAGCTGATTGACCAGAGCTCTTTTATGAGGAGAGGGCAGTTCAAGTATTCTGATAATGATAGGCAGTTCTGTAACAAAATTCTGTAACAAAAATTATTTATATATATATCTATTTAAAAAAACTAAAGTAGTGGTTTTGATAAATAAGTATTTAAAAAAAATACTTATCCTTGCAGGATAGTGTTCCATTTTTGTTGTAGTGACCACTTTTCACATGAGTGCCTCTGAAAATAAATCCTCTTCACCACCCTTCAAAGGCATTTATTCTATCTGTACATATTTATTACATGCTGACTAGTGTTTGCTTGTTTTACATACTCTAAATGTCAGCATATTCTAAACAAGTAAACAAGGCTTATTTATCTAAGTAATATTGGAAGAAAATAAACAAGGTTTTCACTTACGACTGTTTTTCTCTCTTCCTCCTTAAAACAAAATTATCTACTACATGCATAGGATAGTATGTTCAAGGGTACCATGGGCATTGAGTTGTTTCTAGAAAAAGAATGAAATAGGCATTATAAAGTTTTTGTGTACATGATACTAGTTTTCTCATTTTCTCATTTTACTTTTGGTGAGTGTTAAAGGAGCTGGTGAGGGTACAGGAGTGTTTAGGGGCTGGTGCCATGTATTTTGACGAAAGGGAGAGAGCTGTGCAGGGTTGTGAGACTCAGAGTCCTGGTTTGCATCCTGGTACTGGTGCAAAGCCCATTGTTCTTGCAATAGAGCTGAAAAAAAAATTCTTTTGCCGTCTTCTTTTAAATTCTGTTTTGTAATGGTTTTGTCATTTATTGATTTGCATGTGACAATCAAGAGCTCTCTGGGTAAATTCTAGAAATATACTGAGTTTGGTAGCTTAAGAAGAGAGAGCTTTTTTCTTCCATCCCTGCCCCTCTTTGGGCTCACAGTTCAGTCTTAGTCTCAGTGCCACATACTCAAACACCCCTATTCCCCTCATTTGTGTGCTGCCCCTTGCATTCTCCTCCCCCTGTGTTATCTGTCAGCTTTGGAGGGCAAGAAGCTCTTTCTTTGCAGATCATTCTTGGCTCTTCCATGGTGTGTACAACCTACTCAGGTAACTGTTGCTGTAAAACCACAAAAATAGGTTTTTGGAGGCATCTTTGCTATGTCTATTTTGATTTTTGCTCATTAGTTGGATCAAGATAATTGACAAGGGGGCTGAAAGGGCAGGATAATATGAAAATAATTGTAAAAAGCCAGGCTGCCATTTCTGGGAGAGAGATCAGTTCTACTGCCAGTAATTTTGTTTTCCTGGGTTGAAAAATTAACAGCACTGAATGCGCTGTCTTTTTTAAAGTTGACTAAAGAATGGAAGACAGTTGAGAGGTATCTTTGCTACAAAGGGAGAAGAAAATTTATATGGATTGATACTTTCTAGCTGTTACCATAAGCTGTTGGAGGAAGACACCTGATAGAATAGATGAGGAAATAGATGCTTTGAAACCTGAATATTTTGACTGCTGTTTGATTGGGCCTTATGATACTTAAAGTGTCCTGTTATTTTATTGCAAAATTTTAAAGTGACAAAAGAGATGAGAGAACATAAATTATCACTTCCAGTTTTTAAAAGTAGCTTAAGATTTAGTATTTTAAAACCAATTATTTTTATTGTGAAATTTACTGTTACTTATTTTTACTTCTAATTATTTTGTATTATTCAGCTTTCTAGGCTGAAACGAGAATTGGCACAGATGAAGCAGGAGTTGCAATATAAAGAAAAAGGAGTGGAAACTCTACAAGAGTAAGTTAAGAATTTGTGGGAGGATCTTTTTTGTGATTTGGGTTTTTTTTAATTTGCCTTTGAGTGAATTTCATGGAAAAGTGTTGTCAAAAAACCCCAAAACATTAAATGCTTTGCTTCAGACTTTTCTGGTGTGATAGTGATGCAGAGTGCGAACAATGTGAAAGGATGGAAGAAGGGTTAGACAGAATTGGTTGGAGTTGTGATTTTGTAGGTTCACATGCAAGAACAGCTTTATAGACCATGTTCTTTAGGTCTTCCTCAAGATATTGCCAAACTGGAATTAGATTTTTTGAACTATCTCCCAAATACTTTCTGAAGATACCTACTGCCTGGAGCACAGTCCATATCATCATGCTGTAGAGTAGTTTCCCTGTGGCAGTACCAAGGCTTTCTAGCTGGGCACAGAACTTCTCTTAGGGGGAATTCTGTACACCACAACACTGCTTCTCCCTGTTACTTGATGGTCAGGCCATCTCATTCTACACTGTATGGCTGATTTGTGCTTGTACTGTAAATCTCTAGTGGTCTGTGAGACCTTGGATTGTGTTGCACGTGTGCAAAACATCTGATTGTAAATGTGATTCCTTGTCTCCTCCCAGTAAGGAAAGGATGCTCGGGGCAATTTGCCACTACTCCCAGGGCTATTAGGCAGCCCCACTCTGTTTCCTGTGTGCTCAGTGGTGTCAAAGGTTATGAAATGTTGTGGTGATCCTCTCCCTGCCACTCTTCCTGCTGGCCATCTGATGGGAAGGGAGCTGTGTGACTTCCATCTGCATGTTGTTTAGTCACCTACACACTGAGCTCATACACGGGATGCCCAGTGGGATAGGGAGAGAGGTTGCCAGGCCATGAAAAAGATGGCAGGTAAACACAGGTTGTTGTGGCTTCCAGGTTTCTTCAGCAAGGCCAGTGGCTAGGCCAAGAGCTTGAACAGCACTTGGATCCACTTTGGATACGTGGCTGTGCATTTAGAATCCTTGGCCTTTTTTCCAGCATGCATGTGAACAAACTGCCTGATGCAGGAGCTTCCTGAAAGTGTTGGAACTGTTGCGTGTGTAATGCAATTTGCAACCCAAGTGCAGCAACTGCAGAAATATTTTGAATATTTGGATTTATTACATTGGTGCTACAAAGCATGGGCTTTCACTTCAGGAGCTGTGATGAAATTCCAGTTAGGACAGTTAGGGTACTTATTTTTCAATTTTGATTGGTCCTACAATAACAAATTAAAGGAAGATTCTCAGATTTAACTTTTGAAAAAGAAGGAGTAACCCATGCACTTTATATTTTTGATGTATTTGGTTTGTTTTTTTAAATAACAAAATTTTCTAGTTTTTTAAAACAAGGCTCTTTTGTTTTATAGTGCGTTTAGAAAGTTTCATAGAAGAAAACTTGCTCAACCAGAATACCAAAATTTTTAATTGGCAGATAAAATATAATAATTTTTAGGCATAAATAGATATTTTTTAAAGCATTTAGAGGTAGTTGGAGAAATTGGTAATGTATGACATTTACTGAAAATCAGTAAGATAAAGCACTCAAAGTATTTGCAGTTTCAATATACTAAGTAGTATTTTAAATATAAGTTAACATCTCGATATGGTGGCCTAGATATGTAAACAGTAACAGAACAAAAGCAATTTTGTCTTACGATTCTTAATCATACTTTCTTTGAGCAATAATTGCTATGCTTTTTCTGCTTTTTTAATTTGTTTTTCTTCTCCTGGTTATTGGGTTATTTAAGGGTATAGGTTCAATTGTTTTATAAAAGGAGTAACCACTTGACTAGGATGTTGAAAGTATTTGAAGGCCATTTGAAACTCAAGATTGTTTTAATTAATATAATTCATTTAAGATAGTCCAGCAAAGTAGTGCAACTTTCTGAAAAGTAAAGTCTGCAAATGATTAGGAATACAAATGTTAGTCTTGGATTACAGCCCAAGTCAAGTTGCCCATGCTCCAGGATGGGGTTATAGGAGAGACCTTCAAGAGAGGAATTATTTTAAAACATATCTGATTAGTCAGCGGTCACTCCAATCGTGTAATTTAAAAGTTCAGGCATGACAACTGAATGCTTCTGCTGCTCATTGCTGCTGTTTCTACGGTCATCCTTTGTCCCATTGGTGCACTGGGTGGCACTTGATGCTTGCTGGAGCTGGGGAGAACCTTTTGCCTATGTGCTACCTGGAGCTGAGCTCTCTGCAGGACTTTTTCCCTTGTGAAAAAGACTTGTGGTTTTGTTTTTGTTTCATGCTTTTAAGTGCTTTTTTTTTTTTAATTTGCCCTTCTGGTGAGATACATGCACGCATTTTTTGGGAGTATTTTGCTTCTAGGAGGAAGTGAGCCAATTTGGAGAGTACTTGCAGTAACAAGAGAGGAGCTTCTCTCACCTCCTTATGTAGTCAGTAGACAAATTAGCCTGAAAGCCTAACTGTGCAATCTCTCCCCTACCTCCTGTATTTGCTGGAAGAGAAGGGCCACTCAAGTCAAATATCAGGGCTGAAGTAGTTTAATTTTTCCATATCCTCAAAGAAAGTATATTGTCCAAAAATAAATTAATTGCTTCTTCTTTAAAACAAAAATGCTGGGGTTTTTGCTGTGTTCCTCCTCTACCCTGCTTCCCCTTTAAAGTTTATTGCATTTCAGATGTTTCCCACTTCTGTTACGTTTTCTAAATTTTTGGTTTGCGTCATTCTTCTTCCTTCTTGTGCTAAGTCAAATCTTCAAGTAACTGCCAAACTGCAAATGGCATGCATCCTGTTCAGGTTTTTTAAAGGCATGTACATCACTTTATTTCAAGTGTAAGCCAAGAACAACATTAGGAGCCATCAAACTTCGGGCTTTACATCTGGCTAAATGTTTGCTTTGGAAAGTCTTACCAAAATGGCATCGTGCAGATATTAGAACTTGCTGCCAGCTGACTCTCTGTGCAGCCTTTGCTTGGTATAGCTCTCAGAGAAGAGACAGCTTTTATGGAGAGGGCAGTTGGGTTGCTCAGTATTTCAGTCATTTTATTTTGCTGTCTGATTCAAACGCCTTTGTTAAATGCAAATCTCTTACACTGACATTTTCCATGTACAGTTGTCTGCATTGGACTGTGTTT
This sequence comes from Muscicapa striata striata, assembly GCA_030060385.1. Classification (NCBI taxonomy): domain Eukaryota; kingdom Metazoa; phylum Chordata; class Aves; order Passeriformes; family Muscicapidae; genus Muscicapa; species Muscicapa striata. The sequence goes on from JAREIS010000031.1 coordinate 747,904, forward strand.
TGTTTTCTGTTCTTTTTAATTTTAGTAAAATGGCTTAACCATATTTGAGGAGAATGAAAAGAAAACAAAACCACAAAATGACTGTAGAAGTGGGGTTTTATGAGCGGAGACAATTGAAGGGGGTTTCAATACCTTTACAACTTCAATACTGTAAGAATTCCAGTATTCATAGAGCTGCAGCTTTTTATTGGGACTGTACTTTCTACAGTTTCATCTAGATTTGGCAATGTTGTCTGTGGATAAACCTTTCGACATGGATTAGTGCTTGCCCAGTGGAGACTTTGTAGAGCTCACTGTTCAAAGCCTGCAAAGATCCCCACCCTGCAGGATGGTGCACCTTGGCCTCTGCCAGCAGCTTTGCCCCAAGGTGTGTCTGATCCTGTCACAGTCCAGACTTAGAGGGTTAAATATGAGCCTTTTCTAGAGCAAATTCCTTCCTCTGGGCTGACAGCAGAGACTGAGAAGGAGGAGCAGTTCCTTCTCCCCTGTGTTTTCAGTGACCCTACTGCTCCCCGGCAGGAATTTTGGAGGAAGAAGGCGTTTAGCAACAAAGGAAATGAAAACTTGGCCAGTTGGCCAGGAGAGCAGAGTGAATGCTGTGAGAAGTTGGGAGTGACAGGGAATTAGGACTGCTAAACATTTTGTAGCCACAGACGAATTTAGAGGTAAGGAGATCTGACAAAAACTTTAAAATTAGATTTTTGCTCAAGTACAGGCCTGTGGTTTGGTGAAGGAAAATGGAGGAACACGGAATCTGCCTTATAAGACTGAAACAACATCAAGCATATTAATAGTCTGTGTATCCTAGATACATCTTCATATCCTTACAGTCTTGCATATTAATTGGATATTCTTGCTATTCATACAAAGGTCTAATCTATGTTTGTATCATGCTATTTTCCATTAATAAAATGGAAGACTCCTATTAACTGTATGGCTTTCAGAAATAGATCTTCATGAAGAATAGGAAAAGAATTAACAGACAATAAACAACAGGTAATTTTGTAAGCTACTTTAGTCAGTTTGGGTTGACAGCAATACTGATTTAAGCCTAAATATTTTTGGCAGTAGGAACTTGTCTGATTCTTTCCTTAAACAAATATCAATTCATAAGCTGGGCTCCAAAGTGGCGTCCAGGAACATGAATATGTGGATAACTGGACAGAAATCTGGTTGAAATTAAATAATTTCCTTTTCCTGAAATGCCACCTTAGTCCTGGCAAACAGTATAATGAGCAGTTGTGTAGAAGGCCTTTTCATGTCTAATATTTGAACATAGTTCTTAAAATTACAGTTACCTTCAGATAAGAATGTATTATCTTTTTAACGTGACTTTCAGTGAATTGGATTAGTTGTTTTACCATGTTTTTACCTGCTCAGGATTTTAACTAAAAATTAGTGAAGACTCAAGGAAACATTTTTGAAAACAAAACAAGCAAACAAACTCCCAGCTTTAATACACTATGTCTAAGTCCTTTCTTGTTCTTGAGCCAGTATTCATAAAAGATTATATGTTTTCTTATGTAACTTTAGGAAATCTGTGTTCAAAGAAAAATCTTGAGAGTCAGACTTATTTTGTGTTGTCTCCAAAACCAGTAGAAAAAACCCAAACAAATTAAAACTGTAGAAATCACCCTGGTTTTTTTCCTGTATATTGTGAGCTACACAATAAAACCACAGGATTTTAATTTACCCCTTTTGATTTTTCATTTTAATGCCTTCATTTTAAAGCAAGAAATCAGATGTAAGTGGAATTGCACTGCTTGTATTTTAACTGCTAGAACATGCTGAGAGACTGTTGTTGACACTCTTAGTTTAATATTGTATCTATCTTAAAACTTGTTAGTTAGTCTCAGTATTTTAAATAGAGTTTGGGTATTCTTCTGTACGTGTAGCATAACCTCTCCTACTACATCTCTTTATAGATTGATGTCCTTTGTGATAAACAATGTGTGTTTTTATCTTTAATTTTGTTACCTTGACATACATTTTCCTGAAGCTCTTTATTCTTAGCATTGGCCTAATGACCTTCACACTTACGACCTTTTCTCTATAAACATTCTTTTTATGCTAGATTAACAGGAAAATTGACTTTTCCATATTTTAACGGGAACTTTACGTGATTTTCGATAGTTGCTGTAAATAAGGTGTTAAAACCCCATAGCCATTTGTTGTAAATCCAAGACCAAATAGTTCTTCTGATAAGTTCACCAAAGTCTCTTGTCTTATTCTCTATCTATAAATCAAAGCAAATTATCAAGATGGTACACTGGATTAGTCTTCTGCATCCTGATATGTTGTTCTTTACTATTGTGAAATGTTGGAAAAAGGTTGAAAACTCAGTGGATGTTCCACTTGAGAGATTTTCATATGTCAAGGTGGAAACATTAGTATTACTTCAGTCTTACGTCACGACATTGTTGTTTAAAGATTTAAAATCTTCTGGGATGTTCCCATATGCTCCCATGTTTTTCATTGCAGAATGATAACGTCTTTTAGGTATCTTATGGAAAAGATACTCAAAGAGGCCTATAATGGAAGGAAAGCATTTGCAATCAAATCAAATTTCTTCCTGAGAAAATGAAATGCCTTTGTTTGAAACTTCTGAAGCAGGATCAAGTAGAAGTCCTGATACTGACGAGATACTGCAGTGTATGATGCTGTGTGAGAAATATGACAGCTAGACTGTTCAGTGTTACCTTTTGAATTATAACCATCTAGGTTAGTTTTAGGTTCATTTTACTTTTGGTTCATGAAATTGCCCACAGACATTACTCATAAGCTCTGTGTTACCATATAAAACCTAGGAAATCTGTTGGTTCTGCAGAACCTGGGTAGATAATTGCTTTGCTTTGTCTTTAGAGTGGACTTGGCACTGAGTACTGTGTTAATTCCAAGTAGAGTACTATGTTATTCCTGGAAATGAAGTGGTACATGAATAAACAAGAGGTCTTAAAAACTCTGTGTGCTTTCTAATTATGTGAAAATTCCTGAATTTGTCTTAATATTTTCAACAGGATTGACCGTAAGATGTCAAATGCTCATACAAATTACAGACTGGATGAAGCACAAGCTATAATGAGTGAACTTCGAACCATAAAGAAAGCTATATGCACAGGTGAAAAAGAAAGGCAGGACCTTATGCAGGTAAAAAATCTGCTACTGAACTACTAAATAGTATTAACCTACCTCTGTTTTCTTGCTTGGGATTACATTGAGTTTACCAAGTTTAAATAAGGAAGTACGATGGTCTAAGCTGATTTTTCTGTTTGATAATTACCAATAGCAAGCAGTTCAAAAAAGGTAAGTAGTCATTGTCTATATTGCTTGCACAAGACTTCATTCATATGCATTTCATATTTTTTTCTTAAGTAATGTAGTTAGCTAGATTTCATTTAGCTCAGTGTTTTCATTGTATATAGCTTTCTGTTGTTGCTGTGTTGATGGCTGCTGTGTAGTAATTACTCTGTATCAAGAAAAAGCCTTTGTGATTTGCAGTATTTGTTTATTATTTTATGTCTCTTACCTGAAATGAAGTAGGATTGAGAGTTCATGTGCTAAAATGTTATTCCTTCTGTCAATCATGTTTTTCCCTTTATGTGTATTTCACCAAACTGGATCTCTGTCACTGTTACACTTTTTGTCCCAAACTCTCAAGTTTGAGAGTGTATCAAGGCTCATGCTGGTTTCAAAATGTTCTCACAAAATACTCGAAGAGTGTGAATAAATACAGTGTATACACAAACTTGAAACTGATGAATTAGAGCATGAGGATTGAGGGGAGATACATTCCTGAGTAGTGGTCTGACTTTTGAATGGATTCTGTGCCCTGCCTCAAGCTCTCAGTTGCATGTCTATGTTATTAATGTGATAGGAGCTTGCCACCATGGGGACTTCACTATAGACTTGCTTAAATATGCTGCATGTACAGAGAGGTGGTAAGGACAGTTCTCTTCACCCAGTCTTCAAATATTTGTTTGGGAGAAGGCATCTTTGTTGCCTACACCTATGAGACTATACTAAATTAACACTGTCGTGCACACATTTTCTTTCCATTTTCTCTGCAGCAGTGTTTTTCAGTTTTTTTTTTTTTTCCTTCAAGTTGTTATGGTATGTAAAGTTTATAATCTACATATAATGAATTTCCATAGCTATACAATTATTAAGTCTCCAATGCATTACACAAAGACCATCTGATGGACCACAAATCCTTGTTCAAATAGACAGAACACTGGAGTCGCTATGAAAAGTTTCAGCCTTGGCAACTTTTTACATATTTGTTATTTTGGGCTGGCCAAGTTTTAAAGTGATTCTCAGTCTTCCACACGCCTATCACTAGCAAGAAGTCATAAGGAAGGCAGCTCTTCATGGATGCAATAACAAATATTTTAGGAAACCAGCTGGTAATATAAGGACTTATGTGTGAGATCTTGAAGCGGTTTAACTACTGGCCTTGATTTTACTTCCCAATAGATTTTTTTACCTCTTTTCCTTACGTTTTCAGTCCTCAGTGGCAGTAAATCCCTCTGTAGACATTGAGATGCTTTGAAAATCATATTTGGTCAACCGACTTTAAATGTGCTTGCCGTTTCTTTAAATAGTGTTGTGGGAGTTAGAACTCTAGGACCAAGGATTGGGCAGTGCTGGCAGGACCAGAATGCAGAGGTTGCAGAAGATGGACAAAAATGAAAAGTGTTTCATCCTTCTTCCTGGCTCTGTGTGATATACACGAAAGAAGTATCTTTTTTTAATTAATGGCAATCTTTTGTGGTGGAATCCAATAATAGAGCATTAGACTATATGTAGTCCAAGAGAATGTAGAAAACAGTTGTTCCACACAAGTGTAGCATGCAAAACATTTCTTCATGTTTTGTTATAATGGCTATACAGCATTAAATGTCATCATTTACAAGGTCTGCAGTTGTAAAAGTGCTATAATTTTGCCAGCTTACTCTGCTCTGCGAAAATATCCAGGTCTCTTTTTTAATTTTGACCAACAAAAAAAAGAAAAATTACTTTTGGTGTCACCAAAGTGGTCTGTGCTATGCCTTTTAATAACTATTTGAAGATTATTGTCATGGATTTAGTTAGCTTTGTCAAATAAGTGCAAGTCTATTTTAAATGTCGTCCTAAGGAGTTCAGAATTCAATTTTTATTTTCCTATTAATATTGGAATTGCATTGTCCTTGAAAACACTACATTTTAAAGCTACTCATGTTCTGACAAACTTTTTTTGGAAATCTTCTTTATTTTGAAATTTGCTAATAGAGGAGTTAGAAGTGTAGTGTAAAAAATATGGGGTTTTATTTCAGAGAAAGGAAACAGACCATTTCTTATTGTTTTTTAATTTAAATCTGGCCAGTGCAAGCAACAGAACTAAACATAGTAGAAGTTACTCAGTCTTATGTAGGTGCTTGGAAAATTGTAGCTGTTGTAGAAGTATGAAAATTGGTTTAGTTGTGTGGAAGAGGGTAGTCAGATTTAAATTGGATGCTGTGATTACAAATAAAGCAAAATATGCAGTGCTACTGCTCTAAAAAAGTGGGCAGACTTCTTATATGAGATTGAATAATAAAAGTGTGTGGTTATGTTCCTGAAAGCAGTGTGCTTCTCTCTCTTCCCCAATCTCTTTCATAATTATGTTGTTGTTGAGTGTGCATATGCTTTTAAAATGTTGTTGTCCTTGGAGGGCACTGGTCTTTGGTTTTTGTGGGGTTTTTATTTCTTCTTTTTTATTTTCTCTGTGTTACCAGTTAAATTGGCTAAATAGGTTAGATAGGAAGCGCACTGAAGTTGTGCAGTGCTCCCAGATCAGAGGGCAACAGACACTGGTGAAATGACTGTGCTCTTTTCTCTTCCTTTGGGTAAATCTGGGCTGGTGCCTAGAACTTCACATTAACAGTAGGCTTATTTGGCAGTTTCTGTGGGATTGCCATAAACAATCCTTAAACTCGAGATGAAAGGTGTATTCCTCCAGGTAGCTGGTGAGGAAATTACTCCTTCTGTTCATAATAAAAATTATAAATTGTTTCTATCTAAAAATGGGCTATCTTGGGTTGTAATTTTCCATGATAGGGTTGCTGGTGCCTGTTTTCACTCATCCAACTAGAAGGACTTAATGCGTTTTTGCTTGTCCTAGGGCACATGTGCATATAAGTTAAGGTGATGCTGCCTGGTGATTGCCACCTGTCAAATGCTTTCTCATTTTTAAGTAGGAGCCAGGATTCGGCAACTGTGCCTCGATAGGAAGCCTGGTCAGCAGTCATGTAGCCCTTCATTACCTGCCAGGGAGAATTCTAGAGGGCATCATGAGCATACCAGGAGTTCATAAAGTAGCTGAAATACAGCAGAAGTTTAGATTTAAGTTCCGGCATCAGGATCTGTGGTATTGTACATACATGTAACATACTATGTTAGCCAAAGAAGGCAGATGAAACATCCAAAGAAGGCAGATGGAACATAACTTATTAGGAGAAACCTTTGTTGATGCAACTGGCTATGTTTTATTGGGAAGAGGCCATGATCTGAAGTTATTATTTCCATGTTACAAACCCATTAGGGATCCCTGTTGATCCTCCATACAGCAGGAGTCTTGACAGGACTGGATGTTTTCCAGTGAGTTTTGAAGAAGGGAGTTATACAGGTGTCTGCAGTTTTCATAACATAAAAGTTGGGATTTTTTTCCCATGTTGTGGAGCAGTTCCTTTCACAACAAGTCTCAAGGATAAAGGTACACTAGCTAGCAGTCTCTTGGCAATGTAACTTGAAATTGAATTTGCTGTTTCAGGGCTAAGAAGAAAATATGTTGTTTGTCCTTCATACTAAAGGGGCTCAGTTCAATTGGGAGGTGGCAGAAGAATTGGTTTTTTTTGTGGACCCAAGATACGTTAAGCTTCTGGAGGAAAGTGGTGGTAGCCTTGTCCCCCTGCCAGCATGTCTGGCATTGCTCTGCACTGTCCTCTCTCCTTGCCAATGCTACTTGTGCTTGTGAAATCCCAGTCCCTCTCAGACCTGTAGAGAGCAGGCAGAGACTGAAGAGGAAGCAGCACAAGTTGTCTGATAGCGGCATGTACCTGTGTCTCTCCTTGCCATTCCCTAACGGGAAGGAAACAGAGTGTGTGATTTGAGGGGCTGTCAGGGAGGAACACTGTGGCTGAGGAGCCTCCTTGTTCACTCATCCTGCACCAGGCTGGGTTTCTCCCTCTTTTTCATCTCTAGTGAAGGCTGAGGGAGGGCCTGGTGTATGAGATGGACCATGTATGATGGAAATGGAGACCATCAGATAAAGCTCCTTTTTCTGGCTAGTTTCAGGCCTGCTACAGTTCCATAATCCTGGATACTTCCTAGACTCTGAAACCAGATGCCTTCATCTTCAGCGTGGTGTTGCTCCTGTCAGTAGCAAACAATTGCTGTTACACAAGTTCATTTCTGGACTCTGCTAATTGAATTTGGTGTAAGAAAAAGCAGCATTGCTGTGTTATCCTTTTTAAACTACACTTTGAAGACTGAGAAATCTTCTGATAATTGGATATGGACAGTAACCTCAGCTTGTTGTGAATCACCAGTTGTCAGAGACACTGAAATTCCTGAGGACCAGCCTTTTCCCAATGCAGTGCTTCAGGGTTGTCCCTGATTCTGTAGTTCAGACACTACAGTAAGCAGTTTTAGAAAGTTTTTTATGTGTATTTTTAGAAGCATTTTAAAATTATATTATGATTTATAGATTACTACAGATCTTCAAATTTCTGATAATTTTTCCACCACATTTTTAGATTGTCCTTTATTCTGTGGTGAGAGGACAGAATGTTTTCTTGTTTGATGTGTAATAGTTAGGATCTCTGTCATAAATGACAGCCAGCACAGTGATTTTGTTACTAATGCTACATTGTCTTTAATTTTTGAACAGGAGAGAATGCACAATGAGAAAATAAAAGCAATACTAACAATTTTGTTCTTTTAAAGGCTTTTTAAGAGCCTGTCAACCAAGCTTACATTGTCAAAAAAGTTATTTTTGTTATTTTGTGTGATTCTGTAGTATTCCCCTTTCCCCTCAAAGACTGATGTTTCTGCTTTACTCTGGCAGTTTATGTCATTGTCTAGACATTTCAGCGATGTCCCTTGCTTAACCCGAAGCGTAAAATATCTCTTAACTATGTGAACTCTGGGTAAGAGAGCACAGGGATAATATCAGCTCTCATAAAAGTGCAATCAATACAAGGTATTCATCAAGTTGGATGAGATAACAGTAGTGACTAAGGAATGTAACCTGTGCAAAGATGGCAAAAGGGCAGGTGAATCACATTTGTCTTCTTTATCAGCTAACTTGAAGTTGACAGCTGCTAGATTTAAACAGCTACAAGCTATACAGAAGATAAAACATTCATAGATCTAAAACAAATAATATAAAGTCTGTTTAGTGTTACACGCATCTTTTAAAATGAGAGGTTTATTCCAAAGCAAACCTTTTGCATGAAATTTGTGAAAAAGTGAATTTTACTTTCTGTAAATAGCCCTGTATAGGCAAGCTACCAGTCTTCTAAACAATGTAAAAATTTGTTTTGTTATTAAAAAGTATTATAAAACCAGTTTTTTTTCTAATCTTTTGAAATATGTGTTCTTCTTTAGAGCTTGGCCAAATTAACAGATGGATTCAGGAATAGCTGTTGTATTACAGATTCCCTGCAGGATCTCCAGCACAATTCTAGTTCACTCAGTGACTCCTGTTTACCTCAACAACACTGCGATGCTTGTTCTCAGACTGACATCACTGGAGAGGTATGTGAGTGTTCCTGTGCGAAACATTTGCTGTACAAAATTAGCTGCTTTTGAACTATAGCGATACAGTGTTATTTACTCTTTCAATTTAAGAGGTGTTGCCTGGAGCAGAAGGAAAAATCCAGAGCAATTCTGGTGGTGAGGGAGTTGCATTTGCTTGTTGTTTCCACTGTGTGCATGCTGTGGGCTTGGTGGTTCTGCTGCTTGAGGGTGGCAGAGGGTTGCAGGGGCATGCTCACAGTCAGTGACAGGTAAAATCAGCTCCTGGACTCAGCCAGCCCATCAGAGTGCTTGCATTACCACTTCGGTGACTGCAGGTTCATCTTGGAGAGTAACAGCTTTAGCCTAAGTGTCCATAGACATCTTCTCTTCATATCCCCAGCTCTGAATTACTGATACTTGTAATGAGGCAGGAAGGAAGAAAATTCTTCAGCCAGCTTGCAGTTGCAGTAGAGACATGATTTTGCATGAGAGGTTAGCATTGTGGTAGTAGTGATAGCTGTCCGTTTTTTTTTTAAATTTTGTTTGCATTTTTTTTATCATATACATTGAAGACGTGTAGTAGATCTCTGCTCCTTTCCTCTAAGACAAGGGAAGTATTTGTTATTCTCAAAGTATTTTTCTTAATCAACAAAACCTTTGTGCTCAAATATACCTTTAAATATGATATTTATCATATTTGTGATATTTTTAGAAGAACATACTGGCATTCCTTGGAAATGGTTTCTATCTGAATGAAATTGTGTACTCCAAATAATAAAAACTTAAAATTTGGCTTGCACTACTGCTGTGGCAGCCTAGCTGTTGATCAGTAATAAATGCCTCGGTGGATGACTGGTACCAAAGCAAGAAGGAAACTTGTTTGCAGTTTGTTAGTATGCTAGTTTAGATGTTACTTTACATTTAGTTAGAAATCGTCTCTTTGTTGGCTTTATCATCCTGTTTCTCATCTATTATAATCTTCCTTCACTGCTGGCTAGTTGTCAGATTGGATGTTTCCAGAGGGTCCCTACAGAAGAGGAAGTCTTGTTTTTGAGAATCTGAGAAAACTGAGCTAATGCTAGGCTCTGTTTCAGGGTGTTAGGCAGATGGTGCCTTTGGGGTGTCGTTTTTCAGGTAGGTGGTGGATGGGATTGTTGAATTCTGAAACAAATTACCAAAAGGAGCATTTTCCCATTTGCAGTACACAATCCAAGACAAGGACACTGTGGAAATTATGTTTATCAGATACAGGCTTTTTGTAAGGGAAACAAAAATACATAATTATCTGAACTATTGTTAATGCCATGTGAGTAGAAAAGAGGTGGAGTTTTTACCATGGGATGATGGAAACAGAAAAAGCAGCAGCTAGAGGAGAACTCCAGAGGTATAGCAATCCACTTGTATAGGAGCTTAGGTTTTAACTATTAGACCAACACAAACTTCTGAGGAGGGAAATGCTAGTGCCCTAAAATAGAACTGCTTCAAGGATCAGGTGGAGTTTTTTTGTAGTAATGTTTAAAATGCACTAATGTTATAAGTGCTGGGTAACACATCACAGTACAGGGAGTGTAATCTGAACTGCTTCTAATAAAGGCATTCATAAAATAGCCATATCAAGTAGCAAAATATTTCAATTAAAACACTCTTTGTTTTAGACTTGGATAAAGTTGAAAAGCTTTGACCGTTTATCAGTGATTCATTTTGATAACCCTTGATTTCCAGGTTAATAATTTATTGAAAGGGTTTATTTGTCTTCTCTGCTTTTAGCAATAAATTAGTTTTGCATTTCTAAGGCATAAAATTGGTTTTTATTATGTTATTACTTAAAGCATAGGGGTTTCTTTAGTGAGTCCAGTAAGGAAGATTAATTTATCCCTTTTTTTATTGCGATGAGAGAGTTTTTAACTTGTTTCTTCCTTTCTTTTTCCTCCTCTCCTTCCTCTTCAACTCTGCAAGTTTGGGTTTGATGACAAAACAAGACTTGTAGACAAAGTAAGGCTGAACTGGCAATATGAAGAGGCCAAGAAAAGGTAATTAAAGATATATCTGTTGATTTTATATTTACTTCTGTGATTAAAGTTTTTGAAGTAGAACTGGAACCAGCTGCCTAGCTGAAATGTCTTTGGGAAGACTGATTTTCTCTCTATTGAGTAGTTCACAGATAATGAAAGTTTAGGTAAGTACAAGACTTTATCATAAGATATTATATTTATTTGCAGAGATAAAGCTAAATGTCAGCCCTGTTCTATACTTGTGTAAACACGAAATTGTAGTGGTTCAATTAAACTGTTTTACATTTTTTCACCTTCTTTCTCAAACCTAGATATAAACAGTCTTTAAACTTACACTTATTAGTCTGGTCTGTCGGGATACCCAAAGCTTTGCATACCTGTGTCTTAAGTTCAGTGTACTGAAGCCATGAAGAAGAAAGAATGCAGAACTTTATGTGAGATAAATGAAGATGTTCAGAGCTAAACAAAAGAGTACATAAAAATAAATGTTGAAATTGGAAAAAAAGTCTGAAAAATTATAAAAATATTACTTGAAATAGATTGATTTTTCACTAAGTTCTTCAGTCTAAGAGCCTATTGTAAGTATTTCTCCTGTGGAGGCCAGTCTTGCAGTGTTTTTTCATGGGTTTATAGAAGTTTTAAAAGTACTATCTACTTAAATATTTTAGTGGGTCATCATTGAACCTCATTGTTTTTAAATTTTCTGCCACATTGAGGACAATACTGTCGGTACCGATAGTTACTTGAACTTAATAAATAAATGCACTTATGATTATTTTGATTTGTGTTGGTAGAATATTCTGTTACTGAATTTGACAGACACTTAAAAGATTCAATATAGTTAACTTTAAAAATTGTAATTTTAAAATTTGGATAAATTTCTTTTTCTTTTCAATGTGTTCTATTCTACCAGTTTTTACATCTCTCAGAGCAAGAGTTAGAAAAAGAAGTTAAATTCTTTTGCCTCTTTTTTTTCATATCATAGTGACTTTTTCTTTGGGGAGATCTAATGCTGTCACATGTCTTGGCAGAAATTGAAAGTTTATAGGCAGAACACCATTTTGTTGTTCTTGGAAAATTTACACATATTTGGACACAATACAGTCTTCAAAAAATTAAGTTGGTATAGACAAGTTAGATAAACACAACTAAATCTTCAGGATTTGTAATTTGAGTGGAAGTCTTCATTGTACATACTGCATGTAAATACATTGACTATTACCTAATAAAGGTTAAATAATTGGGAAAAAAAAGAACAAAACAAAAATGTATCAGTGTCCTGTTTGCTCAGAGGCTAACTTAGCACTTAATAGTCCTGTGATAATTTAGCTACTTAGAGTTGCTGAAAGAAGGATGATAGAATTTAGTTTTGTGCTGTTCAGTTTAACAGAGCCACTGATGCTATGAAGATTGTATTAAAATGTTTTTAGTTCAGGCTTTCTGACATGGTATTTTCAAAACAATTCTCTTCTTATTTGCTTATTGCAGGGAAAGATGGTGTTTTTTGGAGGTGGTGAAGAGGTGTTGACTTTTTATGGGTTAATTTTTTTTTAGTAGCAAAGCATTTCTCAGCTGGAAAGGCCAAACATTTGTTTCTGCATGGAATGCAGTATTTCTGAACATCAGAAGTGAGCTGGTGTTTGATCTTAAACTAAGTGTAGAAAATCTGGGTAACTAACCTTCCAACTAAGAGAGTGGTGATTGCAGTAAGAGTAGTTTTGCTTTCCCAGGATAGCAGCTCTGACAATGGTCTGTTATTTAGCAAAAGCATGTTAGTTGCTTTAAAAGAGTAGCCTTATTCTGCCCAGTATGTTGTACGGAAGTAATCAGCTTTCAGCTTTTGAGTGGAACTGCACAAAGCTCATTGCCCCTACCAGTTATCTCTGTGGTTGCATTCTTCATTTATCATGCATTCCTTCCCCTTAGCTTGCTGGCATTTCTGTAGGGCTTTTGTCTCTACTAAATATCTTTGTGTTCGTTCTCCCTTGGCTGGTGAAATATCTACTGTTACTGCACAGTGTGGGTGACGGAATGTGCTGCGATGGATTAAATCTACAAAGTAGAAAATTAAAATGCTACAGTATGTCACAACTGTAAGGCAGTATATTGTGACTGCTTGCTTGTCAAGTGGGTGTGGAAACATAGTGCAAATAAGTACAACAGACAAACTTTTAATGGGAGACTTAAAATGCACAGTAGGGAAAATGTGTGTCTTTTCCCTAAAAGGAAAGCAGGAAAAAAACCCAAAAACTGAAGGACAGTGTTGCATTTTAGTTGCTCTTGTGAATCTAGCCATATATAAGCAGAATATTTGCCAGATATAGTAAAAAGTCTTTAAAAATTAAAATATGTTCTCTGTATATGGAATCTAAGCAAGGAAATGCAGTGCTGGGATTTTTGAATGAACTATCTTGAAGAATTCAGGAGACAAGACCTAGTGATTGCAGAAGAGTTGGCTTGCACTCCCAAAATATCCCTCCTCCCTTATAAAGGATAATTTTATTTTAATTCCTCCTTCAAAAATCTGACTGCTGAATGGTTTGGCCTTTGCATAAATTAAGACATTCACATAGCTTTTTTCCCCCTCATCACTTTCCCACTGGAAGGAAGTTGGATGATTTTCAATTTAATTTTTCCCATGGGTATTTCAGATGTTGTACACTGTGGGTTCTGACATTTCCAGTACACTGGGGAAGAGATCCTCTCCCCTGTTTCTGATCCAGGCTCTTGGAGGAGTTTTGTAAATCCTACTTTTCAACTCGCCAATCATGCTGAAAGGAGGCTCAGTAACTTTCCCTCCGCTCTGTACTCTTCTCCCTCCCCCATTATTTCTAAATAAACTGTACCTTATTTCCATGAAATTTCTCCTCTCAGATCTGCCAGTGTGGCCCTCCAGAGAAGCAGGAGGAGGGGAGGAAGGACGGCCTTTTGAACAGACAGCCCCAAGCTGCCTGGATAAATACTGTTTTTAGTTTCAGTTGCTATTTCAGTGAGACCACCTCTCATGAAAGCATTTGCACACTGGAAAGTGTATCCCTCAAGCACTTTTCTGAATATACTGCCTCATAGCACAAGAAATCAAAAGCAAATTGTTTTTCTTTGATAACTCTTAAATTGTGCAGTTCATTAGAATGACTACATGAAGTCTATTAGCAAATGTTCGTGAAATGTCATTGCTTCTGTGCCTCATCCAGTGAAGTGTGTTAATGGGTAGATAAAAATACTCCCTCCAATAAGATGCAACAAAGTTTTAGCTGTGGGTTTGGTTTTTTTTTTTTTCTTTTTTTTTAGATAGTCTAGTCTGGTGGTAGCTAACTTTAATGAACTAATACATTCAAACATCTTCAACCAGCTTACCTAGTATTTTTTTGTATCTTCTGTAAATTTGAATTCAATGTTACTATTTTTCCATTTATTTCATAGTGGCATGCAGTGAATGTCAAGAGATTTTTTTTTTAGCCTTTAAAAAAACCTCTTTCTCAGATATGCTTAATATTTTTACATCTGTCTTTAAGGATGTTACTTCTTTCTGTTCAGTATACTTTGTTGCAAACTTGTCTCATTTCCAAAATTAAATTTCAGTTGGGCCTTTAAAATTATTAGCATAAGCAGAAGTGTGTCAGTGCAATTTGTGCTTACAAAGTATATGTTGGTAGGATATTGATAACAACATTCCAGTACTAATACAATAACATAGACAAATATTTTCCTTTTAAAATTTATCTTTTATAGGCAGGTTTCAAGGTTTAATTACCTAATCTCAAGTGAAGTTCAGTGGATTTGTATGCTTTATTCTGGTAAACTAATCTGAAAATCTGATTTAAGGATGAAGTAATGTTTTTGATATCATATAAATACCTGGCTCAGCCAAACCTAAATCTCCCAATGTTGGTTTTTAAACATAAAACATTTTCTTTGGGTTATAAAGGAGTTTAGACATGCTTTTGAACTTCTTTAAGGTTTTGTACTATTTCACCTGTGCATTTGAAAAAACTTGCTTTTAGCAGATTTTGCAATTTTTTTGAAATCTGTAAAATGCCAGTGGACTCCAATGGCTTCATGAGTTTCTTAAGCCAGTTTAAGACCTCCTTGTTATTGAATGAATTGGATTGTCAGGAAGGCTGAGTATTCAACAGAGCCTCAGTGGCACATACTTGCAGGAACAGCCAAAGTAGACACAGTGGAGAAATTTTGTGAGCATTTGGCCGAGTTCCCCAGCTTCTTGTTCTTTCTGTTTCTTTCTTCATCTTTCTCTAGTGTTCCCCTCTTCGGACATAAATCATAATCCACACTCGAGGGGCAGTAAATACTATTAATTACAAAGTTCTTACACCCTTTATTATGTGTCTTCAGTCCCACAGCCACCTCCTTTGGGTATGTGGGAGAAATTCCATATTACCTGAAGTGTCAGAGAACTGGGTCCAACAAGCCTAGAGAAAAGAGTAAGCAGGGCTGATTTATGTGATCTTAGCCACTGTTCTCTTTCAAATCAAAACTGGAATACTTTCTGTATTTTATATTTTATCCCCACTGGTCTTCCCATACCACAGGTAGCAAAGGCCTCAGTTCTAGAGCGATATGGTGTGTCAGCCAAAAACCTGGGCATTTAAATGTAGAGGAGTATTGTTTGGTTTCCTTTTCTTCCTTGTAAAATTCAAATCACATTAAGTTTGAAGAACAATGTAGGATACTCATAATTTGTCCATTTTACAAGCATGAGTTCATACTTTTGAATTGGTTCAGAGTATTTCTTTCCCCAAGACACCTGTCTTGTTCATAATCTGAGCGAGAATCTAATATGGGGTAAATTGTAATTGTAAATCACTCATCTCACAGTAAATGACTTTTACTCACTTCTTATGCTCTATTTAATAAACATCCTCTTGAGCTCAGCAATGTAACTTCATTAGTGCTGGGTTCAGATATCACCCTTGAAAGTGATTTTCTGGACATTTACACAATCTTTAAGGTTCCCCAGCTATTTTCAGTGACAGAAGGGTTGCCATGTTTTGTTAAGGGGAGGGGGAGCTGTGTGGAGCTATAATAATTCAGACATGCTACTAAATTTAATTAAATTATGTCTAATTAAATTTTGGAAATGCATGCCTTTTTTTCCCCATGATGTAGTTTGTATAGTAAACTACTGACTCCACTGATCTCCATCCTCCTGCTGTGTCTGCATTATCTTGAGCGACACATCAATTTAGATACTTGGTATGGCCTTTTCAGGGCAAGTGTGCCATTTCAAGTCAGTGAGATCATCATCAGGTTAAACCTTTGTCATCTCATCTGTGCCTCTCCCTTAACAGGCGCTTTTATGTTCATCTCCATTTGAAATTTCTAGATACTGAATTAAGCAGCAAGTTGGCCTGCCTACCTAGGGAAGCAGTCATTTGATACCACCTACTCCAGAAAGGAATGGCAGCTCCTCAGCACTTGTTATGCAAGGATGGGAATGGGCAAAATGCCTGGAATGTTGATGGCTCCAAATTAACAGTTTTTTCCACAGGACTATGTTAAATTGCTGGATCAGTAGGGACCTCAGTATCTGGCATTAGGCCAGATAAAAGCACTCTTTTGCAGTGACTACAGTTAAAAAACAGTATCTTAAAAATACTCATTAGGAAGGAAAAAAGGAGTTAAAAAAACAAAGGCTTCATAAAAGATCCTAAATATTTTTTCCACTTTGCGTTACAATCTATGTCAAGTCATTGATTTATTTAGGTGGATGTTTTAAGGCAGGCTAATGTGCTGAATTTGACAACAGCCATTTTCTTCTAACATAGCAGGTGTGAGAATGGCTGGTGTAGTATGGGCATAAAGTCTGGCATAGGCAAGCATAGTGAAATGGCTTACTTATGAATTTATTGTGATTGGAAGGAAAGTTTGTGTTTGAGGAGACAGATTGCAGTTACCGAACATACTTAAGAGGAATTTTTTATTAAGTTCTGAGCATAATTAAACATGATTAGTCAGATTTTTTCTTTTCATAATTTTGAGGGAATGAGACTATAAAAGCCTTAAGGGTGTCTTCTAGCCAAGGAGATAAATATTAAAAAGTTTATCACTGGTAGCTTCTTGGAACAACTTACCATACAGAAGGATTCTCCACTGGAAAGCAAGCGACAAAATTGCCCCAAAACTTCAGTTCATATGCAGGAAATAAAGGTTGCAGAAAACTGGCTAATTGGTACTTCAGCAGATTGCTGCAGTATATAGTGTTTTGTGTCTGGTTTTTCTTTGTGTAAAGGGAAAGCTGTAGAAACAACAAGAGCTAGCTAAAAGAGCTAGCTAAGATTGCCAGGGGAATCAAAGTAAACACCTCATCAGATTTTGGAACTCTTCAGTGATACAAACTGTGTCCACAGCAGTACTTTCCCCCCTTCAATAATGTTGTAATTAAGTTATTGTATGAGAACTTCCTACTTTCAAAGTATCACCATAACAGAAATTGAAGGGAAAAAACAAACTTTAAGCTGGAATGTCATACACAAAGGGGAGTTACATGCTCTCAGCAAGCTCAAGCGTCTAAATTAAAACCTCTTTTATTTAGCAAAACACCCACAGACAAGGGGAATCACTGATTTGCTACTACTGAAAGAGGGGGAGCTCTCTTTCCTGATCATACTTCTCTCTTCCTTGTTGTCTTCATTAGTGTTTATTTGCACCTATGATCTGCTTCTTAACCAGCTCACCCTGCAATGTAAAAATAACTAGCAAAACAATTGAGAGTGTTGAAATGAAGGAAAGGGTCTGTTCTTCAGTTGTCTTATGAAGAAACAGAGAGACTTCAGATGAATCTCATCTTCTTTTGTCTGCAAGCTGTGTAAAAGCTTATGAACACAATCAAATAGTCCAGGCTTATCTGATTCATACTTGCTTGCCAAGCTGTGATAACTCAATGGTACTGGAATTCTGTGATTCTGTTGAAAGGATCTTGAGTCCCTGTTTGTTTCATTTGGCACTGAACACCTGAAAATTAAGCTGTATGTGCTTCAGGAGTGTTTACTGAATCTTTAACAGCAGAGCAGCCTTGGTAGGGGAGAGAAGGGATCCTGACCCTGCTCACTCTTCCTGGCCCTGACATTTGGTCAATGGGACGAGGTGTTCTTCAGGAAGCTGCATCTGGAATTCATGCACAATAGCTGAAGTGTGAAATATGTGGACTGTATGTATTGATCCACAATGGTGCTTTCAGTAGCCCTTGGCAGGAAGTTGGTTATTAATGCAAGGAGGAGGAAATGGTGTTGAAGGGCTTGATAAAGTATTCTGCTTTACAAAAATGTGACATAATACCCAGTTTCTTTACTTGCTGAAGTGAAATCTGAGGTGTGTGTGGGGGAAATGACAGTGAAAATCTTACTCATATATGTATGCAGTCACTGCAAAATGACTTATGTTGATAGTTTATTCCCTTCCCCTGATGATAAGATGGCCAGATACTTCCCAGATGACAGTAGGAGATAAACGTTATTGCATGAGGGTTTTTTTTTCAGGCAGGGGCCATGTTACCTTTGCCATGTGTATGCTTTTTTCTTTTATTCATTATCACGCTATGACACTGTGAATCTTCTGTTTGTGTGTTATGTGCCTTTACCTTGCTTTTTTGCTATTAATTTTCTTTCTTACCAGATGTTTTTGAAAATGATTATTTTATTCAAAACCAATTAATTATATCCCACTTTTATGGATGGCTTGAAAGTGCCTTTATTTGTTTATTTATTTAAGGGCAGTAATCTTTTAGAGGTACTGATCTTTCTTTGAATACTACCATTTCAAAGATGAAACTGAGATGTAAACTGCATAAATGTTGTCCAGTTCTTCGAGTTTCAAATGTTCAAAAATCAGAAAGCTAGATTTTCTCTTGCTTACCTCTAATTTTAACTGTTCCATTCTAAAGTGTCTAAATTGTCATTGCAAGACAAACATAAATACCTGGAAATAAGCGTTCTCCCTCTTATGCCAAAAGAAACATATGTGAAATGTCTAGCTTTAGTGTTCTTGGTAATATTGATAAGAGTTCAAAATTTGTTTTTAAAAGAACATTTGCTTAAAATGTCAGCTGGGAATTATTGTTAAAACTGTTGTTTCATGTAATAGTATAGCATATTGAGGTATAAGAAACTACTTTTAACTATAAAGCATACTAGAGAAAAAACCCAAGTTAATTTATTTAATTGTGTATTTTTATGATAGATTAATCTAAAGTCACTTGTTACTTTTAACCAGTAAATATTTTTCCAGACTGATGTTTCTGTTTTAATGGCAGCTTTAAAATTTTGTTGTCATTTAGGGTAGCCTAATATTTTCAGCCCCTTAAACCATTCCTCTACGCTGTGGAACATGATTGTGTGGACCTGTTGTCACTGGTTAAGGGTCTCAGCTTCAGCTTTTTCAGATTCTTACTGCACTTTTGAAATCCCAATTTAAGATCTGATTGTAGAAGAATGAGGAATGAAAAAATGTTCATCAGCTGTACAGGCAGTAAACTTGAGCTCTGAAATACTAATTGATTTATTACAAAATGAGAAAACTATGAAGACAGATATTGTTTATATAGTAGATAAAAGCACTGCAGTTCTCACACATTTACACATGTAGGATCATAGTTGTTTACTGTTTTAAAAATGCACAAAACAATTAAAAACCCCCCTAAAACAAATCAACCAAGCAAAACCCTCCAAAAACAAGCCCACTCCAAAACCCAGAAACAAATAATCCTCCCTTTAAATGTTCTTGGTTTGATATTTAGAAGAAAAAAGGCACAGGCATCAACAGGCTTCATATATTGGTATTTTTCCTCTTGTCTTTCTTTTCCTGCATTTTGAAATATATTTATCCTCTTTTAAAGAGTTTCGAATATACAACAGCAGCTGGCCTTGCTGGATAACGAATCCTGGCCGGGAATGGCTGAAGCGGACAGGGACCGTCTTCAGCTCATCAAAGAGAAGGAGGCTCTTCTGCAGGAGTTGCAGCTCATCAGTCAGCAGAGACGATCCCCAGAAGACATTGCACGTTTGGAGGAAGAAAAAAGACGCTTGGAGGATGAAATTCAGCGAGCTCGAGCAACATCTGCTCATGGGGCCACTGAAAGGTTTGGGAACTTGAGTTGTTTTCTTCACTGTTGTGATATTCATATTGGTAGCTTCGAAAGGAAGAGAAGGGAATTTCATTGTATTTTTGGAAAAAGTAAATTACTAGAGAAATTTAGTTTCAGGAAAGGAGAAGATTCCTGCTGTCACTGTTTAATTCTGTCTGTCTTGAACTTTGCTGAAGCAGAGTTGCAGGGATGTCAACTAGTTAGTTTTCCTTTCATTCATCTAAAAATTCTGAATAGGAAGAAGAAATCTGAATGGAATCTTGAAAGATGATTGGAATAGGTCTGAGTGATACTGTCTGATAATAGAGACCTGAATAACTACCTGGCTAGTGAAAGATTTTTCTGTTCTTTAAAGTGGAGTAGTAGTCATCTCCAAAAGCATCAGAGCAAAGATCCTTTGCTATATTTGGTTTCTGCCTTAGAACAGGAAAGTTAAATGATTGTGTTTTTGCTGCTTTTTATATACAATATTTCCTTTTCATTTGCAATCTCAGCAGTGGGAACACATCCCAGTTCTGACATTTAGAGAACACAGTAAGCAAAATCATTCTTGAAAACTTAAAAATCAAGTTATATGTAAAATAAACAACCCAAAAATGTATTAATGGAAACACAGTGTTTATTTCAAAGTTGCCTAGCTTTCCCTGTAGCCAGAGAAAAGAACAAAACCTCTTAATCTCTTTTTACCATAGACTGCTTCCAGTGAAAGCAAGAAGCTACTTGTTCTTGCTTCTTGTAAATAGTGGTAAAACCTCAGCTTTGACACTTCAGGAAAACCTACAAGAAACAGCTTTAATGTAGTCTGTGTAAAGGTTAATATTTACACAATTAAGACACTTTAAAAATATTTGAAAGTGCTTTTCATATACAGATTTTGACAACTTCAGTTTCTTTGAAAATACTTACTTCAGACAGTAAATTCAAGCAATAAATAAAAAATTCACAGCCGGCCTAAGGTCAGTGTAATATATTTTGCAATTTTTGCCATATCGTTACATTGGCTTTCCAGCTTAAACTGACAGAAAAGGGAGTTCACTTTACTCTGTCGTGTAGTAAGTTTTATTTGTTGTTTTTGGGCTCTTGTGTTAGGAGGTGCATACTGTGTTGGCAAGAAGGCCAAGCTATTTTTCCATGGAGTTCATGCTGTGGAAACCAGCATTCCACTGTGGTACTTGATATTTCAAATGCTAGCAGAAAGTTGAGCAGAAGTTAGAATAATACTGATGGGCACTGTATTTTTGTATAACAAATTGGAGGAAAGCTTAACTATTAGTAGCCCTGGGGTTTTTTTTGGTTTTTGTTTGTTTTAGACCTAGAAATAACCAAAAATGTTCCTAATTCTGCTTTTGTATTTCCACTTTGTTCTAATTGTGGAATAAACAGATGTTTCTTTCTTAAATAATTAACACTTCTTTTCTGCTAATGTGTTTTAAAGGCACTGAGTTATGTGCAGATCAAAATGAAGTTAAAATCTGTATGACAGAGGTGGAGGTTTTGCTGTTTCTTGTTTTTGTTGTAGTTTGTTTATGTTAAGATTGGCTGACAGCCTTAGCTGGAGGGATTTCTAGCTTTTAGCACAGGTACATACTGTGCAGCATGGATCACTGTGGAGTGTAGGTTCCTAATGTTTGTTTTTTTTTTACAATAGATGGTGTGAATATCTGCTTTCCTCTGCAGGCTTTTGAATTGGTTAAGTTTCTTGTGTCCATTTGTCCTTATATTTTGTTCCCTCCATCCAGTGCCTATGTGGTGTAAGTTTGCATAGCTGAGCTGCAGCCTTCCTTCTGCCACTAGTTAACCTGGCCTGGGGTGCACAAAGGCAGGAGGAAATCCCGAGAGCTGCTGTTTTATCCAGGAGAACTCCCTTTCTGTTGATTTTTACATCCTGTTCATTAACATGTTGCATTCTAACAGCTGTCTTTGCAGCTCAGGAAGGTCTGAGGCAGTCTAATAACTTAGATCTGCTTTCTCCAAATTATCTGTCAGAATCTCCTTTTCCAGCCACTTTGTGATGTAGGACTGGAGCTGTAACTTTCGTGGACATACAAAATGTACAACACAAACCAGAATACTATCCCACTATTATCTTGAAGTTCAGTGGTTAGGCTTGGAAAAACAAAACATCAGGAATATAATTCTGGATCCAGAAAAAGAGTAGATAGTAGATAAAAATCTATTATTTGAAATTCTAAGATATATGTGTATGAGATTGACAGCATTAAAGTTACATTCCATTTGTGTTGTGGCAGTGGTACTGAGTAATTCTACTGCTTGTTATTAGAATGTGCAAAAAATAAGTTGCAGCATGAGTTTTTTTTCTTATAACATAGTAGTCAAGATGCTATATCACCTGCTTGAGTCTAATGATAAATAAATGCACCTAAAAGATGTAGAATAAGAGCTTAAATTTGACATTGGTGGTTTATGCTTAACAGAAGTCCTTCAAAAATTTTCTTTTTTATCTTTGAAATTGTCTAATTGTCTTGGAATACATTTTTTTTGTGACAAGGTGGAAGGGCATAGTATTTTAATAGCCAAATCAGGTTGATGCAAGAGAAAAAAATAATCTTGTAGAGTCTGATATTTTTACCTAGGACTTTTAATGATTTTGCTAATTGCTGTAATGTATTTTCAGCATCATGACTCTTACATTATTCTTCAGTTATTTTTCTTGTCTGGGAATTCTCCTGAAGTCTTGGTTCTTGTGTTCTTGCTGGAATACCTTCGCTGCATATGAGCAGCATAAATTAAAACCTTTCATTAAACAGTGCAACTTTTTTTTAATATTACAAACTTCAATGCCTTGATGTTTTTCCACACTTGGAAAGCTCCTAGCACTTTTTGAACACTACTATAATGAAGAAAATAATAATCAGTATGTGTTTAATTATAGGATACTGTTACAGGAGAAGAGAAATTGTTTGCTTATGCAACTAGAAGAAGCTACGCGTTTAACCTCGTATTTACACTCCCAGTTAAAAAGGTAAGTTATGTGAAACCAGCAGGTTTTGAAGTAACTACAGCAGAGAAGAATATAAATTATGTATGAAGTTAATGTTTTTGTACTTCTCTGTATGTATGCCAAGTAAATTGATTTTTCGCTACATTTATACACTTTGCTCTGTGGAATGCAATGATTTGGATGGAATTTTTAAAATCGTATTAGTGATAACTATTTGGGCTATGTTATTAAGTGTGTCTGGGAATTTTATATGTTACTTTCTGAAAAGGAGATCAGTTCTTAAAATCTGTTGCAATATTGTTAGTTTTACTATGGGCAGATAGCATTCTTTTAAGGTCTGTGGGTTCTTGGTATTCTGATATCTTCAAAGGTAGGGGGTTTTGATCCCTGGTAAGATGACAAAATTTTGCTATTTAAATACGAGAATGTGTTAAGACCCACACAGAAGTCCAGAATGTTTTGCATATTCACACTCACAGCTGCCTTTTGAGATGCGGCTCTTGGGGATTCCTCACTTTAACACCACAGCAGCATCAAAATCTTAGTTCCTGCTGAGTTCCTGTCTCACTTCATCTCTCTCTGGCACTAATACTCTTCTCCTTCTTAACTCAGAATGGTAAGAAGAAGTGGAATAGGATTCATCCTAAATTCTATTTATTTTGCATTGGAAAAACCTGTGAGAGTGAGGCTTTCATAGCAGTTTATTAGGACTTTGAAAATCCCTTTGCACTACTTCTCCCTGGATTGTTAATGACCAGCCATTTATGTAAATTTGAGCTGGATCATTGTAATCTATCCTTCCTGGCTTTACACTGAGTTTACTGAGCTAGAGCCTGCTCTAACTCTTTTCTGCCAAATCACAGCTGTACATGTTGGAGGAAAGAATAGGTTCATCCTGTTGGACTGTTGTCTTCATGCACTTGGCCTTGATCTGGTTGTCACATGAACTGCTCCAGTCATGGCTGTGCTTGAGACCAGGGCAAGAGACATGAGCTAGACTTTAAAATACCAAATCGCCTTTCTATGTCACCATACTGAATTCATGTAAAATTGCTTGTGTAATCTGGATTAGTGTTTTAATATCTGCATTGGTGGTTCTGATTATATTTGAAAGGGCATTTTTGTGTTTTCTCTTTCTTTGCACACCGTAGTCTGTCAGCTAGCACCCTCACCATGTCCTCTGGCAGCAGCAGGGGATCCCTGGCCTCCAGTCGAGGATCCTTGGCCTCCAGCAGAGGCTCCCTCAGCTCAGTCAGCTTCACGGACATCTATGGCCTCCCCCAGTATGACAAATCGGACAGCGTTACAGACTACGGGCAGCACTTGCGCTTTGACATCATTCCCTTTGAGTCGCTCACCAAGGACGTGCCGTATGCCGATCCCATGGGGCACTCCAATTTCAGTAAGCAGCGCAGGTCTCTGGACACCCCGCAGTCCCTGGCATCCCTGTCATCGCGCTCCTCCTTGTCATCGTTGTCCCCTCCAAGCTCACCTCTGGACACCCCGTTTCTCTCTGCATCACGAGATTCTCCGTTGGCTCAGATGTCAGAAGGTTTTGAGGAGATGGCAGGCATAGGAGCCCTGGAAATGCTCAGGGCTCAGACCACAGCCTTGGGTGACGATGATGCACAAGGCACAAGTTCATCTCAGACATCTGCTTACCCTCTGGACAGTGAAGGGCTGCGAGAAATGGGGCCACACCTGACTGCTGTCCAAACTGGTGGAGGTGAGTTGATGGATATTATTATATTGTCACATTTTCTTAGAAAATGTCACACAGGCCTAAGCATGCCAGCACAGTAGAGATTGTTCCTGAGTTAGGCTCATTTTACTGCCATCAGGTAAAAATTGCATGGTAGGTGTTACTGCTAAAGCCTGACCAAGACACAGGAAAATCCCCCAAATCCAAACTTATTTTTAGGGCAAAGAGGTGAAAGAATAGAGAAATCCTTGTCAATAGATCTTAAAACAGTGGTGAATTGACTGGGAGAAAGGGAACAGAATATAGGCTTTCATTGAAGCATAGCCTGTCAAGGACCTAGCAAGAATAAGTTGAGTATTAGTAGGAAAAAGTATGGGTTAGTTACTTCTAAAGCCCCGAGTTGTGCTGATGTTGCCTTTATTCTGATAGTGGAAAGCAACACAAACCCAGGAGAGATAGAAAATAACCAACAACTATCCCTACCAAAAAAACCCAACCACAAAACATGAGATGATGCTTCTGACAGTGCTTGAAGGTTGGCTGACTACATGCTGAATTTGTACATACTCCAGCCCAGGCTCCCTTGTCCAAATTCTATGATGGAGCAGAAGCCACAGTGGCATAGCTGTCACAAGTGCCTGGTACACTCTTGAGTAGGTGCTTCATTAGCAAAGGATCATCTTTAGTAGGGAATGTGGGAGGTGTTGGGTGTCTGCTTGGCTGGTTGTTTCTGAGCACCTGTGTGTGCTCTGATCACAGAGGGGTGATGGGTGCAGTTGAACAGCACACGCACTGCTGAGTTTTCCTTTCCTGCTGCACTGTCAAATTGATGGACTTACTTTAGCTTGCCTTGGCAGACACTTCTGAAGCACTGCTGTTGAGAAGCATAAATTAGAGAAATCAAAAGAGGAAACAGAAAACTTTTGAAAAAATGAAACAAAATTAAAAGCCTGAGCATACAGAAACATGACAAATTTATTTTCCTGTTTTGACCAACGAAATGAAGAAATGCTCTTAATATGAAAAAGATGATAATGGTAACACTTTTGTGTGTTGACTTGCTCGTTTTGTTAATAAAACCATACTAGTAGAGAAAAGGTTTTAGTGTTTAGTTTAATATTAAATTTTGTGAATCCCATCCCATTTCTATATCCAGAATTCTGTGTTAGCATTGTGTGGAGTGTTTCATTTGGGACTCATGATGTCAGGAATAATGTGAACTATAACCAGAGAATGGATCATAATATCCTACCAAAATCTTATTTGTCAAGTAATAATATAAAGGAACATTGATGGTATTTACAGAAAGCCTTTCAGGTTTTCATTTTAAAAAAGAAAACATTGCTGCAGTGCTAAAAAGCCTGTATTGTTCAATAGCATTAGAGTCCAGACTCTCCTACTTTCCTTAATGCAGCTGGCACTGCCAGAAGATACTGCAGCAGAAATTACTTTTACTAGCTGTAAACATTTCTAGTGCCCATATTGTAGCTTTCAGACCAAAATAAACAGAATTCCTGAGACCAGCATGGAAACTTGTGCTTAAATTAGTGCTGTGAAGAGGCTTCCCGAGGCTTTCTTTAAACCTCAAATCAGACCACAGCATGTCTTTAGCCATTGTGGTAAGTGAAAATATCTAAGTAGTTCATTTATAGCTTATATGTGTTTCCTAGAAGTGAAGGCCTGGTGTGAGGGCCTAGGCAGCAATACAGGATGAAGGACAGCTTCCTGCTTTGATTATCCTTTTCTCAGTTCTCTGCTGTGTTTCTACACATTTCACATTTGTCTGAAAACCTTTGTGCTTAATCTGCTGTCAGTGCTGTGGTGTCCTAGTCCAGAGGTTACAGCTTTCCTCCATGTACAACAGAGTATTTTGTGTTGCTTTTTGAGGAAGAATGTATGGTTGAAAGGTAGCCAGGCTTCCTTCTTTTGAGACTTTTTTTGGTTTTAATATTTTCATTTGGAAACAATTACTTAAAAAATTTTAACCTTTCTGATTTTTGCCTACTTTGAGTTCCACACTCACTAGCTGGTGGTTTGGAATTGTAATGCAGTTGTTTGCAAGAAGAAGTTGGAAGTTTTGAAAGTATTTTGGTTTTGTACTCTTTTCCTGGAAGAATTGGATGGAGGATCCAGCTTGTATGCCAGAGCTGGCAGCTCGCAGATGCTGGGAGTTTTGGGTTTCTCCGAGGTACCATGCAGTGTGCCCTGCTGCTGCCACCCGATGGCCTGGCAGTGGAATGCTATGCTGCAAAAACAGGAGGTCACTCGGCAAAACATGAAGTAATTTTGGTAATTTGCAAATAATGGGGGGAGGGAGGGTTAACACTGAATAAACTGCATGAACTTTGTACTGATGCAGCACTTGAGCAAGTTCAGGGGGTTCTTCAGGAACTGCAGTTTTGATGTTCAGTTGCTGATCTGCTGTTTTATTGTTCTGCATCTGTCGCAGGGTCACATTGTGAAATACTTTTCATGTGTGAAAGGCGGGAATATACTGGAAAAGTTAAATCCATCATATTTATAAAGATGGGAGTGGGAGGAAACATGTTAATAAAATATTCAGCTTGAGTATCTTCACTATCTCTTCTTTATACCAAATCTTTCAAATGCTAGATTTCTTTTAATGCCTAAATAATCTCTTGTTTCTAAAATATTGTCAGAGATCTAAAGAGTGATTTATCACTGTATGCTTTTTGTCTTGCTTCTCATGCGGCACAACAGAAAAATTCACTGTAAGTGAACCTGAAATTTCTTATTGTGTGTTTTTCTGTGTGATGTGTTGGTTGTTTTGTTTTGGGGTGGGTTGTTTTGTTTTGGGGTTTTTTTGGAGTTGCATGGGAAGAAACAGGAGATTCTGCTACATTTGGGTTTGTTTGACATTTTGCTGTATCTGTTTTATGACATACTTAATTTTTTGCTATGTCAACTAAACAACACATTCACAGCTGTAGTTAAGCTCCTGGGGAAAGTGTTCTTTGACCTTCAGCTTTATTATATAATAGTAAGGCCTGACAGCGTTATGGTAGGTAAGGTCGGTTTTTGTCTCTGATTAGTTTTTATAAGTTTTTATACTCTTTTATTAGTGCATTTTGAGCTGACATACAGTATTTGTAGTTACCTATGCTTGTGAAACATGCTTTAGATTGATTTATGTGATTTTTTAGCGAATGAAAGTTTGGACAGCAGAATTTCCTTTGAAGTTCACTTTTTTCAACTAACGACAACGAGAGTGTTCTTTCATTCTGGGCTGTCTTATATTTATAAAGCTTTGGCACCCAGTAGTTCTGGAAAATAATATGTCTTGTTTACTGATTTTGTTATTTAAATAAGAAAATTTAAGTCAATGGTCCATCTTAGAACCCAAATTTTTAAACAATTTCTTAGCTTCCAGCATTGCAGAGTCTGTAACCTGTGCTAAACTTAAACCAGAATTTGGCGTGTCTTTGATATTGACTAATTTTTCCTGCTAATTTTTTACCCCTCCCAAGTCAAGGGTATATTCTATTGTTTGCATCTCTCCCGAATTTGCTGTGATTGTCCAGAAGTTATCAAATGCTTCCATGGCCTGCAGACAGTGAGCAAATCATTGTCAAGTTACAACATTGTTGTAATGCGTCAGGTTTTCGTTTTACTATGTTGGTGCTTGAGACCAGCTTTTCCTTCCAGCCAAACTGGGAACATAAACTTACCAAGGATGGAGCCCACAAGATCTTCCCTCTGCTGCATTTATACAAAGTGATCACATAGGGGGTGAGCCAAGGGCTTAATTATGAAAAGAACTCATCCTAGTGTAACTTGTTGAAAGTTTAGTACAGAAATTATTGAAGCACTTTAAAAAAAAAAGACGCTTTTGTGAAGTTCAGCCTCTTTCCAGTGATGTAAAATTTTTGAGAAACTTTAATATGTAGATGTCTCAACAGATTGCTAGTTTTGATTCTTCATAAACAGTGACAGAATATTCTCCATAGGTAGCAGACCGTGAGGTAGGCTTACCAAATCAAAAGTCCTTTAAAAAAAAAAATAAAAAGAGAAAAGAGGAAAAAACTAAACCAACCAAGCAAAGAAAAAAGCTCAATCAAAACAACCCACAAAACCACCACTTTTGTGTAAGTGTGACAGAGGAGAGCATGGTTCAAACACAGGTTTTTTCTTACTGTGTGCTTACTTGAACTTGGCTCTTTTTTGTGGTGATGATGTCATGAGTAGCATGGTACAATGTGTGATGTACAAGAAGGGTGGGGTGATGTAACTGGAGGTGAAGAGGAATGGTTGCCCCTTCTTTGAGTGCAGAGACAAGTGCAGATTTGGCTGTTCCTAGCCAGCAAGTAAATTTCCTGCATACCTAAAGCTGACTAAATCCTTCATTGAATGTGGTTGGAGAGGTCCATAGGCCTACTTATGAATCCAAAGGACAGAGAACTGGCTCTGCTGGTATATAGGAGTTTTTAGCTCCAAACAGGACTGGGTGATTTTTGTAATACCTTTGGTAACATTGTGCTGTTAGTGGCCTGGTAACAGGAATGTATCTTGGGCTGGCATAGAACCTGCTGGGCTTGCTGCACCTTCCCTACCTGTTCCACAGTGAGTTAAAGCTGACCTTAGCCAGAGCTTTCTGTTTATAGCAGCAGTGTGGTTGTGTTAATCTGGAAGACTTCTATCAGGTTCTTCTGTCCTGATGTCTTGTTCTGGTGCTGCTTGGGTGGGAGGTGAGGTGGGTACTGTGCAGGGGGCTGGCTCACTGTACCTCAGCTGGGTTTTGCAGGCTGTGGCTGGTATTCTGTGGAAGGAAACTTACTGAGTAAGGTGTCAGAAATAAATTTGGATGCCTTATAATAGTGTGCAACAGAGGTACTTAACAAGTTAACATGTCTTACTTTGAGTAAGACATGCTTCATCCTTAGTTGGGGCTGTAAACTGTAAATGTCAGCTGGTGCTTGTCTTCATGCATTGTGCTACTGTCACTCTGCTGAAACTGTCAATGCTTCCATGCTGTCTTAAGTTTGTAAGCATGAGCAGAAGCAAATAAAATGCTTTCCCCACTTTCAAAGCGCCTTCTCTTTGCCATTGCTTTCCTGCTTCGAGGACAGTCATTGAACCTTAAGCAAAAGAGGGTAGAAGTTCTTCCATGCACAGTGAAATCACTGCCCTTCATAAGTCTGTGTAGTGGTTTTTCTCTAGGACTTAAGGGAAAACAACCTCAAGTCAGGAGTTATTGTTGAAGTGTTGAAGCCTTTCCTATGCAGTTCTTGAACATTACTGCTTGTGCATGTACTTTAAAGGATTGGTAGCTGCTATACCTACTTGCCTGTGCAAAATCCAGTGTATAACATAATTTTGTTGGTACACTTACAACATGAGAGTGATTGCTGAGTTGCTATTTATTGTGTGGCTGGTGATTCAGGTAAGAGTGGCAAAGGAGGCTGAATATTGCTTCCTCCTTCCCTCAGTCAGTTTTCAAAGTAATTCGCCAAGAATTTGAAGAAAACAGTGGTCTGAGTGAGCTGGAAAACACTGGTTCTTTTTGATAATGTCTCTCAGACTGTAAATAAAAGCTGCTATTATGTGGTGGTATAAACAGTATGCTTTGAGACTTTGTATTAGGAAACAAATGAGAACAAAACCTCACATTGTGTTATCTGATAACTTTAAAAAAGAATTAGTCTCTGTTTTTGTTTTCAACCTATTGTATATTCATTAGGTAAATCTGAAAAGCTTAGGATACCATGTGTACATATGTGAATTAATGTAAGTCTTCCTTTAGGAAGGAATTACTCTACCAGAAAAGCATTTACGAACAATGCAATTGGTTTATACTTAGTCTTGTCACAGAGCAATTAGCCACAAACTTCCTTCCTTAATTCACCCACGGAAAATCTTCGGTCAATCCTATTCTAGGCTTTTTACTTTAAGTTAGAAGAAAAATCAGAGAAATGCATTTGTGCTGTTTTGCTGCTAGCTTTGATACAATACATGTTTTTTGTTTAATTTTGAAGAAGTTACCATGAGCTGATGTTGTTCTCCTTTTTTTTTCTCCATGGCAGCTGTAACTCTGCGAGGAGACAGTGGGAGAAGATCGGAGAGGAGAGCCAGGCGAGTTTCAGCATGTCTCTCAGATCATTCACTGGCTAGTGACAGTGGCGTGTTTGAAGCTTTAAGCAAAAGGTCGGGTGTATAAATGCATAGTAAGCTGGAAATATTCCTGTTCTTCCACATGGCTCAAAAGAATTAGTTATGAATTTATATGTAGGCTTTCAAAATTGCTAGTTATTAGTGCCATAAATCTTCTAGATGGCATGTTTTAAAGGATAGAAGCTTTTTAATGCAGTCCACTGTCATCTTCAAGTGCCAAGTCCCTTTTGCTTTATTCCTTGACATTTTAACATCATATCTCCCTTGAAAGATAGTTTTCTCATCCTGTTAGTCATAAATCAATAATTTTATTTCAACAATCTATAACAAAATAAAATTATACAGGTAGGACTTAGAATTCTGAGTATCATGTGATAAAAGTATAACTGCAAGGAAGAATCACATGAACTGCCAAAAGCCTAAAAACATGTAGGTTCACCAAGTGATTGAAGGATGTAGAAGGACTTGTTACTTAATACAAGTAATACAATTAATACAGTTGTATTAACACAATTAATTAATACAGTTGTTTTAACACAGGAAGCAGAAACTGGGAAGAATATAGGGTTTGGAGGATGCTAAAGAGAATGGAAGATAAAATAAATATTAAAATAACCTAAATATCTTGAAAGAGTAATTCTAAACCCTCAATTTTTGCAGTTGTGAATACTATTACTGTATGGTTTTGTATAGATGTCTCAATTCCTTCTACATTACCAGTCCCTGCAGTAGTGCCAAATAATTCCTTATATCCACAAATCATAGAATAAATGTTAGTTCATCATTTAGCCTCTTAGGTCACTATGTAGTTTACAGTACTTTCTGTTCCTGCAGGAATGAAGATCTGGAAGAGCCTGTTTATGGTGATGCTGCCAGTAATGAAGAACCACAAATACATGTTGGATTTCTGTGAGTATTTACTCCTCTATCTCCCTATCAACTCTACAGGAATTACTCACTGCTTTTCTTGCTTATGATTTTTAACTTTTTAATAAACTGAATCAAAGTGGGTATTTTAAAGAAATTTCTGACTAACAGCCAAAGATCAGTGGATGTACAGATTAATCAGTCATGTGCACTTTGTGTTCATTCAGTGTCTTTTCAGTGCTGACTGATAAAAGGGCCTTCATTCCTTCTTTCAGTAGCATTTATTTTCATTGTCTGAGCCATTAATGAGGGTATGGCTATAGGGATATGTGTCTGTAAGCAAGATCTTTTTATGCCAGATAAAGGAGGATTACCTTAGGAAAATCACAGGTGAAGAGACACAAATACAGTACAGTCCCAACTGTACAATACATCTTTGAAATCCTGTGACTATGGAATATATTGTTGGTAGTGGGATAGCCTGGGGAAGGGCAGGTTATTGTCATGCAAGACAGGATATAATATCTTAGCCCTCCAGAATTCTCTCCGCCCCTTGGAAACTAATTCCTAAGATTGGAAGTTTTAAAAATATCAACCAGGTTTGTTAGTGGCATTTAAAAATTCACACTGATGTGAAAGAGTAAAATTTTAAAATTTATTTTCAATGAAAATAATGGAGACGGATTTGTCTAATGTAACTGATATGTTGTTACACATATGCACATGCAAATGCATATGGTGTAACTGTTTAAAGTAAGGAATGTATTTGATAAAACCTGTTTGCTGTCGAGAGGCATAGGAAGGCCAGTTATTATTTTCAAGCTGAATAATGTTTAATTCACTTAGTTCTGTTAACTTTGTTAGTGTAGCTAATGCTGTTGATTGAAACTAACTTGTGCAAGAAATTTAAGAAAATGTGCTTTTACATTATTTATATCTGTTTAGTCTTCATCTGTGGATGATACAGCTACATTCATCTTTATTTCTTAACCAAAGTATCAACAATTGGTGACTAACACAGAAAATTTATTTTCCAGGCATGACAATGGAAGCGAATGTCTGCTAGTCCATGTATTACAGCTGAAGAACTTTACTAGTCTAGTTGTTAAAGAAAACTGCAAAATGTAAGCTTAAATTTTACCCAGAGTATTGATTGTTTTATGCTGCAGTTATATATACTGTAGATTTATTTGGTTTCATTCAAAATTAAGCCATTTCTGGGGAAAATGGTATGTCTTAATTTCCATGAGGAAAGGGTTAATTTTATGGTCACATAAAAAAAAGGGATACAAAAAAGTATCTCTCTTATAAAACTTATGTCACAATGTTCAGGTAACAAGTGTAGTCTCAGTGTTCTTTCATGTTTATTCTGCAGAGGAAAGTTTGTTCAAAAATATCTGTGATATTCCAGAGTAAGCTTAGTGTATTTTTCTCAATTCCTATGAAAATATCTTTATTAATCAGTAAGAGACATACCTTGCCTTTTACTTTTAAGAAAGAAAACCATACCAGAAAACATGCAAACAGCAACAAAGGATCTGCTGACTTTGTAGCCTGTACAGCTCTCCTTGAGTGTCCATGAAAGACTTTCTGAAGATAATATTAACACAAGTACTAGCTGACAATCAATACAAAAGATTGAATTTTTTAACCTCTGTCAGCTTGTGCTTCTTTTTTCAAATTTTGTATCACATATAGAACATCGCTTAGTTTATTCTAATAAATATTTCTTAAATAATCAATGTTGTCATAAAACACTGTTTTATCTAGAGATACGTATCTTAGTATATTTTAAAGAAATTCATCATATTGATTAACATTGTTGATCTTTATCTCTGGGAGAGGTTGTTTGTAAACTGGAAAATGGAGGTATGATAACATTGTTGTATTGTAAAATAAATCATTTGGTGGGAGGTTTTAAATTGAAATACATCTCCCTTTATGAATTGTTCTTTGTTGAGAACTTCACCATGCTAACTCTGCAAAACTGAAGTGGAAATTGTTCATGTTGGTCAGTACGTTCCTGCTGGTTTTTTGCTCTGTTTCTGTGAGAATGCAAGGGCACATGATAGGGAAAAATGTGAGTATTGTGTATTACTCAGCCATGTCGCTTTGTCATCAGCAAAAGAAATAAGCATCATTGGAAGAAGGTAGTAAAGCAGTGTCATCAAAGTAAAAGATTAGTTAAAAGATTAGTCCAGAACATTTGTTGGACATTGTTGTCAAGGAAAATAGGCATCTAAATGACTCAAAATGCAGTTCTGTTCTTCATCCTTCTCAACCGTACCTTTGTTGGAATCAAGAAATTGCATTGCTGCAGGGCGAATTGATTGGTCTAGTCAAAAAGTAAGTTTCTATTAACAAAAGCAGAAGAAACTTTTCTCAAGTTTAATAAACTCCTCTGTGCAACTGTCCGTTGATTGAATCAGGTGCTGGGGGGAAGTTTGCCTGCGGCAGGCAGTGAGCAGAGGAGCTGATTCTCTGCCTTCCTACAGCACAAGAATCTGTTTAGCTGGTGCTCCACAGTCCAGTGTGCTGCAGTTCCACCATAAGGAGCTCTTCCAGTTGTCCTCTTATTTGCCTGGCAGTGTGAGCTTTGGTGGTGGCTAAGAGTTCCTGCAGCCATGTAGTCAACTTGAGTGAACATCTGAACTGGAGCAGGTTTTTTAATTCTGAAGCCTTTGTGGGGTTTTAGCTAGGTTACCTTTTTAACCCAGATAAATTTTCTAATCTGGGTCACAACACAGTTGCATGAAACTGCTGGCATGAGGAAAGGAATAGGATATTGCAGGGGCTTGGCAAGCAGTCCTAGAGAATATGGAAACAATTCTCTAAGTAGCTCTGCTGCTTATGCTGTCAGATGAAAATGATTGTTGATTTTGTTTTTGTCTTGGAATCTTAAATGATATGGTACTACATATTTAAATTTGTCTTTTGAGACTGTAGATACATGCAGTGACTGCAGATTTCTTTTGCCATCTGAATTTCTTAATTTCTTAAGAAGGGAAAAAGGTTACTTGGTGAGTGGAAGGAAGAAATGCATTGGTGACACATAGGGGACAATTCAATTGCCTAAACATAGGCATGTGTTTCCATTTGAAATAGCATAGCATAGCACCTGGCCTCCAGCTGCTGCTGCTCAGAGGGAGGCTCTGTGTAGCTCTCCCATAGATCCTCTTATAATTGCTAGCTCATTTTAGATGCCTTGGATACCTCAGGGCAGCTCAAGTGCCACTTGGTGCCTCTGCTTAAGCACCAATATGAAAAAAAAAAAGTTGTAGTTAAAAAAATACAGCATTTTGAGATCAGCTTTGCAGATCTGTGTTAGAATGCAAAATAAGTTCTGGTGATGAGGAGATCTCAAGGCAGATTGTTAATGTAGAAGTTACACTGATGTTTTTACACAGCTTGGTTTTGAGAAATGCAAAATTACTTTCTTTTTCTGAATTGTGCTATTTGTCTATTTTGTATTCCCAGTCATGTGAGAGTTTATTTGCCACCGCTTGAGTCAGGCACACCAACCACTCACTGCTCGAGAGCTTTGGAATTCCAAACTCCGTTACTATTTAATGAAGTGTTCCGAATCCCTGTGCACTCAAGTGTTCTGAAATTAAAATCACTGCAGCTGTATATCTGTTCAGTTGATCCTCAGCAACAAGAAGAACTATTGGTATGTGAGTCTGTTTCTTAAAAATAATTTGATATGAGAAACTGAAGTTACCTGAGGAATTATTTTTTAAGGTTAAAAAGAGAATGTAAAGACCTAATTTTTCCGTAAGAAGTTCCTGTAGAGTTACCTGTTAATGTGTCCATTTGTTCATGTATATAAATGTAGTTCTATAAATAAAGAGGTGAGATTTTAAATAGCACTTCATCTGACACCTTTTAGACTACAGTTTGCTCAAGACTTAGGTTTATGGGTGACACTGTAATGCCTGTGTGAAGAATCTGTACCATTCAGATAAGTTCCTACTAAAGAAATAACAAATACAGACCCCTTGTTACTATATAACATTGGGTGAAAAGAACTGCTATTACATCAGTCTTAACTTTGTTTCAGGATAATAGTGGCCCTGGAACAGTTCTGTTACCTCAGTCCTTTACTTCAAAATGGTTGAGGTATCATGTGCTAACTTCAGGTGTGTTAAATGTTAGCTTCATTTAGCTATCATCAAATACAAATGTGCAGAACTAAATCTGCCTTGAGGCTGATGTCCTGGCTGTTTTGAAGTGAGTAGGCTGTCTTTGCAGTAGGGGGTTTCAAATGGATTAGTGAAAAAAATTTTTAAGCCTATCAAAGAAGTTAAGAAGTATAGGCATCTCACTGTCATGCTGGGCTGTGGATAAGAGGTGCTTACTTGTGCAAATCTGGTCAAGAATGTATGTTTGTTAATCCATCTTTAAATCTAAGTAGCATCTCATATAAACAGGGGTCTTAATGTTGATGGAAATGAACCCGAAGTCTTTTCTGCAGTAGGAAGTTTTGTCTACAATGTAATTAAAGAGAAAGCATCTCAAGAACAGGCTGGATATATTGGTGCAAAATGCTTTATACTGGTATATCCTGTTCCTCTGGAGAGCTAAATAGCTATTTAGGTGTAAAGTATCTTTCTACTGAGACAAGTACTTCTAAGTTTAGGGTGGTTTTATTCTAACTGCTGTTATTGAGTTGCAAATAATAAAAAAAAAAGACCTTCAGGTTATTCTGATAAGGATTTTTTTTCTCTTTCATGGTCATAATTTGGTTATGTCAGAAGTATCTTTGTCAGCAGTAATTGGTAACATAGTTTAAGGTAATTTAACAATACTACTCAAAAATAGAGAAACAATGCTAGTTTCTTAACATAGGTGCATCCAAGTATTTAAACATTATGATCATTGTTCTCTTCAGCTGTAATTTGAGAATGAGCATTTTTTGAAATCAAGAAATCATTTACTTACTGCCTACCTCTCTTTGGAACTGCTGTGATGGTGCCTGTCAACAAGGCCTCTTTCTTTCAAGATGTCTTCCACTGAGATTACAGTTTTTCTCATCTATTTAATAATGCATATATTTCTCAAATTTTTGATTACTGCTTTCTTTTCAATTAGGTTATGCCAGTATAATATTTTCCTAAGTGCAAAAGCCACACTGGAGTTTATCCTAATTTATATAAATACTTGTACCTATCAGGGGGGTGAAAAATTCTGGAAAATAGTTCAGTTATAAAGAAATAAATATACTACATTTGTGGGGATGGTCTTTCCCTTTCCTCAACCTTTTACTCTTCTGCCTTGCATGGCTGAAAAATCTTTTTCTGTCTTAAATTGGCTTATTTCTTCCCTGGTGGCCTTGTCAATGTTGAGATAAGGGAATTGTTATTTTCCATGATTAGCATATATAGTTCATGTTAAAGCATAAAAGAAATACGAATGCTTTTCTTGCAATCACCCAGAATAGCTGCTTCACTACCTGTTTCTCATCTTTTCAGCCCTGACCAATTATTCCCTGTGTCTTAATTTTTTGATGTCTTCTTGAGTGTAACTTTTTTTTTTTTTTTGCACTTTTGTTTTAATTTCTGAACATCTGTCCCATTTTTAGCATGATTTTTAAATCTTGATTGTTTTCTCATAAAGAGACATCTGTGAGACATCACAGAGATAAATACTTTTACTGTTCTGTCATCCAAGTTGTTAACAAATTCATCAGAACAGGCATGTAATATACCTCTAGCAGACCCACCTTGGTTTCTTCATCCTTTTGAGTAAGCTCCAAATCTTGAGGTGGACACGAAATATTAATTAGTCTTTTCAGTACTGACAACTCTTACTTGAGTTTGATGCATTCAATCACTTGGGAATTATTGATTCCCTTTGTAGAGAGGCAGCTTCTGTGGCAGACTTGCTTAGCTGCCTAATAAAAGCAGTGTATAGGGCAGTGTTAGGTGTCCTAAGAGTTAGCCTATGCTTCTTCCAATATTGCTGGCAGGAAAACAGTTTTACTCTCTACCTCCTAAACTAAACTCAGTGTGTCTTAAACATTTTCCAGCTCTGATGCAGAAGTGTGAGTATTTGATACACTTTTATATCTTCTGCTGCATCAAAGCAAGTAGATAATTAAGTCATCTATATAATACAGAAAAAAAGAAAGGCATCTCTGTAGCCTCTGATATAGTGACATGAAATGACTTTCAGTAACATGCTGTATCCCCATGTCACATTATTTTGTTATAGTCTCAAAAACTTTTCTTCATTGTCCTCTATGCACCTGTTTAAACAGAACCCCAGGGAACATTTGTGTTGGAAAAACAATGCAATGATTTTTTTTATTATTGTTTTCTAATTAACTGTTTCTTTACCTGCTTAAAGTTAAATGCACATTCTGTCTACATTTCCTACCTGCCTTTGTTGTTAGAATCATTGTATACAGTTATTTGATTTGTGAGAGATGAGAGCCATTTTTACAGGACTTTTCCAGTGATACAAAAGAAAATGTTCTTAGCATGTGGCTCATTAACATGGAAATAAACAGGTTGCAGAGATAGCCAGGGAAACAAAAAGCAGTACTTAAAGGCTGACTGATATAAAACCATTGTAGGTGCACCTAGTAAACTCATTGAAAAAAACATAAATAAAATAGGCAGCATGGATTTGTTCATAGCTGTTTTTCATTTAGGTGAACATCACCAAGAAATTTATTACATGAGCTCTCTGATAGAGTAGGGCTATTTCAAAGTTTGAAATACTTTTAGAGAGAAGCCTCCATTACCTGAATCTGAGAGATGCAAAGATGGCCTGGAAAGAAGAAAAATTGGCTGTATAGCCCATTTGACAACTTTATGATACAAATAGGCAGGAAAAAAATTTGATTTACACAACATTTTTATTTCCATTTGGAAGATGCCCCTGAGGGCCAGAGAATTTAAGGATATCAGAATAGTTATCTCAAAAGCCCCTCAAATTAAAGTATTATTAAAATGATATTAATGTATGCAAATATAGAATTCAGATATGTAGTAGGGAAGGTTTTAAAAAGAAAATATAAATAGCTATCAGGTGTAGTTACATCTACATCAGTCACACAAATTTTATTTCTCAACTTTAAAAAAATTACTATCTACTCTGATTCTTCCTGGTAGTAAAGAAGAGGCAAGAAATTCAGAATCCTAGAAATCATAACACAAAAGAACAAAACTGTCTCTTTTTAAGAGACAGTAGTACTTGGTGAAGTGGGAGTTTTACCCTATAAGTAAAATACTCTTTAAATGAGAAGGTGTATATTCTGCAGAGTATATATATTTTATTGTGGTCAATGCTTTTTGTTTTTTATAGGGCATTGCTCAGATAAACCTGACTGATGCAGAGAGTTCTGGTGAGATGCAGCTTCACTGGTACCCTGTTCAGATCTTCACTGGTTCCGAGCCCCAGAGAGCAAAGACCAAAAACCAGTGTGAAGACAGTATTTCTCAGTCTTCTGGAAATGTAACTACAGTTAAAACAGTATGGCTCTAAAAAAGTGATTTGTTTCCTTTATTTGACCAGTGGGGTGATTGTGATTTTACTTTGGTTGCAGGTTGTTGAGTTATCACAGGAAGTGATAACTTAATTTACCTCTTGGGGCAAGAACTAAATTTTAAAAGACTACTTGAAAACTAGGTCATGTCTGGGCAGGTGCTTGAAGTAATAACCTGTATATGTTTGTATGCATGTTTCCAGTCCAGCTAAAACACACCAAAAATTTCTGCCACTGCACTTGAAGAGTTGTCAAGAAAGGTTTTGCTGTTTCCATCCTTGGAGATATTTTCAGCCCTTCATTGGGCTCTGGACAGCCTGACTTGGCTATGATGCCTTGTTTGCTTCGGGCAGCACATCAGAATAGGTGACCTTCAGAGGTCTCTTTTGACCTAACTTGCTGGATGATGCTCCACAGTCAAGTAAAATCTGCCCAGTTTCTGTGACAAAATAAACACCACATACTTTTGATTGTTAAGTTTCAAGGCAGGTTTTTTTTGGTTGTGGTTTGGTATTTTTGTTCTGTTTTTTAAGGAACATATGATGGCTTTATTGTTGTTTTTTTCTTTAAATAATACACAAGTAAGTACATTGATTTGCTCAAACAGTTTTGATTGAAGTCTAATTCACCTTTCAGGATGCAGTGACAGCCCTGTTAGCTAGGACCACTGCCCAGCTGGAAGCAGTTGAGAGAGAGCTGGCAGAAGAGAGAGTGAAACTGGAGTACACAGAGGAAGAAATCTTGGAGATGGAAAGAAAGGAAGATCAGGCAGAAGCCATATCAGAAAGGTAAAAATTGTTTAAATACCTCATCACACATAATAGCTAATTCTTCCTCAAAGATATTTACACTGTGGGTATAGTCTGAAATAAAGCAGGAAAAACAGTAGGTTTTTATTCTGAGATTTGCTCCCTGTTAGAGCTACAAGTATGAAATTCTATTATGTAATGATCTGCAAACAGGAGGAAACCTTATTTGAATAGCTGGTTAAATTTAGGGAGTTTAGGGAGTGGGAAAACATTATATCAAACAGAAACTTTGCTAGGGAGGCAACTGTAATGAGTTTGTAACATCCCTGTATTAAGAAAAAGTAAATAAAATTTAGTGGTGGGTTAGGGTTGCAATTTCAGCCCTAATGATACTCCTGGTTTGTTATGTGAGTTTTGTTGTTCTTTCTGTTATTGCTTTCTTATCATTGTTATAAAGACCGGAATACAAGCCTCAAGAAAATTAGGGAAGGTGAATTCTTTTCAATGAAATGTATTTGCTTATTTGCATTTGCAGAAATGGAAGTGTGCTATGTACTCCTGTTGAAAATACTGTATATTTATTGGAGAAATAATAATCTAAAATCATAAACTGGCTTAGATAATGTAATACATAAATGTAATGTAAAATTGTGTGGGATTTTTTAACACCTGCAAAATTTATTGTGATGTTCTTGACTTTAGGAGTTGGCAAGCAGAATCTGTTGACAGTGGATGCAGTAATTGCACCCAGACTAGTCCTCCTTATCCAGAGCCATTTTGTGGGGATCCCTTAGCTGGACATGTGTTTGCAACTCAAGCAGGCCAGTATGGCTCTGGAAAAATGCAGCCTCCACCACTAAAGGTAATGAGAGAAGACCTGCAGCATGAAAACTGCCACCCTGCCTGGTACAGTGAGCTACTGCTGTGCCTGGAGTCTGAATTGGTCAAGAGAGAAAAGACTCAGCAATGACTTGGGCAGCCCTGTATGAGCACTGACTTCATGACAGCTGTATGGTTATCGAGTTGGTAGAAGTTCACTCTTTAGGGCTGGGTTTTTTTTTGTTTTCTTAGTACCTACTTTTGAACAGAATTTGGCTCTTACATCAAAAGGCAAACTATTTTTACTCTGGCTTTTATCTAGTCTATAAATAGGCACTTGTCTCAATTTCTGCATTTACCTGAAATTTTAACAGGAAAGATCATGATCAAATTCCAGTGCTCTTACCTCTGTAAGAATTTTGAAAGGAATTGTGAATAAAGAAATTTTAGAACTTGTGTTACTATTTCAGTGTTACAGTAATATGGAATAATTGTGCTGAAACTGATGTTTTAAAAATCTTTTGTAGTCAAGATATAAGATACTGAAAATAATCCTTCATAAGCTAAAATCAGCAGACTTCCATTGAAGTAGAGGAACATAAGCTGTTTGTGTTGCCTTTAGGGAAGATCCTTATGGAGGAGTGAGTTTTCTAAAAGTTTGGAAGCTTTGCCAGAGTAGCCTATGTTTTCTGTCTTTCTGAATATTTTCATGTTCTTGTATAATTGTGTGAACAGTCTTTCAGTTCTTTTTTCTTCCTTGTCTTTATTTAAGTTCCTCTAGTTTTAAGGTGGTTACTTCTGCAGAGTCACTGTGCTTATTGAAAGGAGACTCAGTTTTCTTCTGTTGAGGCTGGAGATCAGGTGGTAGTTTGGGTAATGCCCGGTTGCCAATCCTGAATGCAGTCCTTGTGCTCTGCAGCTGTGATATAACTGCATCACATAATTGTTACTGCTCCAAGAAAGGCTTCTGAAGGTAATCTCATGATTTTGAATGTCCCAGTTTTAAAACTTTTACAAAAGTGAGGTGATATCCTCTTAGCGCTCATTAAAATTTGAATCTAGCTAGGAGGGCAGTTGTTTACTTTTGATATTGTTGAAGTGTCTGATTGTCTTTGCTAGGAGAGAGAAAATAAGGAAGAAATAAAAAAAATTCCTTTGTTGAAATTGTAGGTGGATAAGGAAACCAACACTGAGGATCTGTTTCCTGAAGAAGTTGCTATTCTTCCAAAAGAGAGAACCAGCCGCAGGCCACGGGGTTCTGCTTTTGTTCGCAGTAGCACAATTGTTCGTTCCCAGACCTTTTCACCTGGAGCACGAAGTCAATATGTTTGCAGAGTGAGTAAACCTTGAAAAGGAGGAGGGAGAATACCACACACAAATATATTATATATTTTTGATAATTTCACTATAAGTAACATGTATTACTTTTTAATACTAATGAATAATCTTTAATTGAGCTTAAACAATGCAGTGGGGAAGAGCTTCACTGACTCTTCTTACGAGTTCTTACCTGGATGGATTTAATATGAAATTTAAGAATCAGTGATAAATTAGATACTAAGCTCTTTTCCCTGGCAGCTTTTGATATTAGGTAAGGGTAGTTGATTTTAACAATGCTATCTAATGAGCTGTATAAGCAGTTAGCTTAGAAGCTGTGTTTAATGTTCACATACATAAAAGTTTAAAAAAGGACACTGAATGCTTAATCTTAGGGTTATTGCATAAATATTCATACGGCTGATTGCTGTCATGAATATCAGTCATAAGGTGCCTGTTACTGTGGGGAATAGGATTCCTGGGTGCACTGGTGCAAGTAATTGAGGACCAGCACAGCAATTTTCAAGGTCACATTTATTGTTCACTGCTTTCAGTGGCAGAAGACTTACAAGCAGTTGGCTCCTGGTATTGCAGATCAGTACATGGATATTGGTTTTGCAAAATTGGTGAAATATGATCATAGCTTTGATTGCACTCTTTTCATAAGCTTCTGAGAGCTTTGAAAATTCTAAAAAATTTGAAAATTTTAAATTCTGTATTCACTTAACCTACACTTACTTAAAATCAAATGCAGGGAAAAAGTGGGAGACTGTATTGCTTGTTCCCATGACAGAAAATGTTTTAGAATGAAACATTATTGCTTTTGAGTCTTTTCTCCCTCTTTTTTTTTAGGTTCGATTTTCTTGGATAGTTAGTAGAACAGTTGGTTAAAATTGCCTGTAAAACATTGATGATTTGTAAGTTTTCTTGATTTATTGTAACTACCATATGGGCACGATTTTATATAACTTTTTATGAATTTCTGAAGAAAAAAAGGTTGCTTAAAACAAGATAGTTTCAGTGTATTTTAAAAAAGAAATCTCAAAGGAAAAAAAAACAACCAACAACCCAAATTTCTTAATGAAGATGATCTTGCAAGCAACCTTTATTTTCAATGTCTTTTCTAATCAGCTGTATCGCAGCGACAGTGACAGTTCAACCCTGCCAAGGAAGTCTCCTTTTGTCCGGAATACCTTGGAGAGGCGGACTCTGCGGTATAAGCAGGTATGCCTAGGACAATGATCTTCAGCTTTCATTCAGTTACTAGAACAGTGGTACTTTTATACTTACGAGCTTCAAGACCTGTCTGCAGATACATTCTGATCCTTTTAGGAATTGTACAAAACTTCTGCAATGTAATTGGGGTGGGGTGCATCTTTTGAGTTTGTTTTGGACTTCTTAAGCTAAAAGGTAGACATAAAGAAGTTAAATAATGTTGTGAATAAATTTAGAGGAGAGGCAAAAAGTTTGGCGAATGAAAATTAGTTTAATGGGGACTGAATTTATATTGGTTTAGGTGTAAAGTTTGACAAATCTTTCAAATCTTGTTTGTGACGCAGGGTGCAGGTTCAGAGAAATGTATGTGAATGTCACATTAAGACATGCATCTCCCCTCCCGTACAGCCTAACAAATAATAATAGTATTTGAAACCCAAGTATTCAGGAACTAATAGGTTAAGCTCTCCTTTTGCCCCCATGCCAGCCCTCATGCTGTCAAACAAGTGGACAGAGAAGGGCAGATGAGGTATTAATGGTATTAATTAAAGGGCAGATGAGGTTGTGTATATAAATGACATAAAATGTACTCTGGTGAGCAGTTAATGCCTTGCTTGTGTAGGCAGGTAGACAGCCATGCCTCTCGGTTTGGTTATGTGTCTTAAAACCGAGAATGAAGCCCTTGAATGAAGCCCTTTAAGAGGAGTCTTGCTCAGTACAGTATTTTTCTAATGTCATGATGTCACTGAGTTTTTCTTATTACATCTCTTTTATTATCATCATAAAATGGAATTTTAGTCCATAAACTTCATTAGGTAAGTATTTGTAAGTTGAAAGGAAGCTGTAATAGGAAGTAGTAGAAAGTATTAATTTTAAAACTTAGCTGTAGGGGTTTTCTGTACCATACATTATCCAGCCTTTTCTGGGGGATGTACATAATCTCCAAAACTTCATGTAGATAAAACTTTGTGTGTGAAGTAAGTACAGCATATGTATGGTCTATAGAGCTAAAGACCAGCAAACTATGTTGAGAGTAATATATTGTGCATTTTATTTGAATCCTAATAACTCAACAGTCCTGCAGATCATCTTTGGCTGAACTTATGGCAAGGACATCCTTAGACCTGGAGCTGGATCTCCAGGCATCCAGAACTCGACAGAGACAGCTGAATGAGGAGATATGTGTTTTAAGAGAGTTGAGACAGCGTCTGGAAGATGCCCAGCTCAGAGGGCAGACAGATTTACCCCACTGGGTGGTTCGGGATGAGCGATTCCGAAACTTGTTGAAGGAAGCAGAAAGGCAGGTATGGTAATAGGACGTAAGCACTCAGTTTGTTCAGAAACTTCTAGTTTCAAAATGTCTTAATTTTGATAAAATGTCTAAACATTTGTTTGTACAGTGAATGTTTCTTTTATATTCTTGAAGTTAGCACAGTAAAAATTATTACATTGATTATTATCAAGC
This sequence comes from Muscicapa striata striata, assembly GCA_030060385.1. NCBI lineage: Eukaryota > Metazoa > Chordata > Aves > Passeriformes > Muscicapidae > Muscicapa > Muscicapa striata. Next base: position 792,490 of record JAREIS010000031.1, read on the forward strand.
TGTGTATTTATTTGAGGACAGTTTTTGGAGAATGGCACTGTTTGCCGGTGGCACTTTCTGTTTAGTTTTGGATTTTTGTTGATTCGTTGTTCTTTTTGTTTAGGTATTTAATTGGAACTTTAATTATTTTCTTTCTTCTGGTATTTAAAATAAATTTTGGTGTTTTGATATTTATTCTTTTAAAAGTATTTGGAATGTTCCCTAAGTATGTGATTTTTTTCCCCCCCATTCTTACAAAAAGAAGTTACAGAAAAAGGTGACAAAACTGCACAAAAAAAAACTGGAAAGACAAAATTGTCATTATCAGAGACAAAAACTGAATTTATAGTAAGATCTTTTTTGACGGATCTGTGTGCTGTAAATTTTGTTAATTTATTATATGTCTTTCTGAAGAACATTAATAAATGAAGCAACTCAGTCTTTTGCATTTATAGTTCTTAGATGACCAGCTATTTCAGACAATGTACTTGTGTGGTTTTGCTGTGATGAGTGGGGAAAAATATCAGTTCTTTTACTGTGAATATTCTTTTATTTATTCACATGCCCATTTTAAGCATTATGTTCTTGTTTTCAGACAAGACAGACCAAATTTGAACATCACCAAGAGCAAGCAGCTGAAAAGATGCTAAAGAAAGCATCAAAAGAAATATACCAGTTGCGTGGGCAAAATCAGAAAGAACCTATTCAGGTGCAGACTTTTAGGTAAGAAATAATGCATTCTGAAATAGCATAGCAACAGTTCATTAGTCAGGTTAAAGCTTTCTGAAATATATAACTTAAATTTTGTGTCTTTTGATTTTAATCAGAAGTAATTAACCAGTAATTTTAAATTGTATCTGGATTTGGACATGAGTTCTCTTTGAATGCTTTGTTCTGCAAAGAGCCAAAGCTTAGGTAAAATTACAGTGTTACAATTCCAGTATACATGACATTAAAAAAGAAAAGCTTCAAATGCAAACAGCATAGGTGATTTTCCAACTTAGCCTAGTTGCTCTGAAGTCCAAATGATGTGTCAGTTCTTCAGTACAAGCCTGTGGGCATAGTCTGTTTACACTCTCCCTAAAAATTACTCAGTAAACTGGAATTTTCTTCAAGAAGTCTTTTCTTTGGACTCTGTTTCCAGAGTTGCTATCTTTTTTCCCACTTTTTTTTTGTAGGCATTATTTGCAAAATGTACAAGGGTGAACTTTGCATTGCAGAACTTGGTCCTTGGACCCTTTTTATGATTAATTGTGACTGAAGTTCAGTGAGTTATACAAAGTTTCCACCTAGGTTTTCAAAAAGAGTAATTGTGTTCAATGGAATGTTGCTAGAAATATATAGAGAGGTTTAGTAGTTTTTGGAAGTTTGTCATACTCAAATAAAAGACCAGTTCAGTACATAAATAACAAATACTAACCATTAACCAGAGTAGAGAAACCTTGTTCTTGTGGGGAGGAGGGGGAATGTAAATAATTTTATTTAGTTTCTTTTTGTTTTGTTTTGATCACAGAGAGAAGATAGCATTTTTTACAAGACCAAGGATTAACATACCTCCTCTGCCAGCTGATGATGTATGACATGTTGCATTGTAAACATGAAGTATTTATCGCTTTTATTTTAATGAAGTTCTTAGATTAGACAAGTTTCTTTTAAAAAATTGTGCAAAAGCTAATATACACGTTTTGTAAAAAATAAAAAAAAAGTTAAAAAAAGTAAACATAAACAAAAACATATATATAAATATATATACATATATATTTTATAATAGCGACTACAACAAGGCTTGGTTTTTCCTTGTTGTGAAACTGACATCTCTGAAGACAACTTATTTTATAAAAGATCGACTATCTTGTTAAGAGCGTGTACAGTTTTTATGCTGTTTTATTTGACTTAAAGGCTGGAAGACAGAAACAAAGTGAGTTCAGGCAAATTCACTGTAGTGTAATTTATTTATAGTGCCTTTTTTTCCTTGAAGGAAAATACCTACTTTAAGATGTATTTTAAGACTGAAATTTTGTTCCTCAGTATTTGTCATACAGTAGAATGGAACCATTGAGCTGGTTTTGTTTCTGATACCTGAAATGAAAATACTATGTTCTTAAATTGTCACTTTTTTCAGCTTTATTATCTGTAGCTTATTATGTACATTGTATTCTTTAGCACTGTCTGTGTTATAGCAAAATATTATCACCTGCAATGTGTTTAACACTAATTAGAAGTGATGTTAAACATTGCAGAATTCATTTGCATGTTTATACTGTGCACTAATAGATTGTTTTCATTTCTGTTGTGTCTAAAGTATCTTTATATTCTTAACTAGATCCTCAGTTTAAACGGGGGAAGGAAAAGGGTGACAGGTCTTTGTTTTGCTGTTTAATGAAAAGGGAATTAAAGGAGCAGTGTGAGCTAACTGTGTGGAAAGCCTGCTAATGGAGTATTTTAGTAATTTCTACACTTCTACAGATTCTCATCTGATTCAGGAGAGCACATGTTCTGATTTCAGAAAGCAGCTGCTTTAAGTAAGAGTGTTTAAACACATGTTCATCCTAAAGGATGTGCTTTGTGGTTACCACAAGCAAGTTCTGTTGAACAATGACACTTTCCAGAAGGAAGGTGTGTAATTCTGGAAGGTACAGCTCACTTGATTGCTAGTTGGACCAGCTAAAATCTGGTAAGAAATAATTTTATTTGTAACCATCCATTTTAATGAAAGACTGTCACCCTAAATTCCCGAGAATGCCAGTTTTGTGTCCTTGCATCCTGCAAGTATGTAAAAATACTTCTTTACTAAACTACTATAATAGAGTTTCTCATATTTTTCTAATTATACATTACCTGCAAAGAGAGGTGCCCAACACAAGACTGACTTTGCAAATTACTGGAATATCCCCGAAGGAAGATCATTAAAGATCAAATTAGTTCCAGATATTTCTGTGTCAGGAAATCAAAACAATAAGGGCCAAAAACCAAACAGACCTGTCAGAATATTTGCAAATATTCTGTAAGTACGTTTTCTTTGTGAGTTTCGAGTACTTAGACTGTTACCTTGTCAAAGGTCAGAAAAACCTTGAAGAGAAAATTAATTACTTTTACTTATCCACGCTGAGGAAAAAAGTAATGGGGAAAAAAGATTGTAAGCATAAATGTTAATTAACACAGGTATTTAAGGTAGTATTTCCTGTTTCCTAATATGGCCTATAGTCATTACAGGCATCAAGTGTTATCATATAGCAATTTACATGAAATTGAAGTATATTTAGCATTTATTGTGCTATTCATCCTGAAGGCTGTTTTGCCAGTAAGTTTTGGTGGCTGTATATTGGGTTCCTTTGGGCACAACTAGACTTATTCAGAAACTATGCAGATAAAAACCAAATCATGTGAGCAATTTGTAGTGTTTGGGTAAAAGTCTAGGAGGCCAGCAAGCTTCTCAGTGCTTGTTACTTTAAAAGACCAGTTAGTAAAAACCTTGTTTTTCATTTCCAGGGGAGGCTGTCACACAGTAGTGTTTTTCCAAAGTCACCATGCAGTAACACCAGAAGTGCTTGCTGTGTATTAAGAGCAGACAACACTGTGTTCTTGTGAGGCTGATCAGGTACTGGGAGGGGTTGCCCAGAGAGGTGGAGCACTCTGTCCATAGTGTGGATGAGGACTTAACTGAATATAGCCCAGAGCATCCTGTTCACATTAGGCCTGCTTTGAGCAGAGATTTGGGGCAGGAACCTTTTTTCCACCCTAAATTGTTCTGTGACTTAACCAAGGAGCAATGTCCAGTGGTCTCTCTGTCAGGGGGTTTTAAAATTGTGACCGCTGTGAGATGTCCTCAGTGTATCTTGTGGGTCTGTGATTCTGACTTGCTATAATGAGTTCTGTCTTGATGTGGTAATGAGTTATCATATTCAGTATTCATCTCTCTTGTTTTTGTCACATTTCTGTATGATTGTGTCATTTTTGTATTATTTGAAAGTATTTCTTCTATAAAATAAAATAATTTGCCATAAACAGAAAAAGGGTTTTCTTGTATGTCAAAGATGTTTCTTGAATTTTTTTTATTTACCACATTCCTGATTATTTAATTAAAAAAAATAGTTTTTTGAATAACTGTAATTTAGGTTAATGTAATGAATTTTCAAAAAAAGGTAAGAGGGAAAATCTGGGAAACTGAAGATCTAGAGGGATTATACGTAGGACCTGAAAGTGGTGCAGAGTGTAAGGAATGGCAGATATGTTCTTCCAAGTGCTTATCACTCATGGTAAGTTGACAGTTGTATCAGAAGCTTGTAGTTGAATATTCCCAGAATTCTTGGGTAGCTCCACTTAGACTGCCTTTTTTTTCATAAGAAACATTTGCACTTTCTAAAATAGTATTAAAAGCAAGTTGACATTATTAGTTGTATAATATCCTACTTCTGACTAATTCCAAGGTGGAAACCATTCAAAAGAATACTGGTTGACTTTTTCAGCAGGCTTTTTCTGCTGCTTTCATAAAGGAAGCATTAAATCTGCATAATTGCAGAACGGTTGTTTCTCAGTTTCCCTCTGCAACCCTAAGCTGCAGGAGCACAGGCAAAATCATAGCAAGGGCATGTGACTCCTGTCTCTCCAGTATTTGCAAGGCATCAAGGGTATGACAGAGTTTAGGTTATTTTTAAACAGTCTGCTAGGAATAGGCATTTGGAACAGCAACCGTCCCTGTCTCGCTGCCGTCAGGAGCAACAACAGGAGCTCTCATGGGTACGTCGGCTTGGGTTTTCTCTTATGAGAATGAAATCTTACTTGTATTTCTTGCTGCAGTTCTTTTAAGCATTTTGCAGGACTTAAAGGTAAGTGCAGTCTAAAAAGAATTTTTTTTAAAGAGTTAGGTGTACTATGTCTTTTGTTTTCAGTGGATGTAAAACTGAAGTTTGAATTTTTAGGGAAGAGGGCCCATCACATCTTATTTTAACTCCAACCTCCTTTATGACTATCGTGTTGTACATCTTTGAAAGAAGCATTTACAGAGAGACTTGAGAAACTGCAAGCTAACAAAAGCAGGAGCAGCCTTGTCTAAAACATCATGTGAAGAATATATTTTTTCTCTGAGATCACTCAATTGACTGAGTAGCATTGGAAGAAAATACCAAGGAGTAAAGTTGATTTGGTTTTGGAATCTGTAAATGCCAGTTAAAAAATTTGTTTGCACTTGGAAAATCTCCATATCCTTGCATTTGAAAGCTTCTTAGGAGTTGGTTCTGGTTCCTTAAATTTTTGAAAAACTTACATTTGAGCATACATATCTGTTGTATTTTCAGTAGAGAATCAGGTATTCTGTCCATTTAGTTTGTCTGCAGTTTGACCATCCAACTAAAAATGTACTTTCAGTAGGAGATTTAATGAGATCAGCTGGTTATAGACAAGATAAAACCAGGAAATTAATTTAGGACAGTCTGTCCAAGAAAAAATGTAGTATTGAGACCCTAACACTCATTTGTTAAGTGCACAAAATTACTATTCTGTGTCTAGGGCACAGTGTTTGTATTCAAGTGTTTCTGGCATAGAAGTTCCCAGGTGCAGATGTTTTACTAAGTAAATGCTACTTCCTGTTTTCCATGTTTTCCTCTCATAAACTGATTGAAGGAAATTGCAGTTGTATTATCAAGAAAATCAAGTGCTCAGTTTTAGCTTCCTTCACAAATTCAATTGATCTATTAATACTGATTTTAATGGGCACAAATAATAGATGCTGGCAGGAAGCTGGCACTTGTATCACTTTTCTACATTTCACTGATGTGGTTATGAAGGCATGGGGCTGTTACTGATCAATGGGTGGTAGAGGATTATGATCTGCAGTGCTGTGTGTGAAGGGCATGATCAAACCTCTTCTCTAAAGGCATGGTTCTTGCTCCAGAAAGGTGTGGGAACTTCAGGTGAAGCAAGCTGAGTGTTCAAATTTCTCAATAAAATCCAATGTGTGGCTTCTGCATGGGGACTCCCTATCAGAAATACATGGCACATCTATAAACTACTGGTCAAGCACACTGGGACAAAAAGGTCTTCCAGAACTGGATTCCTTAGTTTTTGAAGTAGGTGGGAGTCACTTATGTGCCTTCAGTCACCAGTGGGTATTTTCATGGGTGCTTGTGCAAGACCTCCCTCTGCTCAGCTGTTGCATCTACTTGGAAATACAAAGCCCCTGCCTGGGTTACCTGTATGGGTAAAACCAGTCTGCTCAATATTCAAATACAGAAAGGTGAGTGGTGTGTGACCTGAAATACAACACACTGCACACGTACAAACATGTACATCAGAAAGAACAGTTACAACCTCTGCCTTGCAGAATACAGCCCAAGGGCTTGTACAAGATCTGTGCAGTCAGAATTTTGGCAATTCTTACCTTCTTGTAGAAATCAAATACATTGCTGAGTATGATAAAATTCTTAAACACTTCTCTTAACCCTCAAAAAACCCACAAAAAGCCAACCAACCAAAAAAACCCCCCAAAAAAACCCAAAACCCCCAAGGTTACAGTTGAGATGCTATACACAATTACCCAAAGTGAAAGGCTAATTGCCTTTTCAAAAAAATATTTTAGGAAGTTCTAGCTTTTCAATATTTGGGAAAGCTTAAGATGTTTTGGAAAGGAAAAGTAGGCTGGCATATATAGAAGAGGATCTTTCAAATGATGACAGTTGCATTGAAGAAAAGGTGGAAATAAATGGATGGATGGATGGATGGATGGATGGATGGATGGATGGATGGATGGATGGATGGATGGATGGACTGATGGACGGACGGTGTGGGGAATTAAGAAGTGAAGATAACAAGGATGAAACCTTTGAGGGAGACTTGCAGAGCATGAATATGACACAGAAGATGGAGGAAAGTCAATCTGGGTAAACTTGAAATGCAGTGCCAGAAAAACACATGGGATGGTGAAATTGCAGTTTGTCTCATTTCTGAGCTGCTGTGATTACATATTTCACAGAGCAGCATCCTGGCCTGCAGAGTCACCAGGAATATGCTGGTGTGCACACAGCGTACTTCCTATGCTTTTACCTCGTGAAAAAATGTGAATATTGCAGCTGTTGAAAAAAAAAAAAAAAAAATGCACAGAGCAATTGATTAGCTCAGGTTAGGGAGGGGAAAAAGCAGCGTGTGTTGGTGGTGCCGGAACAGGCAGGGCAGGGTAAAGAGGCTTGCGTTTAATCCCGCAGGATTGCAGGCTGGTGCGTCTCCCGGTCAGATATCCTATAGCCGGAGATGCATCACATGATTGTTACCGCTTCCTCCCATGACATCACTGCTGCTGCAGCCCCACCGCCCCGGGAAGGATGCTATTAAAATCACTGGCTAAATGATGTTGCATTGCAGGTAAGCAACATAATTTTTCGGGAAAAAAAAATCATTTGCCAGTTGCTCTTGTGCAGCAGTCGTAGAGCTCCAGCTCCGCCGGGCAGCGTTTCTGCTGGAAAATAGAGCGGCACATTTTCTCTGCAAGCAGAGGGTTTGCAGGTGCAGGGCTGCCTGCTGGCTCTGTGCTCATCTCCCGGCTGACATCTCCAGTCGAAATGCTGCCAGATGGAGCTTTATAGCTAAAGAAGGCCCTTTGTTCCCTGTGCTTTCCGATGGCTCCTTCGGGTGTCTGCGGAATTCTGCATTTACGTGAGCAGCCACCATCATTCAGTCGTGCAAAGAGAACAGCAGCAGTGGTTTGCTTGCATCCTCTGCCTTTTCCCCCACCCCGGATGCTTAAAGAAAGTTGCTGTTGTGTCTAAGCTTATAAAGGAATGAGGATTAACTTGCTTGAGGGGTTAAGAGGTGTATTTGGGGAAAGAGGCTTTTCCTTTATTGCTAATTTTTGCTAATGTGGTTCCAAAGCACCTAGTCTGACAGGTTTCCTGCATAATTTGTATAGTAAAAGGTCGGTTTTTCCTTGTTCTGTATAAACGTGGAAAATCCTTTTCCAAAAGGAATGTAGGAAATGACAAGTGGAATTTTGCTCCCTTGCAATATGCCGATCACCAAGAGTCTGAAAAATCCGCAGCAAACCGTGCTTTTGGACTTAATATTTGTGGAAGCAAAGTCCAGAGTCTGTTTTCCTGGTGTGAATATTTAATTACGTGCTCTGTACAAATACATGGGTATATATCTGTAAAGGAAAAATGGTGACTCTCCTGTAGGGATTTTTTTTTTTTTCTGTATAGCTTTTAAAATACATTTTAGGGTTTTAAAATCTTAATTTTTAAAAACTTTATTCTAATTCAAATGTTACAGTGTAAGAAACTGAATTAATTTTGATCTTATACTAGTTTTTTTAACAATTGTAATAAATAATTCTGTACCTTTGCCAGAGAACAGAGGATGACTCAGCTGCAGCTTCATCAGGCAGAGAGTCAGGTGACTTTTTACTCCTGCTCTATAGAAAGTTTTTTTTTTATTCTTCCAAATCCCATTCTTTGTTCAAATAATTTTTCCCATTATTGGAAAAATCTGAAAATTTGGCACACCTTGAATCACCCATACATTAAGGGGAGATATTTTGGGTCTCCTGTACTGAAGTAGACTGTACGTCCAAGTGAGGGGTGAGTTCTGATTTGCAGTGATCAGGTATGAGGTTGTGTCAGGACAGAAAATAGGGTGTGTGTGTGGGGGGGGAAGTAGATAATAAATTACTGAAGTACAAAAAGAACATGGTTGTTCCAAACTGAAAAGAAAAATAAATTTCAATTATATTTTTCTCCAGCAGAACCTCTCCTGTTTTTTCAAGACTGAGCCTCTAAAGTGATAGAAATACAAACCTGTTGCTGCATGAGGTGATGGGGCGGGGGAGATTGCATCCTGTCAGTGCCAGTGCTGGGTTTCTCCTTGATTCCCCCTGGAGCCAAGGCTGGCTCAGTTCTCTGCAGCTCTGGCTGTGAGCCCAGCTGTGCTCTTGCCCACCAGGCTCACTGAGATTTGGCTCTTTGCCCATGCAAGGAGCACAGCAGGGCTGCCAGGCTTGGGTTCCACAAGTGTGAGGGGCTCCCCCCAGTCCAGATCGTGTGGAAGTGCCTATGGAAATGTGTGCCAGACAGGGGTTCTCCTGGGCTCTCAGTCTGTCAGACATCTGTGCAAGAAGACAGGGCACCTGCCTTGTCTGTGTGCCGAGGGCCCTCGGAAATTAAGGACTTCAGTGTCCTAAGAGTGACTTAGTGTGAAAGGGGGACCCTAGAGACATCCCCAGTTGGAAGGTTTTCTCCCTGGCAGCCCTGGGATGCCATGCCAGGGCTCTGAGCACATGGCAGGGCTCTAAGCTCAGCCCCTGTGCCCTTAGGGGCTTCTCTTACAAAGGTTGTACATTTGCAAAGGTAGTGGCTGGTAGCTTTTAAACAGGAACCAGAGTAGAAGGAGATGGGTTGGAGACTCTGGGTTAGAGAACTTCCTATCTGCCTGAACCAAACAGGCTCATCTGGAGGGCTGTAACCTCCTGGGGCTGGGAACTGCTTCATATGAAGTTGTTGTTGGCTGACCTGTAGCACAAAGTGAGCAGGACTGTGATTGTAGCCAGGTGCTCAGCAGGGGAAAAGGGGATGCTCCCACCCCCCAGTCTCCTCCACAGTCCAGAGCCATCATGCTTGTGTTGGAGGTTGGTGTTGTGTTGTCTTCAGCCTCTCTCAGGGCTGAACAGCTCCTAGCCCAGCATGGTGCTCAACCCTCAAAAGTGGCGTGCTGTTCCTGATTGCTTTTGCCATCATGCTGCAGCTTTCAGGGATGTGTGGGTGTGGGTGTGTGTCAATTTTTCCTCTTAGTGAGAGGTTGTAGAGAAAGAGTCTTAATTCATTTTTGTGTGTATGTGCATACATACACAGCAGATGTTGGTTTTTTCAGCTTTCTTCATCTCTAGTTTGGCAGAATTAAAAAGTCACACACACGATTATTAATGTCAAAAGAGAGACTCTGGCAGGTTTACACTAGGCTGCTATTCCTAAAGCACTTTTAACATTTTGCTCTCAAACATCACCCCAAGGATAGGGTGTCCCCATCTTGCAGAAGCCTCCTCTCAGGGGGATGAAATAACTTGTCTGTAGCTGTGCAGCCCATCAGCATCAAACACAGAAAACCAGTGCCCTGAGAACAGGAAAACATTACCCTCCTATGTGAAAATGACTCACAGCCTCTGCTCAAATCACGAGAAGTGACATGGTAGAACAGATTAATGGCTTCTCCAATGTGGGTTTATCAGATTTATTTCAAGCTGAAGACTTGAAAAGCTTTTCACTGAGGTACATTGAATGCTATTGAACATGCCATTTCAGGAGGGAGATTTTTTAACTGTATACCAGGGCACTTCCCTTCTGACAGTGCAGCTCTGCTCTCTCTGAACGCATTCACTTTTTCTTTTTGCAGTTCCAAACCAGATTTTCCCCCTTAATCTTAAAATTTTCTGAATAAAGAGACAGAACAGCACTGGAACATGAAATCTGGTCCTGCAAAGCTGAGTTGTGTCTGGCATGAGGAGGAAAACCCTGTAGCACCCCTGACACTTCAGATGTGGCTTAGAGCTCTGTGGCAGTAAAAACCATGGGTTCAGAAGGGAAATTCCTAATTTTTTTTTTTGTGAAGAGGACTTGAGGGAAACCAAGAACAGAAACCATACATGCTCCTACTGTTAGGGCTGGTTTCTGGGGTGTCCTGTCTCCTGAAATGTACTTTCTTACCCAAAAGTTGAAGGCTTTCCAGAGTTAATTCTAATCAAATCTTGTTTCCTTCAAGAAGTTAGGGGGTGTGGAGTTGATACAGTTCACAAGGCTCATGTGCCCAAACTTCTGGGTTATTTGCAGAGGAGCATCCTTTGATAGAAATGTTTCAGCTCAGTTTCAAAACTTCAGATAAATGTTCCAGAGGCACTGATGCTTTCCTCCTGCTTTTTCCACAGCCTCAACATCTGCACTTACAAGTAAATTTATTGGAGGGACCTTTAAGACTCACTGGAAACAGAGATGTGAGTTTAACATTTTTTTTATAGAGCAAATTTTGGCAAAAATTCCATTTGGAGCTTACAGGGAAAGAGCTAGGATTTTTTTTCCCCCTTGCTTTTCTGACAAAACTGAGCAGCTGAACTGATTTTGCTCAGACTTTCCAAGAAAAATTGAATGGGGAGCAGGCACACATATTTCATACCAAAAGAAATTGTTTTCTAAAGGGAGAATCATCGTGGGAAGGAGCAGGTAGTGGGATGCTGGAGTGTGATCAGAGGAAGGAAGGGTGGGGAGCCCTGTGATGGAAGGGTGGGGAGCCCTGTTGGTTGGGCATCAGCTCCTGTGCCTCCCTGGCCTGTGCTCCTGTTCTCTGTGCTGAGCACGTGTGGTGCCTCAGAGGGGCAGCTGCAGGCTGTGGTTTAGTCAGAGGAGTGCCTCAGTTTTCTGCCATTTATCCCAAATGTTCCCTCCTGCCTTTCCCTTCTCGCCTGTGATCTGGTGCCCTGTGTTTTTTGAGCTCTGTTGTGGTTTCATAATTTTTTCCATAGAGGTTATTTGGGGTAAAGCTGCACATCAAAGACATGACTGTATTTAACTTGACCACACTATCATAGCTGGAAACTCCATCATATGTGGTGGTGGGGCCATACAATAAAATGCTGCAATATTTTACAGTACTGTTTCTGATACTGCTGCCTGCCTGTGCTAGTGTGGTGAGGGACTGAGGGTTTGCAGGGCTATTTACTTGTATTTGGAGGCTGTGCCATTAGTCTTTGAGTTGTAAGAAAAGCATTTGCCTTTTAAGGCATTGGCAATTTTAATACCTTATCTTTCCTCTGTATTTTCTTGATTTATAGGGATTTTTCCCCCCGTATTATGTTTCAAAAAAAGGGCTGTAAGTGGTAAGTGGGTTTAGTATTTTCTGTTTTTCCAGGAGTTTAAACTTGATTACTTTGATTCAAGGCCATTTTAACACCTTTTTATAAACTTCATCATTAAGACAGAAGGTCAATGACTTGTCTGGCTCATTCAGTCTGAAGCTTCTACATTGAATAATCTTAAAATTGCCTGTAAATATTTTTCAACCGATAGAAAATCACCCATTTAACTTGCTGGGGATTCAGCCTGCTTGCTTTTGCTGAAGAATTCTTCCTTGTAAAATCACCACCCTACAGCATCTTACTTCTTTTTGAGAAGAATATTTAATAACAGTTTACCTGTCTCCTATATCCCATGTTGCCATTTCTAAATCATCTTCTATATGGCAGGTGGTGGAAGGGGAATTATATCCACACCACCTTGGCCTTCCTTGGTCTCTTCTAGGCTAAGCAGACCTCAGTGTCTGACCCCTCCCCAAAAGACATACACCCCTAATATCTCCCTGTACTTTTCATTTGTTTCTTTCATGGTGACACTGTTAATAATCTTGCCCACTACCTCCTCAGCTGTCAGACTCATTTTCTCTGGCCAGGTGGTGCTGAGGAGCTGTGGTATAACCATGCTTGGCTCTAGGAATGCTCTCCCTCAGCCTTAACCCCTGAGGGCTCCTTCTGAGCACTGACCCTTCCAACCCAAACCATCCATGATTCTGGGATTCAGCTCACTGCTGGCAGCACTGGCCTGTTTGCCTGGATTCAGGCCCTGTGACAAGAGTGCTCTGTGTCCATCTCTGTGACTCCCAAATTCCTTGTGAATGGGATGGATGGATGCTGGCAGAGCTCTCAGGAGGAGGTGCCTTTCCTTGACAGTTCACCTTGAGCAGGTAAAGCCCCATGATGCTGGGGCACCATGCTTGGTCCTTGGAACATCAGTTCAAGTATTAGGGGCACAGAGTGGCAAACCATCTGCCAGTGCAGAGGGGTCTTGTAAGGATTGCCAACAAAATTGCATTGTTCATTACTGACTACTATAGAAAATGAATCCCAGGGATTTTCACAGCCCTCATGCCCCTTCATTTTTGCAGTAACTGCTGTCATGTCAGACCACATGAGCACAGCTCATCTGACCAAAATGCAGGTCAGTGGTGGGCTCAGCTCTGCTGGAGTCATGCTTCAAAAGCTCTGTGTCTGGAGTAGGATCTCCCCTGTTTTATCACAGTGAGTGTGTTGGTACCAGAGCACAGAAAAGCCCTGAGACACACCGTGTTCTCCTTTGATGCATTGGCTAGCACATGGCACATTTGTCAAAGATGGGGCAGGTGATGCTTTGGACATCCTGAAAAAGGCACTCTGAATGTGAATTGAGAAACTTGCAATTGGCTTTTAGGCTTCTGCTTTCTTCTCCCAGCCTCTTGCCATGTTCACTTATTCCTTATTCCACAGCAGAAGACAGGTATTCTTTTCTGCCTTTATCCTGCATGTGTCACATAGCAACCCCCCACTTCAAGGAAAACAGCAAAGCATGTAGGTGAACGTTTGTCTGCTAGGAACATTTGAAGTGTTGAAGTAATTCAGTAACTGTGATCTGTTGAAAGTAACTTGAAACTTGTTGGAATTGCATTAAAAATCATACTGCCTGCCTCAGTGCAGTGTATCCAATTAAAACAGAAAATAGGATGGGGAGAACATAGCATGGAACTAGCATGTCTAGGAGCAATAGGCCAGGGCCAAGGCTCTTCCTTTGATGACTGTTCAACTGGTTGTTTTCCATCAGTATACTTTTCAGCCTCTTTGAACCATGGGATGTTTTGGTCTGTGCTTGCCATGTCAAATTCATTTCATATCCCATCAGCCAGTGAGCATACTACCTAAAATGTCAATTCAATGATAGAGCTCTGCTAGCTGTGGCTTTACATTTGCACCTGCTGTAACAGTGCTCTAAAGCTGAGAGTTTATCAGCATTTTCACTGTAAATGTGATTTATTGCTCTTCTATAAAGCTTAGCTCCAAGCTGATTGAAGTCAGGTGATGAATTTACTCACTGTGACCCTAAATACGGTAATACCTTTTGGTTCTTTAGAAAATAAAAAATGAGTAAATGAAATGAGATCCTGTATCTAGGTAGTACCAGCTGTGATTTTTGGTGTGTTCTGGTCCATCAGCAGCTCCCTGTGTTTGCACCCTGGCTTCTGTAATTTGTTTGCATGAATCTCTTCTTTGCTTTCCTCATGTGTTTAAAAATTACCTGGTTTCCTACAGTCATAAAGCTTCACAGGCTGGTATTTGGACCCTTACTTCCAGCTTATTCTCATGTAGCTCCTCTGACATTTGTAGGGTAACTAACTCTTTCTGGCTTCAGAATACTGTGCACCAAGCATGGCTAGCTGGGACATCAGGGACTGGCCATCAGATTGATCTGACCCAAGATTTCTGCAAGATGTCTAGGGTTATGTGGCAGCCAGGAAAGCCTCTATCAGGAGGCACAATTGTCAGTCTAGCAATTGATCTAAATCTCTTGATTTGTGACTCAGTCCCTGCCAGGACTGCTATATCTACAGGATCACAGTGGTCTGGCATGGGTCTAAATCCAGGGAAGTCTGCTAACCAGAACCCTGTGAGCTCCAGAGATATGTGGTTCAGTCAGGTTTGTTTTCTATGTTTGCAATTATTAAGGCAGAGTATTGACACACAGGTTCAGTTGTAGATACAGTAAGCTAGTTAGTAAAAATGAGTGCTCACTGTTAAGGCTCTCTACTATATTGTAGGGAATAAAATGGCTGATGGAATTCAAAGTAGGCAAAGCAAAGGGGAAAATGTCCCAATGTCCCTAAGAGAGTACAGAATGATGGGCTCCAAACTGGCCACTGTCTCAAGGAGTCACAGCAGACGCTTAGTGTTGAATGTCTGCCCTAGGAAAAACTGGTGGAGTGACAGAAATTATTAGGAAAATATTATGAGGACTAAGCAGGAAACAGCCCTTGCACAAATTATGTTGCATCAGCATCTGCAAAAGTAGTGGGAAGGACAGCAAGGATGTCTAAGACATGGAACAACAAAGGGACAAAATACAAATGTTAGACAACTCCTCAGAAAGACTCAATGCCTTTCATTGTACACAATAAGCTCTGACAGAGAATCCAAATCCCTTAGATGCTCAGGTCTGAGGAACTGCATTTGTAACTAATTCTGCATGTCATGGTATTGCAATGTTTTCTTTTGAACTGGTGGTGTTGCACTCATTAGATCAGATGAAGATACCTACCTCTGACACCTCTTTTGTGATCAAGAAACAGAAATTATTACTTCTGGGAAATAATCTCTCCCATTCTAATGTAAATAGTTCATTTTCTGTCAGCTGTGAAAGGAGTCTGGGTTTTAGTGTCCTAAGTATAGTGCAGATTTCTCATGCTAGATGAGACAACCAGCACCATGGCTGTTCATGCTGTTACCATCATTGGGGTGTATTGCTGCAGAACACCTGGGTATAATTCTTGTTTGGATGATGTTAATTTTAATAGTTTATGTGTATTAAAATACCTGTAACTGACTGATTGGTGTGTGGCTCCAGTTCTGCTGGCAGAACTGAAAGCATCTCTTCAAGCTTCACTCAGAGGGCAAGTTAGTTCATCCTGAAATAAACCTTGTTCATTATTACAGATGCCAAAGTAAGGTGAGAGAAATAAATGCAAAATAAAGAGAAAGAAAGGGATACTTACAGTGCTTGGTGCTAGGATATAAGATAGAAACTCTGTAGTACTCTGTTCAAAAGTGCTGTAGCTAGGTTTAATTTACTAAAATTGTGTTTTGCATAATCTGATATCACATCTCTGCTTTCAAAAGCGTAGTACCTGAAATGAACTTTAAGGCTGGCAGTCATCCAGTTCACTGTAATTTCCAGGTACTGGTACCTTGAGTTCAAAGTTTATTTTCTTAGTCTTCCATGGCCCTGTGGTCTCTAAGCACATTTTTGCTCTCCTTGGACATGTTGTGTAGCACGTATTTTTGGGATAGATTCAGACTGAGATTGAAATTATCCCACATACTTGTGGTCTGGCCTGGTATTATCCATCACAATACTGTCATGTGCTGGGCATTGACAACGTACTTAAAAACTATTTTTTACATGATATAACTAGCATATTGGATAATTTTCTTGTGGTATGAGGGAAAACTTGCCAATGCTTTCAGTTTCCAGAAGAGTTTCCAGGGGTTTGTTTATTTAACAGAGGGTGCTGCCTTGTGCAGGCAGAGAGTCTGAGCTGCATGTTCTTTACAGGTCTTTCTTTGCTGTACTGGAAGAATAGGGTGAAGCAAATGATCTGCAAATATCACAATGTTACAAAGTAATAGCATGGTCTAATCCTTTCACCTTATCTCAGTTTCCCTTTCCAGTCCTCTTAGGAGACACTGAGCTCAGCATCCTCTTGCAGCTTCAGCTCCTGTAATCATCCCACCTTCATTCTCATTTCCCTTGGCAAACGTGGGAGTGTGCTCTCCCTGCTTGGCCAAGCATCACTGTTCTCAGTTCTCTCTCTTCTTAACTTCTGCTTTTTGAATCACCCCAGTTTTGTGGCAGCTTATTTGTGCTCTGCAGCCCTGCACTGGACACCTGTTCTGCATTGAGCTTCCTTCCCCAGGCTGTGATTCACTTGCTTGATTCTCTTTCAAACATGCCGTGGTGCTTGGAGATTACTTGATTTCTGCATTTGAAAGGGCTTCTGTTAATGGTATAATGGTGACCTGCTGGTTGCCTTAAGATAATGCTTTTCTCAGCTGTCTGTGCCACCCAAAAACCCTGCACGGTGTAGAGCAGAGACTGACAAGGGTATTCACACTTACTACATTTCTAAAGTCACCACTAAGGCAAAAATTACATGGTGAGGTTTCAAGTAAAACAGTTGAAAATGGGGAGAGGGGAAGAAAAAAGACACTAAGTAAAGAGGGCTGAGCATATATCAGGGTTTATGGACAGTCCACTAAAAGCTTATCTGCTACATTTTTGCCTGTTCCAATTACAGAGTTGGGAAATCTCCTCACAATTTCAAAGATCCAAATTCTTGTGAAATTCCCATTTTATACCTGGTGAATGAAGTGGGTGGCAGTCATTGGTGCTGTGCTGGCCTCATCAGTGACCAGCAGAAGTTGCCTTGTGTCAGTGAAGGACCAACAGGCTCTGCAGGATCTGTTCTATACAACCTGTAAAGTCTGTATATGTCCCCATTCTTATGTGTTTTTGTGTATTTCCCTTGTAACTCTATGATACCAGATTTTTTTAGACATATCATTTCAGATTACAAAACCTAGGTATTCTCTGGAAAACCCCATTTCCCAGGCATATATTTTAGGATGGATGGGATTAACCATCTTTAGAACAACACTTTGTTAAGTGATGTAGAAGTGCACAGCTGCCTCTTTCAGTCCCAGCCCAGGACTCCCTTGCCCATCTCCTGGAGCCCTCCTGGGCTGGCTGCCACTTTCTCATGTGCAAATTCAAGCAGTAGCTGATCCTGTATCCCAGAGGCACACACACAGTAGCTCTCCAATTAGCATGAGTTGTGAGGTTTGTTTCTGTTCATGTTCTATGTGTTTGCTCTGTCAGGTCTGTGTCTCTTGCATATTTTCATTCTGGTTTCTCCTTCTTTGCCCATCTTGTTCCAATGTCCCTGATCAGACCACCTTGCTAGAATAGACATTCTCAAATTCCCACGTGCCCTTGTCCAAATTCCCATCAAATGCCTCTGGGAAGGGTTTATTTACAGTTTGGGGACAGGCATCTTTTATCTCTTCTTGCACTTCAGTATGATATTTGGTGGATATTTCTTCCCCTGCATTCTTAAAAGCAAATATGAAGAGTTTGTGTGTGCCCTCCAAGGACTACTGTTCATGCTTTTCTTGACTCCTGGCTTGTAAAGCTATTTCAGAAAACTTGGTTCTGAAACGCCTGACGAAGCTGCTTGAATTTATTGGCAAACTTGTTTTTGCTCTACCTACAGATCCTAATATGGTCAATGCAGGAGACATGAATGGTTCAGGCAACCTGATGGATTTTCTGGATGAGCCTTTTCCCGATGTTGGAACGTACGAGGATTTCCACACCATCGACTGGCTGCGGGAGAAATCGCGTGACACCGACCGCCACCGCAAGGTACCGGGGCCAGCCTTTGGTGCACACACCCCTGGGCACAGCCATCCTGGCAGGGACAAAAACACCCCTCTTCTAGGGTTCTTCTAGGAGAAGTTCTAGGAGAACTTCTAAACACAGACATGTGGGATGAGTTGAAGAGAGCTTTTAAATAGGGCGTCCTGATGGGATGTCCTGAGTTTGTAAATATGGAAGGGCTGCTGCAACTTAATCAGCTGAGCATCTCTGAATAAATTATCAGGACTGAAGGAAGTAGAGAGCAGAGAAATTGTATGCATCATCTAGGAGTTTAATTATTTTAAACTTTGTACTCTACAATTGTCAACCCAAATCAGCAACACATCTGTATGTTTAATATGTGTTTAATTTCTATGTGTTTAATATGTGTTACGTTTAATATGTGTTTAATTTCAGATTACAAGCAAAAGTAAAGAATCCATATGGGAGTTCATCAAGAGTTTGCTGGATGCCTGGTCAGGATGGGTTGTAATGCTTCTCATAGGACTGCTGGCAGGTGTGTATGTGTTAGTGCTACAGCTATGCCTGAAGCACCTCACCCAAGCTGCTGTGGTACCATCAGCTTCTCTTTGTCTCTCCATTGATGTTTTTTGTTTTTAAGCTAAAAACACAACTTTGCATTCATACAGTTATGGTCCTAAATAAAAATACCCACTTGCAAAGCCTCCTTTTGAGTCCTGACCTAGAAAAAAAGTTTTCACCAGTAGGGGGATTTTTCTGTTGCTTTGGGAAATCTGCATTTGAGTACTTCTTACTCAATGGGCTTCTTTGACCTTCTGAATCTTTGCTTTGCAGAAGTCAATTTTATTTTTAGGTTTTTTTTTTTTTTCCTTGTCATCACTTAAATTCTGCAAGTAAAAAATATGATGTGGGGAAAATATTGGACACTCAAAGAGGAGCTTTATAAACTGCTCTTTCCACTGGGTTATCTTCCTCATGTGTGCGTGAAGGCAAAATACAGTTTCAGACTTGGTTTCAGATCTGCTTCCAGGCCAGACAGACATTACATATTTAACAGCCTGCTCAAACTCACATGGCAAATTCATTAATTTCCTGAATTTCTACTGTCTTTTCCTCAGTTTAGCACATCTTCCTGCTTGGAAAGCTGCACTTCTCTGACCCAGCTCAGACAGCTGCCGTTTTTTATGCTTTTTCAGTGATGTCAGGGTGCTCCTGTGTCATGCTGCTTGGTAAAAGCAGCATATGAAGTTTCCCAGTTTCCAAGGGGCGATGGGAATTTCCTGCTCAGCATCTGTCAACATGTTTATTACAGTTGTTAGGAGCATCAGAAGTACTGGTAAAGTTCTTGAGGAAACATTTCTGAAGTGACATGTTTGGCAAATAATGTAATTTCATAGACATGTAATTGTTTCCACAAAAACTTTGTTGGGAGGGTGAGATGGGAAGAGAGTCTGATAGACTGAGTCCTACCAGGGGTGCTGAGTCCTGCCTGAAGGCCAGGATTGTTCTCATCTGGGTTGAAGATTTCTGCCTGCAAATAAAGTTAGAGCAAGCCCTTGAGGGCTCTAGTAATTACCTCAGAAATCCTCTCTTCATACAAGGAATGTGGTAAACACACACATTCCTGTTTTAGTAAAAACATCCCAAAAGGTTTCATTCAGTTCTAGTTTGCAATGAAACCTCTTGCTGAAATCCTCAAGGCTTTTAAAAGCCAGAGTCACTGTCCTCTGATAAGCCCAGCTTGGGAATGGGGGTTGAGGGTGAACTACAGCTGAGGTCTGGTAGCTCTTGCAACCTTTTCAATGACAAGGGGGAAGAGCTCAGAGAGTCAAACCAAATTAGTCAGGTGTCTTAAGCAGGTTTGGGGAGGGAGGAGATGGTGGTGCAGTTTGTGTTGTTTCCCTCTCTTCTTAGAACATTGCCTGCTCAGAGAAGAAAGCATGCCACAAGGGCATCTGTATGCTCAGATGGGATTGCTTTTACCAGCCTGGCTCCTCCATGGTCCTTCCTCTGCTCAACAGGCAGAAGCTACTGCTGCTCCAAGGGGAGTAGGCTCAGTGGATGGACACTGGGTGAACCCTTGAGGAGCTGGGTCCAGGCAGTACCAGAGGCAAGCAGAAAGTATGGCAAGAAGTGGAGAGAAAGGGAAAAGTGGCAGCAGCAGGACTCAGGACATCAGGGTCCCATGGAGCATTCTGCCTCTACTGTCCCTGTGCTGGGCATGGAGTACAGCAGGATGGGACTCTGGGGAAAAGGCTGTCAGGGGCTTCCACAAGTTTCCAAAAGCACTTGGGTCATTTACCCAGGTCCAGGAGTTTA
Source organism: Muscicapa striata striata (assembly GCA_030060385.1). NCBI lineage: Eukaryota > Metazoa > Chordata > Aves > Passeriformes > Muscicapidae > Muscicapa > Muscicapa striata. The sequence continues at coordinate 812,727 of JAREIS010000031.1, forward strand.
AAAGGAGCTTAACTGATCTAGAAGCCTAAATATCATCGATTTGGTAAACTTTATCTTTCAGATTTTGGAATTCCTCAAAGGCTGTACCTCTACTGCCAACACGAGCCAACAAGACCAGAAGGAGCAATCCTTGTTCCCCAGTGCATCTGCCACTGGGCCCTGCTGCTCTGTGCATGTGTAGCTGCACTGGGCAAGTGAATATGGAAAAATATGGATTTTGGCCAGATTAGTTTTCAGTTGATTTGTGGGCTCAGCAGTGTTGGTCACCACAGAGCCACAAGCAAACAAAATATAGCTGATGGAGGCAGGAAGGAGAGGATCATCCCATTGGGCAGTATGATATATATATCATGTCATACATATATATATATATCTTGGTATTTTTGGAGTGTCATCAAACTGCTTCCTTTGTTAGTCCCAGAAAAGTGTAGGTGGGAAAGGGATGTCTGGAGGGGGTTCTACTCTGGCTTCCTGCTCACAGCAGAGCCAGCTTCAGTGTCCCAGATAACATCTTGAGAATGCAACAGAAGCCATTAGGATCATATAATTGATTTCTTTGTGAGGGTACACACATAAATTGGCCCGAGCAGAACCCCTCACTGCATCCAGTCTGTGGCAAGTACCCACAGGACCCTGAATATCAGCCTGGAGAGAGATGATAGTGTATGCTACAGTCCAGTGGTAGGAAGGGCACTGAGGAGCTCCTGGAAATGAGGCTTTGATAGCCAAAGCCTGCTGAATGCAGAGAAAACATCAAAACCCACTAATGTTGTTTGGTGGGGAGGTCAGGTGAAGATTGTTCACCCAATGATCTAGAAAAAGATACTGAACACTACCTGGGCCTGTCTCAGTCAGAGTTTCCATGCTTTCCTCATATAAAACCATGTATGGAGAGTGAGCCTAAAAATTTACATATGGATGCCAAAATTGTAGGCATTTGTTTTTAAGAAATCTGAATTTTTGCTGGCCCCATCTTGCCTGCAGAAGAGTGGATGTTCCTCAGCCTAACCATTACTACTGGCCAACTGTAAGCATATGCTCTTTATAGAGCAGCAAATGTCTGTGTTTTCTAAAGCTATGTGACAAAAAGTGCTATCATAATAATGCTGAAATGCTCTGATGCTGAGGCTGGATGTGCAAAAATTCCCTTTGTAATTCAGCTGCACCACTTGGGTGATGCTGTTTTCTGACACAGGTGCATGAGGAAAACAATCTTTTCAAAGCAAATTTTTTAGCATTCTCATTAGGGCACTGTAAAGGAAGACATTTGCCATCAACAACAAAAGGAAAAGGAGAGAGGTAAAAGGCTAATATCTAAAATGAAGTTCACCACTGTCTGGCTTTTGAGTTATTAATTATTTTTCCTTCCAGGCAGGAAGGGGGAAAAAAGTCAGCTCCTTTGATGGGAGAAGCAGGGAAATAAATTTATGTTCTATTGCATAATTGGTAGCCAGAATAAGCACAAGAAATTAAAAGCTTGACCTTGAGATACTGAACTGTCTAGCACTTACATTATTTTCACTTAAAGTTGCAAAAATTCAGAACTTGAAAAATTTCTAGCTCTGATCACATAGGTAGTGAAGCATTCACTATTGTATTATTATCCTGGGCCTACTTATGATTTTCTTCTCTTTAAGGCTGCTGTAGTAAGTTGTATGTAGTAAAAAGTATTTTCCTCCTTGTGTGGATCCCTAAGAATTTGGCAAAAGGGATTAGATCAGCTGGGTAATTAAGCACATCATCTTACTGGTACTGAGGTGAGCTTCTTATATTAGAGAATTGAATGTTTGTTCTTCAGTATGGTTATTAACTTTATTGGGCAAACACATTCAAAAGCCTGTGTTCCTCAGCACCTTTTGCTAGCTAGCATTAACATGCAGCTGCCTGGTTTAAGTGTAATGTAAACTTTGAAGGTTGCAGAGAATGTTAAAGACCCATCAGGAGGTGCAAAAGGCACAGCTTTTGGTGCTCATGTCCAAGAGATGAAAATTCCTTGTTTCTGAAACTTTCAGAAAATTGAAGAGTTCAGAGCTCCCTGCAAAGCAGGAAGCTGTGCATGCTGATGCTGCCAGCTATGCAATGATTCATCATCATCTAACAGTGTGGTTCATTGTTTCCATAGAAACTTGGGAAAAATGGAAAAGAATAAGCAAGATAAGGCAAGATCTTCATGAAAGAAAATAATTGTTAAAGACTTCATCACTCCCTTCTGCAGCCTCTTTTTGTGTGTGTGTATGTGTGTGTTTTCCTGTCTAGTATATCTGCATAGTTCTTCAGATTATTTTTATACAACAGAAATTCTTCACTGCTACTCTGAGCATCACTGCTTGTCAGTGTGGTGGCAAGTATAATTCTTAAGGGTAGGAGAAGAACCTGTGGGGTTTTTTTGGTCTTTGGAATAAAAAAAAAAAAAAAAGGGTTTTGAATTATTTGAAATGCATTTTTTCCCCTATCTCTTTTACAGAAATAAAAATCAGAAAACTTTAGTTCCAGATGAAATAAACCAGCTCTTGGACCCACTTGTGTGCCCCAGTTGCTGAGGGAAAGAGGAGCAGCCCCTACTCCTGCTTCATGTAATTGCATTCTTAGCAGGAGCCACAAGTCTCTAAGTTTTGGTAACTAAAACCAAACCAGTTTGCATTTTACAAACTATTTTTCCCCAGTACATTGATACACATCGATAAATTCTGTTCAAATCAATCAGCAGTCTTCTATTAAATATTAAATTTTATTAATGATTATTTGTAAAACTAATGATACTTCTGCTTTCCATTGCATATGAGAGGGATCTGGAAAACACTAAATGACTCTTCTATCAGTTGGTGGTTTAATTCTTTCCAGAAAGTATGGAGGTAGGGACAGAACACAGGACAGAACAGTTGTGTTCTGGCTGCTCCCAGCCTCCCATTCCTGCTGCTCTTGCATTCCTGGGGTCCCACCTGCTCTGAGGTGCTGCTGCTGGGGCAGGTTGTTATTGCTGATGGGCAAATGACTGAGAGAAGCAGAAATGTTCTATTTTTGTGTCTGAGTCTGGTGGCCACCGGGTGTCACTGTAGCTCTGTGGAATTACTGGGGAGAAACAAACAAGCGTGGTGGTACAGGGAGGATTTGATAGATTATTTTATTCTGCATGTCCAGATTGCTGATCAATGTACAGACGTATCAAAAGCCCCATTCTGTTAAGTTCATAAGTCAGAATTTGGCATCCATGTTGTATCTGTAATCATCCTTCTAAAAGGTTGCTGTGTTGGCACAGTAAAGCTGTACCTAAACATGCATATCCTTCTCCTCCACTACCCCTGAATTACAGTGAGGTTTGAGACCTGTGGCCAAGTGTGTGCATGGAGACCCTGCACAATGTCCTCCCCATCTCAGCCAGATGGGAACTGCCTGGGACAAGTGCAGGCTTGACATTGGTTATAGCTCCCCTAATTGGCCATCAGTCAGTGTAAAAATTATGTTAAAAATAAGAGCTTATGAGAGAGCATTGAAGGTCAGAAAAACTTGTTACTGCCCCTAGTTTTGTGGTATACTTGTGTTTATTGATTCAGCAAATAGTTTGGGTTGGAAGGGGCCTTTAAAGCCATCCTGTCCAACACCCCTGCCATGAGCAGGGTCATCTTCAACTGGATCAGGCTATTCACAGCCCTGTCCAACCTGGTCTTGAATGTTTCCAGAGATGGGGCATCCACTTCTCTGGGCAACCTGTTCCCATGTTTCACCACCCTCATTATAAAAATCTTTACCTTTATACTTAGTCTAAATCAACCTCTCTTAGTTTAAAATTGTTAGCCTGTGCCCTACTGCAACAGAGCCTGACAGAAAGTCTGTCCCCATCTTTTTTATAAGCCCCCTTTATGTTCTGGGAGGCTGCTATGAGGTCTCCATGGAGCCTTCTCTTCTCCAGGCTGAGAACACAGCCTTACATTGCTCCTGCTTACCAAATCATGGGTTTTATTATGTTACTAAAATTAGATCTATTATCCGTGCAACTTGATTATTTTTAATGCCAGCATTTCTTTTTCTGCATTTCTTTTCCCAGGTACACTAGCTGGAGTGATAGATTTAGCTGTGGATTGGATGACAGACCTGAAAGAGGGTGTCTGCCTGTCTGCCTTCTGGTACAGCCATGAGCAGTGCTGCTGGACGTCTAATGAAACGACATTTGATGACAGGGACAAATGTCCCCAGTGGCAGAAATGGTCTGAACTTCTTGTAAGCCAGTCTGAGGTATGAGAGGCCTGATCAGTGGGGTCACAGCAGGCCAGGCAATGCCCTTTTCTCATACTTGATGTTCCCTCCAGAGAGGTCCTCTGAAAGTAGTGAACTGAGCACACTGCAAAAAAAGACATTTCCACTAGCAATATCTGCTTAACTTGAAGGAGGTCCTGCGGTTTCAGTGCAATGGAAACTGGAAAACTGTGCCATTGCACTATTTTTTTATCAGTATTAAACTAAAAGTGTTTTGTAACACTTCACCAGGGGACCTGAGCTGCATTTTCTTTTTTTCCTTTTAAACATAATTTTATGGGACAAAAAAAAGATGAGCACTGATAAATACATTTATGAGGATATTTTTGGGATTGCAGATGAGGTTTTATGTATTCTGATACAGGGAGCTGCATAAGAACTGCTTGTTTATTCCTTGCAATTAGTTCCTCTATGACACATCAAGATACTTAGCTAGCACCAAACCTGGGGAAAGAATGGGCTCCCTGGGGGTGGCCAGAGTGAAGAATTTGCAGGGGTGCTGGACAGGAAGGGAAAAAGCTGATCTGGACAGACATGAAACTTATATTTAAGAATTTTTTTTCACTTACACTTTTTTTTTTTCATAATTGTAGTTATTTTAAATACGAAGAATGCTGTTGCAAAGCAAAGCAGATGAAAGTTTCATTTTGAAAACAATAAAAAGAATCCTTTCTGTGTAACATTTGGCAGACACTATTTGTAAAAATACAAAAACCACATTTTATTTTCAACCTAAGTTGTTTAATATATTGAATAATATTGATCCCTTCACAACTCTAATCTTTGGCAGAATTATTGTCTCAGATCTCCCCTTTCTCCTTATTTCTGACTTGAATTTGACAAAAGTTGAATTTGATGTGTGGGTGGGTGATTTGGAGGGGTTGTCTCAGACCTTCCCCCATTGTGGAGGGTGTCTGGTCCTGCAGACAGTGTTTGAGGACACCTTCATTGCCAGGCAAGTGTGTCATTCATGCTCCCTTCAGTGCTGCTTTAGGTGTACAGGACAAGAAGTACTAGGTGAGAGTGTCTGTGCACAAGTATAGCTCAATTCTCTACAGTTCTAATTAACCATAGTGGAGGTGGTGGGGTGCTCACTGTCCCTGAATATTCTCACCACATAATCAGAGACAAAAATCTCTCAGCATGGCTGCCAGTCACAGTGCTGAGCTTCCCTTTGCCAGAGGTCTGTGAGGTTCACCCTGGCCTTCACCAACAGAAGTTTTGAAATATCACCCTGATACAAAGCTACAAGATGGGGCTAATGTAATTTAAGAGAATGAAAAAAAAACCAAAACCAAAAACCAAAAACCCAACAAAACAATACAAAAAACCCAAGCCAAACCAACAAACAAAAAAGCGGGAAGGGGAAAAAAGAGGAAAATGTTAAAATTATTAGGGGATTTGGAAATCCCGTGCATGTGTTTGACATGCTCTTATTTTGGCTGGAATATAGGAAAGATGCATATCCTTGAGAAAATTTATTGCTTTCTCCTGCTTCTTGAAACCAGCAGCCATGGCTGTTGTGTGCTGTGGCCTTTAGAAAACGTGCCTTTAGAAACTGTGAAACTTCACTCACTTAGTGTTCAAATTGGGCTTCTCACCCCCTGGTGTACTGTCACAGTAGGACAAAGAAGAAAAGGTTCATTTTGGCTTAGTTTTAGTTACTTTCCTAAAACAAATGGGCCTCTAAAATCTGTGGGTTCCTGAGGGTCTGATGGAGGCTGTAAATATTATTAATATATCTGTCTGTTACTGTTACAGTGAAATCCCAGGGAAAGCCCAATAAAAATGTGAATTTGGAAAGTAAAAATTCAGTTTTGTTCAAAAGGCTTATGTTATGGGCAGGTTTCATGCTGTAGAGTTCCTGTAGAGATAGAGGATTTTAGAAGGTATCAAAATACACTGAACTTGACTGAGTTTCAGAATAATTTTGCTAGGTTTTTCTTCTGTTTCACTTTGTGCCTGACATTTACATAAGAGCTCTATAAAACAACAATGCACATTGGAGCACAATCTAGGCAAAAAGTATTCGAAACAGTTTCCCTAAAGGTACCTACTCAGACATGCCTTCTTTTTTATGCATGACTGTGATTCTTTCTCATCATAGCCAACTAAATTTGACATTTTGAGGACTGAGATTTAGATCAGTTCTTCCTTGTGGTTTTGCCAATTTATGGCTGTGATAAACCCCGTACATATGTTTTCACAGAGAATTGTGACATTTCCTATGGCATCTCTTGAAAAATGTTTCCATTCCATTTTTTTCCTATAAGCCCAAGGCAGAGGCTTGATATAAATTATTATGGGAAACGTAATAACCTATTAGGTACATACCAAGCTATGTTTTCTTCCCTCATGACTGTTTTGTAGGCCAATTATCCTTCACCCTTCTGATCTTGAACTACTTCCAAAGAGGAGGTGAAGAGGGTTTTTTATTGTGAGAAAGTTTCAAAACCTCAAATTCACAGGCAGATCAAAAGGTTATCAGATATCACTGATGATTTGAACTTTCCCTGTCCTGCAGATTCAGTTTGGTCCCAACCCCAGCTTCACTGGAGCTGAGGGCCCTGTTTTTAGTGGGGTACACATGTCCAGGGTAAAGAGCCCATGCCTTCCATGGATCATGACACTGGATCCAGCAATGGGCTGAATGCCTATCCCAGGGCTTCTGGATCTCCTGCCATGAAGCTGAGACCTGCAGGACAAGGATGCCCCTCTAGACCTAGAGCCCACATCTCAATTTTGCAGCCTTGAACCTGCCAGTCTTGAGGCCACATGCTGCTGTAACATCCATGGGAGAGAGTCTGCAATCTGTGAGATCCCTATGGAGTCAGAGTAGAGCTCTGGGCCTCTGCAGGAACCATGCACTGCAGGGCATCCTGAGGGATGTGGTTTATTTCAGTGTTCTGAGTTTCTGAGGGTTGTTTTCAATTGTGTTCCACTTGTGTCTAAACTGGACTGATCTGAACTAGATCTGAAATATTGCTTGGTCTTACAAACTAAAATACAAAATTTTGCTCAGTTTTCCTTCTTGCTTCATTACTGTTGCTTCCAGGGTGAGTCTTTTGAGCTGTCATGGGAAAGGTCATAGCAGGATCAGCTCTGCTGGTGATCTGCTCCAGTCTCTGACTCCAGTGTACATGCTCAAGACTTTCACTGATTCACAGCCTTAGTAATGGCATGTAATGGATGAGAAATGAACCATTTGTTATAATGAGTTACTGCTGCTTCACTTCCCAAAGGTTTTCATATTATTAATCATTAGAAGCTGCTGCAGTTGAACCTGCAGAATGCCAGATATCTGGAAAATGTAACAATGAAAGATGTCCCAAGGGATAAGATTGAACTGGCCATACAGACTCTTGTGGGGTCCTGCCACAGCACTGTAGGTGTATGTGTGACTGCAGTAACGAGCTGACAGAGTTTTCTTATGACTTCTGAGATGCAAAAGAAGAAGAAAGTAAAAAGAAATAAAGTTAATTTTCCTCCAGTGAATTTAGAAGCAAAATTACAGCTTTTGCTCAACCTAGTAGGGCCAAATTTTTGTAATGCTGTTGGCCTTCTTTGGAGGTATTCCAGGTTCACACTGACAGGAGGGGTTTGCCCTGAGGCAAGATATCCAGAGTTTTCTCTAGAGGAAGAGTAAATATTGTCATAGCTGTTTGTAATAGGAAGCACTAGGAGAAGACATTCATGAGACTGTCTTCAGCTGTAGCAACAAAGATCCTTGGTTCCTACAGCTGAATGTCAATCACTGCAAGTGTGGGATCCATGGCTGCTTGGTCTCAGGGCATTGGGGGATAACATTGTACTGCTTCAGCATTCTCCTGTCATCAGCAAAGCCAGCTGCTAACTCCAGCAAGCACCAGCTTAACAAATTGTCCTTCTTCCAGGTACATCCATAAGGATAAATGTTAGTGGTATCCTTGCAGTATTTTCATTTGGACAGACCTGGAAAATGAAGCTAGCAAACACCCGTGCTGTTAAAAGTTGATTCCTTGCAGATTTGAAAACAAGGAGACTTCTCATCTCTAAGTTTTTTATGACTGGGAACAAGGCTTGGCCAGCTCTGTTAACTGATACAATTGATTAATGCCTGTTTTCCTACTTGATTTATCATAATGTTGATATCCAGGCTGCTGTCCTGCAGAGCAGAGGCAGGGGCCCTGATGTTCTGGAGCAGCTGGGATTGCATCCGGTAGGAAGAGTTCACTTAGAGGTGAAGGGCTCATACCAATTCATGCACTGAGATTCATCTCAGCTTTTTATTCTGTAGTGTCATGTTGCTACAGGATATTGTTTGAAGGCTTAAGCTCCTTGTATTGATTTGATGCTGCTGAGTAGATTCTCTTTTGTCCATGTAGGTGGGTTTTTTGAAATTGATCTTAAAAAAATATGCATGTGAAGAGGCAGAGGTATTCCAAGACAGATTTTAACAAAAGTTTTGACTTGACCACTGGAAAAAGGTAGAAACCTGAAGGTTACTATTGACTATGCTTTCACTATGGCACTGTACAGTCAACCATTGCTAATGATCATTAGCATTCCCATTCTAATGGTAGTTTTTACTTTAGAAAAGTAAAGCTATTCAGTTTGAAGATAGGCTTATTACTGACTGGAATGATTAGAGCAAAAATGACTGAGATGTGTGAGTGGGTTCTGCCAAGCTATGGTATTTTCAAATAATTTTCAACCCTATCACGGACAGCACTATATAGAAAGAAAGGCTTTGTTTATAGTTTTACCTTCTTATTTGTGAACTGAACTGGCCACTGATATACACAGGGATATTGTTTGAAAAGATCAGCATCTGCATGGAGAACTGACCTTTGAATACCAGCCCTCAGAAAAATATGTATCAGGGTCTCATTGCTTCATTCCTTGTCCATTACCATGGGACGAACACAGCAGATTTCTTCATTAGGTGCCTTTTCATTACCTATTGCTGTTGCTCTTATGATGTATTTGTTTGATGTTTTCAAACGTTCTGTGGGTTAGTTAGATTTTCTAGTGCTTGAAAGATGCTCAGTTTAAGGTATTTGTGTCCCTTGCAAACAGACTGTATGGACTAGGTTAGGTATTTATTAGTATGCTGCTTCTTTCCATGAGTAATAAATTTGTTGGAGTACATGAAGTTATTTGTCCTTCCTGAGGAAAAGCAGCACTTACAATGTAAATGAAAAATCAGGCTCCATACTATCATGATCCCTAGTACAAGTGTGAGATTTGCTAATCTGCATTTATCTAACAATGTTTGTTACTGTTATTTTTCTAGGGTGCAAGTGCTTACATTCTAAACTATTTTCTGTACATTATGTGGGCTCTATGTTTTGCTTTCCTGGCAGTCTCCCTGGTCAGAGTGTTTGCTCCTTATGCCTGTGGCTCTGGAATCCCAGAGGTGAGTTTCTCTTTGTGCGCGAATATCCAAAAAAAACCCAAACAACAACAACAAAAAATTACTGCCTTTTCTCATTCCAGACCTGTACTGTGAGATAGCATAGCAACATGGAAATTGTCTTTCCATCTCATCTGCCTTCATTCCTTTTTTTATGCTTTTATGGTGATCAGTTTTTCATCGTGAAAAGTGTTCATATGTCACTGTGACAGGTTAATGCACGTACTTGTTCACTGCCAGAGTGTGAATTAAAAATCAACATGTCCAAGAGACATTCTCACTAGAAGATTATAGAGAATTTTCCTAGGATGAAATTACTTGGGCCAGTTAGAAGACCAGTTCTTTTCTAGCCTAGACTCTGAATAAAAGCAAAATAAAAAGAAGAGAGTAGGCTAAAAAGCTAAGGTTTCCTAAACTGCCAAAGATGCCCATCATTTGGGATGACTGAAAAGTGTCTGGTGCACATCTTTTGCATATTGTGTTCCTGAAGACAGAGTAATGTACATTGTGCCAATATGACAACATTATAGCAGCCAAAATATCTATTTGATTTTCAATATTTTACATATTGAGCCTCAGCCCATATTGAAGCTGCTAAATGAAGAATGTTGTAATTAAACCAGCAGAGTTATTAAAAGTCCTTGAAATCAGGGAATTTTATTGTTAAAAGTGCTATGGAACTGCTGGAATTATTATTTAGGAATCTGGCAGACAGAATCAACAGCCAAAAGCTTAGAAATCTTGGCATACATTTGCTCTTGATCTCTAAGAGAAGCATCCAAATGTTTCAAAAAAATTCACCACAAAAAATGTAAAATATTTAAATAATTCCCGTGTTTCAAAATAGTCATGTGTGTCTTTGTTATGTGTTTGATATATTTGTGGTTTTAAAAAGTTTTCATTGTTAACTGTAAAGCCAGTTTCCAACTGGTAGATCCCTCGTGTGAGGTGATGCTCAGCTCCAACCCATTTCCAGGCCTAAAGGCCAAACACAAATCCCACCCTGCAGCCTTTGTGTCAAGCACATGCACTGTGCTTTTTCTGAGCCACTCACTAGCAAAATTAAGACACGATGTGTAGAAATATGATCTTTTGGACGTTCTCATTTCATAATATGTGCATGCTTTTATGGCACAGTGATTCCAAAGATCTAGAACATTTTTTGTGTGTGTTTTATCTGGAAAAAGTCTGTTGTTGTTTATTTGCTTTTTTCTGCTTTGTTAAAATCAAATCCACTTTAACTCTGATCTTGTAAGCCAAGGAGATATGTAAGAGTTTCATATTTCTATTGATCTCTGTGAGAGTCCTTACTGCCTGTTATGGGGACCACCCGTAAGAGCAGTAAAAGTGTGGTCTGCTTAACCCCTGCTCAGATATTGCTGTGGGAAAGCTGCCCCACCTACAGTTTCTTTCTCTCCATCACTGTCTCTTTTCAAGCAGTCTGCAACTTTTTAAACTCTGCTGGAGTTTTAACTCCATCTGAAAGTTCAGAGTAGAAAAAGGTTCTTCATCTTTTCAACATGTTCTTCCTGCTTTCCAGATAAAAACCATCTTGAGTGGGTTCATTATTAGGGGCTACCTGGGAAAATGGACACTTTTAATCAAAACAGTCACCTTGGTTCTGGTGGTGTCTTCAGGCCTCAGCCTTGGGAAAGAGGGCCCATTAGTCCATGTGGCCTGTTGCTGCGGAAACTTCTTCAGCAGTCTTTTCTCTAAGTACAGCAAGAATGAAGGAAAGAGAAGAGAGGTGAGGCTGGCTCATAAATTTCTAACTTCTAATTTTCTAATTTCCCTGTCTGGATACTCGGGGTTTCAAACTACTCATGCCTTGTACTAAACATTTGCTTTGTAGGTACTTTCAGCTGCAGCTGCTGCAGGAGTTTCTGTTGCCTTTGGGGCTCCAATCGGAGGTGTGCTTTTTAGTCTGGAAGAGGTGAGACCTGCAGTTCACTTGCTTCAACAAATATACTTTAATTTGATACCTTTCTCCAAGATTACTCATTATTTTTCAAATATTTATATGCATATTTTTTCTTCTATAAGAAAAGTAATCTATGATTTCCAGTAATAAGACATAATCAGATATTTTAGCATAATCTGAGTAGCAGAAGGGCACTGGCTTTCTGGAAACATATTAGGTGATTCAGTATGGAAATATATCCCTCTGCTGAGGTTTCTCCAGCTTTCAGCTTGCTAATGCACGGACCAAGTTGTCAAGCATTTCTTATACTCTCTAGACAGCAACTCTGGATTTAAAATTATCAATTTTAAACTAGTTGCTACTCCTTTTCTGAAATCTGAAAATACCTTTTCCGATACCTTTGTGAGCACCATCTGGCTGTGGTAATGTCTAGTGCTCGCAGTATAGTCAAATTAACCCGATGGTGGTGGTAGTTAAGGGTAGTTGAAGGTAGTTAAAGTTCACTCTCTGTCGCACTCAGTGAAAGGTTTATGGTCTCTGCTTGGTTTTAGGTCAGCTACTACTTTCCTCTGAAAACCCTCTGGAGGTCATTTTTTGCTGCTCTCGTGGCTGCCTTCACGCTGAGGTCCATCAATCCTTTTGGAAACAGCCGCCTGGTCCTGTTCTACGTGGAGTACCACACGCCCTGGTACATGGCCGAGCTCTTCCCCTTCATCCTGCTCGGCGTCTTCGGGGGCCTCTGGGGGACCCTCTTCATCCGCTGCAACATCGCCTGGTGCAGGAGGCGGAAAACCACCAGGCTTGGGAAATACCCGGTGCTGGAGGTCATTGTGATCACAGCCATCACCGCCATCATCGCCTACCCCAACCCCTACACGCGCCGCAGCACCAGCGAGCTCATCTCCGAGCTCTTCAACGACTGCGGCGCCCTCGAGTCCTCGCAGCTCTGCGACTACATCAACGACCCCAACATGACCCGGCCCGTGGATGACATTCCCGACAGACCTGCTGGCCCTGGAGTCTACTCTGCCATGTGGCAGCTGGCCTTGGCTTTGGTCTTCAAAATTGTCATCACCATATTCACTTTTGGCATGAAGGTAAATCAGGGACGGGCGCAAGAGCTGCCGTGAGCACAGCGCACAGATGGGTTGCTGTGGGCAGCTGCGCACTCTTTCTCTCTCTCTCTCTCTCTCTCTCTCTTTCTCTCTCTCTCTCTTTCTCTCTCTCTTTCTCTCCCTCTTTCTCTCTCTTTCTTTCTTTCTTTCTCTTTCTCTCTCTTTCTCTCTCTCTTTCTTTCTCTCTATCTCTCCCTCTCTCTTTCTCTTTCTTTCTCTCTCTCTTTCTTTCTCTTTTTCTTTTTCTTTCTCTCTCTCTCTTTCTCTTTCTCTTTCTCTTTCTCTCTTTCTTTCTCTTTCTCTCTCTTTCTCTCTCTCTTTCTCTCTCTTTCTCTCTTTCTCTCTCTTTCTCTCTTTCTTTCTCTTTCTCTCTCTCTCTTTCTCACTTTCTCTCTTTCTCTCTTTCTCTCTCTCTCTCTCTTTCTCTCTTTCTCTCCCTTCCCTCTCCCTCTCCCTCTCCCTCTCCCTCTTCCTCTCTGCCCCAGCCATGGGGTTGTCACTGAGATGCTGCTGGCTCACCTGCCTGCTGGCACCCTGCCCTGTGGGGTGGCAGCACAGGGATGAGCCCTGCTTTTCCACCTCCCAGTCATCTGTGGTTTTGTTAAGTGAAAAAGAAATCTGTGTGGGAATTTAAACCCGCTGTTGCCAATGAGCAATTTCAAGATGATTCCCACTGCAGCTGTTTCTTAGCTCTCTCATGGATATGGGCTATTTACATTGTTTTTGTCTTGTTGGATTAATGTCTTAATGTGCCTCAAGGAAGTAATAATTTTAAATTTATGATTTTACACATTCAGAGCATCACAGAAATATAAAAGTGGCTGAAAAGATCTATTTTTTAATCTTTTTAAGCACTGTAGCTTGGAAAAACAGGGGAATGAATGAGAAGACTAACTGATGTGCCTTTTGAATATTCTGGATTTGCAGCTTTTTCCTTCAACAAGTCCTTCTCCCCATACATGAGTGATGAAAGGTCCAAGAACAATTTATCCAAACTTTCCATATATACCAAACAGTTTGTGGTGAGCTCTATATATCTGATTAATAGAGCACATAAAAAACGAGTTCTGTCTGTCTATAGCTCCTGTTATGTGAGCATTTATTTCTGGATCTGATGGCTGCAGACAATGAGAAGTTTTTCTTATATACTATATTTTATACCATGCTCAAAACTGAAGTATCTCATCTTTCTCTTAAACACTACACTCTAACTGAGGATCCATTTTCAGCCTTTCACTCTAGAAACTGATTTATGGCTGACAGTCCTTGTTGTGCTTGTTCATTAAAAGCTTTGGTTCTTTATTTGAAATGTGATTCTTTATTTATCCTCTATATTTAAAATTTGTTAGAAGTAATTGACAGTTTCAACCAGTCTGTAAAAGAACAGACCAAATTGCTTTACCCACTAAATCTAGAAGATTCAATTGAACTGCATCAGCAAAGTTAACACAATATGGTGGGGCTGTAGCATCTGCTGTTGTCAGCTCTAGATGCCTCTGGGCTGTGCTGATGAGGTGATTAGTTAAGTTTTTTAGGAAGCTCAAGGCATATTTTCAGACTTTAAAAGATATAATAGGCTTTCCTCCCTGAAAACAACAAAAGCCCATGCAAACCCTTGTCACAGGTCTTAATTGTCTTCTCCAGCAGGAAATATATCTCCAACTTGCTGGTTGACATCTAAGAGAAAATGCACTTATCCAAGGCAAAGTATATTTTCATTATCTTTTTTCCCCTTCCTTCTCATTTAAATACTATTTTTAATTATTTTTGACTTGATTGTATAGCAGGCAACAAATTAATGATTCACAGAGCTTCCTGGAAAATATATTGTAAACTGAGATGGAGAGTTAGTTGCCTCTGAGCAGTCAGCCCCCTTTCTCTGAATTTTTATACTTCATTTGACATTTAATTTTAAATCTGGTCTGATTTAGCCTGAAAATCTAGTAATAAAACCATAAAGTGCTCCATCTGATAGAGGGTGAAATCAAGATGTTATTTTCAGTTAAGCTTATTCTCAAGCCTATGACAGAACCATCAGCATCTCCTGACTTCCTGCTGAGAAAGCAATAAAGGCAAAGCCAGGAACATCTTGACTTCAAAAGCAAACTATTATACAGAAATAGCATTTATCTCCCTAATTCAGTGGGATGCAGCAGATAGGATTCAAAATTTCTTAAAAAAATGCACTAACATTTTATAAAGCTATTAATACACATGTAGCCACATAAACCCAGTGCAGAAAACTGTCACACCATGGGGAACAGCCCTGTAGGCTGCCATAAGGCTGTGGAAATTTGGTTCTCATACTGTTCATTAAAATCGTTTGATACTGGTCATTTTTGTCAAGATGCTCATGTGTCTACATTTCATTCCAGATCCCTTCAGGCCTTTTCATTCCTAGCATGGCTGTTGGAGCCATGGCTGGGAGGATGGTTGGGATTGGAGTGGAGCAGCTGGCATATCACCATCATGACTGGATCATCTTCAGGAACTGGTGCAGACCTGGGGCAGACTGTGTCACACCAGGGCTTTATGCTATGGTGGGAGCAGCAGCTTGCTTGGGTATGGTCTCTGCTGGTCATGGGTTTGTGTGTGACCAACACTGGTGTTTGGGGACATGCTTTGGAGGGCCCTGTGTTTGTGATAGCTCTTGGTTGGCATTTCTGGGTGCAACATAGGTTGAAATCAAGATGTGATGGGATAGAGAATGGGCAGCTTCCTCTACTGGTTGCTCCAGTGATCTGCCAGATGGTCAGCAACAGAAAGGCTTGCAGTCATCAATGTCTACTCCTTGTAATCTGCCAAAAGCACAGCAAAGAAAAAAAAAATTGAAGTTAGGCTGCAGGTTTCCAAGAAGGAGTATTTTTACTGGCGTTTTTTCCATCTGATGTAATGAAATTCACTGTAACTGGACTAAAACTACTTACTTGTTTAGGCTGTTCTGTCTCTCAGTGCAGGAAGAAAACATTCCAGTTTTTGATAAATTTAAAGCTACACAGAGGTAAAAATTCTGGGTCTTATTTTGGCTGTGTGTCACGCTATGGTCAACTGATCTTTATTTTGGTTTTAATTTTGATCATAGGCCAATATTGGATTACACTCAATCAATAGGATTTATTGAATGTAACAGCAATGATCTGTTAACTATTAAAGCAAGATTATTGAATAATACCTCACATATCAAATTTCTAGCCATATATGCAACAAGAATGGTACAAGCATACCATGTGACCATGTTTTTACCTGATCACATATTTTTCCCCTTGTGTATTTTCATATTCTATCTCCTTTTGTTGCTATTGTTGGTATCATCATCTGCAGATGAAGAAATAGTGGAGGGGCATAACACATGATTATTGTGATTGAGTAGATTTGAAATTAGAGATGTACTCAAGGAGAGCTAGAAAAGTTTCAGATTTGGATGCTCATATTGGAAAAGCAGGATCATTTGTGCTATCAACATAGAGGAAGGAAGGGTGGGATTTGCTTGAAAATGTAATGTCTCTAGTGTAGATATCAACACCTGAGCTGAACTGTTGTGATACCCCTCAGAGTCAAAACAGAAAAATGAGGTCTGGGAAAGATCAGTCTTATCTGGCAACACACACCTAAAACCAGGCCAATGAACAGATGAATGTGGCCTCAAAAGGGCCTGGTTTTATCCAGAGGTTATAAAGATAATCTGGATCATCCCTTTGAATGTGAACACCCATAGCAGTGTAGACACATTAAAAAAAGCTGGGATGAATCTTACTGTCCAAACAAGTAAAGCACTTCTTCTATTGCTATAAATTATGTTTAATTTTCATAGAAGAAATAATACACAAAAATTTGGATCTGATGTTGCAGTTGATCTGCTAGTCAGCATAGAATTATAGAAGCATAGAATATCCTAAATTGGAAGGGACCCATCATAATCATCAAGTCCACATTCTGCCCATGCACACAACACCCCAAAAATCACACCATGGGTCCGAGAGAATTGTCCAAATACCTCTTTAACTCTGTCAGGTTTGGTGCTGTGACCACTTCCCTGGGAAGCCTGTTCCAGTGCCCAACTACCCTCTGGGTGAAAAACCTTATCCTGATATCCAACCTAAACCTCCCTGACCCAGCTTCATGCCATGTCCTCAGGTCCTGTCACTGGTCATGAGAGTGAAGAGATCAGTGCCTGCCCCTCTGCTTCCCCTTGTGAGAATGTTGACAACCAGAATGAAGTGTCCCCTTAGTCCCCTCCAGGTTGAACAGACTAAGTGACCTCAGCCACTCCAAAAAGGCTTCCCCTTCACACACTTCATCACACTTGCCCTGCTCTGGATGGTTTCTAATAGCTTAATGTCTTTTTTATATTGTGATGCCCAAAACTGCACACAGCACTCAAGTTGAGGCTGCAATTTCTTCCTCTTTTAAAAGATCCAAATTAAGGTGCAGTGGTTTTTAATAGTATGGTGAGACATACAGTAGAATAGTCACAGCTTGTACTTAAACTGTACAGCTTGTACTTCAGCTGGTCTGTATCAAAACTTATCTTGCCTAAAGTAAGAGATATGGAGTAAGTATTAAGTGATCCATACTCTGGTATTTGCTCTCAGCTTTTCACAGTGAGAAGTTTAAGGCATTCCTCACATTAAATTCATATCTGGATCATAGTGTTAAATAATCAACAATCTAATATTTCTGTATGCTGTTAGATAAAAGGCATCTTTTAATGACCTGTTTCTGATTTTTCTCGTCTAAAATGGGGCTGTATTTTGAGACCTAAAAATAGCAGATTTATTACATTTACGTTTTGAACAGAGGCAAAGAAATGTTACCTAATAATTCAGAGATACATACACACTTGTCCTCAGTTATGTGATTATTTTTATCCTTTAATGTAAACTGAAGGAGCAAGGAGCTTGCTTATGAAATTAATATGGAAAGACTAGATTGAAAAATACAGCTACAACCCTGCCAATGGCTGCTTGCCTGGATGGCCTCAAACCAAGTTGTACTCAGTTCAAACTGTATTACTATAGTGATATCCAAAGCAAGGGTTTAAGCTATAACATAGCTCTTGCAGTGGCCCTAAGCTGTTCTAAGGTAAGATTTTGTAAGCATGTTGTGCCCAAAGATAATGCTCAGCTTTCTCTTCAGTATGACTGCAATAGATAGGTCAGTGTGAAAGCACCTCTCCACCTTCCTACCTGCCTCAGCCACAGCACTTAAATCATTCTTGGAGTCATTTTAGAAGGCTAATGGCAGGGTTCAATTTTACTTTATCAAGTACCCATTAAAGCTGATTTTGTTGGCATCCCTTCTGGTTTTAAAGCTCTGTCTTTTAGCATTCACTGTTTGCTTTTCAGTGCTAGCAACTTTGGCACGAGCAAGTTCGCTCAACCTTTTTGATGAAAATTGCAGTAGATGAAAAATACCTTTCTTCAGAGAAGAAAGCCTGAGAGTGTGAGGGCAAAATACTCAGCATAAATAATTACATGCATTTTTGAGTGTAAGGCTCAAAACTATAAATGAGTTGCTTGGTATGTATGCCAGCACTGGGAGAAACTTGAGTGTTTTCCTCGTTGGCAGGTGGTGTGACTCGAATGACGGTCTCTCTGGTGGTGATCATGTTTGAGCTAACTGGGGGCCTGGAGTACATTGTGCCTCTTATGGCTGCAGCTGTCACAAGCAAGTGGGTGGCAGATGCCTTTGGAAAAGAAGGGATCTATGAAGCTCACATTCATCTGAATGGCTACCCCTTCCTGGATGTGAAGGATGAATTCACCCACAGAACCCTGGCTACCGACGTGATGAGACCCAGGCGGGGAGAAGCGCCCCTGTCTGTGCTGACTCAGGACAGCATGACAGTGGAGGATGTGGAGACACTCATCAAAGAGACTGATTACAATGGCTTCCCAGTGGTGGTTTCAAAGGACTCAGAGAGACTCATTGGATTTGCACAGAGACGAGAGCTGATCCTTGCAATAAGTAAGTAGAGTATCACTGTCCAAAAGTTGGATTTTGAAAGGATTTTTTACAAGATAGGAGGTTAGAAGTGTTATTCACCTTGAAGAATGCACAAACAAGAACCAAATCTAACTTTTTCTTCCAATCTGACTTTTACTGGTTAGTAGGACCTGGAGGCTTTTCTATTGTGTCATATCACCTGATAGAATTTTGTGGGCTTGACTCTTGTGGGCTTAATTATGCTGTCACACAAAAGAGTACAATAAAATTCTTCTAGAGACAACACAGAGAAATTCAACTCATACGGCCCAAATTTTTGTCAGAACCAGACCAAATAGCAGTGCAGTGCTCAGTTTCTTTCCCTCTCCATGGGCTTCCAGAAGTGGCTGGGGCAGTCATGAATTTTGGTCACCCAGTGATGACATAGCCTGTGCTCCTTTCTGTTGCTCTGTCTCAGTTTTTCCTCACATGCAGGCTTTTAGTGGTACAGGTGGGAAGTTTTCAGTGCACAATGTTTTTTGGTAAAGATTGGTGAATTTTGTCTGGCATCCAGTGGATAGCTGGCTGGTTGCCTCAGAGTCCGGATCCAGGTCATTAAAGGTTTTGACTGTCAGGCCCTTTCCTGGTTGACCTGATGACTAAGTGGGAATTGAAGAACAAATATATTGGATGAAAGCAAGTGTTCACACCTTTCCTGAGCCCATGGCATCCAGAACTGCAGAGGTCTGCAAGCCTGGCCCACTGTCTGCTCCCAGTTCTGGCAGTCCTGTGGTGTTGAGGGCCAGCTGGACAGGCAGGCAAGATGCCATCTGGGCATGGGTTTATCCAAATCTCCTTGACTTGGAATTATTCTTCTCTGCATAGTCTTGTTTCATCCCTGTTGTTCAGGCCCCTTAAAAAAGCTATTGTCCCTGATCGAAATTCACATATTTTTCAGACAAAAAAATTAATAAATGGAAAATTTGGGTTATTTTTGAAGATCACTTTCCATCTCACTTCACACAAAGCTAAAACAAAAATTGAAGTAACAGTGGTCTTTAAAGCACATGTTTTAGATGTATTTAACCTACATTGGGTCTGTCTTTTATACTGCCCATGCCATGTCATGGCTTTAACACTTGGTGCCTTCCTAAGTTAATAGTCTTTTGCACCTCCTTTTAAGGAAGGTATGTCAGTGGGAAAATTGCATGGACTAAAGATGCAGAACCCTCACTTTAAAATTAGAAAGATCAGAGGCTGCTTGAAGTGAGTGAAGGAACTTTGAGGAACTGAGTCTTTTGTTTCAGGTCATAAATGTCAGTGTGGCTGAATGGTCTTGCCAGAAGATGTGAGAAAATGTCTAGCTATGAACTGACAGCAAAGAAATCAGTTAAAATTAAACTCAGTAGATATTTAGATCAAAATGCTTTCCTGTTCAAAAATTGTTTGACATCTGCATTTTTCAGAGGAATAGGTACTGTCTCCTGATCTGTTCTAATTAATAGCATCTTTCATAGGAAATGAGACATAACTTCCATTTAAAATCAAATTGTTATATGCATAGATCAGTTTTTCTAAAATCCTCAGCCACCAGTGACCTTTGGTAACCCTTTTCCCCTTGGGCTGAGTGTGAGTGCTGTCATACTGTGCTGACACTATGATAAATGGTTAATCTTTCCAGTGTGGTTTGTGTCCTTGTGACTTAAAATCTGGATTTGGTTTCAAAAGACACAGTTTATGGTTCCAGTACAGGGCAGAGCAAACCATGCTAGCAACCTTGTGATTGCTAATCCTCTTTCTCTGATATTGCTTTGCCTGAACTTCAGAAGTTGGGATTGCTGATCATTACCACAAGGGTAGCTAATGTGTTCTGAACCTCTACCTCAGCTTGCCTCATGGTTGTGATCGTGGAGCCATGCACCAAGTCTCTGTAAGCCATAAAATTCCTTAAGAGAGAAATATCACACGTGGTGAAACATCTCTTACTCACCTTATTTGGGTTCACCTGCTCATCCCAACAGAGATGCTGGAGTTACATCTCAGAATGTAGAGACTTCTACAGCACTTCAGCCAGGGAATGAGGTTTGAAAAAAAACAGAGTCAGGCCCATTCCAGTATCTATCTCTTCTTTCACCAGCATCTCTTTTTCATGGCATTGTGCCCTGCAGAATGCCTCCTCAGTTTGAACTAGCTCTGGTACCTCTACATAAGAACACTTTGAGCTTCATAGAGACATGGTTTCAAGCAAGAGTGTCAGCTTCTTTCCCAGGCCCAATTAATTGTGCATCAGTAGTGTGGTGGTCCAGGGAATACTCTGGGGAAGTACTCCAATTCCCTCACACATCTTCCTTCTTGGAGGAAGGCAATAGCTGCTGAGTTTTGCATCAAACACCCATTCCTACAAAGCTCTCTGCCTCATGATTTACCCCTACATAATTTCTTTCTTGCTGAGTGGAGTATGCTTTATAAATGCATCAAATACTGGTGAAGTGAATGGCAATGCCATTTCCAATTGCTCAGCAGCATCCTCAGAGGGACTGTGTCCTTCCATTGATCCTTGTTGAGTAGGTAGGCAGGTGAGGTGGCAGAGCCACCCTCTGGGAAGAGGTGTCTACATTTTAGATGACACCTACTTCACAGTCTTACAGAGGGGAGTTTTTGACACTAAAGCTTTTCTTAAATCTGGCCAGCTCCAGAGGCACCATGCAAAAGGCAGAGCCTTGGACAATAGCCAGGTGGCCTGTATAATATGCTTTTCCCAGTGTGGAGTTGAGAGATCAGCGTAGTTGATACAGGCTGTGAAATGTGAACCCCTGAATATGAGAGGCTGTTTCACATTTGGGAGAATTAATTCACTCTCTAGCTACAACAAGAGCCTTCTGCATAGATTGCTCTGTAAAACCAGACATTGTCATCCATTTGCTTTGCTCTTTCTGTTAATCTGTATCTGCTTTTCTTACTGACTGCAAAAATGATCTGCTCTTCTGTTTTACCTTTACTCCCACTCCCCCATCCAGTGAGACTGCATACAAAATCCAGCATTTTTCTGATGCCACTGAATTTACTCCAAAGTACTACATCATTCAAATTTCTCCAGAGAGGTGTTTGACATGGAAGAGTGAAATCATGGCTTTGGCTAATCACTGCTGTTCAGGGTCATTGCTGCCTTGGGAACAGCAATGTGGTAACCAAAATGCTTGGCCCTATTTCTTAGGGTGCAGCTTTGGGAAGGAAATACCTAGCTGTCAAAGGTTTTTATCAAAGGGTGGGAGTTACCTTCAGTTTGATTAATGTTACCTCTTAGCACAGATCATATATCAAAGAACTGTGCAGGCATATTCACACTTGAAATTGGATGTATGAATTGAAACAAGCTGAGACAAAACTAACATCATTCCTGTAAATTGCAATAGGGCTTGTAGTATGTGGGGTGAGAAGGCTGAGAATCATATACTGTACTGGTATTAGGTTTGAGCCAGCACCGCTCCAGTTCCAGAAATATTACAGGACAATGATCATTAAATGTAAAAAAACACTGC
The DNA here is from genome assembly GCA_030060385.1 of Muscicapa striata striata. Lineage (NCBI taxonomy): Eukaryota > Metazoa > Chordata > Aves > Passeriformes > Muscicapidae > Muscicapa > Muscicapa striata. The sequence goes on from JAREIS010000031.1 coordinate 834,873, forward strand.
AGCTGAAACATGTTGGAAACCATCACTGTCTACACATTACAAGTCACAGGAGCAGGTTTCTCACTCTGATTGATGGCAGAGAGTTCCAAGAATATTTACATGTGCTTGGAGTATGAGTTGCTGTACCTCTCAGGAGCAGAAGCAACCTATGTTACTTGAAAGTAATAATTTAACTACTTCCAAGAATTTATAAAAAAAAAAAGTTAAATCCTCAGAGCCAAGCACATGATGTGCTTATTCTGGGGAGAGAAAAGTTGTCTGTCATTTGGTAATCTGTCTCATATAATGTTTATACCCTGTGGTGTTGAGTAGAGACAAGGTAAACACTACAAAGAAAATAAAGGACTACAGTGGCAAGTCTTGGGGAAAGCTTTAAGTAAAAGGCTCATACTGATCATGCAAACTCCAGATGTAGCATGATGCTCACTTCGTAGTTTGATCAAAGTATTAATGATAGCTTTTGAACTTCTGAAAGTGGTCACATATGTGCTGTTTCCCCTGTATTTTTACTCCCTTTACTGTTTTCCTTTAAGTAGGAAGCTAATTTCTTTTCCTTTTTAAAATCTAGATATGCAAACTATTTAGGCATTAAGTGTAAACCCACAAAATTTACCCTGCATGCCAGCGAGGTGTGCTGATCTAGAGTAACACCCACTCTGCCCCTGGATCCCTGGAATGCGAATTTGTCTTTCCCCAGCTTGTGTTCATAAATCCATTCACCATGTCCACATTTTCCCAACTCAACTGAAAAGTTTTGCTCTGAGCCAGTTGGGATCTTACACAGCTATTGACTCCACTCCTTCAGGCATGTAATAAAGTTTCTGTTGTGATCCTCATAATGAAGGAAATTGCATACAGTGATTTGAATTTGACAGAAGTTGGATTAGTGAAGTTTGTGAATGCAGTGAGCTGCATATTTATTCAGAAAAGCATTATCCCAACCAAGGGAAAGTATGTGCCTATAAAAATATCACATTTGCTTTGAGGGAACGATGTCTCAAGGAAATTCAAAGTTACTCAGTAACCCAAATTTCTGGGACTTTGGTATGTTAAAGACAAAATCAAACCTTGCTCTCCAAAAGAGGAATAATTTTTTATTATCAAGTTTAACTCTCTATCTACACCAATGTTTGTGTTGTACAGAGAATGCAAGGCAGCGTCAGGATGGGGTGGTGAGCAACTCCATCGTGTACTTCACCGAAGACCCCCCAGAGCTGCCCCCCAACAGTCCCCACCCGCTGAAACTGCGGCGCATTCTCAACCTGAGCCCCTTCACTGTCACTGACCACACACCCATGGAAACTGTGGTCGATATTTTCCGAAAACTTGGGCTCCGGCAGTGCCTGGTGACTCGCAGCGGGTGAGTAGTTGACAGTCAAGTGAATATTTAATTTTGTCTTATTTTGTGAATGGATGAATAAGGGAACCTCGCCCATCTGTCTCTGCAGGGCAGCAAAAGAAGTCAGATTCAGAACCAAAATGGTGCTTGCAGGGTGCTATATTTGATCCTGTTCTCCCAAATCCTTAGTGTATTCTCATCTAGATAAGGAAAAAATAAATACAAAATAAACTGTTTTGACTTTCACTATCGTTCAGTTTTCAGCAGAGGCAGATCTGGGAAGCAGTACAGTTTGCAAAGAATATTTCTGTTTTGAGACATCCAGCTAGATTAGGTGTTTGTGAAAATTGTGATAAAGGTGTGACTGGAGGAAAATTAATCTGCTCAACTTTCTTTATTGGATAATGGAAAGATGTATAAACCAAAGGCCCTCAAATAACAGCTGAAAGAGGTGGCCAAATATGAAACCAGGGGAATAAAATGCTGCACCATGTGGACTAGACATAACATCCCATAGTTCCAATGGATATTTGAGATATTTGGGCACCATGGCTCATCCCAGGATCTAGTGATAGCAGGATAGCCAAGCTGCAACCATCACTTCCAAACGTGGAAGACTAAAATTTATTCCTCTGTTTAAAAGTCTGTTATTCAAAAATATTGCATAGCAGTTGTTACTGTCAATGCAGTATCCTTGGCATAAAGAAAATAAGAACCATTATTGGGACACAGATAAAGGTTCTGATTTTAGGTGCTTGGATTCAGAAATTTAGATCTGGAGTTTTAGAACTTACATGAAATGAAAGGTGGAAAGACTATTAACAATGACATAGTTTCAATATTGTGTGTCTAATGGTCTTCAAGTACTGGAGTAAAAACCCTTGAATACTGAGGGTTATGAAATTTTTGACTCTTGGGGCTAGACATCCCATAGGCCTCATCATTCTTGACAGATATAAATCATTTAGGTTCGCATAAATGAGTAATTATCATTTAAATTTGAAGGAATTATGCTGTCAGGCAGTGAGAGTTTCAGAAATTCTGTGCTTTAGCTTGCTTTGTGTATTACCAAGCACTGCTACCTTGGGTTTGACTGCTGGTCCTCTGCAGCCTGAGCCTAAAGAAACTTATTATTTTGTTGTACAATCATGTTCCCAACAAAAAGAGGTAACAAGCCAAAGTATTTAACTTAATTATCATGGCTGGGGTTGTAGAACTACATGAGGTGAGAATACGTTTATAGAAAGACAATAATCAGGGAATAGATGAGCTGGACAGTACTTTATGGAAGCATTCACAAAATTCCCTGCAACTGAACAGGGAAAAACCTGGATGATATATGAGATGATTGTTGACTTTTCACTTCCTTTTCTCCTATAGGAGGCTGCTGGGTATCATAACTAAAAAGGATGTATTAAGACATATGGCTCAAATGGCAAACCAGGACCCTGAATCTATCATGTTTAACTAGACTGGTAAAGAAGAAGAAGGTAACCCCAAAGGAATCCTTTCTAGATTAACACGAAGGCTTTGTTTGGTGTTTCATCTTGCTTAAAGAGGAAAAGGTGATGTATGTGAAGAGTGGCCTGATATGCCTCTGACAGAGGGTGTGGGTGCAGGACAGCACTTATTTAATGAGGAAGGCAGTTTAGAAGCTCTGAGCAGCTGCAGACATCAGGCTGTGTTTCCTTAATGAGATTCCCAACAGCTCAGTTGCAGTGCTGGGTGTAAGAGATGTGGTGCTTAGAGACAAGAGCCACGAGCACCAGTGGGAGGCATCAAGGTCACAGCAACTCATGAGCCAGGTGTGAAGAGTGGCTGACACTGTTTATGTACAAGCTGCTAAGAGATATAAAAGGTTTGTGCTCCCAGCCAGAGAGTGTAGATGAGTGATGTCAGTTGCTTTTGTTACTGGAATCATGGCTGTTTGTTTGCTACTGAGTTATACCGTTTTCATGACGGACAAAAAATGGCAGATTTTTAAATGAAAGATTTTGTCATCTTCATTTATTTTGTAAATGTTTAATGAACCAAGACTGGAGTTAAGTCTTAAGAAAAGAGTAAGATTATGCCTCAAATCACTTTAAAATGTAGTGTCCCTTGCTCCCTGCTTTAGTCTTTGAATTTTATACTGCTTAGCACTTCTGCCAACCAGCTTCCCCTTATTAATGTTGAAATGGGATTTAATTGTAAGAATTTATTATCTCTCTATGCAATTTTGCATACAAGTACTGTAAAATTTAGTATTTTGTGGTTTGCTATGGTAACTGGAAAAAACATAGAAGCCCATAAAATAGTTTTCCAAAGCACTAAAAGGACAGTGGTATGTCTCTCATCAGTGTTAGTGACAAGAGATTGAATCCCTCACCTGCCTTCCCTTGTGTACATCACAATTTTCACAAATGAATGATGTTCTGCATTGATTCTTGGTTCCTCATTTAAGTCCTTTTTGTCATTGCTCTTTCTTGACATTTGTCTGCTCTTGCCAAGAGATTGCTGTAATTAATTTAACAGTCATAGACACTTTTTCTGTAAGACATCTACTTTTTATGCACTCATCAGTCATAGGACTGTGGAATTCCTCTCCACAGCACTGTCACTGGATAAGATCAGAGGGACTGAAAATGCAAATGATCATGGAAAAGCTTTAAGTATTTATCTGTTTGCACCAAGAACATAAGATTTAACAGACCCTGTTAGAGACCTCAAAGTCACTCAGGTAAAAATGTTAAATTTTCCCAAGCCCTTGTTCTGTCCCTACATAATATAAAGAGGGTCAATCCTTTAGTTAATACTGCTATCAGTAACAGAATAACGAATTGTACTCCCTGTAACATGTAATTCACACTGCCCAGTGTTTGCTGTATAAGTGTAAAAGATGGGAGAAAAGGGCCCTGAATCCCCTTCAGACCTCTTGATATTTTTGCTCAAATTCACCCAGATAACCGGTGGTGTTTGAATGATCCTCGTGATGGAGATGAGCTTTCATGCCAGAGCAGCCTGTTCCTTTCTCCAGCCCAAACCCAGACTGTTGAGCTATCATGTAGGCAATGTGCATGATTTTGTGTCCCTGAACTCAGACAACTGCTCAGGTGCACCTGGAGTTAGATGCTGAAGTTCTGTGTCAGAAATTCCTCCTCTTATCTCCAGTGACCCTGCTTCCTTCTGGCATGTGTCCCACTGCATTCACACGGAGTGCAGCCCAAACTGCTGAAGTAAAAGAAACGGAAGTAAAGGGATAATTTTAATCTGTCGAGTACTCCACTTTACAATGATGTTTGCAACAAACTGACATAAATATATGTAGCTCTGGCCAAAGCCCATAAATATTTCAGTGTATACTTTTTGTTAACTGAACAGCTGCAGTACAATGTATTATTAAAGGGATATTGTTAAAACTATGTAAACTATAGGACTGAGCAACCCCTTTCTTCTGAAAATAGGAAATACAACATAATGTGGTTATTTCTTAAAATTTTGTGAAGCTGTCAGCAGCCAAACACATAAAAAACCAAGTCAACAACAACACTCATAAATGCTAGATTGCCTCATTTGAACAGAAATTCCATCATAAAATCAGTTCATTCCCACAACTAAATCAAAGTGGGACATTATGCAATTGTCAGCTTCCACCCATAACTTCTAGAATCTAAGTGATGTAGACTAATCTAAAAAGGGTGGCTTTTGAGAGCAATCTCATTCTTGGATTAAAACTGTGTGACCATGTTCTACTTTACATGTTTACTAACAGGAACAAATATAGTGTATTAACACTGAAAAACATTATCATTTTCTGAGAAAAAGACATGGACTTGTCTAACTGAGGTTAATCTAGCTATGAATACAAATTCACATGTGTATTGACTTGGCTTATCAGGTTTAACTCTGTGGTTATGCATAGGCATGGACTTGTGTGGCTAATTCACATTAGTACCCAGAGGCCTGATTTACTGAAACCAAGTCACCCCTGTGATAGCTTGTTGCCTTGCCTTATTAGACTGCTTAGGAGGAGCCCTCAGGGCTTAAAAACAAGATCCAAAAAACCAACATGGTAGTGTGTAGCAAACACCGGTAAAAATTGCGATTTATGTAGTTATTGTAAATGCAGTCTGACCCTGCACTATCACCCAAGTAAAAGGCAGGTAAATGGGTGTACAGCTCCCTTCTATCAAACACATTCCTTTCCAGATGGGAAGCTTTAAATAGCTGAGGGCTCAGGGAAAAACCTTTGGACATATAACCATGTAGTGCTGTTGCTTTTTCCAGTGTGTGTTCAAAAGATGTTAAACCAGAGCAGGAGCTGCTCTCTGGCTGTCCAAGAAAGGCACACTCATGGACAACTTCAGCTGCTTGGTGTTATCATCAAGGCTGAGGCTGATGCTAGAATAACATGGAGGACTTTGAAAGAGGACAGACTTTGCTAATTAGAAAACTTACTCCATGCTGCAACCTTTATTGCTCTTCACACTGGTGTCTGAAAGGGAACACGCTTAATATAAATTAATAACTTGCTTATCTCAGAAAATGCAGGTATGATGTAATGATTTAATTTATTTCCCCATAACAAGCCCATTATCAGGCACTGTTTTCCATCTGTATTCCAAAGTTTGTCTCAGAAGGCACTGAATAGACTCCAAGAGGCATAGATCTCAGCCCTAACTATTTATTTGAGTTTGTAGAGCTTAAAATAATCACATAGCATTATCAATCTGAGTTACATGAGTATTTTAGTTTATACTGCTGACTTTATGCAACCTCAGTTCAGTCCTTCCAGCTGGCCTTCAAAAAATGCCCAACTAAACTAAACAGGAGAACAAAAATCTTTGAATTATTGAGGTTCAGTATTGTACCTTTGTTTTGCATGAACTGTGTTAAGTTACATTCAGCTTCTGATGTGTACTTGAAGCAATCTGTAGCAGAAAGTTTAATAATAAAGTACAGAAATGGATGATATTAGACAGACCCTTTGGCTGTCCCAGTAATACTAATTATTAATTCTTATGGTTTGAAGAAAGAGAAAAAGAATGTTTAAGGATTACAGAAGACTCACTTATTCTGTGTTTGAATGACACTATTTTATGACTATAGTTTTGCTTCAGCTCTGTTGTTTTTTTTTTTTTTTTTAATTGTAGAAAACAGTGTATATGTTGCACCTTATAAAAACAATGTTTGGACTCTATTTTTAAAATAAAACTGATTTACAGTACTGGAAACATTTATTGGATATCTTATTAATTGGAAAAGTATTTCACTTAGTATCTCTATGATTTTTATGTTTCCTTTTCTCACTTTTAGGGATAACTCAATCCTGTGTTCTAGAGATCTAGGATATCTAATTCAGTTATAGGTAAGGTAATATTAAGTAGGGAGTTACTAAAATTCACACAGTGGACTTCAGATAATCAACCTTGACAGCTGGCTATTTTATTTTCAGAGAAAAACATTTTTACTTCAGCATCAGAAATATCTTAGAAATCTAAAAGGAGAAGAAAAACAATTTATCTAACCAGGTTGTTCTGTCTACAATGATCATGAAACTTTAAAACTAGATGTTGCAAAGCCCCTATGATATATTTTTGTATATATTTTTCAGTTGAATTTTAATTCAGAGCTAAAATAAAAAACTGAAAATGACAGGTCAAATCATCCCCATTTAATTGGATGAAACATACCCTAAATCTCTGTCAGAGGCTAAATTCCAGGTAGTAGCAAAGAATATGGGCTTGATCCTGATCAGCATGCTAACTAAGGTGAATGTGCTAACTATATCCTAGTTCCAATTAAATTACTAATTTCAGAAACTGCTTTTGGGAGTCCCATGGCCTTCAACTCATTCCATGGATTGCTGTGCCCTTAACACAACCAAAAACACACAGCAAAAACCCAGGAGTCATCAGGCATGCAGCAACTTTAATAAGTAGTAATAATTCCTGTTGTTTGTATTTGGTCATGGGGTGCTGAACTTTAGACCTACCTGTCATCACTTGTGGTGGCACAGCTGGGAAGTGGAATAGAAAATGTTCAGAGGCATTCAGCACTGCTGTGGTGCAGCTGTGCTCCACATATCCTGGATGATATTCATCCAAACCAAGCAGCCTCTTACCATCCATGCACCTTCTTGCTCCTTTAGGAGAGGCTCTTCCTCCACATCTATTTCCTACAGGCTGTATTATTCCCTCATGCTGTTCTGCTCCTCTGCTCCAAATGTGATCTTGCTTCTAGCTCCTCACTACTGTGGTGGCTCACTGAGCACAGTCTCAGACACCACATCCAAAATAAGAAGGGTGCATCTCTGGTGGAAAGCCTCCACTTGTGGCAGACAGGATTTTGCATTGCTGCTTCCTGGAGGACACAGCAAACAAAATGTTGCTGGAATGCTGCGCAGAGTTTTTGGATTGTTTTTTTTTTTTGACTTGCTGTCTCTTAGGATTTGGTTATTGAGTTCTCTCTGCCTGAATTGAAGTGCAGTCAAAATGTCAAATAGGGTGCAAAATGTCAAGTAGAAAGAAATAGAAGAGGGAGGGGGAAGAGAAGAGCGTGAGAGAGAGACTAAGCAAAGACATCACCACTACATGAATCCTGCAGTGTCCTGCTGGACCCTCTTCATCCTGGACATCTGGGATGTCACTGTGAGAGGTGCATCCCAAAGCAGTTATGGGCTCTTAGGCAGAATGAGACAGGAACTGCTGACCTGCAGCTGCAGCACTTGGTTAACTCTCCATCCCTCCTTTAACCTTAGTGTATTCTGAGCATAATTAATATTCTCAGTTTGAGCACATTATAAATCCTGTTTTAGCACAGTTAATGATTTCAACCATTGTTATCTTTCAGAATTATCTTGTACGGTCAGGATTAAAATAATCTGAGTGTTCCTACTGGCTTTCCCCAGCCACAGCAGGTAATTGGTTAGGAAGGCATAACCATATGTAACAGCCAGCTTGGGGAGAGTCAGTATTTGGCATTTCAGCTGTGTTTCATTTGAGAAATGATTGTGCAACATTAACAATCACTGCACAACTTTCTGTGGGGATTTGCAAAGCCTGATGATTTGTTGCTGGCTTGAAAGGTATTTAGAGCAATGTTTGTGGCCAGCTGATGCTACATACCCTTCACATTAAACACTCTCTCTTAATCCACAAAGATTCAGTAAAGGGCACTGAAAAAATGTGCAGATTGCTTAGGAAACTGGACAATCAACTATATTAGCTAGGAAGAGCTGCTTTATTGTCTCAAAGTTGTGTCCAGGGGCATCCCACTTTCAGGAGAACCATGCCCTGTGAAGGGTTCACTGGCTGCTCTCACTAGTAGGGAGGAGTAATACCTAAAATATAAAATAGTATTTGTTCATATTGACTGCAGCCAATGCTATAGTTTTTCTCTCCTATTATATTCTAAAATACAACTTTTTTCCCTGAAGTAAGCTTGCTGTTTCTACAGTTGCTAGTGAGAGCTGGACTGTGGCCATGCACAATTTGATGTGGAGTGCTGTAGGACTAGTGCATTAAATGCTAGTTGAGTGTTTCTCCTTTGATAAATGCAGTAAAAAGGAGTGGTTGCCATAATTGTGCCATGCAAAAGGAGCATTCCAAATAACTAAAAAGTCAGATGAACTGTAATCCTCTGCTTCTAAATATTCCCAACAGGTAAGATTGAAAGATTGTGAAGCCTTATGATTTATAAAATATATTTGTGTTTAGATAATTTCCAAAGTTGTAATTTTCCTGAAGGCAAATTTTACTTAACTAACTCTCATAATATGTGACCATTAGAATCCAAAATTTCTGAATGATGTACAGGAGGCAACCAGACCTTTGAAGTCCCCAAGCCTGGGAAGAGAGAGAGACACTTCAGCTCTGCTGTGGTTCACCAGTGAGGGAGATGACACAAACTCTTCCAAGGCTCCAAAATGACTTCAGTCAGCAGTGAGATTGAAGAAAAATCACAATATGTGCCATCACCAGCCCTTGCCTTTTTCACAGTAACCTCAAGGTTAGACTCTTTGTTAGGTAAGTCCATGCAATGCAGGTCTTGTAGGTGCTAATTTAAGTGCAGCTCACTAAGTCACCACAGTGCAGCTCCTTCTTTGCTAAGTGCTGCTCTGGTGAGCCTTATGCCAAGCCAGAAGGAGCATTATCCAAAAGGGACATTTGTAGACTTTTACTTGAAGGTAACTCAGCTAGCTATTCTGAACCACATTGAGATTCCTGTATCTAAATTGTTATAGGAAACTTAGGCTTCTTCTTATACACTCATGTTTTAGATATTGGGATGTTCATCACATTTTTTAGGCCTTACTGTAGCCTGAACACAGTATTTTGCTTCATGTAATTGAAGTTAAAATCTAACAACCACTTGTTAGAATGGTTGTTCTAACAGAATATTTAACCATTTTCTGTGCAGTCACTGCTTGAGATCATTTATCATTTAGATTATTGTACTAATTCTTGATTTTTAATCTCTGTCCAACATTTATTACCTGATTAATAATATTTATTTATTTAGCCAATTAATTAATTCAAATGGTACAATAATTAGAGGTACAAAAAAGGTACAAATAGTTTGCCTGAAGATTTTCCATGTCATAGATAATTAACATTGACTCTGAATTATGTTTTAGCCCTGTCTCAACTTTTAAGGAACAGTATTACAAATCACCAGTCACAGGAACACGAGAATAAATAATAAGCTCCTCTGCACCTCTTCTTTCCAGGCCAGGGAGCATACATGAAAGCATTCCTTTTCTCTCTGTCAGGCCAGGTTTAGGCAATAGAAATCCCTGCAAATTTGATGTCTACAACAACTCCTGGTTAGTAAATCTCTCCATGTCAGACTGCTTCCTTCCAGATAAACAGGCACCATTCCAAGAGTACCAGTTCTCCTTCTGTGTAAGGAAAACCAGGTGGGGCAGGTAACTAATACCTCCACTCCCTCCTCCTTTTCTCACTTTGCTGTTTTTCTCCTCATTCAGTCCCAACCATCCAGTCCCAACCCATTCTGCCTCTTTACTGCAGCTTTTCTGTAATAACTGAAGAACCCCCAAACAAATCAACACATTGGCTCTTTCTGTTCACCTGCACAGAATGCAAATTTGCCAGCAACAAAGTCAGTAGCCAAGCTACAGTCTAGCTACCAGCATTATTTCCACCAAATAAATATTCAGTGCTTGTGAATTGTAAAAGACAAACAATTGAGGGTCTAGAACCAGGGGACAAGTTGATCATCTGTGTCTTGGGTTGCAATATAGGATGTGGTCAGAAATGTGTATTCAATCACCATCTGTTGAAGCTGGGTGGGGCAGTGATTCCTTATCTCCATGGCACATACTATCTGCTAATGGGCCAGCTTTAAGACAAGGTGGGGCAATCACCTTTATCTTTTCCACAACCCATCCTCCCTCCAGGAAGATATCATCTGCTGCTGGGACATTAAGTCCCCCTGTATGACTGATAAAATTCCATCATCCCATTGGGAAATGCTCCAGCCAGGGGGAGGAACCAAGCCTTTCCTACCTAGATAAAAACTCAGATTTTGAACAGCAAGTTATCAGTCTTTCCACTGGATTCCAGAGGAAAACTGGATCTTTCCACATCATCCCTGGACCTTCAGAGGAAAACTGCACCTTCTACAGGAGCACTGCTTCAGCTCAACCACATCTGCCACTGCAGGAGGATGCAGCCACCATTTAATGGGACTGCTACCAACACCCTGACTGACTGACAGGGTGTCAGGTTGTATTCTGGCTCTGTCAGTGTTTTGGGATTGTTCATTGTAATACTGCATTTCTATTTTAATTTTCCTAGTAAATAATTATTATTCCTAATTCCCCTATCTTTGCGTGAGAGCCCCTTAGTTTCAAAATTATAGTAATAATTTGGAGGAAAGGGGTTTACATTCTCCATTTCAAAGAGAAGCTTCAGCCTTTATTGGCAGACATCTGTCCTTCAAACCAGGACAGCCTGGTACATACAGACGATAGTAACATATACTTATATATATGAGAGCCTTATTTGCTCTTTTTCTGGCTCCATGTTAAAATTCTGCCTTCTTGCTCTTCAAGCTTCAACCATACAGAGGACAGAAAGAATCCCTTTTGCCAAGATCCCTCTTCTTCTCAGAATAATGCCCCATTCATGAGACTGCGAAGTTTTTGCATTTCTTACTGAAGCTTTTTCATTCTTCATGAACATTAGTCCAGGGATGAAAGCAGCCTTCTTAGCAGTGGTTACATTTGCTCAGACACAGAAACCCCAAGTGCTCCTCTCTACCTAGGGACACTCCAGGTGCAGCTGGAGCAGCAGCAAAGACACCTCCTCCCCAGCAGAGCTGGAGGCCACTGCCACCACTGCCTCCTCCCATCTTTGGCTACAGGGCTCTGGGAACAGGAATGCACTGAGGAAAAAGGTGGAGAACTGCAATACTTGGCTGATGATACACCCTGTTGAGACTGACTTTTAAGCCAGAACTCAGAAGTTCTGGCTGGCCTCTTCCTCCCCACTGCTCCCTCCTGCCAAGCTCACAGCTAGTCATGGGAGGAGTATTCAGTGAGTAACTGCATCACACCACACAGCCACACCAGGAATTGTGCTTAGCTTTTCTGCAGTTGCACAAGCTCTGCCATTCTCAGGTCAATGAAAACCAAATCCGTGGCTGTGTCTACCACAGCTCCATGTGCACTGAGCACTAGAGGCTGGCAGTTTATCACAGCAGACACCCATGGTGTAGCCTCATATCTTTCCTGCACTGACAAGAGGGCCCCATGGTTTTCCTTACATTTAGATTTTCTATGAGCTTCAAAGAGAAGATATTATCAGTTATAACAGTGTTCAAGTACCAAAGGGCACTTGAGAGAGGCCAGCATCCTCATGTGATAGGGAGAGCTAGCAGTGCCACACAGGCACTCTGTGCTGCCTCTGAACTGATATTTTGGCTACATCTACAACATGTTGGGCAAAACTGCCCAAGGGCTAATGGCTGAAAGAGCAGATTTAGACTATATATTAGTCTAAATATATTAGTCTCATTTGATTATATTTATATATATATATAAGGAAGAAATTCTTCTCTGTGAGGGTAGTGAGGCAGTGGAACAGGTTTCCCAGAGAAGGTGTGGATGCCTCAGCACTGGAAATATTCAAGGCCTGATTGAACTGGACTTTGAGTAATCTGGTCAAGTGGAAGGTGTCCCTGCCCAGGTGGGGTGGAACTAGAGGATCTTTAAGGTCCTTTCCAACCCAAACCATTCTGTGATTCCATTATTCCATTCTGTGTTTGCCCCAAATGCTTGGGGTGTTTAGTGATCCACTGCTCCAGGCTCTAAATTTAGCTGCAGTATTTATTAACCAGCGTTAGGACAATGAGCAGGGATGTATTTAACAGCTCCAGCGGGCTGGAACAGCAGAGTCCCACTAGGTGGCAATCCAGCCCTCGGCATGGCTGTGACAGCCCCAGTGCCACCAGACCTGCTCGGGCTGGCAGAGGCCAGGGGTCCCTGCTGTGTGCTGACTTCTGATTCCTGCAGCAATCAAAGCTGTATCATTGTTTGCTCTAATTGTATAATTTGCCTCATGAATTTTCGTAGATATGCCAATTAAAAGGTATTTTTAAAAGTTGTGTTTATTTATGTATTTATTTATTTTAGCTGTATATATTCTATTGGGAAAGGGAGAGGAAAGAAATAAAGAAATCATTTTCTTTGTTTGGAGTATTTGGCAGGGCTAAAGCACAACTGTCTGCTTTGGCTCCTTAAAACACATATCACATCTGTAAAAACATAGTGGCAAAAGGAGGAAAAAATAATCTGCGGTGCTTTCCTGGTGGTTTCTATGAGGCTTTCATGTAAACAATACATTTTCATCAATTATGCATTTAGGTCACAGGAAGAGGTGGTGGAAGGAATTCTTTTGCCATTTCAAAGTCGCTGTCAGGAAGAAAATATAGCCAAGCTGATGGAGCTAGAAGAAATACAGTTTTGTTCTTCTGACCTGATATTTTTCTTCTTCACTTTCTTTACCATCATTCCTATTTGCATGTCTTTCAGCATAGCACTATCTGTGTAGGGAATGCACAGAGGCCCTTTGAGCATATAAAAGTCTTATTTTGCAAAGGCAATTCTAAAACATGTTACTGTTTATGTTGTTTACATGAAACAACATTAGAGAATTGAGTAAAATGCCTTCCCTGTAAAACATTTGGTCAGATCTGGAAAACAGCATACACTCCTTGGTAGCATTACCATATGTAACCTTTAGGCTTCTGTGCAATTTACAACCCCAAGTTACATGCTTAAATATCCTGTTAAAAGTATAATGAGAATTAAGTGTTAAGGTTTCACAGCCATCACACAGAACAGGCAACAACTGATATTAGCTACCAAAAAATGTCAGAGAAAACCTCAAGATCTTACCTCTTCCCTATATTGGTAATCACAGAAGTCTCAGAGCACTTATTTTCCTTTTTTTCTTGTGAAAGATCCCTGAGAACTTGTGGAAATGCTTCTGGTGCTGTGGTGTATCTTACATGTGCTTGGAAAGTTGAACAGCAAACAGAAAATCAAGGGTCACTCCTACACGTAAGGAGTCTGACCCCATCCTGCAAACCCTGGCAAAATTAACATGGAAAGGCAGAAGAGAGAAGAGAGAGACTGCTGCAATTAGCAGGAGAAGAAAGCTCTGCATTCCCATGCCTTCTCCCAGCTCTGCTTATGTATTGCAGAAGTCTCCCACCTCAGAAGTAAATGCTACAGCAGTTAGGCTAGAGATTTTTACTGTGCATGGCCAGCACCATGCATTCCTGTGGCCCAGCTTCAGCAGGAAAGGGCAAAACCTGCTTTTCCCTCTGTTCTGTCCTAACCTGAAGGTCAGGGCTCCAGAGTGAGGAGGATCACACAGCCAGGTGATGCTTTCCCAGTGCATCACTTCTTCCTTGGGTCATGTATCTGAAAGCAACACTCAGCAATGCCAGAGCACCAGCTCAGGCTGGGTAGCAGAAGGCTGGCTTGGTTAAGACCAAGTTGTCCCACGTGCTGGAGGCTGTGTCCATGAGCTTAGGGACTCATGGCAAAGCACAGCATGCTTTTTAGAGATCTATAGCTGGGTCTGAAACATATGGCCCTCACCAGGAGTCAGCTTGGGCTAGCAACAACTCTCCCTCCTAGGAAGTGTGGGAAAAAGATTAGCAGAGAGTAAGTGTTGTGCCCACAGAGCTGGAATACCCTGGGACCAGGGTTGGTGTTTTGACAGTGCATATAGCCCTGTACCTGCTTGTTTATTTGTAAATAAATAAAACTGTACCTGATCAGTATATTTGGCAATGAGTAAATTGCTTCCTACAGACCCTGAGGGATCCAAGAGAGGTGATGGAGAATTTGTTAAACATTCTTTGAGGTTGTTAGGAACCAAAGTTCCTTATTACAAAATAGGTACTTTCATAATCCTGGTCTGAGGCGTCTCTCTGCTGAAAGCGAAATTCTGAGTATGCCTCTTTAATTCAGAGCAATTTTTATTAATTTGTTTTCATTTTGAAAGTGAGGAGCTAAGCACTACTTCAAAGGTTAAATTTAGCATATTTGTACTATATATGCATAATCATTTCAGATACTTAAATTGATTCTCAAAATAGTCACACCACTAAGAAGAAAACCTGCTAACGACCTTAAAAGAAAAAGAAAAAAAAAGTTATATTCTGTTCTAATTAAGGTTACACATGCAAAAGTTAGCAGTTTTCCTATGTTTGTGAAATAAATCTGTGCTATAAGGGAATTTAGAGGCAGGGCTCTTTCATGCCTTCCTCTTGGAGATGTCCTATTTTTCACAAACACTTAAGTATACATTTCACAGTGTGAGTGTGACTTTAGCAATTAGAAAGGGCTGCCAAGGAAAGTGGTGGATGGACCACCCCTGGAAGTGTTTAAGAAATGACTGGATGTGGCATTTAATTCTATGGTTTAGTTGACATGGTGGTGGTGTTCAGTCAGACTGTGGACTCCATCATCTTGGAGGTCTTTTCCAATCTCAATGATTCTATGATTCTGGAGAAACCCCTAGGACTTTTATCTAAAGCCTCTGGTACTGTTGCTTCTTGGATTTCTTTAGTAAGTTGCTGGTTAATAGTGACCAGTAAGAATAAAAAGTATAAAAAACAAACCAAAACTTTTATCTGATACCATCTGCTAATCCTGGTATTCTCCTGAGAATGACCCCTAAATCACTGGACTGCTGACTAGCATTAGAAAGAAAAACTGGAATTTCCGAGAGTAAAAGTCTTCATTTCCTTTACTTTTCTTGCAAATGCAATTAAGTGGATCATGCTGAAGGAAAGAAAATCTGTTTGTGACATTTTTGTGAGGAAAAAGAACTTCAAAATATTGCAGTCTCCCCCCACCCAAGAATGTATTTTTATTGCTTAGTCAATAAAAGCATAAGTCATTTCTACAGCCCCTCTTAACCCCTTGCAGGCACTTAGACTCAGATCTTACCATTTCTTCCAAGCTTGTATCTTACTAAATCGTGGGAATGAAGGCTTGTCCTTTGTTAGAGTAAATACTAAGCCATCCATTTACTTTGTGGGGCCTAAAATTTACAGCCTGTTTATGAAAGATAAGAAAAATCAGGCTTTGAAATTCCCACTGACAAATTTTGCAGCAGTGGAAACATTAGCTTTTCTCTTCTACTTATTTTTACTAGGAATTAATTCTGGTTTACTTTGCTCTAAATCCTGTTTACTTTCTGTTTTCCAGCGTTGCTATCAGCCAGAAATTACCTTTCACCCTAGAACTGTATTTTTTCTATTTCTGTGCAAAAGTATATATTAAAGTGTGTTAAGTGCTTTTAAGCCATAGAATGGCAGGTGCTATATAAATATTTATCTTTGTTATGATTGCTTAAAGCAGAAGATTCAGAGGTATATAAAAGAAAAAAATAAAATAGCCCCACCTTCTGCCCTCAGTTTTCACATCTATTTCATAATCAGTTCAGAAAAAAAATCCCTCACAGAAAGGAAATATTCAAACTGCTTGCAGCACAAAACAAGGATAATTTCACTTCATGTAAAATTCCCACATTTACACTCACAGATGATTTCATTTTGAAATAGCCTTTAAAACAGTTTATCCCAAAAGAATGTAACTGAAGGGTTTCATAACAAAATACACTTTCTAATTCTTTTCTTTGCAATCAAACTATATTCTTTCTCGCTTTTGTTGAGGTGGTGTTTATTCAGACTATGTGAGCTGGTGGGATGGTGGAAATGGGAAGGATGTCTGTCTTTGGGAAAAAATCTACGTGACACTCAGCAGAATATGTGTTTGCTGGACTATTCTTTTGCTATTGTTCCAGGACCACTAAGGTTTACTTAAAAAACCAAAAGTTTCAGAGAGGCCAGGTGCCTTATATTATATGCTTGAGTGTTCCTTCCTGAGTTGCTTTCCCCATTAGAGATTTTTGTCCCATTCCCATTTGAGGTTTGTTTCCTGTTCCTTTTCATTTCACCTTAGCTTTTCATGCAATGACATCCAAATAGAAAGAGACAGTCATTGCCATGGTTTTCTCTCCAAAACTGAACTTCCTGGCTTTTATGGCTCATAATCAATCCCATAATGTCCTGTGATTTCTACGTATGAGTGGCAAGAAGTAAAAGGGAGTTTATTTTGCCTGTATGCAGACAGGCCAACTTTCACACATTAGGAGCAGCAACTAATCACCTACAACATTTCCTAAAGTTTATGGTGCTGGCAGACAGCTGTTTTTGTTCCAATGTGATGGTTTCTTTGCAGACTCCTGCTGCCAGCAGTGTGTCAACCACTTTACTAGTGCTCCATGCACCACACATCCTGGACTACTGCCTTTAAAGCTCCTTTCTACTTTATACAAACAAAAGCAAACTAGTCTGCCAACAAATACTAAAGAGACAGACACATTGTTACTGCAGCCATATGCTCTATGAAAGGGAAGTTTCAGTTACCAACACCTAGAGCTGAAAGAACAAAATGATGGTACATAGGCATGGACCCTACATCCTTCAATAAAGATTTTAGCCTTATATTTTGCTTGGATTTTTTCCCCCTTTTAAATCTTGGCCCTTGGAAGAATGAAAATTCACTAAATTTACAACTCATGATATATGAATTTTTAAAAAAGTTACCTATGTTAACTGAAAGTTAACCAATGTTACTGTAGATGCATTTGTTCCACATTTGTTATAAACATATAGAAGTAGGGCCTTGTTTAAGCAATTGTTGATAACAATGTTTAACAGCTCTTTAGTATTTGACTTGATTAACAGGTAATTTAAGAGACTGAGGAAAGCATTCATTTAATCTCTGCAAAGCTTTGTCTATAATCTCCTATCTGCAAACTTGTTCTGGTGCTCTTTGTCTTCAAAGACTTCAAAAGTCAGTCCTTGAAGCTGAGAATGCACCCCAGTGCTGACAGCACAAGTGTGTCCCTTTGAACAGAACTGGTGTTGGAAGATTGGCACCTTATGCTATGGATAGCATGGTCAGCCTGAAGATACAACTTTCTAGAAAAGAAATGCGTGAAAATCTTAATAAATTCAGCAGAACTCTGAACTGTCAATTACTAAATACAGGACAAGAAACAAGTGGATTGAGGAAGGAGAAAAATTCCCTTTAATCAAGCCATTAAACAATCATCTCTGTCTAATGAGGTGTAAAACTCCGAACATTTGAAGTGGATTCACTTTCCTTCTCTCCCACTGATACAGACACATTTGCAATCATGTATATTAGTTCAGAACAGTCATGCTGGTTTTTACTTCCATCTAATTATTATTTATAAGATAATAGTTTCTAGGAGCCCAGTCACAGACCAGAGGGTTGCTGTGCTAAATGTAGAACACTTGCAAAAAATTTATTGAACCACAAAGATGATAGGGAATCCACCCAATAAATTCAGTGTTGGTTTTGCAGTTGCTTATAATTAATACCTCCTACCAAAACAAAAGACAGTAGCAAGCATAATTTAAAAAAATCAAAACCCCCTAGATCTTAAATGTTGCATGATTTGCCAGAGAATCTTAATGCATGCTACATTTTAAAATTCAATGAAAAGCTTGAAGTATTTTTTTTTAGAAACCTTACAACCACAAGTTCAATAAGTAATGGGTGAAGGCATTACTTTATTTGTCTGTTATGTGAGCAATTGTGATTGCATGAAAAAAAACCAAGTCCCTAAGGCCTGAATTTGAGTGAAATTTTGTGGGTCCTCCATTATACAAGAACTTGTCAGTTATAATGGCCTTGTGTTAATTCTAAGGGACGTAGATTTAAAGAAACTGAAATAAATGAATGAATAATGCTCCTTTTGGAAAGTACCTAATGCAAAAAAGAAAACATTGTCCCAAAAGACACCAAAAAGCATTTTCTCAAGCAGGAAAGAGCTGCTTGGCTCTTACAGAACTGCTAGAAAGGGTTGTCAGAAAATACTTAACTAGACATCAAGGGATGTCCTTCCTCCAGGGGAATTTAGATTGGATATTAGGAAAGAAAATTTTCACAGAGAAGGTAACCACACATTGGAACAGGCTGCCCAGGGAAGTGGTGGAATCACCATTCCTGGGAGTGTTCAAAAGGCATGTGGATGTGGCACCTGGGGGCACGACTCAGTGCTGAGCTTGGCAGTGCTGGATTAACAGTTGGACTTGATGATCTTAGGGCTCTTGTCCAACATAAATGATTCTAGGATTTTTCAGGTGGTGTCTCCAGTGACTCACAGGCACTGGCATAGCTCCTGCTTTGGCTCCAGCACCATCTATCACAATGGTGAGGATGGGTTTGACAATCAGATAGGAGGGAAGAAAGGAGGTATATGCCAGCCATGTTTTAACTGCTAGTCACAGGGCACAGTGTAACCAAACTGGTAGATGCAGGGCTAGCTAAACACAGCAGGCACTGGGAACCACTTTGACATCAGCTAGATTCTTGTTAAATGCTTTAGGTATATTCCTATTGGGAATGGTGCCTGGTGGTTTGTTTTAGGATTCAGGCCACATTAGGCAGAGCATCACTCTAGACCCAGAGAGATGCATCCCTTCCAGCAAGCCCAGCCTCAGCAGAGCTCTGCTGGGTGTGATCTGTCTCTGCTCCCCTCCTGGGCTTTGTTTTCAGCCAGTGGGCAGATTCCCCCCTGCCCAGAAGAAGACAAACATCTCCAGTGGGGCTACTCCTGAAATATCAGGGGTCCCCTGCTGCTAGCTGTCTGCCTGGGAAAGGTCACTGTGCCTCAGTAGTGGAAACATGGGCTCAGAATTAAAGGCAAGAGTAAAGCTGAGGCCCTCCCATGGGGCCACATAACAACATCCATCCCATGGATCAGCACAAAGCAGGACAGGTAACCCTGCTTCATGTCACACCCCTGACCTGGGCGTGCCTGTGCCCCTGGGATCCTCTGCCATCAAAGAGGCAGCAAGCCTCTCCTCTGCTGGATGCTGTGCTGTTTCTGCACTGGCTGCCTAGGGAGCCAGCATCTCCTGTCTGGAGACATAAAGGTCTTAAATGCCTTAAGCAGATTGTGTGAGAGGCTCCCTCCTCTGCTCCAGCTCATCAGAGGGTTGGCAATTGGTGGTAACACACACAGGTGAGAGGAGAACAAAGGAAATCTCGTTTATTTCTGGAAGAAGAAAAAGAATGTTCTATTTTTCTTTTAAAGTACGCAGGATTACCGATTCATTTATTCATAGTACTTGGGTTTTAATCTGTCAGGGAATAATGACCCATTATTTTATACTTATGGGAAATGACACTTTCTCGTACCTGGTATTTGCAGCTGTCAAATTATATATGTCAGCATCTGTCACTCTCCAGCGTTACTTAACGAATGAGCTTTGCATATCCCAATGAGCTTCTACTAGAATGGAGAAAAATATTAACACCTCTTCTGGCAACTGTACAGACTGACTGCTTTTTTGGCATATTCACTTCTGCTCTGTATAGTCTTACCATTTACAGCCTAGGCTGCACTTTTACAAAGGTTGTATCAGGCCTATCAAATACACTGAGATACATATTTCTGCTTCAATGGACTATTTTCCCTTCCTAATTAAACTGACTTAATGAAAAGTGAAAATGACAGTGTTAAATAACAGAGAGTCACAGACTCGTTAAGGTTGGAAGGTAACTCTGGAGATAATCTAGTCCAACCATCCTCAAGGCAGGGTCACCTGACACAGGTGACACAGGAATATGTCCAGGTGGGTTTTAAATATCTCCGAAGAGGGATATTCCATGACCTCCCTGGACAGCCTCTTCCAGTGATTGGCCACCCTCAATAAAAACAAGTTCTTCCTCACGTTGAGGTGAAACTTCTTGTGTTTAATTTATAGCCATTGCTCCTTGTCCTGTCTCTGGGCACCACTGAAGATTCTGGCACCATCCTCTTGGCACCCATCCTTGGGATATTTATATGGACTGATGAGAGCTCTTCTCAGTCTTCTCCAGACTAAACAAGCCCAGCTCCCTTAGTCTCTCCTCAAGAGGGATGTTTCAAACCTCTGATCATCTTTTTGTCCCTCTGCTGGACCATCTCCTGTAGCTTCTGGACCTTACTTGGAGCATCCAGTTTGTACCTGATCCATACAAAAGCAAGACCCTTCTTTTGTAGATACTCTTTACACAAGCTTGCAGAAAAACCCTTTTTTTTTTTTTTTTTTTGTCACGAGTTCTTCATATTTTTCTACATTGCAAACTGATACAAACTTTTAAAAAAACTTATCTCCTGCAACATAGAACAGTTTACCTGGACACCATATACCAGCACCAAGTGGGCAAGTACACCATTAGCACAAAGGAGCAACCTTGCTTTTAAGGCTCATTGCATCACTGTGATTCAAATAAAGCAAAAAAAGGACAGAAGCCAGACAAGTCAAAGAGCAAGGAACAGGTGATGCTGCTCCAGGAAGGAAGTATATTTTTCCCATACTAAAAGGCATATTAATATATTTTTTTCTCTTTTTTTTTATGTAAGAAAGACTCCAATGACAGCTCATATTTATCACTAATGAGCTTTCCAGGACTACCAGGGCTTTTGGGCTGTACATGCAACCCATTGGCAGGACCCTGGACCTGTCTCAGAGACATGAATCTACCCTCAGGCTAGAAACTTTGAAACAGGGGCAACATTTGGGGCTTTGGTCAAGGCCCTTTGCTATGGATGGACCAATAACCTGTCACCTTTGATTTTAGGGAATACAGATGACTGTGGTATATTGAAGCTGTGGCTGTGGTATATTGTATTTTTTAGTATTGAGTTCTGTGCATTCTAACATGGTGTGTTAGCTTTTCTCACTGGAAGTTCTGTGACAGAGAAGTGTGATTTCCTTGAGTCATGCAAAGGAAAAGCCCTGTTGAACTTTCATGTTCAGACACAGCTGCTCCTTGTATCAGATCCAAAACCTAGGTACTTCAGAATCAGTCTCTGTATTTTAAAGAGGATCTTGTTTACTGGGATTTCCTACTCTGATTCATGGGTGCTGCCAAATCTCAGTTACACTTAAGTCTGTAAATTTACATGTTTTCCATGCCTAAACATATGAAGTGCTCAAGGCTAGGCTGGATGGAGCTCTGAGCAGCCTGGTCTAGTGAAAGCTGTCCCTGCCCATTCCAGGGCCACTGGAACTAAATGATCTCTAAGGTCCCTTCCAATCCAAATCTACGATTCTGTGATTGAAACACTGAATTAACAAGTAGGACTGCTCTGCCAGAAGCCTATTCCCACCTCGCTTCCTTCATAGACCTACACTACAGTTCAAATAGTTGAAAATTGATGCACCAGAAAGAGATGAAAGCCACTGAATCTTTCCTTACACCAAATTGAACTTCATATTGGCACAGTTGAATCCTGAAGATTTCATTAAGAAATCTTCATTAAGAAAGATTTCATTTTTGGCTGATAAAACTGGTGGATGCCACCCACAGGCACAGAAAGTCCCTACAGGCAACTGAGAACTGAAGGACAAGATAGTGAAACTCATCATCCTGCAGAAAGTCCTAGAAACTACAGCTGGCTCCTAGTTCCAGTTTACTCATACCAGAAACATCTGTGTCATTACACAATACATTTAATCACGGAAATCATTTAAGTTGTTCCCTTGGTCATACCATTTTAATAATTGAGCAGAAAATCAACTCTGATATGTTTCTTTCCCCATGGTATTACATATGAAACAATATATGTCTGTGAGTTAAAAGCCAAAATGGAAAGCCAAGATGAAGATAAAGCAATACTAGAAAGGAAAGTAAATCATTGATGTCATGAGTTCACCAAGTACTATGATTAAAAAAGGAAAATGATTTTCTGAAATTCTTCTTCTGTTGTTTCCGTGGCCAAAGTTGGCCATCAGATTCAAACTGGATATATGAAATTTCTTTATGTCCTGAAAGTAAAATTTTCAGCAAAATTGCTATTCTTAAATAGCACTTCTTGGACTACTTAAGGACTCATAGAACTGATATACTCGTAGTCTGATATACTCTAATAACAGTGATTTTAGTTATTTGTTTTGGAAGTTGATTTACAAAAAAAAAAAATTTCCCTAAACCTTCATTTATGCATGTATTGACACAAAAAAAAAAAAAAAAAAAAAAAAAAAAAAAAAAGTAGCAGTATTCATAGTGACTGGAACATATTTTAGCAATATTGCAGATATTAGCTATGGGATTAATCTGACTAAACAGATATCTGTACTGTAGATGTCTTCTGTCTCTCAACTAATCAGTTTTGGCTTCCTCAATGTGGAAAGGAATAGAGGTGTTACAGCACAGCCCTAAAGGCAGCATCTAAAATACAAATCCAGTGAATCTCACCACACATCCAATTCTCTCTGTTAATAAAGGAAGAAACACGGAGTAATGAGATGAGCTGTTAGCATCTGTGGGACAGAAATCTAAAGTAAACTCGGAGGATTTCTAAGATCAGAAAATACAAAGATTAATGTGCATCAGGTTACCCTCAGGTTTATAGGTGTTCAGCTCTGTACTTACACAGAAACTTGAGTACTCTGTGTTCCTTTTTATGGAATACTGTATGCAGTAGGGATTATGTGACAGACGTTTAACAGGGAATAAGGAAGTTTGCTAGATCAATAAAAATAAGTATCAAGAAATCTCAACAACAAAGATGAGCATAGTGCATAGTTGATCTCAGCTGGCAAAGGCTTAAATTAAAGCACTTCAGTGAAATCACCAATAGTAAACCTCGAAATCAGAGCCACTGACCTAAAGCACAGGCTAGACCTAGCATCACAATATTTTTACTCCTCTAAAATACTTAAGGACAGATTTCCTGTTTTAGTGATTTGGACATTCATTCACCACATTTTAGTGTGCCTACAAAACCTTTTTCAACTGGGCAAGTGACCAAAGTAAAATATAAACCAGCAGTGAACTAATGTAGTTTGTGTGGCATTAAAGAACACTCATGATAAATTTTGGATTTTAAATACAATAAATCAGTCATTTAAATTTAATATAAGCCGCATAATTTAATTCTGCTTCATTAGCCTATATAAACACAATAAAATCTGTCAAATGCAAACAAAGGGCCTGCTAGAGGTGATATTTTAATTGTAATAAAACTGTCATCTAGATTAACAGGCCAGCTGAACAATTAATTTCTTCATAGAAGTTAACGCTGTTCTAGAAAATGAGCTTTAGCTTTAATTTCTCCTGTAGCCTTTGTGCTCAGGAAACAAGAACTTTGCTTGCAGTAGAAAGCAGAAACAATCTGCTCCATAGACCATCAGAAGAAAAGGGAGGGGGGGGAGGTCTGGGTTACAGCACAAAACTCTGCTTCTACTGCTTCCTTTAGACTATTGCATTTAACATAAATGGGCCTTTAGCTTAGAGATGGGATTTAGGGAAGGACCTTTTAACCTAGCCAAATATCCAGTACACTTCAGCCAGGAAAGAAAAGGGCTTTCCCAGATGCCTCCTGCATGGATCAGAGCACCACAAATGCACACCCAGAGTCCCCTGGAATATTGCCTCCCACAGGAGTGAGTCCCTGTTCCCTCAGATGGGGATAAGTTACCACTCAGCAACACACACTCACTAATAAAATTGTACCTGCATTTCCTTCTGGTTGCCAGTGGGAATAATACATTGGTTTTCTGGATTTATTTTTTCCTTAAAACCTTAATACAGCTTGTGGCTTATATTTGTTGACTGAGGAAAAAAAGCACTCAACTCTTCCACTGATTGGCTTTAATTGCTTCACTAGATGTCTTTCAGCTGGTGACTGTGAAATAAATATTCACAAGTGGTAGAATCTAATTCCAGCTGGGACAGTTGACTATCAGACTCTAATTTTGGTCTTATTTTGTTGAATTTACCTCCCCCTTCCCTCTCTTGTCCATATGCATTGGTGCTGCTTTTTCATATTTTATTGCTTCATCTGAGATCCTTTGCAGCCCATACAGTGAAAAAAAGCAGCAAGGGCCTCTTTCATCAGTCTGTTGTGAAAGCACTAACCTGCACTGAAGGGAAAAATCATCTTTTGTGTTAGAGTTATGTGAAATTGTTTACCTTATCCTTTGAATTTTAATCCCTAAAAGCATTTCTTTCCTAAAAATAGAGCTGCATACTTTCTAAGCCATTTAGCAGCCAGACAGAAAAATCACGAATGTGCCTTTGACTCTGTTTTATTAATATCACACTTAAAAAAAATATCTCTGTGCTCTTCTGAGTGACAGAAACAATATAAAGATTTAACAGGGGACAAGAAGCATCGTAATTTCTTCACCAAAGAAAATAATCTGTCACAGGTTTTATAGATGTATTTACAGTTCTTCAAAGCTACTTTTTAAACTGTGTCAGGCCCTTGGATTTCTTCATCCTGAGCTGGGTATCTCTGCTGTGTGCAGGGGCCAGCAGCTGCTCTTTTATGTGACTCACTGGGCACCTGCTCCTGCCAAAGCCATTAGCCAAAACATTCATAGCTGAGAAGGAACAGTGAGAGCTTAAATTTCCAAAGGTTGTGATTTCTAGCACTAAAACAGCCTCAGTGTTTCTGACAAGGCTGTCCTGCATCTATCCCAGAGCCTGCACTTGTCCCCCAGCTGCAGAGGAGATCTGGAGCCAGTGCTGCTCCCTACACTTGGGGAGCCCAGAGGGTGTTTGCAAAGCTGCCCATGGAGCAGGTTAGACACATCCTGATGATTGCTGCACTGCCCTAGTGTTTTCCCTCCCTTCCTCAATGCACAGCCCTCCCTGCCAGGTATTGGGTCTTGCAGCAGAGAGAACATCCATCTTCCAATGACCCAGACACGTTTTTAACAAAAGAAATGTTCTGGAAGATAGATTACTGTATTGGCCTTACTAGAAAAACTAGTTAAGAAGTTTTTCACATATATTAGGAACTGAATAAATCAGAGAGTAGTTTGGGTTGGAGGGGACCTTAAAGATTATCTAGTTCCAGCCCCCCTGCCATGGGCAGGGACATCTTTCATTAGACCAAGTTAATCAAAGCCCTGCCCAGCCTGGCTTTGAACACTTTCAGGGATGGAACATCCACAGCTTTTCTGGTCAATATGCTCCAGTGCCTCACAACCTGCACTATAAAGAATTTCTTCCTATTATCTAATCTTAAACCTATCCTCTTTCAGTTTGAAGCTATTCCCCTTGTCCTCTCACTCATGCCCTTGTAAAAAGTCTTTCTACAGCTTTCTTGCAGGCTCCTTTCAGGTACTGAAGGTACTACTGTAAGGATTTCCTGAAGCTTTCTTTTCTCCATGATGAACAACTCCAAATCTCTCAACCCATCCTCATGAGAGAGGTACTCCATCACTCTGATCACCTTCATGACCCTCCTCTGGACCCACTCCAGCAGATCCAACTGAACCACATTTCCATGTCCCTTTGATTTTCATTGTTGTGGTTTTCTTGGCACCCAGAGGACTTTTGAAGATTCAGAATTAAAAGTCCAGTGTATTAAAATAAATATCTTACAGGGTTATCAGATCTCTAGATATCACTCTTATTGTGTAGATGAAGGTAAATGCTTTTGTGCAAATTATAAACCCATAACAGACAAAGACGATTTTAACAAGTTTGGGATGATGGGTTTCTGTCCTTGAGAAGCACAACCAGCCAGGTGGTGGGTGCAGTGAGAGTGGGAAGAGGAGAGTTCCCACCACAGCCAGCTGTGCTGCCCCAAAACACCTCTCTGGGCTCACCTGCTGGGATGTTGTCTGTGCTCATTTCTTCACTCTCTGGGCTGATGGGATGGAGCTGGGGCTCAGGTGTCCCTCCTGCTTGCATGGCCCTGCATCCCCAGCAGGCACCACAGCCTCTCCAGCATCACCCTGCCATGGCCCAGCCATTCCCAAATGTTTCTGTGTTCACAGAATCCAGGCTAAATCTGTAAGCCATTACAGATAAATTCAGCCTCCAGGGAAAATGTAGAGGTTCTCTCTAAACCAGTCACATCCCAGCTCGAGCTAGGAGTGCAGGAGTACACTCTGGCCCTTGCCTCTTCTTCTGAGCTGCCTCCAAACATCCCTTCCCTGGGGCCTGTCTGCACAGAGAAGTGCAGCCAAAGCCAAAAAACCCCATTTTTGAGGCAGCTGAGTCCCTGAATCAGCTAGGGACCCCAAAAGCCTATGAAGTACTTTGACAAAGTCCACCCAGCTTCTTTTCACATTGACATGATTGTATAGCTTTAGGAAAGGAGTTTGTTTTTAGCTGGCCACTTCAGACCTGTATAAACAGAGTTCTGTGCATATATATATATATAGGCTGTGCAAATATTAGGATACTATGCATGCAAACAACCATATCATTCATTTCTCCTCAAAGTCAAAGGTCCCTGGAGCAAACATTGATAATTGCCTTTGTGAGGGTGTGATGTCATTTTTTCAGTTGAATTTAAAGGTAATAATGAGCTGCAGTAAAACTTACCTTCCAAAGGTTTGGTTTCAAAATGTGTCATCACAGAGGCTGTCAAATTTTGGTCAGTTTATATGGGCCTGGAAATTGTTTAATACAATAAAATATAGAAGAATGAAATCAGCTAATGTCTTTAGACTTTATGAAGGTACTATCAGCTGAAATCAGTTGGTTTAAGTAATTAATATAAAGTTATGATTGGAAAACATTTTCCACTTTCTATGTGTTCCCTTTTGTTTTCCTAGAGTTTAAAATTACCCTGTTTGTATGAACCTTTCATTTATCAGGAGACTGATGGAATAATTCCTGCATCTTTTTATAGCAGGATGTAGTACTGTAAATAAAAGCAGTTATAAATTCATCATAAGGGGTTTAAGTTTGTCACATCAAGCTCTTCCTAAAATGACTGTGAGTCATTCATACTCCTGTTGGCATATTACAGACTTTACCCATTGGGAATCTTTAAATGCTCTCTCACATACTTTTTGATTTAATGCTAGGATGAAACCAAGCAGTAGGGCAACAACCAGGCATTTCCAACTGGTTGAAATTCAACCAGTTTCTTTCTAATCACTTAACACAACTGCAAGTCACTTGAAGTGCCTGTATATAATAGTACTCTTGGCACTGTTAGTGAAGTACCAGCAATGATGCCTTTAAGCACTGACACTGGTATTTATATATTTTCTGGCTTTAGAGATTTATCAAGGTCTGCTAAATGTATAATAAAATTAATTCAGCTACATACAAGCACATATAATTCTGCTCTTTAGCAGAACCAAGGACATGAGGTTTGTTCTGCAGTTCAGGAGAAATGCCCATGTCTGTAGTACACTGGCTATTACATATCTAACATCAATAGATCATTATTAATGAGTAGTCTCATCTCTTGGCAGTAGACAATCACATTTTTGGATCCATAATGAATGTAAGATATGATATAAGAGCAGCTCTCACTAAAATAAGTTGAAAGTTTTTGTACAGATATCACTGGATCAAGTTTTCATCAATATATCAAATGTAACTGCTAGCAACATAATTGAAAAGGAAAGTATTTCCCTCTACTTTGATCATTTGTGAGGTTATGTTTTGTTTTCCATCCAAAAAGGAATTGGAGAATCGCATTTACTAAAATTTCCATTGTCCAGTAGCCTGAAGTATTTTTCTTTGGGCAGGGAGGAAAGAAGCAAAAAGGAAGATTAATAAAATTGAAATAGCAGATTTGGCTCTCTCTATAGATGCTTAAAACACAAATTTTAACTTTGCATATGTTCATAGAGATATTTCAGTTTCACCTGACTTCTGCTTGGTTCACGGGCTGCATGCAAAAACAAATTTAATGGCAAAACTTTTGTTTGTACAATGGGAAGGAAATGTAGGTCAAAACCAACAAAACCTAGCTGGTATTTCTCCTGCTTTTTTTCACCCCCACCTTTTCATGGCATAGTGCTCAGGAAAACTCCTGGACTCAAACCAATATTCATCCATCATTTAGAAAATGCAGAAGCAGAAGTGCTGTGGGAAAATCCAAAGGTCTCTTTTTTCACTTGTACTTGGATTTAACAGCTGGGATTTTCCTACCGGATAAGCCAGTGTAAAAAAAATATACAGGGGAAATTTGGGACAAAGTCACTGGAAAAAATAATTAAAGATCACAGATCTATCAAATATTGAGTATGCTTATATTAAAGGGCAATGCAGTTTTACAGCTTGAGACTTGGGGATTTCATTATTTCCTTAGAAGCCAATTATACCAACGTAAATGACATTTTAATTAATTCCTGTATTTTCCATAGAAGGATTAGAAAATTAAAAAAAAAAAAAAAAAAAAAGTTAAAGGATATATTTAGGGATTTTCAGTTGTTCCAAAAATTTTCTTTTTAATCCAGAACTGGACACACCATACTTTATAAAATAAATGAATTGAAGGCAGCTTGTGTTTGTTATGTGCTCTGCAGTAGTCAAATGACTGTCAAAAAGAAAAAATAATGTATTTGAAGAGAAAATACCTTTCTACTAAAGAAAATTAAGGTTCATATGTCACTGAAGTTTATTAAAGCTGGGCTCAATGCCATGTTTTGTCTTGATCCTTCAGATTTCAGTAAAAGATTGATTTTTTTTCCCCCCCAACAATTAAACTCCCCTGCTATTCTTACAATCGTGTGGAATGATACCAGTTAGACTAGTGATAAATTATTTAATTTTTTTTTTCCTGAGCATGATGTCTGTTGATTTTGTAACACTAAGCATTTTCTTTCTTTTGTCTGTCATGTATTTTTGGCTGCTTAAGCCATACAGAGACATGTCATGTATTTGTTGTATGACAAATCTGCTATTCTTAAGGAAAACCACACTGGCTGTGTTGGAGGTAGAATATGTGGACACGGGCCACTATTCTGTGGCTTTAGCTTCAACTTTTTCTGGTCATTGCATACAAAGAAAAAAAATTAGCAGACAAAGCTATTTCTCTGAAAAACTGAGATATTTCTCTTTGCATGGAGAATTGAATAAAGCCTCCAGCAGAAAACTCAGCAGTGCTGCATAGGAAGAAGTTGTATGTGGTTACATGAATGAATGCAGAGTTTATTTTTCTTCCTTGTGAAGAGCTACCTGCAATAACCCTTTTACCCTTTAGCTTTTTCCCACTATTCTTGTCTTCCTCTTCCATGATTTTTTAATAATTTTCTCTGAGTGCTTCATTGGAGACCTTGGAGGAGATAATTCTTCTGGGCTGGCTCCCTGGGAATTCCAAGAGGGACAGAGGGACAGAGAGCTACAGCTCAAGATCCAGCAGGTCCTAAAACACATGTCCAAGAGAGGTGGCTGAATTCTCCTCTAAAGGTTTCTGGCATTCTTTTAATCAGAGAATGAAAGTTTAAGCCAGCCCATTTTTAGGCCTATGAAGATGATTCTCACTTGGACTGAGCAGTGTGGGCATAAATAACCTGTCTCAAACTGCTGGAGTAATTCGTCTGGGCTTTATCCAGTCTGAGATACAGAGATCTGGTTGTTATAGCAGTTGAGAAGGGCTTCAAAGCAGTTATTTCCCACTTAAATTTTTCAGTCAAACTATGAAGGCTTGCAAATTTATAATTCCCTAGATGGCATAAGAGGAGTTGCTAATAAAATTCTTTTTTCTTTTTCCTTCACCTCTGTAGATTTAAGTAAAACATGGATAGCCAGTTCAGACTGGGCATCCTTTAAACTGATACAGTTATATCCATTTTTCAATCATATGTCTAGCTGCAAGAAAGCTTGTAACCCATTTGGTGAGTCCCATATGCATAGTGACTGCTGTTTTCTCACACAGACAAAACCCATTGACCATGACAATCATTGGATCACTTAGTTTGGAAAAGACCTCTGAGATCATCAAATCCAACCATTAACCCAGCCCCTTCAGGTTCACCAATAAACCATGACCACTAGTGCCACATCCACAAGCTTTTTTGAACACTTCCAGGGATGGTGATTCCACCACCTCCTGGGCAGCCTGATCACTCTTTCACTGAAGAAATCTTTCCTAATATCCAATCTAAACCTTCTCTGGCACAGCTTGAGGCTGTTTAATTTTGACCTGTCACTTGTCTTGGGATAAGAAACCAATCCCCATCTCCTTTCAGGAGATGTCAAGAGAGAACATCCCACTGAACCTCCTCCAGGCCAAACAACCACAGCTCCCACAGCCACTCCTCATAAATCTCACTCTCCAGACACTTCATCTGCTCCACTGCCCTTCTCTGTGCTCACTCCTGCACCTCAGGGTCCCTCCTGAATTGAGGGACCCAGAACTGGACACAGGATTCAAGGTGTGGCTTCTCCAGTGCTGACTACAGGGGGACAAGCACTGGCCTGCTCCTGCTGATCACAGTTTCTGGTACAGAACATTGGCCTTTTTGGCTACCTGGGCTGGCTCATGTGCAGCAGCTGTTGATCATCCCCACATGCTGATCCCCTTTCCAGCCACTCTTCCCCCAGTCTGTGGTGCTGCATGGGGTTGTTGTGACCCAAATGCACTTCACCTTATTGAGACTCACACAACTGGCTCAGCCTGCTGATCCAGCCTGTCCAGATCCTTCTGCACATCCTTCCTACTCTCCAGCAGATTGGCACTTCCTCCCAGCCTGGTGCTGTCTGGAAGGTGACTGTGCTCAACACTCTCATCCAATTCATTGATAAAGATATTAAATAGGACTTCTCCCAAAACTGAGCCCTGGGGAGCACTGATTGGTCTGTGGTGGGAGTCAAAGACTAACTGTGTGGAGAATTCAGTGTTTTTTCAATATGTGCTGTCAAGCCTTAATACAGTCCAACATTTTTGGCTTCTGTCCTACTGATGGGCAGCAAAAAAATTTCATGCCTTCCTGACATCAGTAGTTGCTGAAGTGGCTGCTGCCCTCCCCTGCAGCAGCTTACGTGTGTTGAGAATTGTGGCTGTACACAGGGAAGCATTTCTGTTCACACAGTTTGGTCTCTGGGTGCCTTCTTCCAGTTAGCATAGCTGTAAATGTCTTCATTATCTATATACACATACCACAGTAAAGGAATTCCTCCACAGACCAAGTACCAAGAGACCAGGGGTGAAGGAGTGAGCTGCTTTGTCTCACGTTTCTTCAGAGCTGGGGGTACTTGAGCTGTGGGAGCTTGAGCTGGAGAAAGCTTCCTGGAGATAAACTTCTGATTTTCCAGGGGTTGGGATTGCTGCTAAGAGGCAGCAGATGCCTCTGTCTGGAAAGTGCTCTCCTAAAGACTGTTTCAGAATCTTAAGTTTTGCAAACCTTCTGTTTACAATCCCTGCCAACAAAGTCTCCCATATGAAAAGCCTAAGCCCTGCATTAGTAAAGCAGACCTGTGTATAGACTGGGCACTGAAATTTTTGTCCAGAATCTGCCTTTTCCTGTGTATTATTAATAGCTCATTTACAAAATAAAAGTGGGAATATCAGCTGAATTCCTTTTGGTTTTTTTTTCCTTTTTATTATACAGTTCAGATGGCTCCAAGACAATTAAAAGAAGATAGAAAACTCAAAAAAGTAACACTGCTGCAAATGCCAATACAGTCTTCAGTGAGTTGAACCATGAGGCTCTTCTAGGTTTTTGCATATTCTCCTCTAAAATGTATATGTGAAAATGTTTACATATTTCTTCCCTCCTTACCCAAGATATCCACAGCATTGTTGCTTACATTAAAAATTGTCTTCCTCTTCTTGTAACCATTTTTTGACATAGTTCCCTTGGAATAAAGAAATCAGAAAAAAAAAAAAAATTAAAAAAGGGAAAGAGTATTGGTAAGGGCTCCTGTTCTGTCATCTGGGGATTATTAGTTTACAAACCCTCAACCTTTGACCTGGCATTTCTGCTGAAGTCTGAGTGAAGAACAAGCTCCCTTTGAAGCTCTCCACATCATGTCCTGAGGAATGCAGGATCGCCAGGGCTCTGACTGCTGAAAGCCTGGATGAGTTATTGGAGCAGGTTTCACTGGCTCAGGGTGGGGGCAGGGCTCTTTCCCCCATGAACAATTAAGAGGGATCCATCTCATCCATTTTTTTCCTTTGTAAAAGCTGCCTATCTGTTCTCAGTATTCATCAAGGAACCCTCCATGGAGACATGCAGGCACCCAGAGAGAGAGTTTCAGCTGACACAATAGGATGTGCCTGGAGGTGATTATTTCTGCTGAATGCAGAGGGAGACCATACAGATGATGTCTGATCAGACAAAATCAGCCAAGAAAAGATTCCATTTTATAGATACAACTTGAAAGAAGGCCAAACCCTTATTTCTTCAGTGCTCGCAATTCCTCTCTGTTACCCAGCACTGCCACACTCAGCAGTCCAGACAAAGGACTTGGGATTACTTCTCCAAAAGAAATATGTTCTTCTATGTGTTTTTAGCCAAGCTTGGTATAAACCATTAAAAATATAATATTGGGTTTTTTTCCATCTTGTTCCAAATAAACAAAGAAGGCTGAAGGATTCTCATTTCTTATAATTTGCAAAAAACTGGTGAAATCCTGGTACTCTAAACAGCCTTGCCAAATTTCCCAATTTCTGACACATTTCACAAGAATTCACACTACTTACGATTGTCTTGAAATCATCCAGTATTCAAGACCTTTGTTTTTTTAAGAAGAGAAAATAGTGCTTTAGCCATTATGATTACAGAGAAAGGGTAAAATATGCATACAACTGAAGTGCACTTGAAAATGTAATAAATGTTAGAATAACCTATGTTAATTACATTAATATGTTCAGTCTGTTCTATTCCATTTTGTGCTGTTCAGCTTTACTTTATTCTATATATTTAAATTAAAACCCAGCCAGGAGGTAATGTGTACACGTTTTCAGAGCAAGGAATAAATTCATTAAAATAAGATCAAGATCACAAGCAGGGCATAGAAAAACCATCATGCATGAAGAAATGGATGTATTCCACAGGAGATATGCAAGAGAAACAGCAGTTTCCCAGTTGCTTCAATGTGTATCCTATATGCTGTTTCAAGGACCTAAATTCTCCCAAAAATACATGCATCAACAAGCATACATTTCAGAGATATGAGCTTCATTCCTATGAGCTATTGCAGAGGGAAAAAATACAATGGATAAAACCAGAGACATACTGTTTGGTATAGCATTATCTTTTATAGTCATTTATTACTGCAAAATTAAATATTCACACTTGTTTTATTCTGTCCTAGTTTGAAAAAGTACTAAAGGTTTGCCCTCTAGCAAGGACCTAGCAAGTGCATCATATTCTTAAAAATTCCCTTTTTGGAAAGAAAACAGAGTACTTTGGTAAGAAAAAAAGTACTTCCCATTTATCCCTGCTTTATTGTGAAGGGAATCCTAGTTTAAGGCACTACAATATATGAAGCTGAAAGACACAGGGGCAGTGGGCACAGGAGCCCTGTGTGGTGGGACCAGCACACCCCTGGATGAGACTGGAGCAAGGCTTGGCCAGGTTTGCACAGACAGCTCTGGTGGCTCCCCTGAGCCTGGGACACCACACAGAGGATATATCCAATAATATATCCTCTTCCCTCCCCACAGCTGCCCTCCTAACAGCTGTCAGGTGTAATAAGGCTTCCAATTTGCAGCACACTCTGAATGACCAATCATCATATGTTTTCCCAGGAGACATCCCCAAACCAGACAGAAATTCCCCATGTTGCACAAGACAACTTCACTAATGCACTGAGGCTGAAATGGAGACTGCAGCCAAAGGTGGTGAAAGAGTGAAAAAGCTTTAAAAGGCAGCACATTTGGGAATAATAGCAAAGGATGCAAACATGACAGTGCAGCTGAACTTTTTAACCAATGGGGAAACTGGGAATCGTAGTAATATCCCAGAAGGCAAAAGAACTCCTTATCTACTAGGATTATTTTGTATTAATATAACTCTCATATATAAAATCCAAACAAAGACTGAACAAAATGGTGACTTGTCATGTTTGTGCTTTTTGGGCAAATGTGCAGTTCTTGTCAGAAAGTGGAAAAACAAAGGCAGTAGCTTCAAAGAAAGAAGGTTTCCTGGTAGGTAACTATAATGTATTGATTTTTTTCTTGACCTTGGCCCTGTGACACCGTAGGCAGGAAGATGCATGAGAGAGTGAAATTTGTTGGCTGGGTTATGGTCTCTGCCATTACCACCATTGCTTTCAAAAGATAAAAGACATGAAAGACTCCTGTCTTTGTTTTATCATCAAATGAAGACTGATGATGGCTCTAAGGTATGATATGGGTAATGTGGATGTGTTGTCTGGAAGTCATTCTGGAATTGGAATCCATCCTACCTGACTTGAAATATCTGCCATAAGAACATTGGCAGTACCTGGGTTGCTCACATATTCCTCTTTTCACAGCCAAAGAAATAGGCACTTACACCATTTAGCTCTAGTAGCATGTATAGAAACACACTTTTTGAAAGGAATTACCTATTTTCAGACACATTTTACCTGTTAAAATTCCTAGGTAAGACAGCAAGATGACCAACTCAGATGCAAACATCTGCATGTGGTCAGATAAATCTGAGCATCTTATTAACTGAATTTCTAGTGTAATGTGGAAAAAAATTGCATTGATGTCTGCAAAAAGATGAAAGGGTTTAGTAGGTAACTGGAATTTTCAAATATGCCTACCTCATTTAAGAGTACACAAACTAATTTACTGGAAAAAAGCCTTCCTTCAAATTTTTTTTCAAATGCCTTATTTTATACAGATCATGTCAAGAATAAGTCTGTGGCTGTTGTAGTCCTGAATCGTTTATACAATTTTTCTTTTCAAAAGTCTATCTATTCTTCTACAGTTTGGGGGTTTTTCTGGTTTTGGGTGTTTTGGTTTGTTTGGTTGGTTGGTTGGTTTTGTTTTGTTTTTTTTTGTTTTGTTTTGTTTTTGTATTTTTGGGTTTTGTTTGGTTGGTTGGTTGGTTGGGTTTTTTTGGGTTTTTTGTTTGTTTTGGTTTGGTTTGGTTTGGTTTTTTGTTCCTGATATGTTGCTTGATAAACTTACTTTGTGATCACTATCTCAGTTTAAAACCTGGAATCCCAATGGGGCAGACAAATGGTTGGTGTGACTCACAGGTCAGTGTTGCATACGTGTGATATGGTCTCTGAGTGTGGAATTTTTATTGTGAAATAGAGAATGCAGCTCTGCTTCTGTGCCTGCCCTGAACTATTGGATGCAGATTCTGGTGTCCTTATTTGTCTTATCGTGCTTGTCCCTGAACCATTCCTGTCCTACACTGAGACTTCTTGCAAGAGCAATGCACTTCTTTAAAATGTAACATTCATCAAAAAGTACATGTACTTTACACAGTTCTATAGCAAGTTCCAAGATATTTAGGCTACTTTTTCTCCTCATCTCAAGGCAGTTTTGTTCATACCCTCCCAATAAACTTTTTTGTATTATTCTTTGCTTGATATGACTGTACTAAGAAACAGATAAAAATCAATATGAACTGGTTAGAGCACAACACCTAATAATATTAAAGAGTTAAAAGCAATGTAAGAAATAATTTAAATGGAGGAGGCCAGGTGAAAAAGAAATACAGTGCATCATGCACAGAGAATGTGTTTATTGGAGTAGTCCCAGGTCCAGATCAAAGATATGGCAATAGTGACTGGAAACTATAAAGTGTTTTCAGTGCTGTAAATGTTTCACAAATCCATGCGGGGACATTTAGGATGTTCATTTTCAGTATCATATTAAAAGAGGATGAAAAAAGAAAACAAACTAAAAACCCAACACAGACTAGAAATGGTTAAACCTCTGTCAAGATTTCCTATGTCCTATTAAGTGCTAGAAGACAGTTGTTTCAAGTACAAATTCTGATGTGAGGAAAAAAAAGAAAAAGCTTGGCATTAATGCTGTTTGCTGAACAGCAGCCAAAAACTGCATCAGGAGATTCAGTATCAGAACCATGAGCAATCTCATGGGTGCACAGCAGATCAAAGGAACAACTTTGAAGCAAGACCTTGTGTCTGTTCACTGTGACCTGGAGCTGCCTTTGGCATGGGGAGAAAGAAGCCCAAAGCAAGAACCTGGGCATGCTGAAAAGTTTTCTAGAGTAGGACATGGATAAAGCCTTACCAGCTGTGTTGACTTTGGCTGTGTGTATATATGATAACTAGAAATTAATAAACCTGTCAAAAGAAAGAATGTGGAAGACAAAGTGAAAAAGTCTGGTGTTGAGATTTCTACTAAGCTGCCAAGGTCACTTTGGGCTACTGGAATCAAATGTTAGGGAAAGGGGACTTATTTCTGAGATAAAACTGCTCTAGCAATGGGCAAAAAAATGGCTGAGCAACCCAGATGAAAGAAAATTACATGCTCTACCAAAGCATGAGAACCTGCACACACAAGAGATTGTCCCTCTTCAGGCATACCCCATCCTGCTCCTTGCATGGCCATAGCTTGGACCAGGGCTCTAGGAAATAATTTTTGCAGCTGTCTTATAAATCACCCTGTTAAATATCACTGTCCCTAGATGAACAGACACAACCTGAAGGAATGTAAGCCTAGCTACAATGTTTTTATTATATTTTTGCTAAGTAGATTTTCCATTTCCCATCCTCTCTTGTGTTTTATCACTTGCTCCTGTTCTTGATGCCAAAATAAAAATATTTTTGCTTGAGGATTTTATCAGTTTATATACCAAATTTTTGTCTTGGTCAAAACATCTCTTTTGCACTTGGTGTCTACTGAAAGACAGGGACTATTGTGACTGAAACAAGGAGAGTCAAGGTTAGGCTAGAAAAATTAGTACTAGACTTAATTAGATGAAAGGTACTATTCTGAGTTTGAAAACTATTACTTCATGGTATTTCAGATTTTAAGTCCCCTTACTAACATGAGAGAGACTTTCAGGGGCAGTTTGTCACTTCAAAAAAGAATAATTTAGTACAGGTAGAGCAGCTGTGGGAGAGGAAGACAGACTTGGACTATAGATTAAATATAGTTAACAAGGTCAAACACTGATTTTTTTATTCAATTGAAGTAGAGTGAAATTTATTATCCTTAAAAGCCTAGCTACACCCCTTGTGGAAATTTTTCAACAGTTTCCTTCAGCTGCTCTCTGGAGCTGAGAAAAAAATCTGTATGCTGAACTATTTGAAAACATTCCCTTGAAAAATCCCAATAAATATTTGAAAATCCAGTAAATTAAAGTCAGCATCTTCTACCTGAAAGTCTTCATATCTGATGAGTATTTGAAAACTCAAAACTAATACAAGGTATGGTTTCTCAGTAGTTCCAACTGGAGTTTTATCTGGTCTGCAATCAAAAGTTGCATTGTTCAGACCAGGCATCCTCTTCCCACATTTGGTATTACTATGTCTAAATAGTCTGGGATTATTTATTTTGCAGGAAAACCAAAAGTTTCTATGAAAGGACTCTTCAGTTTCTGGCCAGCATTAGCAGTATGAGCTCTATCACCAGTTATCATAAAGCTCCTCTGCCCAGTTGTCTCCTGGCTCATTTTGAGATTTGACCTCATCTCCATTTTCTGCAAACACAGCAGCTGTCAGATGTCTGATACCACTCTGCTCTTGTGTCTCTTTACTTACAGCTTTACTTCAGTTATAAGAAGAGGGTGCACATCTAAAGCATTTTGAGTTGCCAATAATCATCTTTTCATTTGCCTTCACAACCCTGTGGAGATAAATAAACACACACATAACACTAGCTGCACCAGCCTGAGCAAGTTGGGACCAAGCACAGTCACTATGCAAATATCTCAGCAGAGACCACAGAGGTTTGGCAGCCTATTCAGCCACCAGAAGAGACCAAGCCCCTGCTTGAGGAATGAAATCCTCACATTCAGTAAGAAGCCTTAAAATGTCATTTTTTAAACCTCAAAATTATCTTGCTCAGCTCTGTTAATTTCAGCAGTGGACTGAGTTCAGAGATAGCTATACCAAAACTCCACAAGAAAAAAACACTGACATGAAATTCAGAGACAACTAATGTCAGGAAGTCTTACAGTAATGTTTGTCCCATTAAGATATATAAGAAGACTCTCAAGTCAAAGAAGACAAAATTAATGGAATAAAAAACATCCAAGCAATGCTATATTTGTGCCCTTTGGAAGTCCATCTATCACCTCTCAACTCCTAACCTTTAAAAAAATAAAAAGGAAGTTATATATATAGTTCACTTTTATATTGATTTTGTGATTCTGCTAGTAATTAACAATATCTCCTTCAGAGAAAATCTTAGATGGATTTTGATGTATTAATTACCATGTAGAACAACTTGCTAAGATTTAGTCTGATGACTCAGCACTTTGCAAAAGCACTGTTTGGGGAGTGATGTCTATGAAAGGTATATTTATCCTCTATTTTCAACATGCCTTCTTTGCTTTCTAGCAGGCAAACCTGTTGGCCAAAAGAAACCTTTCAGGCTTGTCAATGAAAGTCTCTCCAGATTCAACCAGCTCTTTTTAATGTAGCTAGTGCAAAAGTTTGGTGTTCAAGTACAGTTTTTTCTCCAACTGATTGCTCTGTTTCCAGGAGGGCTGTGGCAGGGGAACAACATTAGGACCTGCAACTACATTTCCTTGTGCAGTGTTTATACAGACCATCAGTCTTGGCTAGAAATGAATGTCTTTAGTATAAGAACACATTCCTTGAGTCTGTGCCTTTCCATTAATAAAACCAGAGCATCTTCACAAATACTGCACCTTTGAGTGAGATTCCTCTCTCGTGACTCTGGATAGTGACTGAAGAAATTTGCACTTGAGAGTACTGAATTGGCTTAATCTTCATTTACAGTCAACAGAGAAATCATGTAGGGTGTGATTCATCTGGCTTATTGGAGATTTTACAAAATG
The DNA here is from genome assembly GCA_030060385.1 of Muscicapa striata striata. Lineage (NCBI taxonomy): Eukaryota > Metazoa > Chordata > Aves > Passeriformes > Muscicapidae > Muscicapa > Muscicapa striata. Next base: position 874,429 of record JAREIS010000031.1, read on the forward strand.
ATGAATTGCACTTAGATGAACATCCTTCTTTCTGTTGACTGCAAAGTGAGCCTGGAATGTTTACCTGAGGTGTTATTACCCAGTGCTGTGCTTGTGTCTTAAACAGAGGGGAGAGCAAAGTCTGGTTGGAATAATGCCTTTTAATACAAAGGTCTGTACTGGTACTTTGAGTCTCATAACTAATATTTCTGACTGTGATCTTTACATAGAGAGCTTGGTATTTCTGCTGCCCATTTTTTATCTTGTTTATTGGGTCACTTGTAAGAGCTTATTAGTTCCAGTCCCTTTTTTTCTGACTACTGTTGGCCCAATTGTCCAAAACTGTAGTATCTGATTCACGACCTTTCTTGACCTCTCATTAGGATTAGAGCTGGGCTCCAGTTTATCAGCAACAGCCTGAAACAATTTTAATCAGTGTTGACCCCCCCAGCCAAGCAAGTAACCCTATTAAAATTAATGAGATGACAATTCTGTGAGAGCAGGCAAGACTGACTGATGGGGAAGATACCTGATGGCAGCAGAGTCTCTTGGCAAATCACACACACTCAGGTGTCTTGTCAACTTTGCACTCACTTTATTTTCCCACATGAGCCACCAGAAATAGACAGTTCTGCTTCATTCCACCTAGCACTCACTTCCTCAGGGTGAACAACTGCCCAGAGCAATCCAGTCCTATTAATCTCAAAGGACCATATAGGAATTATGCAGCTATGCCACAGCCATGTAATTCCACAGTCTGAAAGTACAATTTGTAGCACAGTGAGATGCAGAGAAAATGCTACAATAGGAGGTGGAATTTTCCTTATTCAACTAGAAAAAAATCAACACAATTTTTAAGCTGTGTATTTTAAAAGCAGAATGTTGATTGTTTATATCTGTTGAAAGTTCATATTAAAAGTGATATATCTTGTACTGAAGGATGTTTGTAAAAAATCTTGAGGTAGCAATGGTACCTCTGGAGAATTGCATTTGAACACTCCATGTTCTTCTATTTCTCATTTGGTCAAGGTTGTTTTTCTTCAAAGCACATAACAGCGAGGGATTTATTTTCTCTTAAGAGGTAAGAAAATGAAAACTCATAGAAATTAAATCCAATAAAGAAGAAAAATTAGAGTGAAAATTGTTCATATTCCTATAGATGCTGCTCTGACAGTTTCTTTAAAAAATAATTTGGAAGGATTTATTTCTGCACAAAAATTCTGTCATCACATGGCTGTGTTTTGTAACCACTCGGAAATGTTAGGGACTGGCCTACAGACCCCATGCACATACAGCTCTGGTTTACTTGCTCTGTCATGTCTTGATGGCTCAGTATTCCATCTCATGGGGTATCCCACCAGACAAAAGAGGTCATTTTCAAAGAAGTATCTGAAAGATTCAAGTTCATTTACTGTTGGAGAAAGGTGAGTTAACTCCATTGAAACTAGCAGAAAATGCCTCATGTTACTCCTGTCTAATTCTGAGCCTTTATTATCTAAAACACCAGCACAAACTGGATGTTGGAAGTTCATGTTTCTTGGCTGATAAGTGGCAGTGATTGGAGAATTCCTCTGGTTAGCATCAGGGACAAAACTGGTGATCTCTGGTTTTCTTCAGCTCTAATCCTTTGGCTGGTCAGGAAAGCTGTTTCAGAGAGCATTGGGGAAGAACACATGGAAGGGGGATAGAAGCCTCTGTGCCATGCAGCTTTCACATCCTCAGGGGACAATCAGGTAGGCTGCAGGGGACCTCTGAAAGGGGGACATTCATAGCAAAATTTTCAGAGCTTTTGGGTAGGGGACTGACTCCATGGCAAACTAGTGGAGAGCTGGAGAAGTAGCTCAGAGCAAAAGCATTTTATGTTTCTTATCAGACACTTCAAGGTTATCAGAGTCTCACACATTTGTGCTGTGGGCCTCTATTAAGTGAGATTCCTTCTCCAAAATCCACACTGCCTACAAGTTTCTCTCAACAGCTTTTTGTCTGACATTCTAGGTAATTGCACATGACCTATAACTGGAGACTGGTAGGTTTTTTGAGTTTTTTTTAGATTTTAATTTTGGTTCAGTGAACAAAAGGTTTTGCCTTAAGTTTTTGAAATTCAGCATCTTACCTGCAGGGGCTGACATTAATATTTAAATACTCTGTGGTTTGGGTTACCTTTATATTTTGTGCACAGGCTGCCTAAAAAGTCTCAGAGAGGAGGCAAAAATGCAGCTACGGGTTGTGTTCAATTTTTAAATAAGCTGGAGCATATTTAGACACCAGTACTTTCTGCAATTGTCTTAAAAAGAATCTTTCTTTAATATTGTAGCACGTTTTATATTATTTCTGTAAACTATATGGAAAAATACATAAGAACTCTGATGGATGCAGTGACCCTGCAAACTTCCTTCCAGCACTGCACAGGCAGTTCCACCATCAGAGAAAAAGTATTCTTCAGTATTCCAGACTGAATACTTAAGAAGGTTCCATAGAGTGTCACATTAAAAATACTGCATCTCCATTTGTTAATGATCCATGGAGTGAGCTCGAGCAACAAAACTCAACCTTGATGACAGAGAGAACAGGATGGTAGAAGTCACTCCTGAACACAGCAGCCTGGGAAATTCCTTGGAGCAGGCAATAAACAAGCAGAGTCGTGTTTCTGCAATCAGGAAAGATAACAGGACAGCTACAGATAAACATGGAGGACCAGGCAGTACTGCACAGCATCTAATAATAGTTTGTTTCTTGTACCTGGAGACAACAGAACTGTGCTCTGGAGGGATAAAGCATGGAAGGGATGGGAGGTGAAGGGTCACTAAAGGCAGTTTGCTCTATGTTTTATGTAATCTCCTTCTTCCTTATTTCTTCTTAATCTGGGATAGTGAATTTGCTTCCTTCAGACAATGTTTTACAATCTCCCTATCACCCATATACTCTCCTTTTCAAAATTAAAAAAACTGAAAGAAAGGAACTAATACCCTGATCACCAGGCATGGGAAAGAGGAGGCCTCTGCTGTATCATTGATCATGGCTTTGTATCAGAACTTTTTTTCAGCCATCACAAAACTGAAGTATTGACATGGCCTAGAATCATGAATTCTCTGCTCTTGGAGACTAAGTAAAGCTGTTTTGTGGAGGAAAGTCTCAAGCAGCACTGATGACTGCTGTCATTAAGTTGAGCTTGGACGTGGAGAGCTTGCTGCACTGTGAGTGGGACAAGGGACTGTGAGTGGCTGCCAAGTCACATGGCAGCAGCAGATTCCTCCTAAGTCCCTTTTTCACCACTCAGTAAAGCCTCACTCAGGTGTAAATAAGAAATACTGCTGCAAAGAGTCAAATGAGAAAGCAGGATGCTAAGAGCAGAGAGAATACCAAATGTACTTGTCTATTTAAAGCTCCACTTGAGTCAGAAAAGTCAGTGAGACATTTAATGCCGAGTTACATTTATTCAGAAAAACCCTGCAACATGTCTTTTAACCTGCAGGACTTTTATTTTTGACAGGGCATGTTCAAAGAGCTGTGAGAGCTGTGGGGTGCTTGTGACAAGCTCCTTTCTGACAACACCAAAAATTTTAGCACTGCAGCTCCTAGATACTTGCTTTGACAGAGAGAAGCAGAGTCCCATGGTCACCCTATTAGTGCCTTACAGAGCCAAGCAAGACAGCTGAGATTCTGTCAGCATCTGTTGCACTGCCACTACAGGAGATTGTTGTGGTAATAAGAATCAAAGTGGGACACCTTAGAGTACAGGAAGAGAGAGCACAGGTTGGTTAAACATCTGAACATCAATTTGCTTCATTCTGAACCAGTATGTGGGTGGATGCAGTCACGAGGGAAGGAGGGCATGCTAATCAACACTGCTGCTAGTAAATGTTAATAAAGAAAAACCAGAGTATTGGTGTTGATTTTTGTAATTAACTTGTGCTCTCTTCTTGAAATCACCATTGTCCTAGAGATTTAATGTTCCTGAAACCTGGGATAATTCACTCGGATCTTTAATGGTAACATTAGGGGCAGAGAGAATGCATGAAAAAAGTCTGTGTTGATCTGTAATATCATGTAGTCTTACTGCCTTTCACTGCCTTAGAAAAAAATCACTGCAGAGATCCATGCACAACCCATGGGGATCCATGGGGGAGGCAGAGATCCACCCACAGCCCATGGGGATCCATGTGGGATGCAGAGATCCACCCACAGCCCATGGGGATCCATGGGGGATGCAGAGATCCACCCACAGCCCATGGGGAAGGTGCCCATGCTGGAGTGGGTGGGTGCCTGGAGGAGGCTGTGATCCTGTGGGACCTGGTGGAGGAACAGCCCTTGCTTCCAGTCTGGAGCAACCTGTCCTCGTAGGACGACACTCCATGGAAGAGTGACCCACACCATGGCAGTTTTGGGAAGATTGTTTGCCCATGGGAGGGACCCACATTGGAGTAGTTTTGGCAGAACTGCTTCTCCTGAGAGTGGACCCATGCTGTGTGAGGAACCCCACAGTCTCCCAGGGGAAGGAATCCTCTCAGGAACAGCAGAAGAAAATTTCAGTGATGAGCTGACCAAAAGCCTCACTCCCTGTGTCCCTGTGCTGTTGGTAGGAAGGAAGGCAGGGGGAAAAAAGGTGGTTTAGGGGATTATTTTACTTCTTGCTGTCCTCCTCTGATTCTGTTAGTAATAAATTCACTTTGCAACTAAAAATGAGCCTGTTCTGCCCTTGAAATATTTTCCCCAGTCCTTATCTCATTCATGAAGCCTTTGTTGATTTTTTTTTCTCCTTTCCCTCTACTCTGCCCAGCTGTGGCAGGAAGGAGGGGTGAGCACCTGGCTGGCTCACCTGGCAATGGTCCACTGTCAAACCACAACACATGGTATATATCTCACTGACTTTTACTTCTGCTTTATGGTGATTATGATTGTGGTGGCAACACAGTTATTTGTTTTGCAGTCTCAGCTCCAAACAGAATTTAGATTTTTAAGCTCAAAACCCAAACTAGACATTTGACACTAGTTATCTGTACAGATGTCTTCAGCAGACAGGAGAAACACACTCAGAATTACAATTTCTCTAAATGGTGACCTAATAGTAAAAGGATAACCAGATGCCCACTCAGAGCTGAGACCTTGTGTTACCTCTTCACCTGAGATTGGCATCTCTTCCCTTGGCCCAAGATACTGTTTTTTACTGAAGCCCTGATGTAAAATCCAAAACCTTATTTTTCATAATATTGAACCCTTTATTTCTTTTTGTTTCTTTATAATTTAGCTTCTTTAAGATATTCTTTCTCTGATTTTGTCACCTACTATGATTCAGCAGGGAAAACATTTTCTCCATGACAGAGTAAGGAGAGCTATTTTGTTTTCTGCCTTTCCCAACACTCCCTAAAATCCACCATAAGTTCTGGCCTCCTGCCTCCGGTATAGGACTTAAGACTGACATGTCCCACAACCTAGAAAGTCCCAAAGCTGTAAAAGTTTGAGAAGTCAGTGATCCTGAGGATCATTCTCAGGCAGGCAATTGCTTTAGAAAAGCAGAGTGCTTGCAAAGAGTCTGAGCTTATTATCTGGGTAGAGCTTTGTGGAAGGCTTTTTTTTTGTAAGCAGAACATCTACATCCAAATATTTGATTTTATTTGTTTCTTTGGATGGAGAGATTTCTGCCCAGCAGGTCCTTTCCTGTGATGGCCAATTTCATATGACTTCTGTATGTGATCATGACAGAGACACCTTCAGCCAGCCAACATGGTGGGACAGCTTCCCGAGGATCTGTGGGAATGCTTCATGCCTACACTCATTGTATTCCAAACTCCTAATCAAAGAAGAATTTATCTTGATTAAAAACTAATGTTATGGAATCATAGGCAATTACAAACAATTTAAACTCTTGTTTGAGGCCCAGAGCTAGAACAAAGAAAGAAAACACAGTGAAAAAAGTTTATGTAGTCTTGTATTCTTTCTTTTATTATTCAGGCTTTTGATTTAAAAAAAGACATTATTTTCTTAAAGACAAACGATTTTAGCACATGATGACAGGATTTACTCTGAGTGTACAGAATCTTTTATGAAAGATTTAGATGCATGTTGCTGAAGGCTGAAGAAAACAGGAAGTTTAAAAGCAGGTTGAACAGGAGGAATGCATCAAAGTTTTTGCGGTCTCCTTTAGATTTCTATGTCAATTCATTGGTTAAATTCACTTTTTTACTTTTGAAACCAAAGTTTCCTGTAGTTTAAGACAATTTACCCGTCTTCAAGAACAATTCAGTGTCATATGCAGCACAATTCAGAGACAGAGAGACAGATTTTTAATGTCAATGAACCCCCATTTTGTAAAGATATGATCTTCAAAGTCATATGCTTTGAAGTAATGGGTCTCTATTACAAGGATTGTTGGTCACACAATATATTTTATATATTTATAGAGCTGTACAGCATGATGCATAAGTGACTATATAACTATGGGATTGATAGGGATTATAGTCCTTAGGTTGTTAGGTGAGACAACTAAATTATAAAGATGGTAAGTGACTCATTCAATATAATATACTGCACAAAAATAAAGGGTTTTTTAAAATTTATATTTTTTAAATAAAGCCAAAAGATTTAATAATGTTCTAAATGTGAAGGATCACTTATGTTAAAGGTAAGTAACATTTTAGTTCTCCTAAGAAAGAGTTAAGAAATTTTTCCCACTACCCATTAAAAAATTATACATAACGTGTATATAATGTGTACATAAATTATTAAATCAACATGTAAAAAGCAAAAAAACCCAATGGTGTGAACAGTAGAACAATAAGAATGGAAGAAGGACTGATTTATGTGGCATAAAATACTCAATAATGAAAAATCCTACCTAGGACTTCTATGAAAAAAGTAATGAGATCCACCAAAGACATTCAATCTATGAAACACCCTCTGTCAAACAGGCATCTTTGGTCTGAATATGTTTTTTGAGTAAAGGCTTGCAAGTAGTCAGCCACAAAAAACTTTCTGTGCCCACCATGTTTATAACTATCTATTCTGAGAATCACTTCATAGCCATAATTGAAACAGTAGGTGCAATAAATTCTAGAAAAACATGTTCTTTGAAATAATGTACATCTGAATATCTAAAATTATAAAACTGAAAAAATATCAAACTATCAGTGCATTCAATAAATGAATGTTTAAAATGTAACAAAAATAGTTGACATTAAGGAATATAGGCAATTTATAAGCACAAGAAAAAGTACAAACTTGATGTCCCCAATGTATTAATGCTTTCCAGATGTTGACACTATGTCTTCGATGACTAGACAAATGCTAATTCCAACACAAGTGGCCAACCAATGAAAGAATACAGAAGCCATCCTATTAAACCCAGCCAAACCATAGATGCAGTGCTGACAAGAACATATTTGCTCAGGGAGAATAAAAAAGCCTCAGAGGAAGAGGCAGGAGTTATGTCTCCCCTGTGGTAGGCACTGTATACCCTTGTAATAAAGAAGACTGTCTGCAACTCAGCCGTCTTATGTTTCATGCAGCTTGCCTGTACATAGTGAAAAATAGGTTACTTCAGCCTTGTGAGGTTCCAGCTCTGTACAATTCTGGGAGATTTTGGGAAAAATCATTGCCCATTTAGCTGCTCATCTTAAGAGTTCTGAAGAAGCAAAAGAAAAATTATGTAATTTAATTTCTAAGTTTTGAAGAGAGTTCATATGGATATCTTCTCAAACAGAACACCTATCTGTAAGGGTACAAAAATCACTGCAATGCACAGAGTTAACATTATGTGAGGAGGGCCATAGTCCAGTTTTATCATACCTCCATTTTGCCAAGATCAAAAATCTTAAAAGCAAACCAGATATTTACTTCAGACAGAAATAATAAGAAATGTGAAACTTATTGCCTCAGGATATTGTAGAAACTGGAGTCAAATACGACCAGAAAGAGAGTGAATAAATCAATAAAAGAAAAGATAATTTGTAACCATGAACCAAGGGTAGGTCAAGATGGAAAGATGGTGTATAATGGTTCAGGCCACTTGTGAGAAGATGGTTTTAGATGTCTACCTTGTTCATGGTTCAGAGTATGCTGAAGTATGCATTCCTGTTTAATAACTGGAGAGTCTTAAGTGGGTTCTGAAGATTGTTCAAGCGCCTGAAGGTAAACTGTGCAAATCCACTGGGATAGATTTCATTACCACAAAAGATTGATGCTTTTAATGTTCCATGCCCATGTGGCCAAATGGAGAAGCAACAATTGAAAGGTCTTGATAAGAAAAATCCTTTAAATTTTTGTTTCTCCATGTACCTCACTCTCTAATAGGAGATATGAAAGTAGCCTTGGCCTTTTATCACAAAGTGCATGTGCTAGTGTTTTTATTATGCAGCCCATGAAAGAGGCTCTCTCCTCCTGTAAAAATCAAACTCTTTAAAAATTGTGTTCATGATATACAGATCTATATGCAGACTGACTTTTTTGCATACAAAGACAATTTCAAATATAGCTGCACTGCAACCCTTTGTTAAGACATGAACCTTCATATCCACTGTAGGAAAATGTATTTATAACAATTTGCTTTTTGTAATAATTACTGATTTAGGCAAAGCCTAATATTGCCATATGTTTCAGTTTAAAATATTCTTGCTTTCCTTTTTTTAATATAAAATATTAAGAATATTTTATTCTTTCTGTGAGTGGTCAGAATTTACAACTAGGTTTGAAGAACATTCCCACTTTTTTTGAGAAACACCTGCTTTTTCTTTTAAATAGCTCAAACTGTAGTCCAAGTTAATCAGCATATAGATTTGGACATACAGATGTAAGACATGTCAAATCACCGTGGTTTTTAAGTATAGGAGGAAATAAAAGGAAATCCTTTTGCAGATGTTTAGTGCATATGGTACTTTTGAAGTCCAGTTTAGTTTTCTTTCTTCTCTTTTCCTCTCCCCCAAGCTTCCTCCCATGCTTTTTGTTTGTATTGTTAAATACCACTTGGACAGCATGCCAGGGACTTTTGAGTGCAAATTTGATGCACGGGTGCACAGTTCTGAATCAGATGACGTAGTTTATCCAAAACATGACACAGGCCAGTTTTTTTCTTCTTTTCAGCATCCTTGTAGAGTGGCAGGACCCAACAGCACCTGAAACGATTGCATGCTTGCATTCAGCTGCTGAGTAAGTGTTGGTAACAGTGCAGTGAAAATCTACCTCTGAGCTGTGTGTCTAACTTCACATTATAGTCCATGGTCAGGGCTAGGCAGGACTGTTTCTCTCTAAAGCTGGCATCTAAAATGCTGAGGTCATGCCCACAAGATTTGTTTCTCTCCCTTGACTATGAGAAGTGTAGACTCCAAAGGCTAGGTAACATAGTTTAGACCACATAAATTGGTACATTCTGTGAAACTACTGGCCAAGTCAAGTTTGGTATGAACACATTAAAAGATGGTCCTGCACTACCTTGCTTTTATTTAAAATTGTGTGTGATTAATTTTGGTAGTTCAATTCCTTTGCTTGTCCTTAATTAAGGGAAATTAATTAAAGGTTTTCTCCTTTTCCATTCACATTTTCATTTGAGTGAATGCATTTTTCAGGAGTGAGGAAATAACCAACCCTAATTGTGAATTATAGAAATATTCAGAGTTATTTACTAGGACTTTCACAATCAGTATTATATTAATGAGAGTTTTTCACTACTGAATTTTCTGTATATTAATATGTTTATGTGACATGATGCAAATAGGATGCTACATGATCTTTACTGAGGAGTAAAGCAGGAACTGCAGTTCCTAGGGTACAAGTACTTTTACAAACACTGTAGCCTGAAAATGTTTCACAGACTGAATTTTTGTGAGATCACAGAGTAACTGACTATATAAAAAAAGCTCTAATGTACTGCAGCCTTCAGTGCTGCTATATGAAATATGACACACACTTCATGTAATGTATATGAAACATATGCCCGTTCCACCTAAGAATTCAGAGCACAGTGCTCTTGTGGTAAACACCTGTTGCTAGTCTATTTAAAGTATGACTATTGGTATCACAGAACCTGAATCCCTTTGCCCTCAGGTGAGACTGTGACCTGCTGCTATCCCCATTTTAATGAATAGGTAAACAGCACAGCACAGGCTGGCAAAGTAAAATCCCAAGTCCAGACGTGAAATTGAAGGTAATATGGGCACTGGAAAAAATAGACTATCCAAACTTGCATCATACATAATCTTAATCTTTATATTCTTCTAAATCTCATTATAACATTGCAATAATCTTAATCTTTGGTACAGGTATTACATGCAAGATAAGGCTTACTACTTAAATTTGTCAGCACAGATTTATCCATAAAGAAGAAATTTAGAACTACTTGTTTTTTTTAAAAAGTTTGCTTTGTATTATGGGGTTAATATAAAAGGATATCAAAGTTTATTAATAATGTTGTAAAAATAATTAATTGGCTTGTATTAATCTGGAAAAATTTGGTCAGGAAATCAGCAATGTTGCAGTGGACTCCCTTTAGGAGTGAAAGGACAAAAAGCTCAGCTGGTTTGAAGGTCGTTGCCCAGTTTACCAGAAAACCTGGCTGAAATAGCAGAGGATCAGACTCAGTGACACAGGAAATCTTGACTCCTGTAAGAGACTGCAATGTTAATGGTTAATGGCTCAAACAATTAGGCATTTGCAAAAGCAGCAGAGTGCTTTGCTGATGATGTTCAGGGTAACAGCCCAGGCAGAGGGCACGAGCACCAGAGGAGACAAATCAACCTTTAGTACAAGTTGGGTTTTAAGCCAGATAAAGGAAGAAGAAGATCCTGTGAGGTGTGATAGTGCTTTTTATCCTGCCAATGTCCCCCTTACATGAGTGGCTCAGGTATAAACCTGCCCCTTTCCTCAGGAGAGATATGAGGACATCCACACGTAGGACTGGAGGTGTTCATCACTTCTCATGGGCACAGCTTGCCCAGCTAGGTTGGTGTGAGAGGCAGCTGTCATGTTATAGAAGGTCTCATAAACCATCAAAGGCTCCCAAAGCACCCTCAGACTCATTTCTGGGGCCTTTCACCAGAGGACTGAGAATGATCCACACAGTGTTGCACCCCCCAGGGGAGGTACTTGGGTGTCCCCACACAAATCCAAGCATTTATTAACCCACTGAGCCTGGTGTGGGCATCCAATGGATCAACAGAGCAAACAACACTGACCAACAGACATCTGCAACAATCAAGTCTTGTTGCTGGATGGGTGGTGATGTGTTTCTAGTCTTATGCTTTATTTTTATGTATTTTTACTCTTTTTTCTCCTTTTTTTCTTCTAAAAATATATTGACAAAAAAATTCCAGCATTAGTAAGTGCATTGTTGTGTTGTGTGTAGAAAAGTTGAAGTTTGATAAGTTAAATTTAGTGAAATGCCTTACTTGGTCTAGGTAGTGTTCTAAAATTTGCTAAGTATATTGTTCTACCTTAATGTTTTTAAGTTTGTAAATAAAAGTTTGTTATTGAATCTCCTGAGAATCTTTTTAGTCCCATGCATCACCCCGAGGGAATCAAACAACTTTCATCTAAATCTGCAGAGCAGACCAGGGCATAACAACTCATTTGAACCTCCACATTTCCTGCCATTTAATGACTTTCCTTTTTAAATCCCTTAAAGGAGGCCTCTTGCATTTTCCTTTCTAACTTTTTATTTTTGTTTAAAGAGGGAAAATACTATATTTAAAGGTTGAAGGTGTGCTTCACTGGACTATGTTTTCTTGATTCCTTGTCTTACTCTCTTTGGCATTCTTTTCTTTAAGCCAGTATTTGTCTATTTCTCATTAAGTCTCTCAATTTAATTGAATAGCTTCTCCTTTAAATTCTCTGTGTTACTCATTCTTTCAAAGCATTATATATCTGAAGGAGATGAAATATAATGCAGCTTTAGTGAAGCACTGCAGGTTTGAGGAGGAGTTTGCAAAATTAGGAGAGTCACATTCATAAAGAAAATCCAAGACAAGATAAGACATTTTTATTATTCTTATTAAAACCAAGCCTCTGAGATTTATTTAGTTTTTTAAATCCAGGAGAGAGAAGGATTTCTGGTTAAAATCATAAGTCAAAGACTGCAACTAATTTTTTTTTAAATTATAATAACTGACCTTTTAAAAAGTCAAAAATAAACGAAAGTCTCCCAGAGACAAACTCAAGCATTTGGATCTTATCCATTAGCGTAGCTTCTCAACCTTGTGTTATGAAGTCAAGCAGAGACTCCAGAACAGGAGCTCCTGTGACAATCCACAAAGTCCTGTTCTTTCTGAGTGCATAGAAATAGAGGAAATGGGATCTCAACAGTTTGAATGAGTCTGTTCCAGATTCTGTTTCTCATTTGTTATTATTTGCTATTGAAGGGGTGCAAACTGGGAGAAAGCTTCTTAATGCAGATAGATACCAGTTCGGAAGAATCTTTTAAGTGCATTCTCCACAGTCAAGGAACAGCAGAACCTTTTCTAATGTAAGCTAAAGGCAAGAGGCCCACTGCAATAAAAACAGGGTCCAAGCCAGGTCTGAAAAGAATCAGCTGAACCATTGTGCACCACTCAGGTCTTGGATACTGCCCTTCTCATGCATATGAGTTGTGCTGATTCTCTGATCACAGCAGAGATCTGACCTATAACAATGCAGAATTTCCTCTCAAAATGTGATTATAAGACCTAATGGAAAAAAACTGCTGAGCAAAATCTGTTGCTCATGACACATATTCAAGAAAAGTGAAAATAGGGCCTTTTATGTATCTGGGAACAATTCAAAGGAAAATAATAAGAAACCTATGTGGTAGACTTAGGATACAGAAATTGAAAGTTACTGTAAGAGAATGAAAATCAAAATCAAATCTACAGGTTTCACTTGGTTTTGTTGTTGTTTTTTGTTTGTTTGCTTGTTTCTTTTTGTTTTGTTTTGTTTTGTTTTTATTTTGTTTTTGGTTTTTTTTTTTTTTTTTAGGAAAAGTGACTGGTTTTAAAAGAGGATATTCTAAACAATATTTAAAGTACATCATACATAAAAAATAATTGCACACATGCTTGGAAATCCAACCCAACAGGCCCTGTTCAGACAAAAGCCCATCCACCAATAGAGTAGTTCTTGCCTGAATAAAGCATGTTGGACTGGCCCTTCCTGACTGACATATGGCAGGAGGCATATCAAGATTAGGGCATGAAAAAAGAAATAGCATTAGCAACACGCATGCAATTGCCTGTGGGTAAATGTTTAAACATTATTTTAGATGTTGTAGGACCTTCTGCTTAGGCCTGCTTCTCCAGTGATTTTCCCATGGCATCTGTGTCACGCCTGCTGTTCCTTTGTGGCTATGATGCATGTCCTGGCATGTCTCCATTGACCTTTGGGCTGAGGTTAGCAACTGATTTATTTCTATAGCTCAAACACAATCACCTAATTTCACAGGTCTTAATCCCAGGCTGAATTCAGCCTCCACATTGTCCAGTACGTCACTGGAAAAGAGCCATGGTGACATCACCAGTGTAGTTCTAACAAAATAAATCAAGCAAAAGAGCAGAAACATTACTTAGCAGTAAAGAAAAATAAGAAGACATCTGGGCAAATTGCACTAGCCTGCAAAAAAAGAGGTGATGAGAGGACAGTAAGACAGAAGCATGAAGCAGAAAGAGCATTTTGTTGACATTTTTTCCTAAAGCTCATATGAGAGAGCAATAGACTGGAGAAGTCACACCATTCTGCTCTTGAAAGAAATGCAGTGGATGAAAGCTTGACAAGTCAGAGGAAACCTGACCCTCTTGCCATCAGGCAGGAGGAGGGAGTGGAACATGCAATGGGGAGGAGGGGAATGGAAAAAAGGGTCCCTGCTTGGGGTGGCAGGAGAATTCCTTCCCAACCTCCCTCCCCTCCCCAGGTACTCTTATGAGGCTCTGGAATTCGAGGGTCAGGAAGCTCTGCCAGGGGAGGCTGCCCAGAGCAAGTCAGTCAGACACAGGCATTACAACAATACCTGTTAAGAAAGAAGGGCAGGTGTAGGTGAATCCCTTCTGAGGGAAACTGAGAGTTGCCTATGCCAACCACACCCACTGCACAGGGTAGTCTGCTGCCTCCCTGGAGCTCAGGTAAAAAATATGTTTAGGAGGCTCCCTGGACTGATTTGGTTCTCTGATTATTACCCACTTGTGGTCATCCAGGTAAACAGTGATGAGGTTGAGAAGTCCTGGGACAATTAGGAAGGACTCTGCAGCACTGGGATGACTGGTTGAAGGGACAGGAGCACAGGTAATATTTTCCTCAAACCTTTCAGTAGCAGAGAATAATGCTGAAATGAACAGGAGAACCCACCTCTTCAAAAGGTGGCTTAAAGGCTGGTGTCATGGGTGGAATTTTGGCTTTTACAATCAAGGGTTGGTTTACATGGCACCAGCCTTACTGGAGGCAGATGGAGCTCTCCTGTCTAATAGGCTGTCCTGGTTTGAAGGACAGGTGTCTGCCAATAAAGGCTGAAGCTTCTCTTTGAAATGGAGAATGTAAACCCCTTTCCTCCAAATTATTTTTATAATTTTGAAATTAAGGGGTTCTCAGGCAAAGATAGGGGAATTAGGAATAACAGTTCTTTACTAGGAAAATTAAAATAGAAATGCAGTATTATAAAGAACAATCCTAACCCTGACAGAGTCAGAATACAACCTGACACCCAGCCAGTCAGGGTGTTGGTAGCAGTCCCATTAAATGATGGCTGCATCCTTCTGCAGGGGCAGATGTGGTTGAGCTGAAGCAGTGCTCCTGTAGAAGGTGCAGTTTTCCTCTGAAGGTCCAGATGATGTGGAAAGGTCCCGGTGTTCCTCTGGAATCCAGTGGAAAGACTGATAACTTGCTGTTCAAAATCTGATTTTTTATCTAGGTAGGAAAGGCTTGGTTCCTCCCCCTGGCTGGAGCATCTCCCAATGGGATGATGGAATTTTATCAGTCATACAGGGGGACTTAATGGGCCAGCAGCAGATGATATCTTCCTGGAGGGAGGATGGGTTGTGGAAAAGATAAAGGTGATTGCTCCACCTAGTCTTAAAGCTGGCCCATTAGCAGATAGTATGTGCCACGGAGATAAGGAATCACTGCCCCACCCAGCTTCAACAGTTGGTGATGGAATACACATTTCTGACCACATCCTATATTGCAACCCAAGACATAGGAAAAAACGGAATCTAGCCCATGAGCTGTCAGCACTGCTCCAGAGGGCTTTAAACTAGGTTTGAAGGAGAAAGGAGAAAGGGGATAAGGCCAGCCTAAGGGTGGCATGCCAGTGTTAGGGGTGAAACCAATAGCCCAGCTGAAGTGCATCCACACCATTGCAAGCAGTATGGGAAACAAACAGGAGGAGCTGCAGGCCATTGTGCAGTGGGAAAGGTAGGAAGTAGTCACTGTCACAGAAATGTGTGGGATGGCTCGCATGACTGGAGTGCTGCCATGGATGGTTGTAAGCTCTCCAGAGGGGACAGGCAAGAAAGGACAGGCAGTGGGTTGGCTCTGTACACTAGGGAGTGTTTGGACTGTACAGAACTCCAGGATGGTGATGACAAAGTTGAGTGCCTATGGGTGAGGATCAGGGGAAAGGATAACAAGATGCACATCCTGGTGGGAGTCTGTTAGAAAGTCCCAGTCAGGATGAGGAGGCACATGAAGATTTTATTAGCGTGACATTTCACAGTTGCTAGCCACTGTTGTGGGAGATTTTAAGTTGCTGGATGTCTGATAGAAACACAGCTCAGCAGGAAGGAGAGGGTCTAGGAGGTTCCTGGGGTGTGTGGAAGATAAGTTCCTTATCCAGCTGGTAAGCAAGTCTGCCAGGACTGGTGTCTTGCTAGACCTGCTGTTTGCAGAGAAGCACTGGTGGGAGACCTGGTGGTCAGAGGCCATCTTGGGCATAGGGACCATAAGATCATAGAGTTTTCATTTCTTGGTGAAGTAAGGAAGGGGCTTGGACTTCTGGAGGGTGGCCTGTGACCTACTCAGAACACTGGTTCAGAGTCCCTTGGGAAACAGCAGTTAAAAACAAGAAGGACATTGAGAAGCTGGAGAGTGTCCAGAGAAGGGCAATGGAGCTGGTGAAGGGTCTGAAGCACAAGTCCTACAAGGAGCAGCTGAGGGAGCTGGGGGTGTTTACCCTGCACCAAAGGACACTCAGGGGTGGCCTTATCACTCTACAACCACCTGAAATGAGCTTAGGGTAGGATGGGGATTGGCCTCTTCTCCCAAGCAACCAGAGACAGGACAAGAAGAAACAGCTCAAGATGAGGTTTAGATTAGATATTAGGAAAAATTTCTTCATTAATTTCTTAATTCACAGTGGAACTATGGTTAATCATTGGAACTGCCCAGATATGTGGTGGAGTCAGCATCCCTGGAAGTGTTCAAGAAATGACTGGATGTGGCACTTAGTGCTGTGATTTAGTTGACATGAGTGTTTGGTCAAAGACTGGGCTCAATGATCTTAGAGGACTTTTCCAACCCTAATGATTCTATTCTATGATTCTATAATTTTACAAGGAAAACCTTCTTTGAAAGCATAAAATAGATGAACTGAAGACCAGGAGACTTTCTCTTACATTTTCAATGCTTGGTATATCATATTTGCTATTTGGTTGTGCAGACAAGTCTGAAGACCAAGTGGCACTCATGATAAAATTTCACATAGTACTAAGTCCCTAGTTATTCATAAAAGGTCACAGAAACAAAGATAAGCTGATTGAAGGAAAGTAACAGAGATATCCATGTAAGGAAGTGTGCAGGACAGATGCATGAATATTATTACAAAAATTCATGATGTGTCCCCATGGTGAAATGAGCAGCAGGTGTAGGGCTGCTGCAAGGGAAATTAAACAGGCAGTTTGAAGGGGCAGATAGATAGCATAGCCCTGGGACACATTCATTATAGCAGAGGAGATGTGAATGTTCCCTTACCACATGCAATTGCACTCTGCTGATTCGAAAACAACTGATTTTATTGTGAAAAATAAAATCATAAGTAGCCAGAGAGCCAACAGAGCTCCCTTGAACATTTCTGGGTATTGTTTTTTCATATTAAATGGGAGCACCAGACAAGTTTGGAGCTATTAAACCAGGGCTTCAGGATAGACATTATTCTCAGCTTGTGGGACAGGAGCAGTGGAGAGTTCTGGTTCAACAAAACTCCCAAAAGCCAGAGGAACTTTTGGCAATCATTGGCAATCATTGGAAGGAAAGAAGATGTGAGTAACACTGGTACCTCTACAGTATGAATACTTCGGTATAGGTGTTTCTTAAATGTTTCCAACACATTAATCCTATAAGGTGGCAAATTAAATCCTATTCTAATGAAAGCCAAATACTACTCCCCAAGAGATAAACTGAGAATAAACTCACTGATCTCAGTGGAGCTAGTGTGGATTATACAATTGTGTCATGAAATGAAAGTACAGTTTGGCTCTTTCTCAGCTAAGAAAGGGAAATGTCAACTTTATAAATGAAACAAGCCACATAGCAACAGCCTGGTTTCCCTTATCCAGCACAGGCTCTGCTTTTAATTTCCATTTGTATTAAGGAAGTTTTATTTGGGTCATTAGGCATTTTTGTATCAGCACATCTGCCTTTGACTATAGAAACCAGTGATACGGCTTCCAAAAGTAGCAGTGAAGGAAGAAAAAGGAAGATCGAGGAGAACCTCTTTAAAACATTGTAAAATGTGTTAGTTATAACTAATTATTTTAATCCATATATTAACTGGCTGAAAATACAAGATGAGTTGCAAGATTTTATAAATACATCAAAGACTTCTGGTTACATCAAAAGGCATTCACATTCTTTATCTATTATGCTTAGGGCTTAAGGTTTCCTATTCAAACCAGTTGTCATTTTTTTCCTTTGAAGAGCAGATGCTCTAAAAGAGCATTGATACTTCAAAAGAATGTACCTTGTACATCAAGTAACACTTAGTAAAAATTTTGTCTTATGTTCCTTTCTTTGTATCTTGCAGAAGAGAAACATGGAACTTGCTAATACTTTTTGTCAAAATTCCATCACCATTATGCTAAAAAGAAAATGTCTCATATTTTGCTGCCCTTCAGTCCATTTTATACTTGTTGGAGAAATAAGAAAAGTCTATATTCACACTAAGTTGCACAGACGAGCAAAACTTCATTACCCTTACACTAGTTTGTGTTGCTAAGCTTCACACTATAGGTGTGGGGAACTTCACTTGTGTAAAGTCATACTGCACTTTTAGTTCTGGAATTACTGGTACATTGGAGAAGGTCTGAATCACCTGGAGCTGAAATCAAACCAGTGTTTTTGAGAAATTTCCCACAAGATTTCAGTGAACTTTGAATCATTCCCTCAAATGCTTCATAAATCAAGCAAAACAGAGGATTACATCTTAGGAATGTTACAAGATAAGGGTAAATGTGATGCTTTTCTTCATCAGAAAATACTAAAATGGCCATAGATTTTGGAATAAAGAATTGTCAGGGAACATAACTAATGAGTGGGAGAGAGTATAACGAGTAGAGAAAGTTATATGGCTTTGCTCTAAGTGTAGAGCAAACCAAGCCAAAACTTGCCAAAAGGGCAATCCTTCTGAAGAAAGGTTGCTATAAAGATGATGGACTAAAGTCCTCTTAATTTAAGTTAAAACAGAGGGCAATGCCCACAGAGTGGGAGTTTGGATGTTGGAAAACCCTGGCATGGAAGATGAAAAGGATGCATGGAAAATGTAGGAGAGCAGTACAGTGCTGGAACAGGTCCACAGAGACATGGTGGTAAATCCCTCTCAGAGAAATGTGACAGTGCCAAGCCTAATTGCTGACAGTGGCCCAGCTATTTGAGCTAAGTGGCTCCAGAGGCTTCCTCCAAACAGGGTTTCTACAATTGCTTTGGTGACTGAAGGGCAGCAGCTGCTTAGAATTACCATGTGTTTTCTTGGAATGAATCCTGCTTAAAATATGGCAATACTTTGTTCACATTGAACATGAAAGGGCAGGTTGGGTGTACTGGGGTGTGTTTGTAATCAATACAAACCTGTCACTTCATTGGCATTTTGTTCCAGATTTGTGTAGTAGAAAGCCTCCAGTCAGCATCTCCCAACGTCCTTCACACCTATGGAGAGGTTACAAATGGATTTTCAATTCCAGGTATTGCTCCTTTAAGCACAGATGGGAGCTGGTCTTCCAAGTGTTGACAGTTCCCCTAGCCACCCATAACAGTGAATTTCTTATCTACTGTATTGATTATTCCAAAGAAATTGCTAATCCTAAGAGGGAAATGGTCATTAAAAGGAAGCATAGCTATTTCATATTTGTTATCAACTTTTATTTATGCCACTCCAAATTATTAGAGTAGCTAGTTACCAGCTTCAACCCTCTGCAAAAAAGTTGCCTCATTTTTGCGGCTCTAGCCTAGAGCTGTCTAAATGATATTCAAAATGTAGATAACCTACAACATATCCAGTAATTTAAAAAAAAATATTGATAGAAAATATTACCGTGAACATCTAATGTAACCTAAATACTTCACTGAGTTAATTTCTTCTCTAAGCTGATGTGTACATTTCAGAAGAGTATGCTGTCTTGATTTTAAAATTGCTGCTGCTGTAGAATTAATTCTAAATAACTGTCCCAGAGTTCACCTATTCTGGTGAACTCACCTCTATTTTGTATTGTACTTATAATCTCATTTTATTTCCTTTCATCTTACTTTCAATGTATTTTGTTAAATCAAAGGTTGTCTCTATGTAAATAATGTCTAAACATTGCCACTTGGGTTGGTTTTCAAAGAATTCATAAGAGCACATGCTAACAGTAAGATATTGTGTCTTCTGTGCTTGAAATTATATAAATGCTTTAAACACTGAATAGGAAAAGCAGTTTGGGTTTCTCTTCCCTCTATTATTGCAATTAAATGAAGATCAAACAAACTCGACTGAGAAATGAAATCCATGACAAAAAGTACAGTACATGTATAAAAACTCATTCCCATGAGTTTAAAATGACAGTAACACTGACTGGCTCATTGTTCACTTATATCAAAGGCAATATTTATATCAAAGGCATCTAGTGCAACTCAGTCAATTGGAGATCAGAGTTTTGTCTGATCTATTTAACTCTACAAGTTTAGAAAGGGAGGATCCCAGAGGTACTTCTCTTCTGAGTGATGAGCAGAGGTTTAACCTTGTGACTCATATCAAGTTTAAAGCACACTGTGTCCCCAGATCCCCACCTCTCACATTCCCACTTTTTAAGAATAATGTGTAAATAGTAAAAAAACAAATGAGTAAATGACTTGGTTTGTTTATGTTCCCATTCATGTATGAAAAGAACTATGGTTTGTCTTAAATGTATTAACCAAGGAAATCCTGTGGTGGAAAAAAGTGTTATTTGGGTTAAAGAACTTAGATAACCTGGCTGTAAAGAAGCTTATAGTGATAATTAGAAGACTTTTAGACATTATTACAGTGAAGATTCATAATAACTTTCTACTTGGAGGCATTAAGGAAAAAAAAATCTAATTAGCTGAAAAATAGAGCTTAATCAATTATAAACCTATGGGGTTACATGATGTGACTGCCAGCAGTGACAGGGGACTGAACTCATTGAAGTCTCTCTGCTGCTTTGATATTTCAACCCTTCTCAGTTGTTCTCCTGCCTGTGAGAGAGGAGACTCCTTGTGTGTTCATGGTATTGGAATAAAACAAGACTGACAATTTCACAAGACATTCCAGTTCATTGCATCATGTTCCTCATGCTCCTCCAAGGCAGTAACTCTATCATTTTCTTCAACACTGGTGTGAGTCTCTAGAATTGTGTTCAATAGGTTGGTGTAAATCTGTAGGTACATTTCTACTCTGCCTCATCTTTCTGCTGTTACAATGATCCTCTTGGTTTCTATCCAACTCAGAATAGTCTGTGATTCTGTGATTCTGAAATAATGACATTGCTCAAGACTTGCACAGATTTCTTTCAGTGATGATTTCTCTCAAACTTTCCTTTATTCCACTGCCATGGGTACACATACTCCATTTTGGTATGTTCAGAGTGTGACATCCCATCACCTGCACCTCTTACCTGAGACAATAAGGCCAGCTGCACCTTTACTGGCTCAGGTGTCCTTCTGCAACCAAGCTCCTCTGAAGTTCAAGGATCCCAAGTAAACCTGACCATGTGTTTTCATTATATTGCTCTCCACAGGGCTTATCAAACATTAAGGTGACACCAAAGACAGCTCTCCAGCTGAGTCCATAGGTGCAGAGGCAGACACAGCAGGCATGACATGGACATTTTGTAGGCATTTTGGACACCTCAGAGAAGATAAGGCTTTCCAACCTTTGCCAAATTTTTGGCAAAGGATGTAGACACAAAACATCCTGTGCCTCTTCTAAGTTCTCCCACGGGAAAATGATAACCTGTGGCATAGTTAATAGTTTGCATTTACTCTCTCTCTTCTACCTTATTAAATGGAGTCACACCCATTAATCTTCATTAAAATAAACACATGCTATAAAGGAGTGGCTGAAAAAAGTTTTATCCCTTTCCTTAATTTGAGGACACTGCAACTAAGAAATTTTGAAAAAGGACAGAAAAGGGATTTTGTCTTATTATATCTTAATGTATTTTAGATTGGGATGGATACAATTATCCTGGAAACTGCTTTGGGCATGGTATCATTCAAATCTGCTTTAAACAGGATCAGATAACTAGGTAGGAAAAATTACCTGCATCCTGTAAAGTCTTGTCTGTAATCACTTATCATATTTTATCCCATGAAATAATGAGGTAGATCACCAAAATAGCATACCAGATGCACAAAATAAAGCAACAATTTCTCTTTAGATGTTTGTGACTTATTTTATTGTAAATTGCTTGGGTTTTTTTCTGTTAGCCAACTCTAATTTCCTTCTTCAAGCTTGTAGAATCCATTCATTTTAAGGGGACATAAGCCACCCTAGAGTCATGAAGTTGAAGAGGTTACAGAATTTAATCAGCTTGTTTACATTATTAATCTTTGTAATTTTTAACAGCCTACATTTTCTCTGTCATTCTCCCAGGGCATTATGGCAGCAGTAGAGCTTTTCCAGATGAAGCTGCCAAGCCTGACTTTTCAAAAGATCTCCCTTCACAGCTATTTATCACAGGATAAATTCCACTATGGTCTTACTGATGAGTTTCCAGATTCAAAGAGGAACCATTTCAGGCTGTGAAATCTGCAATGGAAAAAGGGCTGAACTTGCTGTGGAGTTAGCATATGTCCTTGGTTTTTGGTTGGTCTGCATGGGTACTATCCTCCTGGTGCTTAGAGCTCCATTTTTATGCTCCCAAGAAGGTTCTCCACAGAGCCCATGTGCCTTTCTTACCTCTCCTGCCACAGCTCTCCTGGACAAGCAGTGACTGGGGCTGCCATGCAAGATTTGCTCTGGAGTCAAGAGGCCCAGGAGATACCATTATTATTTTTCCTCCATAGGTAACACAACCATCTGCCAGGGCAGAGAAGTTTTTTGGGAGGACAGACACAGGAGAGAACACACTCACAAGTGTGACATGCAGGGAGTTCATGGAAAAGGATCAAGAGCCCCTTTTTGGCTCCTAAAAGTATAACAAGAAACTAAGCAAAATAAACCAAGAAAGTGTTAGAGAAAGTCAGAAGAGTTATACTCCAAAAGTAGAACTGCAGTGTCTGATGCAGAGATTTGGGACTTTGCAGTGTGTAGCCCATGACTGGGCTAACGTCAAAACCATGACTGCTTGTGGAGTAACGACCATCCCAGGAGCCTCCTAGTGCTTCAAGCCATAAAAGCTGCAGATGTCAGGAGTGCCTTAAAGGCAAATAGCCTTAAGAATGAAGTGTTCGGAGAAATCTTGTTGAGACATACCACGCTGAAGATAAATCAATGCAATGGTGCCTGGAAAGCTTGGCTGACAAATTTCCCTATCGCATAGTTTGTGTGGATAGCATAAAATGTTTCCTGCCTTACTGATGCAAACATTCCAGGTAATTTCAGTAAGACCCAGACTAAATCTTGGAATGAAGAAAATAGAATTGAGCCAGGAGTTTCCTGGTGCTTATGAAAATTCCCCAGGAGTCAGAAGGAAAATTATAGCCGTATTAAGGTAGCCTAGAATGTGAGATAATGCTCGATGTGGACTTTTCAGGGGAATTTCAAAATTGATAGAAGAGGTTTCTGATTAGATTCGCTCGTTGCAGAGTGCAATTGCTACAATACTGTAGTGATTTTGGTTGGATAGATTTTCCTCCATATTAAGAAAACTGCTTTCTGGAAGACAAAAATGACACATAAATGAATATGGCATGCAGTAATTGAAACATGATGTGTCTCAGTCTGCCATACATGAAGCTGATATGGCTAGACTTATTTACAAACTGTTTTAGGTCTTCAGCAGAGGTGATACAGTTGCTTATCACAGACAATAAATACATATACTGAGAAGGAATTTAGGTTCAGCTGCAAAACTACTGAACTTCTCATGACAGCATGGTTCTTCTGGAAAGTTTCTGCATCTTCCAACCAGTGGTGAACCAAAGCAATGCTTAAGCAAAGGGGCCAGCTGCCATTTATCCCATTTAGGGAATGTGACTATCCTTACATACTGGAAGTATGTTTTTAATGCTGAAAGTGTAATTCTTCCAGGACAAAAACACTGTTCACAAAAGTTATCTGTTTTGTAGCAAGCTGATGCTTCTAAAATGCAGATTGCCAGAAGTTGCTGGCAATGAGCTGGATGTGGAGTAGAGCTGAGGGGAATTCCAGGAGGAGCTGGGCTCTGGAGAGGCAGAATGGAAAGAGAGCCTCTGATGGTGGGGAGCTGTGACCCCAGTCACTGTGAGCCACACATAGGGAGACAGTCCCCAGCACTTGCAGTCACATCCTTTCAAAGGAGATCAGCAATTCCTGTTGTGAGCTTCCTTAAGGGCTTCAGTAAATGCTGAGACTTTTCTTCTCATCCTGTCGAATAAACTGAGAAAATATCTCAGGACCCCCTTGGGAATGCTTGTTGGCTTTCTAAGCACAGCCATGGGATTATATGGCTGTGGGTATGGAGCCCTTGCTTGGATCAGTTTTATTTTATTGGTTAAGTGTAAACTTGTGTCATGCTGGTTGCTCACCTGAAGCCACACAGTAAAAATTAAAATAGAAAAGATGTGACATTCAGGACACAATTTCCAGAGGTAATTATTTTAGTCCAGTCAAAATGTTACTTTTTTCCTAAGAAATGAGGAGGAAAAAAGACAACAACTTTTCCTTGTGGTATCCTTCTGTGCTTCTGCTGCAACAATAGAGTTAATATGTCACATCTGCTGTACATCCTACCAAGGAAAGGTAGTCAGGATCCTTAGGCAGTTAGGTAGTGAGGTAGTAGGATCCTTACCAACTCATCCAAGGACAAGAAGCCTGAGATGTTTCTTTCTATAACCCTGCAAGCCAAGTCTTTATTATGGCTCAGGAATGTGACTGGTACTTATATCCTAGACCTTTTCTTTAGATCTACAAGCATTTAATATAGAATAATTTTCTAGTTTTCCCATTCCAGCAGTTATAATAATCTTTGTTTCTTTTCATGGAATTCCTAACCTGGAGACCAGTGATTAGTGTATACCCCACTGGCATGTTTCTATACATCTAAGGCACCATCAGGCAAGGAAATAAGAGTGTAAATCAAAATTAATCAATGAAATGAAAAAAGAGTCTGAAACTACTGAAATTTTTTTTAAGTAAGTGATGAGAGTTTGAATTCTTAGGCTTTCAAGTACTAACTTTGACTTTTGGAAAAAAAAATAATTTAACCCTCCAAATAGTTTCAACCCAAGTGGAAAAAGAAATTTTTGGCTCACAGCTTCTAAAAGGATAATTCAACCTAATCCAATCTTCAGGAGTAACTAAAATTGTGATGCCAAATTTCTGTTTCTAGCCCAAATTGTTTTGTTATGCCAAAAATGTGTCTTAAAGAATTAAACTGCCTGAGGTTAAAATGTTTTCCCTGATTTACAATGTTTGGTTAAAAATGTATTTAGGCCAATGACAAGCAAAGCAGGGAGTAATTTAACTTGAAAAGAGGTTACTATAATGCTGAAAAGCTCACTGAGAAATTTCGGATTTATAAAAGATAAAGGGAAGTGCTGACAAACCAGAACTATCACAATGCCAGAGAGTAAAATGGTCTTACATAATGAGCATATTTTGTGAGGTATTCTTTTATAATTGACAGTAGAAAAGTGTATACTTTGCAAATTCTAATCATGGCAAGTGCTGCAAGATCAGCAAAGGTTTATATATAAACTTCATCTGCATAAAGCAACTGCAGTGAGCTACATCACATATAAAATTAATGAATTTACAGATCAAGCCCAGTGCTCAAACACCTGTATTTAAGTGCCTATCCTACTCTCTGTGTCTGAGTAAGGTGTTACAGTGTTAAATCCAGTATCTAGAATTACTTTTCATCAGCTGAATGGCTCTTGAGATCCAGGGAAGGGGAAAGTCCTTTTGAGATGGTAAATATTTCCCCTACTTAGACATTTTCAAATATTCTTCTGCAGAAAATCATGGGCTCAATCTGCCAGTCCCCAGAGGTGACAGCCTTGGGTGCCATGGGCATCTCACTTGGCACTGACAGCCTGAGTCTGGGAACTGAGTCTCACCTTATGGTTACTGTGGTTAGTAGAGGCTTGATTCAGTTGTATGAACAAAGATGGGTTAAAATAGGCTGTTTCACAGGACTCAGGAGAATCTACTCAGGTAACAAATGTGGGTCTGAATGAATGTCATCTGCATTTTTGTGCTAGCCCAGACTCATCCTGACTCAGCTGTGAAGAATGTTGCTGTCAGGAAGACCTCACACTATTTGATGAAATGTATTCACAAAACACAATACTTTAGGTGATTTCTAAGCATGCTATGGTCACACCAGGTAAGAAGCACACATGTTTTAGTATTACATACATTTTTAATACTATTTAATTATTGCTATAACTCAATGGAAGCGGTATGACATTATTTCACAGGGTAAGGGCTTTCATGCCAAGAACATAATCAGTATAAGATTGAGATTTGATAAAATATGAGTTTGAGGGAATAAACTGTAGGGGGAGTTAGCAATAAGGTCTGGCTAAAAATGGGCATCTTAGCTTTACCTTTTAGGAAAAGAAGAATACTTAATTTTGATTCAGAGCAGATTCATGTTTCATCTAAAACTTCAGGCCTCCTTTTGATCCATTTGAATATGACAAAGGACTTCACTGGGTAAGACAGCAGCTGAAAAGAAAACCTTCATTATTATTTACTTTCCCACAGTGATCACCCAGTAACCAGAGAAAGTGCCCTTGCAGGCTGTTCCATGTGCCAGGAGGACAGGGCAAGGGGGAGGATTCCTGGATTCCTGGATTCCTGGATTCCTGGCAGCAGAACACCGAGCTGCTGAGGTGCCTTTCAGTGCTTGACTTCAGTGCTTTCACAGCTACAGTGCTTGACTTGGCAGCACATTTCCATGGTGAGCAGGGAATTTATCCCAATAACATTTAAGGGACATCTAATGCCCAATGTGGGCTAAACCAGCAGCTGTGCAGTTGTGCTCATTGAGGTTAACTCTGCAATGCTGGGAGGAATAGCCACAGTGTCCCAGCTTGGCAGACTGCTGTGTCCTGCCCCAGCTTTTCCCCCAGACAGAGTGATTGCATTCACTTACAAAAATAGCCCCATAACTTGTTTTAAACTCATACTTTGGAAAACATCGCCCTTATGTAATTCTTTACAATTTGCAAACACCTGTAACTGTGTTAGAACCCTAAGCAGTATATTTTTATCCCTGAAGGTTGGATTTCCAGTACTTGAAGAGTAAAGCCCCACCTCCATACCTGATACATTTCAGTTTATCACTCTGTTTTTCACTTGCCAGTGCATACAAACGAAGACCTAAGGATGCTAATGGGGAACTCCCCGGTTTGACAGTGCTAGCAGGGTGCAAGGCTAGAGCAGAAAAGGAGGAAATTAGTCCTTCACCCTGGGAAAGCATTGCCTGCTGATACAAGGAGCAATCTAATCTCAGTAGCCTTTTAAAACAGTTTACATGAAAAGAAAAAAAAAAAAATCCCTAACCCAACAAACAGAGGGAAGAAAGGAAGAAAGATATTTCTGTTGCAAATTGACAGGAATGGTTGTATTGAGTTTCTGCTGATAAAATCTCTCCACAGCGAAGAGTTAGGAGGAACAAAAGAGGCTTTGTGACTTTTTAGAGGGAGAGAAATGAGGACATGATGATGAGGCTGAGTATGCAAGCAAACTTCTCCGAACTTACCTGAGTATTTGGGGATTTCTAATTTATGTTTCTGCCTAAGCAACACATCTACCTACTATTTATTTTACAGTTATTTTAGTGTGAGGTTTCTTTCTGTATGTGTCTCAGCTATTTATGAGTGTTCAAAGGAGAGATCATAATCTACAGTCAGAGATGACAGCAACTCACTAGGCTATTTTAAATGGGAGTTTAAAAATCTGGGTTACTATACCAGTAACTAACCAGTTACTATACCAGTATGTTAGCAAGTGCAAGTTAGTTCAAGGTAAGCCCTACAAATAACATTTTTATATATGAATTCAAATATTTGTCTTTCCTGCAATAGCAGTATGCAAAATGGAAATCATTTGAGAAATCCCTGAAATAAAGAATAATATGTTTAATACTGATAGACTGCAGAGAAGAGAGAGAAACTTCTAGATCACCTTTTGGACATGAGATTTATATTCAATGGGATATGGTAAAACCCTGAGGTTTAAAAAAATACGAATCTAAAATTTCTTCCATCACTCTGGACTATTATTTCCTAAAGCAGCAAGGATGCCAAAGAAATATGAGGAGAAGACTTAAAGCATTCAAAACAGGACAAAATGACCTGGGATATGTAAATTAGATGTTCAGCCCTCAGGAACATACAGGTTTCCATGATTCCTCAGCATGAAATCTCTGGCAGCAATATTGGCTGCAGGTACTCTCACTGCTATCTTTTTCTGATTTCACCTGCAGTTTCTTGAATGGATACATTGAAATCAACTGGGGAGCCAATAAATTCAGTATAGTTTATGGAAAGTTTTTAAGATTTGGTTGTTTTTTATGGTTTTGTTTTTTTTTTTTTTTTTTTGTTTTTTTTTTAAAGTTCAGAGCAGCTGCACAAAAACTGAAGCATAAGCTGCTACTATCAAGTCAAACTTTGTATTGTTAAATATATTAGCTTGTATGTAAAAGCTTGGTATAGCAAAGCTGGTGTCTTCTTGATGAGAGCAAAGACGTTGACTGAAATAAATGCATTAAAACCAGCAAAACTGGTAAAAAATAACTACCCAGAATAATTCTAGAGGTTTGAATGCCATCTTGGTCTCCTACCTTCAGTCAAGCACTTTACACCTTAAATATGCAATTCCAGCGAGTGCTTCTTCATCCTTCACTTATAATAGTTCTGAGTTTAAGCAGCCAAATTACTTTTAAAAGGGAAGTTTTACATTCTTTATAGCTCCAAGGAGTGGTGTGAGAGCTTCAAAAGCTACTTTTACTTTTCAAGAAAATTCCCAGCATACAAGAGTCTTCCTTGCCTACTGGATGTATTTCACTCATTAGGAATGTTTTTCCTAGGCTGCTACGCTGCAAAATCAAATTGACCCATTGTATCTCAGCTTGTTGTTGCCCAGTTTTTTTGGGGTTCTGAGCAGGACAAAACTGAACCAGTAAACTGTTTAGAAATGATCCTTTTCTAAAGGAGCAAACAAATTTTCTCAGGTGTAGCCAGCCATCTTAAAGCCTTATCTAACACAAAAATATCCGACATAAATAATTTTCATAATAATTGCAGGGATTAGAAAGTAATTATTGTGTTTAAAGAGAAGTGCCTGGAGACAGATAAAACCCATGCCTATTGACTCTGGATTTGGGTAAGTTCTGTAAGGGTTTCCTACTGCTATTTCAACTAAAAGGCTGTTGGCTGTCAATGGGGATGCTTTTCTTCCAAATAGGACAATGCACAGACACAAATTCCTTTTTATATATTTTGTTCCAAACTGAATGATCTATTGCTAAGGAACTCTTCCCAGCTGTTGCTTATGATTAACAAACTTTATCCAGGTGTCAGTTTTACCACATTTTGCATTTGCTGACTGCCCATCAGAGTCTAACTTCTCTTCTGTATGGAGATACTTTTAACTATTTTTGGGTCAAGGTCAAACAGAAGTCTTGTCTGTAAACATACCTACTTCCTGAAGATAAATAAAATATCCTCCTAATGATATAGTACTTCTAATGCTACTCAAGATTTTCAGAGCACTACTGGCTTTTTAGATATAAATTCAGTAACAACCTGTCTGTATTATTTTTCAATAAACAAATGTGAGTTTATATTCTTTCCAGGCTCTATATTTTTCTCATACCTATGTACTAATGTTACCATCAATGTCTTTATTAATTGTCATCTTTCCAATAGCCATTAATTCTGTACATGTGACAAACACCTTTTTACAAGGAGTTTCAAATAGAGAGGTATGGTGCAATGTATGGAAAAGGGCCTAATTTTGATGAATTAGTCATTGTTTATTGCAATAATTATTTCAGACAAGTGGAAGACAGAAGATGCAAATACAGAAATTGTGATAAATATGTGGTATACATACAAGATTTACTAATTCAAACTCTCTGAAACAATGCGATTCAGATGTGAAATGAAGCAGAGCCAATGTATAGTAAGGAACAGATGGAATTGATGTATGTCAGAACAAATCATCATAGGAAACATTTGGATATTATCAGGAAAAACAAACAAACAAAGAGGTTGCCTTAAATCCTAGGGCTTGCTAATCACAAGCTATTGCTTAAAAGAAGCTGCAAAACAGAACGATTGGCAAACTCAGTCCAGATCATTAATAAAAATAATAGACACAAAAAAGCTGCAGTACCTCTACACTCTGAAAATGGGTTTCTCTGAATAGTTCCTCTGGAGCAGTTAGTTCCTTGACCCATTCACTGAGGACATATTCCAGGTCTTCACTCTACATTTCAGATTATGTTCTGAAAGCAAAGCATCTCACATGTATGTAACATCTTACATAACTTCCTCCTTTAGGTCTTCACTGGTACTGGCCCTATCTCCTCTGTGGTTCTCAGACAAGGATTTTCTGAAGAATCCTAGAATGTACACAGAACTTGCATTTTATTAATTTATTTGCTTCTATTGTTTGTCATGTTATTTTGGAATTCTGCATGTTTCTAGGATACCTATATGAAATATACTAAAGGAATATATCCAATAGAAGACATTTTACATAAGCAAAGAAAGGTAGCTTTGAGTTACAACTATTTTAAGATTTATATATCATTTATATAGTCAAGTCAAATAAAACAAATTAGGTCTCAGTTATTCCTTTATTTCTTTACCAAATTTATAGTTCCCACATGTGAAATTTGTCAGTCTTATGAGAATAGCCAAAATAGCCCTAACTACTTCAGGTTTAGCTTGAATTCAAATGCTCTAATGTGCCTATTTTTATAGAAATAAAATATTTTCAGGGTTAGCTTATTATTTTTCTAATTTGACTTTTTATGAGTAGTATTTTAGTCCATATACTTTAGTTCTCTTTTTCTAATTTAGCTCTATTAAAGTGGCAAGTATTAGTCTATAAAACTTTACTGGAGGAAAAAAGTCTAAGGAGAATATTTTCAGAAGCAAAGAACTATGAAAAGTTTGAGATAGGTACCGCAGTCTGGCCAGATGTTGTGTTTATCACAATTTTGTTGAGATGGGAATGGAGACAATAACATTTTAGATCACATCAATATCCACATGACCAGAATTCATTTCAGTTTGCTTTCTAAGTTGAGTATGATGCTCAAGGTTACACATCTGGCAGTGATGTGTTACCTTATAATGGAGGCAGTAAAAATTGAGTGAAGAAAGCTACCCTGTGTCCAGCAGTTTGTTTCCAGGGTCCTGCTCTGGTGTAGCCTTTATAACCCTGTAAGAGCCATTTTTATTAGCACAGAGCATTGGGACACACAATTCAGCCATGGCAAGAGAAATGAGTGGTTTTACTTGCTCTATCAATCAGATTGTTGTTCAAAACCACCACCTGTCTGGAGCAGATAGGTAGCTGTAGGTAGTTAATGTGGAAGGTGAAGGGTGTCTGACAAACACAGCTCTTTCATGGAAGAATGGAATAGCATATTTGGGTCTGTATTTTTATATGCTTTTACTTTAGTTTTGTGCTTATCTTCTTAGAACCTTTATTGGTCATAACAAGAAAGGGGACTGGGATTAGGAAATTTTACAGCTGTGTTATAGGAACTTTGTAAAAAAATGTCTTCAAGAAACTGTTCCAGGGGGACTTTGGAGATACATTTATTTCCAGATAGTTCCTGTTTGCTCCTGCTCTTATTGGGTATTCCCAACAAGGAATGAGCTTAGAAAAGAAGAAATACAAAACTAATTTATAGGAGTTCAGTGAAAGAGACTTGGATATTCTGACAAAGGAAACTGTTCTAGAAATGATTTGTAAGCATAGTCTAAGCAGGGTTAAATCCTCCGGGCATTCACCATAATGGATATGTCCAACACTGAGGTGCTAGTTATACTTTCCTCAATTAACTATGCAGAAAATAAGGAAACAAATGGAAAGAGGTTTTTGTGCTCTTTTGCTTCAAAATCTGTATTCATAGATTTATTCACTGTAATTTATCCACTATTCTGTCTTGATATGACAAACGAATAACATTCATTATTTCTTTTAAGATTTCTGGGAGGGAAAGGAAATGTCCAAAACATGGGAAAGAAAATGCAACTCTACTGGCCCTACTGGTCTGCAGATTATTTAACTGCGTGTGGTACAGGCATTTAATTCAGAGAAAATTTTCTGTGGTTACTGTATTCACAGCCAGTGTTAGAAGTTTTTCTCTGTTCTTTTATTTTTCTCCAGATTCCATCTAGTGATGCTCTTAGAAATGCTAGAAAATTAGAGAATAAATCCATTATCTCCTTCTACTTTCAACTATCTGTCAATCAAACTTCCCACACAGTTCTCCCTGATCTTCCTCCTGCTCCCATAGAAAGCACTTTGCTTGTTAAAATTTATATTTTTCCCTGCAACATTGTTGGAACGTGTCTGTTTCAATCCCTTCAGCTTGTAATGACCATGATTCCAGTTGCAGGTCATGTTGAAACATTTTTTTGCAAATGAAGATTCATGGTGCTATTTCCCAGCTTTACATTGGAAAAAACAAGCTTATTCCGAACTAAACAAGACCGTACTACAATAGAATGCTTTTCCTACCAGATTTTCTCTTGCATCCTTATCCATAAAGAATTTTTTTTCAAATAGGAACTCCTATCTCTGCTTCTTTTGATTCACAGTTCTTTAAGCATAAAACAAAACATTTCATAATGCAGTAAAGCAGAATACTTATTTTAATGCTTTTTTTCCTTGATTCTGAACGTCAGAATTATTGCCTGTTCATTGAGCAGTGAAATACATAAAAAGTAAGGCTTATTGCTGCCTGGTAGCAAGATAGTTTTCTCCTACTGCTTCATGAGATAATGATTGCTTATTAAAAATGTCTATAATAGGAGGTGTCAGCCTCTGAGGAGAGCAGGAGCTGGGGCACTCTGGTGGCTCACTAGGGTTCAAATCAAGCAGACCCTTTGTTTCCAGACTGTTAGAAAGGTAGATGTATGTGAAGTGCAAAGTCCCCAGCTCTGCAATTACCCCAGAGTTTATCTAAGAAAGCAAAAGGCTGCCTCAAGCTTCAGGTGAGGATGTGTGGCAGCAGCCCTGAGCACAGTGTGGTGTCACTCTCAGCAGGGAGGAGCTGATTTGCACAACCAAAGCTTCCCGGGGCATTTCTCACTAACAGCCCCCTTCTGCAGGGCAGCACTGCTGGGTGTCACCCTCTGTCCATGGGCTAAAGGGGCAGAGGGTCACTTCTATGGAAACTGCTGATGCCAATGGACAGCAGGGAGCCCAGCAGCTCAGTGTGGCAGCCCTGAGGCACTCAAAGCTGGCACAAAATAAACCTTTGGAGAATAGATCAAGTGCCGATTTGTGTCATGCATTTCTGACATAATTCCTCAGACATCACTCTGCAGCTTGCACAGGTCAAGGTAAGAGTCTGTGCCTGTGTCAGAATGATGCTCTTAGAACATATCCATAACATGTTTTCCCTTATTCTTTGTTGGGAAGCTGCTCAGAGGGGAGCAACAGCGAGCTGAAAGCTGAGCTCTTTTCTTAGAGAGATGAGCATGTGCAGACAAGCACAATATTGACTGTAAAGAGCTCACTATGTCCATTACCATGAGAAAAATCTCCTTGCCATGTCTCTTTCAGATGTCACCATTGCAAAGGAAACACAAGTCATGCAATACTAAAACATTAACATACTATTTACCTGATATTCACCATTATATGTCATTAAATACAGCATTATGCTCCATCTCCAGACCTTAAAATCTTCAGTGACATTGTAGTTTTTGATTTTTTTCTCATAACAGATCGAAGTTTATATTTCTGTGACTCTTTGGTTTAAAATGAAAAAAGTACAAGCCTGTCTTTGCCCGGATTAAGACCACGTTTTAACTCTGGCAGACCAACAGGTACCTAATTAAAAGTCAGCACAAGCAGAAAATGAAACAACTCTGTCACTTCTCAATAGCCACAAAATAAAAGCCTAAATATATTTTTTTCTTAACATTTGATACAGCTTGATACGTGCTGATACAATCTCCTAATCTACAGAGAAACTTCTACCTTGCCCCATCGCTGTCACTCAGGAGAGGAGCTGCCACTGGGACACAACAATCTCCTCAAGGACCATTGGAGAGTGCCTGTGCTGTTTTATTTAATAGCCTTCCTGAGAGCAGAAGCCCATACTGAGAAGGAGGGAGCAGACCTTAAGCTATTTTTTCATGCCCAAGAGACAATTTAGTTCAATTATAAAAATGTTTGTCTCTGGCTCCTTTGCCATACTCCAGGCTGGCCTTCCTCCAGCCTAGAAGAAAAGTGTCCTGTGCACTAGGGGAACACAGTGCCCAAGCCAAGCTCTTATAAATTGCCACTGAGCACATGCTGCCTACTGCTCTTGGCAGATTCTGCATAAGGAGATGTGCCACCAGTGTAAGGAGAGCTGCTACAAGCAGAAGAGTATGCATATGTTGATAAGACAAATTTGATTTTGAGTAAAGGCAGACTCTAAACACAAAACCACAAGCATACAGATGGATGGTTTTATTGATGCAATGATTAAGTACAGGCAAATTTATGAAATGTTATGACATGTTTTCTGTTGAAGTAAAAAATATGAGTGGTAAATAAGAAAGTATTATCAGGAATAAAACCCAAGTTCCCAGCTAAAGGTACTGGGAACCTTTACCATGAAGCCAAAAGAAGGATAGAAACTATCATACCCAATTAAAAGAGCCTCCTACTGCTTGTGTTTAATGTTAAAAAATCATGATACATCCACAGGGAGACAGCTGTGAGATGCTCAGAGATACTGTTACTGACCTCAGTAGGAAAGGTTAACATGTACCATGAACCTGAATATCATCAGTGTGCTTGTGATAATGAAAGCCACATGGCACAATCAATGCTTCAAGGAGATTTAATTTTAATGAAAGATCTGAAAGGCTCAGGACAGAGCCCTGAGGCTCACTGACACTCAGAGAACTTGCAACCAAAAAAAAGCTTGAACAGCACATGGAACTGTAAAGGGTGGTTATAGAGTAACCAAATCTCATTCCAGCCCACCAAGCTTCTCAGACAGCAAGTGTTGAAGTGATGCCAAAGGCAGCTGTTCAGCTGAACAAACCTCAAGAAAATCTGAGGAATGTCACTCAAGATGCTGGTTCCTCACAACAACTGTCTGAAAAATACAACTGCACCTCATTACACACTAAACAAATGGTCAGTTTGAGACAGCATATGCTAAAGGATGTGTGGAAGAAAAGACCATAAAAATAAGTGTAAATTTTAATGAACTATAGAAGATACTAAAGGCTTGATCATAATGGAAGCTTCATATCAGACTTGGAATTTTGTTGTGAATCCAGAATAACTCACTGAACTAATAAAACGGAGAGGTTTCAACATAGCTTCTTTCTCTAACAGTTGAAACTCTTAAATTAGGCACATTGAGCATGCATAAACAATATTTTCCCACCCTAACAATTAATTCCCTAGCTGTTGGTCCCTTACCTGACCAAAGCACACATTACATTGTGTTACTGACAGACAATAAGTGCATGGGCATAGTAGCTCTGGATTCAACTCTGATGCAGATTTCCAGTAGGGACACTTAGGATGTGTTTAGTTCTGTGTAAAGGGTCACAGTCATGCATGTTGTATGCATTCCTGAATATTCAAAAGGTCAAGAAACTTTTTCTTCTGCTGTTCAACTCTGTCACTAAGATTTTTTAAAGGCTCTGAGGTCAATAGAAAGCAAGGCAGAGCTACCCAATTTAAAAAGTGGTACAGTATAGGGTACAGTCATTTAGAGATAAGGAAATTACTAATTGGACTGGACTTTAATTTCAGTTCAGTGGAGTCTCTGAGTTATAATATCTTCTGTCAATGACTTAAAAATCATGACACACTGTAAGAGATTTTCTTCAGAAATACAATTACCAAATTTCTGATAGTATACAAGAATCACTGCGAATATCAGAATCCCAAAACAGAAAAAAAAAAATTAGCACAATGAGTCCTTGGATATACTGCTCACTAATTAACCACCATCCTGTTTTAGTGAACATAAGAGAAAATTACAAATTCTGTGTTAGACTTGCCATATATATTTTCCATGGATAAATTTCACAGGTAAGATTTTTGTAAATTATTGGTGCTGTGCATCTGTTGCCTTTGTTCTCTTACTAATTAAGGTTTTGGAGTTTTTCCCCCTGAACAACTCAGAAAATACAGATGATATATTTTTCTTATATTTGTAAATCAGTAAAGAGTCCTTCAGACAAAAAAGTCTTAAATAATAGCAATAAGAAAGTTCACAGAGTTTTGATGTAACCTAAAATTCCTAAAATGTTCTCAGGACTATTCCAGTGGTGACTAGATTGGTAACACCTACTGTCTCATCAGTACACCATTTGTACACCATTATAGTGCATAGTAAGAAACAAGCTACAAGCAAACTCCTCAGTTTGGCTTTCCTGACTGCATGTCAGCCCAGCTTCTACAGAAAAAGGGATGAGGGGTCCCTTCTCTCCAGGATCCCGTGGGTAGGGTGCTCTCATTAGATGTGCCAAGCTGGCCAGCTGCTCAAACAGGCAACATCTGTAATTCCACAGCCTTTCCATCTTGCTGTAGAAGCCACATAACCACTGCTCTAGTTGTTGAAAGGAAAAAAATTATTTCAGGCAGTAAATGCCATTTTCCCAGGGCATCTATTGCAGAAGTAGCTCCTTAGACAAATACAGACACTGATGCCCCCCAGACAGGTCTGTCTTTGGTACCACGGTGCTGGCAGTAGCAAACCCCTTTCTGAAAGCCTGAAGTGTCCCCATACAGGGTCTCAGATCTCTACATGAGCACTGTAAATTTGGCTCTGGGCTTTTTTTGGTAACACCTGCCACATCACTGTGAGTCCCAAGCTGAATGCCTTATTGGATGTTTCCTCACGTGCCAGCCACACATGTGTGCATGTGCATGCATGTGCTATCATTTATTTGATCACTTATTTATGTGCAAAAGTATCTTCAATATAGCTACATTATTAACCTGTTCTTCATACATTATGTATAGGCAAAAGAGCAAGGACAAGACTTGGAGCAGTGTTTCAAACAGGTTAGCTTGAGTCCATTTCTCTGTAAGCATACATAAAATACGTGATGGCATGACACAAAAATGTCAACATTTTTAGAGAGAGAGATTTGTCAGATGACCAGAATGGAGACTGAGCTAGCTATGAAGGACATGTGCAGCTGGCAAAGGCAGCCAAGAGACACAGCACTTGGTGCAGCAGATGGTGCAGAAGAGTGCAGGAGAGGAGGACAGAAGCCCAAGTCCACATGCTTGGCAGTGGTGGTGATGTGGCACAAGGCACAGTCCCAGCACAAATGGGATCAACTCCCCTGGCACAGCAGAGACCTTGACCCAGAGCAAGCTTCCCCAGGAGGATGGAGGTCCAGAGCACTAAAGGGTGCCCTGTGTCTCCCTCTGGGAGAAGGTGTCAGCAGGCTGCATGGCTTCAGGGATGGTAAAAAAGAGGGGAAATGGTGGACTGGGTTTTCTAAGCAAAAGATACAGGGTGACATGCATAAGATAGACTTTGTAATCAAATTGGGGTTCTAGAGTTCCAGCTCAAACATATGCATGTAGATAGAGACATGTCAAGAGGACAGCAAAAATAAATGAACTATATAAGTGATTAAAAAGTGGCTGAATTGTCAGATGGTTGTGACCAGTAGCACCAAGTCCAGCTGAAAGCTGGTCACAGGGTCTTGTGTGTCACAGGATCAGCCACACTTTGGGCAAGTGCCTGTTTAGTACCCTCAGTATTGGCCTGGATATTGGGAGAGAGGGCACTCAAAGTAAGTTTGCAGGTGCATGCTACAAAACTGGGACAGGTGACTGATATCCTAGATTGGTGTGCTATCACCCAGGCATCCTTTGCAGGCTGGTTAAATGGGCAAGGAGTCACCACAAAGACCACTACAAAGTCCTGGGGAGGAAAAACATCAGGCACTGGAGGCCAAGGGGCTGGGAAGCAGCTTGGAAGAAGAGGACCTGGGTGATCTGGTGAGCTGACCACAGTCAGAGTGGCAAAGAAGCTAAACAGCATGCTGGGCAGCTTTAGGCAAAGTGTCACCACCAGGTCAAGGAAGATGATCCTTCATCTATACTCAGCCCTGGTGAGACACCACTGGAGTGCCAGGTCCAGTTCTGGGCCAGTTCAGTATAAGGGATACCTGGAGATTCTGGAGTGAGTCCAGCACAGGGCCACAAGTGTGACTAAGACTGGCATTTCCATATCAGGTGGTGTTCAGAACTGGACTTAATGATCTTAAAGGTCTTTTCCAACCAAAAGAAACTCTATGATTTTATTCAGCTTGGAGATGGGAATGCTTCGAGAATCTTGTCCTTGTATGTAAATACCAGGTGGGGAGTAAAGAAGTAGGAACCAGCCTCTGTTTGGTGATGCCCAGTGACAAGACAAGAATCAGTGGGCACAAGCTAGAACACAGGAAATTCTGTATAAAGATAAAATAATACTTTCTTCCTCTGGATGCCACCTGGCACTGACACAGTTTGCTCAGAGAGGCTGTGGAAACATTCAAAATGTGACTGGACATGGCCTGGCCGACTTTGCTCTGAGCAGAATGGTTGGATAAGATGATTCCCAAAGCTCCATTTCAAACCCCCCTGCTCTGATATACCTACTTAAGTCAAATGATGCTGTTTTTTAGAAATGTGTTCATTGAAAAAATGTCTGCAAGAAAAGACACATGGCATTAATTTTGCACTTATCATACCTGTGTATGCTGATGTACGTGTTATTTTCTGGATATATGGAAGCACCCATGCATAAATTGCTGATAACAGGAAATACTGATATACTCACAAATAATGCAAACACACAGGCATTTCTTTACACATTTATTAGCTTGTTTCTTATCTTGAGCTTGTAAATTGTCTAAGAAAATGGAGCTCAAGCCTTCTTTGGTGTCACTGTCCAATGATAAATAAAAATACTTGCTAGCAATAATGAAGGGTCATTCAACAAAAATACCTGGTAATTATCTCTGGTGCAGCACTTTAGGTTTTTTTGCTAGAACTGAGTGATATTAAAAGCTGCATTTTTGCATATTAAACATTTTTAGTGAGACATTCCAGTCAATACGCCATACAGAGGTTAAGAAAAAAAAATAAGAAGAAAAAATTTCATGCAATTTTTAAAGGATACCAAGCAATCCAATCTCACTAGGAAAGGATTTCTGCACCAGCTAAGAAATTATTCATTTTCAGGTCAGCTTGTCTGCAGCTTTTAAAATTTCAGCTGAGTTCACCAGGCAATGTGTTACTACAGTCTTTAACAATGACCAGAAGGAATGCAGGAAAAGTCAAAGCATCTGTTTTCCAGCACTTGCATACATTAGGGCTTTCTGAAAAACACAGCTATCTGGAGCCCTGAGCTCTCACTGCAGTACCTAGGATAGAGAAGCAGAGACCATGGCTTTCTTTCCTCTTTGTATCCCCTTTGCTATTTATTTGTGATTTCATCTCTTATACAGTGTTTTCGGTTATAGCCTGTGCTCAGCTCATTTTATTTGCTTCTTCTATGTTGCAAGTACTTTTTTATTTTTTGCTTCTCCTCTTTTTCTCATTGTCTCAACCTGTTTTAAATCTAGGAACTAGCTAAACTTCTGATTTTTATCTGGTTCTGATGCAACATCTATAGATTTTTGACCATGATTTTGAAACTTTGCTGTGACCCTTCTCTTCCAGCAGTGGAATGGATTATTCAGAAACAGATTGAAAGCTGCTGCTGCCCAGGTATGTGTCCACAGTCTCTGTATGATGTCTAGGCAGTGGCTGTAATTGGGGAGCTCCAGCATAAGGAGCACCATAGCAAAAAATGTACAATAAAAATATTTGGGGGAAAAAAAAATTGAGTACTTAAAAACTTCCTTGAAAAGGAAGTCCTATGGGATTACAGAACAAAGAGACAGAAGAAGGATGAAGAAAACATGTCTGTGGAGAACAGAAGTGCCTGCAGCGACATGGTTTAAGGAGGAAGATATGTGAGTGCAGAGGAACTAACAAAAAGAATTATTCCCATCTGCCTTTCATCTGGTGGTGAAAAAAGGTCGGAGATATATTCTTAGGCACACTGTTAGACGAAAAGTAACTCAAAATTAGACATGAAAATTATGGCAGATTTACAACACAGTTATTAGAAAATGCAATCAAAGCTGTGAAGAGCCAAGGGGTAACAAAGAAGGGCAGCCCCTGCTGACAGCAGCTGGATTTGCTTTTGATATGCTGTACAGAAAAATGCCTCTTGGTCCTGAGCAAGGCAGATTTTTTACTTGTGCCCTGTAGCTTATTTCAGTGGAAGAAATCAGGATAAATCAGGATTGTTTTACAGTCATTTCAATGAAGATCTTGAACTTACTGAAAATATCCTTTCAAAATATCAAAAAGGTGTAAAAGGTCGAGGAAATCTTAACAAAGCTTTGGAGTTAAAAGTGCAGTTTTAATTCCTTATGCTGTCAATAATTTCTTCTGCAATTACAGGTGATAGAGGAATAAAGATAAATGACTAACAGCGGAAGTTATCTAGAAAGCTAATTGTCCCCTGAAATCACACAAAGAAAACCATTTTGCATGTGGCAAAATCCTGGCATGTTCTTTAGCCATCCTGTCATTTGTTCTGATATCCCAACAATGTACCAGCCTAATTTGGTTTTGGTATGTTTTTAGATACAAATATAAAAACAATGGATCCAGACTTTGGTCTTTCACGCTGAGGCTGGATTTATTTTTTGTTTTATGTGTCAATTTCTGCAGGATGTCCAAGGAAGCTGGGTGGAGAACAGCCCTGTTCCAGGGTTAATACTCCTGATCCAAGCTGACCACATGAACAGGCACAGTTATCCTGCAAGAAGGACTTTCCTCTCTCACAGCAGTGCCTGGCCCCAGCAGTGTTCTTTGTGTGGTCCCAGGAAACACTCATTTCCAGCCCAGTTCTTCAGCCCTTCTGCAGCTCTTTGACCTCCAACACTCATTGCATGACTCCAAGCAGGGACTCAGAAGTCTTGCCAGTCTTGGTATTGCTACATAACCCACCACAAAACAGGGAGATCTCAATTCCTTGAATCTGCTCTCTTTCCTGAAGGTGAAGACAGCTTTTGCTGGAAACACCAATGCCTTTCTGTGCACATTCCATGGCTGGCTGTTAGGACAATAGCTAAATAGTTTTTCCCTTCTGATTTTTAGCAGTGTGATGACTAGGGATGCACCATATAGAAATGAGGAGCTGTAGACTGTAGGGAGCTCTGTGCATGGCACATCTGTGTAAAAGCTGTCTTTTCCCCTGAGATTGTGTCTGTCTGTCTATCTATCTATCTATCTATCTATCTATCTATCTATCTATCTATCTATCTATCTATCTTTATCTGACTGTATCTATGATCTGTATTTTCATTTCTCTTTAAGTATAGCATGAACAACAGCCAGTAAAGGCCAGTTACAGCAGGCATTCAAAGATTGTGTGTCCTTGAATTAAACCTAAGA
Source organism: Muscicapa striata striata (assembly GCA_030060385.1). Lineage (NCBI taxonomy): Eukaryota > Metazoa > Chordata > Aves > Passeriformes > Muscicapidae > Muscicapa > Muscicapa striata. The sequence goes on from JAREIS010000031.1 coordinate 915,662, forward strand.
CCTAAGATCAAGACCTAAGACCTGCAAAGAACCCTCAACTTATTTTGCAGAAGAAGTAAACTAAATGCGACAGGAACTCACAGGGGTAGAAAGCTTCCAGTTGGTCTGGTAGGTATTAACCACCTCACTACCCCAGCATAATGAAACTCCATTAAACAAAAAGAAACTCTAGAAGCCCCTAGGATTATGTGAGCTGCCTTCTACAAAGCAGATTTGTACTCTCCCTGACTGCTGAAAGCCAGTGGAAAAACTACTGTCTGCTGCTAATGGAAATTATCAATGTCTCCTTCAAAGAATCTTGTTGTCAGGCTCCCTGAAAACAGACCTCATTTCAAAAAGAATGAGGAAGTTAGAAAAGCCACATCACCCATTTCCCTATCTCCAGTCTGGAAAACTGATGAGGGGCAAGGAATGCAAAGCACGTACATCTGCCACCATACTTTGTAACTGGGATGACTTGGTCCTCAAGGAACTATGATATTATTGAGGACCATGACATCCTAAAGTTCTTATTGTTTAGCTTTCTGAAGCTCCAGAGCAGCAGAGCATGGGTTACAGAGTCACCATGCCTGGAGTAACTGGCATTAGTGTGGTTTCAATTTCAATTCCTTGAAAAAAGTCAATGACTCATGATAGACAATAGTCTTTCTAAATGCTCTTTTTTAATGTATTTTCAAAATAGAAAGATATAATTTGGGATTGCAGTGAGGTGTTAAATGATGTCAGGCCCACAGAAGGCTGATAATGATTTCACATAGCCAGCACTGTCCAAAGATTGCTTTTCTTTCAGAGAAATTTAGAGATTTAGAAAAATCTAGAGAGTTACATCTAGAGATTTAGGAGAAGTCTCTGAATCAGGTTATTCATGCCAGACTTCAATAACATTATCTGGAAAAAAAGCAGTAATTAGCTAGATACCAGACTCTTCTATTTATGAGGCTGGATAGAAGAAGATGCATTTGACATTTGTCTGGACAATTGATGTCAGCATGCAAAATGCCTTATTTTTTAATCACCAGGAACAAAACTAATCTCATCTAGTTTAAGATGATCCAAAATAAAGTTGTGAGTTTAGCTAATCATCCAAACTCCTGTATTCTGTGGAGATTTATAGACATTTATGAAAGGAGATTCATTCCACCTTGGATATTCAGTAGCAGTTGGAATAATCACCTTTTAGAGGTGTCTGTCCTTTTCCCTTGGCTATAGCAGGAAGCTAAGTGCTAGTTTAGGCTACATGATTAGCATTTAATTGGAAGGAAAGATTAATCTCAGTTAATTTTAAAAATTCCCTGGCTACAACAGGCTTAATCCTGTCCCATGAATTCTGTAACATACTTTACTATTGCCTAGAGGTGGAAATGATGTGTGTTTCAAGCTATGGAACATGGAGACAGATTTCTGCCTAGTGCTGAGTTATTGGAACCACATTAACCCTCCATCCCAGCTTTGCCCTGGGTTCCAGTTTGCAGATATGTTTGGTTTGAAACCTGGGTTTTACTTTTCAGTGGTGACAATGAGCTGGGTTTTACAGAAATGCACAGGTAGCCAAGGCAAAGAAGGCCCTAAGGGACATGAGCCTTCTTTTTTTCTTGGATTCCCTTACTAAGGGGCTTCATGTGAAGAAGAGTGATGATTTTCCTGCTTTTTTCAGGACATAAGACTGAACCACAGACATTTAAGGCCATGACCTATCTTGCAGGATTAGGATTAGAATTAGAAATTATCCTAGATTGAGACAGGACTTTTAAAATTACAGACCAGTCAGATGCCTGATCAAGAATGGATGCATATAACTCCACCTTCTGCTTGTAGCCTTTTCTTCCTTCCACTCTTCCTTTTTATTTTTAGCTCATGTACAATTCACAGAGTATTTTAACAATTCTGAATTCCCTCCCAAATTCTTATTCCAGTGAGAGTCATGATCATGATAATAAAATTCATTTTTCAATAGTAGAACATAAAATTGCAATTGGGTAGTACTGGGTTTGGACCACAAGCTGTCCTAATTTTCTTCTGCAAATCTGGTGTTTCCTACCATCATTGTGCAGCAGCAAAAGAAGTGAATCATTGACCCTTCCTAGGGGAGAGTCATATAACACAGCTTCAGGTTTCTATTACTGAGTTTTATAACAGTAATAAGGTAAGAATTTACTGCTGACCTGATATGCAGGAAAAAAATCTTGCCACTTAATAAAGCTATCAAACATTTCGGATTTTTCCTGTGCAAGAGATCAAAATTACAACAATACCTGAATTTCCCTGGCACTACAAGGTAGCATTTAATGCCATTATACAGAATCATATGGTTTGTCCATAGATTTTATAATCCTGGAAGATACTGTGTCTGGAAAGTGGTTTTATTGCAATTCAATACTTCTTAGATATTGCCATCAAAGATTAAACATCCCTCTATCAACAGTGCTTATTAGGGAAAAACACCTGGTGTCTGTGCAGCAAAGGTTATTATATTTCCTTTTCACAGTAGAGGTTTTCAGTCTTAACAATGGACTAGCCTTTTACAGCTGAGATTAAACCTGAGAATATGACAAGCAGAGCAAGGTGCTCCTCTGTTTATTGAATTATCTGGTGATTTAAACAGGAAGGAAAAAAGATAATTCTGCTCCCCAAGTTTCTTTTATTTTCCCAAGAAATCATATGTATAATATCAAGTTCTAAAACCACTATTCTTCTAAAAATTTTTCCACTTCCATTTTTTCAGGAATACCTGTCTCTCAAAAAAAAGCAATTTTAAATTTGTTTATATCTTGAATTTTGTGTTTTCACATGCAGCTGAAACTAGATCAATTAAAAGTGGAATTAAGGTAAGACTTATTTTCCAAAACCATTATTCTGTTACATTAATCACTGGAACAATTTCAATATAAAGACTCTCCTACTGAAATCTTTAAAACCACCTCCAAAACCACCTCCAGCTGGCCCAGAGACACTGAAAAAAAAAAAAAAAAAAAAGAAAAATTTAAAAAAGAGTCTTCTTTAATTTAAACAGCTTCACAATGAAAATTGTGAGATTCATAATAACTAGAACACATTTAAGAATGGTTGTAATGTTCTACCTGTTCATTGATCAGGAATCATGGCAATCACAACCTTTCTAGTGTTTAGCATTAAGTTATCCTCAAACAAACTTTGAATAATTTGTGAACACTTTGAAGGCATTTTTCTTTAGTATTTTCCTTTTTTTTTTTTTCAAGCTCAGAAAAAAAAGAAATCTCCAAAACAGACTGTGGAGTCTTGTTGCCAGGACACTTACATAAAAAATGTGGGTTTTTTAAAATCTGTTTTATGAAGACTTAGCTTGTGTTTGACTTACATTGATGGATGAGATGTTAACTGGTTGAAGTATGGATGAACATATGGAGAGAGAAGACCCACACTTTGGGAATGTCTTCTGTAAGCCTGCCTCAGCTGGAAAGTGTATGGCTCTGCTAGCATGGGAGTTACATTGCAAAAAAGCAAATGCAACTTGCTGCTTCCACTTTGCCTGCTGACCTTGTACATTAACTTGGGAAAGTCTGATGTTAACAGAGCTCTACAGATTCCAGACCACAACTGGCTTGGATACGGCCAGCTTAAAAACTGGGCTTTTGCCAAAGTGGACACCATTGAAAGAGAGCATAATGATGTGAGTGAGGGTCCTTGGCATGCAGATGCTCCCTGCTGATGAAGGCAGCATGCTGGTGTCACTGCTGCTCATCCCACTCGTGTACTGCACTGCCCTGAGCTGTGGGAGCTGCCAGAGCAGGAGCCTGGCTGCTGCTGCTGCTGCAGACACAAGGAACTGCTGCAGAGGAGCCTTCCCCAGGTTCTTCAGGCTGTGAGCAGATGGGACAGCCAGCCAGGGATCTGGCTGCATCCTCAGCACATACCTGGGTGCAGAAAGGAAAAGGATGCTTTGCACTTCTCAGGCAGAGTGCCTGGTCACCCAGTGAATGCACATCCATCCACCCCCTGCAGCAAGAGAGAGCTGGGCTTAAATTGATAAAACACATGACATAGATGTGAGGAATCTGTGCCTTCTGCTTTATACTTCTCCACTTCTGATAAAAACTGCCTGTTAGCTTCTTCTGTGTAACTTCAGCTTTTTCATTCTTTTTCCTTATGCATATTCTTTTCTGATTCTAGGACTCCCCATTTACATCACAGTGCTATCCTAATTCCCAGTGGTATGAGATTATTTTCACAAGTTCTTTTTTCTTCCTAGATTAAGCTAGTGATTTATTGTATGCACTAAAGGCCTTTTCTAAACTCAGACCAGTAAGAGAATCCCTTTTCTTTGCTCTCTGACTTTTAAAAACTTGAGAGAGCACCAGTAATTCAAATGCAAGTAGCAGTGCTGGGAATGGTTTCTGACTCACTGTAATTACTGGAGTAAAGGCAGTTAAATAGAGATATTGATAAGCCTGCTCCAAGGAGTATATAGCAAAAGGAAAATAATTTCCTCCTGCCTCCTCCAATATGTAAAAAATAACTGTATTATGAAATGGCAGGAATACAAAAAAGAAAAAAAAATTGGTTTTCTTTTTTTTTTTTTTTTTTTTTTCTTTTTTTTTTTAGCCTGAGGTTCAAGATGATATGCCCAAGAGGGCCTACCAAAAACAGGGGATCAAAGTTCAGCTGCAGCATAAAACTGAATGAGCAGGGATTCCATTAGAGATTAAAATGACAAAATTAAGGTCAATTAATTTAGGTCAACAAAGGAATGACCCAGTTGCTAACTATGGGCCATTTTTCCTGTCTAGAATATCTTGCCTGCTGCTCTGGAGAAACTTATGTCTCCTATAGATTCTGTGGCACATCTGCCAGTCCCTGTAGCCATCTCCTAAACTCTGGGGTTTCCCAAATGGCAATAAGATGCCAATGCTCAGGCACTAGTCACTTACACGTGGGCATTTAGGTGTCTTAGTTTTGAACTGATCATCTCATAGAATATCTGTTTCTTTTTTCACCTCTCTGAAATTATGGGGTGATTTTTTTGTGGTTTATATTGCATATAAGGCTGAAGAAAGCATTTAGCAGTTATTGGAAAATGAATCACATAATTTTTTGGAATAACAGTCATCACTGTCAGCCCTTTGTGTGCCTTTTCATGTAAAATAAATTGGCAAGCACCTAGAAAATAGCTTCAAAATGAGTGTAAGTTAATATGCATTTGTCAAGAACAAATATATCTGACAAATTGTATTTCCTTCTGCAGCAGGGTAACCAGAACCAGGAATAGACAAAAGGCAGTACTTGTCACATAGTTAGTTCTCAGTGAGGCCTCTGGCACTGTGACCTGTGGCAATCTTACAAACAAACAAGGGAAATGTTACCAGACTGACACTGCCAGGAGCAGGTATAGGAGCTGCTGGGAAAACTCTGCTCAGAGAGCAGCTGTCACTAAATACATCCTCACAACAGCACCACTGATGGGTATTAGTCAGAGAAAGAGAAAGCCTGTCTCAGGCTTAACATTTTTCCATTAGCTCCCAGACACTCCAAAATATGGAACAGAGGAGATGTTTATTATATTTGCAGCTGATGCAGAGCTAGACCTCAAATTCACTGCAGCACAGGACTGAAAACAAACATGATCCTGATGAGGTGGGATTAAATCCACACATGTTCCTGACAAGGTGAAGACAGAGTGGAGGGAGCTCTCCTGAGTCCACAAGGGTTGCAGTGGCTGTGAGGGGTATATTTGTTATTCAACTTTGACATGGTGCCATGAGGAAGGCAAGCACTATATCTGGGTTGGAAGACTTGAATGGTTGTTTTTATCCTTTTGCTCCAAACAGTTGATGAAGTCTTGCACTGAATTTTGTGTTCACTTTTGGACATTGCCCTTGCAATAAAAGCAAGGTAGGATGAATTGAAAATAATCCATAGGGAAGCAATACAAATCACAAGAAATCTCAAAAAACATGACTATGGGAGAAAAATGAAAAAAGACCTACAACAAAAACCTACAACAGAGCAAAAAAGTTGTGTGGGTGGTATCAGTCTTGAAGCACAGCAAGGAAGGCATTTCTGGGCTGCCATATCTGGGTCCTGCAGTTTCAACACCTGCCCTGAGCAGAGCAAGGATGCTGTATTCAGCATTCCTGGGGCCTGGCTTAGCTCTCTTGGGACAGCTGATGGGACATCAGAACAGGACTGCAATAACTGTGGGCTGAGAGTTTGCCTTGACCAAAGTGATCATAAAGCATGCTAATTAAATAACAATGAACTATATACCATGTCATGCCTCTGCCAGGAGAGAAGTGTACAGTTTATAAACCTTGTATCACTGCTGACTCTTGTACTTCATATTTTATATATATATATATATATTTTTTTTTCTGTAATAAAAGGTGAATAAATAGTTGTGATTCTTCTAGAATGAACTTGAGTAATTTTGAGCAAGTTTAGATGGGTATCTCTTGAGGCAAGGCTTTGGGTATCTGATGGAAAGCTGTCTTTCAGTTAAAGGTTATTTTTTTATGCTGCTAATTGGAATTTATGACTCAGAGATAATCCCCAAACTATGTTGATTCAGTAAGAGAGGAAAAAAATCCTCTGAACTTCATTTCACTCATCTTTCCCACAGCACATTAATCCCAGTGAAATCCCTCTTTGTTCTCTCCTTACCTGTGCACCTTTCCAAATTTAGCTTTGCTGTTATTACCCCTGGCTTCCATAGTTCTACACCACAAAACCATTTTGCTTCAGAACTTTTTGTTTCAGTTTCTATGAAATTACATGGAGGAGAAAGCTTGTTTGAGAAGGGATGAGTGGCTTTGTTTCAGGGAGTCACATTGGTCTGATGTGAAGCTGTGAGACTGGTAGCCCTTGCCCTCCCTTTGCCAGGAAGGCTGTTATCCTTGATTATAGAAAGTCAGGGAAATACACCTATCTGTGGTCTGTTGTTTTTCCTCACTGTAGCCTTCACTATTTTCTTCAAGGCTACCTCTGGGATAAATTTTTGGAAACCTGTCTCCAGCTGGAAATGCCCTGTGATCTCCCTTCAATGGGAATTCCTTGGCAAGGCTATGATTCAGTTATTTTTCTGTTGACCATTATCTTAAACTGAGATTAGGTTTAATTACCATCCTTGGTTTTGTTAAGATCTATCCTGCCCAAAATTAAATTGCTACTGAAACTCACAGGTTTACTTTAGCAGAAATTAAGAGGTAGAGTTAACATTCTTTATTACAAAAATCAAGACACATTCATACAATCCAAAACTTGCTAATAAAGTGTTATTTCTTTTCATGTCCACAATTTCCTCAGCCTGGTAAAAGCAATTCACTGACAGATGGTCAAAGCACCATCTTTTATAACTCAAATAATCTAGATTACACATTCATTTATATATATCCCACAATACATCTGCAGTATCTTGTTCCAACTAAACATCAGTTCATTTACATTTACATAAATTCCATATTTTAACACCATTCAGAGCACAATAACTTTACAAAGATTTTGTCAAATTCCTTTTGAATTACAGTGACTGTGGTTACATTTCACTAACTTCTTTGACAGTGACACCTCACCAATGCCTTGGCAAAACCTCCTCATCCTCCAGCATCAAACATCTTCACCACCCTTCAAACACATTCCATTCCAGCAATTCAGCACAAAACCATCTGCCATAAGTTTTAATCACTTAATCATTGCCTGCTTCCATGTAAAAGATGAATCCTCTCTGCTTCTGCCACCTCAACACTCCAAGTTCCCAGACCAAGAGGCCTCAGTACCTACCAAGTTACATCATTTACCTAAAAAACTTTGGCAATTTCTACTAGTGACAGAAAAAAAGTGTCTCCACATTCCTTACTGTGCTGTTGGAAGAGCCCAGATTTTATGAAGATATAGGAAAAATTCCATGCTTCTATGGCTTGGGAAATACCTAAGGATGTGAGGCCTTCCTTGCACATAAATCAAGACTGTAGGCAGATAGAGATATAGGTACCAGAAATGAAGGAACATTTTTGTTCAAATAATTAAAATTAACAATAGGAACAAATCATGTTGCCACAACCTCTGAAAATAAGTTACAGTTTAAAAGCTGTCTCCATGTCAATACTCTTCAATGTTATAAATCCAACAGTAAGAAGACTCATTTTACAGAAGTTTTCCATGTTGTGGTATTTCCTGTTCCCACTTCCTTCTCTCTTGACTTGTATTTCACTTCCATTATTTTCTGATGCTACTTCCAATTCCAAGACCCCTAAGCAGGATGGGCCAGTGCAGTTTCACAAGCTATTCCCATATTCCCTGTAAACAGAAATCCTCAGACTGGTCCCTCCAAAGCACACCAGGCTATCTCAGTCACCTTTCACCATGACTTTTACCTCACTAACTCACTCTGTGTCACGCCTTTTACAAAATATTTCCCTAGTTTGAGTGATTTTCTGACAGTTTTCTTTATTTGACCTTCCTGGATCGTTTATCCTTTCCCAAAAAGAAAGTGCTTCCTGCAGAAAATCTCACCTTTTATTTGAGAATTCTTTTTCTGTCATCTTGAAGAGCATCAACAATCTTAACTTCTTCAGCCTGAGTCACTTCCTTCCCTTTTATGAACAAGCAGTTAACAATACTTTGCATGTGAAGGTTTTTCAATTGTGCACTCTCAACCTGAAGAATGAAGCATACCTCACCACAGCATGATCAGATAAATATTCATGCTGTTTAGAAACAGACAAAATGAAACCTCTGAAAGTGACCTATACAACATAGACAGGTGAGTCTAAGTTAAAACCTTGGAAAAAGGAATATTTACATCCATCTACAGAATATTTTTCTCTTCTCATTAAGATTTTCTGGAAGGCAACCATCCAAAACAATCTACCATGAATATCAAAGGGCTTTCCAGTTATCCTTCAGAGAACCAGCCCTATTTCCTTTGCAGAAGATGTAAATAAATAACATAAAAAAACAAGTACTTTTGACCTCAGCATCCAACTTATATGTTAAAGATCCAGCACTTCTCAGCTACCTCTTATGCATTTTTTATAATTGTAACTGTTGGCTACTTGCTGAGGAGCTCTTGGTTTCTTAACACAACCAAATAATTTGGCCCGTAAGCAAATCAATTTAGAACCTAAAACACTTGAGCACAGGATCAGTGCAATAGAATGCATATGAGCACATATAATCTCAAGCCAGTTTTGTTTTGTGGTCAAATAAAAGTGTTTTTATTCGTTGATGCTGGCTGAATGGCCACTTTTCTGAAGCATTGTTATAAATTACTTCTTTTGAAAAAACAAGGGCTCAATGGCTAGAACACTCCTTGTCAAGAGATGTCTACATTTAATATGACTTTGACCTACAATAGTCTACCTTTCTCATATTTAAGAGGCAAAATCGAGGCTTCACTGAGGCCAGTGAAAAATTGCCCTCGTACTTCAGCATAGTAAGGAATTTAAGACAGCAGTTGCCTATAAATTTCTGTATTATAACTAAAGAAATTAATTTACTCTTTAATCATCTCTATAAAAACGTCAGTATACCATTTGTAAAATATATAGATTGGTAGTCACTTGATCTGACTTTGGCTTTCTAAATGACAGATACCAACTACATTCTAGGTGTCTGTGACTCCTCATATGACCAGTGGGGAAAGTTCAGGCATGGAGTGAGATTATCTCTGTTCTGAGTTAGGTGGCTAGAATACCTGTAATGAACATTTGCAGGTGCCATTTGTTTCCCATTCCTTATGGAAGATGCCTAGAAAATATGCATATGCCTTGTGGACTAAGATTTGTTTATTTAGACTGAAGTGTGATTAATTTCACACATAAAACTTAATCTCAAAACATCAAGGTTTCTGTATTCCTCTTGCCATCCAACAAAGTAACCTTCCTGATTTCTATAGACCTAACTGTTCATAAAAGAGCTGACCGAATTTATTCTTGTACCGATCTTGACTTTTATTCAGAACAGTTACTCTCCTTTCCTGGGGCTATCCCATATCATATATTTACAAGCACAGCCACTTTGTTATCTCCATTCACACAGTAATGGCTACACTGCCACATTTACATCTCCCCTTATTACCTAGGCTCTTCCCTGACTTTCCCTTAGGATGAGTCTTTATCTGATCCTGTGTTGTTGAATATCATCTTTCTTTCAGACCAGAATTTTGCAGTCTTCCAGAGGAGTTTCTACCAGACTCACTGCACTGTGGCAGCAATGCTTTCTGGTTTTACCTTCCTTCCCAGGGATATTCTTTCTGCCTTCAACATCTTTTTCTCTCTTTCATTATCGCCGCTCCAGTCATGATAAATCCTCCACTTTGTTTCTGCTACTATCATAACAGCACTATTAATCTGCTACTGTTTTAATGGTAGCAGATTAAAAATGTCAGATATGTCAGTCATAACAAATCAAAGTTTTGCACACAGAGGTTTCATTGCATTTTGTTTTGTTTTGTATTTTCTTTGCTCTTTTTTGCATTTTCTTCTCTATGACAAAGAAGTTCAGTGGTATGAGCCTTCATGCCACAGAATTTGACAATTTTTTATTCCCATTTGTCTAACTTTTAGGAGAATTGGAAGAAAAATTGTGGGAAAATGATTTTTCACTCTTCAAATTAAATGAGGGGCTGCCCACCCACAAGGATTGCCAAATCTGATACATAAGGAGGTAGTTTTCTGTGCTTCCATGGAAACATGGAAAAATGTATCCATCTTCCTTATGAAAACCTTCCTATGAGGATGAATGATAGTTAAATTTTTCCCTTTGATCCTTTTGGACGTCTTTAGAAAATCTGCCATCCCTGCCACAGCCTGTCCTGCAACACATTTTCCTTTCCTTTCCTGGCTGTGGCAGAAGCTGGAGAAGCTACTTGTAACTGGAGCCAGTTCAGCCTCTCTCTCTGTGGGGCTCTATCAGGTTCTATCCCAGAGAAGCCTGCTTAAAACTTCATAGCAAATTCTGTTGCCACACAAGATGTGGCCATCCTGTGCTTTTACTGTTCCTGCCATGAGAAATGTCAGGGAAGAAAGGAGATGAAGACCTTGGGAGCTGGATTGCTTCTCCTTCTACTTGTGGGGAAGGCAGAATAACTGGGACAGTGGGGACACTGGGGTGAGTTGTACCCACATACACCACCCAGACCCTCAGCATGATTTGCAGAGATTTTGAGTTCCAAAAATAGATACAAGGTTGTCAGGAATTAAGGCTTTTCTGTGCATGAGAACTAGCATGAGTACAGGTCCATAAAAATATTTTCCTTTCCCTATACCAGGTAGCAGCTTTGTAGTTGATTGATCACTTTTTTTTTTTTTTTTTTTTTTTTTTTTAATGCTGCATGTTTCTACTGGCACAGTTAAATACACATGAAAGCATAACTTGATGGTAATTCAGCCTTAAAACTGGCTAATGGCTTATGCAGACTTCAAGATTATTGACAACGCTGTACTTGCTCCTATGAAACTGCTTCATCCTGAGAGATTTCTAAGTAACACTAATATGGAGCAGTGACTCCACAAAAATGGAAAGACAAATCATTCCAGTTTCATCCCTCCCATGGAGGGAAGTGGGAAAATATGGATTATTGATAGTGAATAAATAACTTTTTCCTTCTCTTTTTGTGTATGTGATTCAAAGGTTTATCCTAATTTCCTCAATTTGTGCATTGTTTAGAATTTACAGCATAACTCAGGGCACTTTCTTAATAATAAACCCTGTTTGTCTAAATATATGCAATGTAGTAATTCTGTGACCACACTGTTCATAGAGAAACAGTATTATTCTGTTCTGAACTCAATTTGCACCTGTTCTGGGTCCTACATTGTTCCTCATCTCCACTCTCTGCCCTAACCTGCTGCCATTGTATCAGCAATGTTTGTTTTAAAAAGATGTTTGTTTGACTAAAACCTAATAGGTAAAACAGCTCCAACATTTTCAACTCCAACTTTAACAAATGTTTAAGGAGCATGTGGATGTAAACTGATGGACAAATTGAGACAGAGGCCACAGTCACTGGGAGAAATTAAAAGAATATGTTACTGATTGTGTAAAAGAACAAATCTCCTTTTGCTAATTTCTAATTCTGAGCTTTATGTGCTAATTTCTAATTCTGGTTGTAATTACTAATGCAACAAAGAGGCTTTCCACATCTTCCTTTACCTAAAAATCTGGATGGATCTATTTCATCCTCTGGCCATCACTACTACTTGCATGAACAAGATGCCAGAAATAGAGAACAAACAATCCTCTGCTGGTGGGAGATGTTCTCGTATGATGGCACCACCTTCACACCTGCCACAGGGAGGACTTTTTTGCTATTCCATAAGGGAATAGAATCTATGCTTCCCAAGAGAGACACATACTTCTAGGCTGAGAACTACTGTTAGTGAGGACACACAGTATTAATAATAAAAAAAAAGAACCCCCAAAGCCCCAAGCTGACATTAATGAGGTTGAATATATATATATCACTGCTATTAAAGGGAGCTGGTTCCAGGGTTATCCTAAAATAAACTACTATCTCTCTGCTTGTGCTCCTTAATCAGGTCTCCTAGTGCTGTTTTAATTAGAGAGCAATGCTATTAAGCCCAGAATAATGAAATCAAATAATTCAGTAATTGTAGAAGAGTGACAGGTTTATCTGCATTCCTTCTTTAAATTATACTACAAAAATATTCTCAACATTCAAGCTCCCATATTGCATTAGTATTTCAACTTCTCATTTAATTGGCACATTCTTGGCACATTCTGAAAATGGCAATTTTTAAGAAAATAAAAAAATAAACCCAACTTTTTGAAACACACACTTCTTGCAACTCTAATACCTAAAAACTAAAAATGAGACTGAAAACAGAAAGGTGAAGGAATAGAAGAATAACAGAGAAACATTTTCAAGTGGAATTGTCTGTTTTCCAAGTAAAATAAAAATGAAGGTGAAGTAAAAAATTACTAATGAAAATGTTACCTATCCTGTCATGTAGCAGTTAGTTATCATTGGTTATGTTTCAGTGATCTGAACAGCTATAGCTGATTTTTTCCTGTTCAATGACTATACAAAACACAAAACTCCATTTGCTGCCTTTTAGAGGCTTGATTATAAACTATTGTAAGGATTCATCATTTTCAGGAATACTTCTAATTACTATCTGTCCATGTGTAATAACAAGAAATGAGGTGCTATTCCTTAAGAGGAATTCATCTTATGAATTCAAATAACTATATAAATTAGGACAGTTTGAGGAAGCAGACTTCTAAACTTTTTAGCTATTATCCATTTTTAAATGGAAGTGCAAGAACAATAGTCTTATGCTAGAGCATTATATCATAACGTGTGTATCTGCCACTCTCAAGATTTTTTTAAAAAGTAACACAGCACCTGCAAAGAGAATTGCTCCCACACTTGGAGGAAACAGCAAAAACATTGCCTGAACAATTCACCCAAGAAGAATGTTATTAAGCCATACATTTTAAAAGAACCAGACATTTTAAAACACACCTGTGCTGGCCTTGGGAAACAGCTCATGAGAAACTGCACTTTTGCTAGCAGCTAAAGTACTTTCTCCAAAGACATGATTTAATGGGAAGTCTGAGCTGTTCTCACAGGGGCTCCTGCTTCACTAGGGTTTGACTCTTTGGAAAGTGAAGATTCATGGGCTTGTACCTACCTCTATGTAAATCAGGACTACCTCCTTTGAAGTCAGCAGATGTAAAAATCTAGGTGAATAAAGGAGGATCAAGGCCTGGGGCTCTCATCCCTGCCCTGCTGCTTTTATTCAGGTTAGGATTTCAAATATGTAATTGCAATATTATTTTTCCTGTCATTTGGGAATGTGGGTTGAGGCTGAGCTGAAACAAAAGGATGAATAGGTGCAGGCTTGCTTTGCAGAGCTGCAGCATGGTGCCAAGGCAGGCAGTGGTGGCAGGTTTTCAGCTGCCTGTCACTCTGAGTGATCTCTCTCTGCACTGCCCCAGAACTCCTTCTTTTGGTACTCCATTCCTCTCTCAAGCAGCAGTAATAATGCCACTGTCAGTCACACTCTAGTAGAAGACTTCATGACTTCCTAATATAGGAACTGCCAGAATAACCAGAACTGCCTCAACAGTGATGGTTTTCTAGCCCATATCTTTCCCATATCACCCTTGTGCAATATATGTGTCCCTCACCTTTAATTGGTATGATTTGTGCTGGACTTCCTTACTCAAGGTAGGATGAATCCCACTGGGAAAGTTACACACTTGGCCAACATCTTAAGCATCAGTCCTCACATTGGAGGTGAGGTTGTGAAGGTTATGATTGCAGCTGAGGTGTTCAGTGACCTGCCAGAGGCACATGATATGGCAGGGCTTGCTAAAATTAGCAACATATGAATGATTGTATTATTTACAGTCTCATTAACTGGGTCTGCACTTGAATCAGAAAACCAATTAAAAAAATTAAAGAAACAGAATATTCCACTCAAAGAGTGGAGTTAATGCAAAAGCCCACCTCAGAAGAAAACACTTGCACCTGCACTGTTCAACTCCCACATGAATGACAAATTAGTCTGTTCTGGCACAGAGATTTGATTTATGTACACAGATGCCCTAAACATCACAGTCCAAACCTGGAGCCTAGCCCACACTGAAAGCATTGTTAACATCATTGCTCTTTACATGAAAATCGAGGACTAAATCAAAAGTTAAAATGTAAACAGAGTTTCTTGCATTTCAGAAAGCACATTAAATACAAATAGCTCAACATCAGCACTTGGAAGTGAGCAGGACTTTCCTAAATGTGGAGAAGACAAAAACATTGTGCTTGTTTCTATATCAACTCAGTAAGACAAGGCAAAACTTCATTTTACAGTATTTTACCACTCTATCTCAAGACACACTTCCACTATTACAAAGATGAGTATGTGAAAATACATCAGAAATGGTGTAACAGTGAAACTCCCAGCACATCACTCCATAACTAACTTGTGCAGGTTTTTGTTTATCACCAGCTTCCCAGAGCTGCCCCACTGAAGGCTTCAGGCCAGGTGTGCCCTGGCCAGTTACTGAGGGGCTGGTGTGTACTTCCAGGGCAGGTCCAGCATTTCTGCACTCCTAAACCACAAACTAAACTGTATTTCCAACTAAAATTAATACCCTCAGTTTTGGGGACACAGAAGAGAGCCACTAGCAATCCCCACTTTTGGTACACAGGTTTATCTGAAAATTGTGCTGCTGCACCTAAAAGCAGAATCTGCTAACTACTAGATATCTGTTTTATGAGAATAATTAGAAAAGAAATATTTACTGTGTTATTAAATAATATTTTAATGGTATCTCCCACAGTCCTTCATGGGGCTATAAATGCTGGCCATCTCAAAATGAACTGGTTAATGAGCTGACATTTTAATTTGTGCTCTCAGTAGTGTCCTGTAGCGTTTTCTAACATGTAAAGAATATAGTGTTTGCAATTAAGACATAGGACTAAAACAGATGATGCACACTGCTGTTTAGTGACTACTATTGCTAAAATAATGAAGAATGTGTTTTCACCTGTACTTGCAGATTTCCTGCTTTTCATAGTGTACCCAGACCTGAGAGACTTTTATGCTTCCTGCCCTTGGGACCCTCTCTGCTCACTGAGAGTCTCTTTGTTGAGCAATTGAAAAATGGGATACTCAAAACCGATAAAAAATAAATTAATGGCAGAAAAAGCAGCAACTTTATTGCTCTCTGAAAGCCAACAATGGGAAAATACAGTAGACTGGAGACAGAATTTTTTTCTCTATTAGGTGTGCATTAACACATAAAAGTCAAACACATGGAAAATCTTATCCAGTCTCAGAGAAAAATACTCCCCCACCCTTCCATTTCCTCAAGCTCAACACTACTCTGAGCTGCTACTATCTCCTAAAGAGATTGTGTTATTTTTTTCTCTAATTCTGTTGAACCCCAAACTGGGTTTTAAGTACACTTTTGAAACAATCATTATAGCAACACAGGCTTTATCTACCACTTTCATTGCTTGCATCTCAGAAGATTATTCTTCCAAAACCTGTTTTTGTTAAAAACAGCATTATACAATGTTACCTCATTCCTAGTCACAAAACTTTCAAAAAAAGGGAAAAATCCTCATCTAAGACCACATGCTACATTAAAGTACCATGTTTTATTTTTTATACAAAAATTACTTGCTCCCCCAGGTTGCAATTAATTACTATGGACCATGCAAAATGCCACAGACCACAGATGCTACATTTTCAAAAGGAAGTTTTTATTGATTAATCAGGCATTGAATCAAGTATTGTAAAATAAACAGATTTTGTTTGTTAAAAAATGTCCAGAAGAATAGTGTTCATAGCAAACTTGTTTCCTCATTGTTATACAGAATATGAAATTGTCCACGAAACAAGCAAAAAAAGGAACACCTGACTAATTGTTGTCACTTTGTATGTGTATATACACATACACACATATGGGTGTGTATACACAAATTACACACTGTATTTGTGTATATGCTGGTGTGTGTATACCCATACATATGTGTACATACATACACAAACATATATATGCACAAAGAGCACTGACTGAGTTAATAGCACATTGGAGAAATGTGCCTTAGCTCCAAATGAAGTATTCTGTGTTAAAATAAAGATGATACAGCAAGGCCTGTAGATAACAGACCATCCTTTTTCCTTTGGCCAAAACCACAATCTGTCTTTAGACTCATGCTCTGTCTTTATAATGAAAATACATGAAATAATTTGGGGCCTCTCCAAATTCATGGTATTATTTCCATCCAGCTCAATCTCTGCCAACATTGTATAACCAAACACTGAGCAGTATTTTTAGTTTCTCCACTACTGAAATCAGTTTCTAGATCTAATATTTCTTGCAAAAGAGAAGATACAGAGCCTTGCTACATGTACTTTGGTAATTCACTCTTTCCTTTTAGGCAGAAACTTGGCAATAACCCTAGAATAAAAGTCTTTTCTGCATGCATCCTTTTATCAGTGCTTTGCATCAGACATCTTCTGTCAATTCATATTCAAAATTTTCATACCATCTCAGCTAGCTCCCAAACATCCCAGGCCAGGTCATCTGGGCATTGTATATCCGATTGCACCATCCACATTGTACTCAATTTTAAAATTCAATGCTTGGGGACTCATTTACTTTTTCATTTTTGAGGGTGTGTGTTTCTTGATTATTAATGACACTATGATAAACACTGAGGTTCAGTATATGTACACACTTTACTTTTTTATATCTACTTGGGAAAGATCAGTGGCTCCTATCTGTGAACTATGAGATGTTGCCAAGCTGAAAGCCATGGCATCAGCAGTGTACTGCCAGATTTTTCTCCATTTAATTCAGCAGTTAGCAGGGCATATAAAGGGAAATAAAAGAAACATGGAAAGACATTTATTTTCTATTTAAAAAACAGCAAGCAAACAAATGGGCATGTACATATTCTCCTCATCTTGTTAAAAAATTTTTGATATAATGATAAGGCAAACTGTAGTAGAGCTTTGTACCTGGAGAATCAGTATTTAAAAAATCTGAAGCTGAGCTTGGGACCATTTTTTTCTGGATCCACCACTGAACAAAGTGCATTAAGGCATCTTTTTCAAAAGACACCTAAAGCATGGTTATAAATTACTGAGCAAATCTTTAAAGCTGATATTCAATTTACCTTTTCTCTACACAGGCAGATTTTCACCACTTGCATAGTAACAACAAAACACTGAAGGAAAACCATTCTTTTAAAATTGTCATATGCCTCAAGCATCTCCCAAAATGATCATTTATACATAAGCATTGCAATAATTACAAAAAGCTTCTATCTGTAAAGGGAAAGAGAAAAAAAAATGCACCTGATTCAGCTCTGAGATAAAGTTCATACAACCTCTATTGCCTTCACACCAGGATGAGCATAGGATCTCTCTATGCAGATTTCTACTGCTGCTGAGAGGTTACTCTTTAATTTTCATTCACAAAGTGAGCTGTGCTTTCCGAAACAACCTGGGACAAAGCTAACTATGAGCAAACTCCAGCTGCAGTGTTCCTCCACATAGCACATGTAAAACACATTTCCTTGCTTTGTGATAGACACCACACAGTGCTTGACAATGAAACATTTGTATTTAATTTAAAACCAACGGTAAAGTGGTGCATGTCTCACTTCTGAGTTGCTGGCTGGGCTTCCTATGTTGAACCTTGTAAAATCAGCAATGAGCATTCACATGTCTACCATCAGAACCATGACATCTTCTATTACAATCAATCAATCAATCAATCCTTAAATGGTGCTGTGCTTTATCAAATTAGTCTACAGTCAGACCTTGGATTGGCTGCTCTCCTCCAGTGTTGCTGATTCTCAGAGATGCTATTGGTCTTCCACATCCTCAGTGATTCTATAATGTTTCCCAAAGACAAAAGTGAAGCACTGGTAGATGGGAATATTGCCATCAATAAAATAAATCACCAGATGATTTATCCACTCACATTTCTAGGAGATATTCCACATGCTTTTTATGAACTGAGAGAGCACTGCCCTGTGAACAAAAGTAAATTAAACTTTATCCTTTTGCTGTGTTGGCGAGCTCCACTTCCTTGCTTGCTTATTTTTGTTCTTTGGTCTGCACACTCCCATGTGCAAAGAAGAAAATGGGAGATCTCACACTCAACAAGGCTGGTAATGAGACCACTAATGTTGGTACAAGTAAAACCTGCAGTATACTGACTTGCTCACCTTGAAGTTTTCATCTTTCGGATTTCCTGCTATTATCCACTGTAAAATAAAATTATTTGAAAGGCTGATGAAACTTTAATTAACAGGACCACTAATGTGCAAAACCCCCCCCCAAAACAACAAGAAGTCATTTTCCAGGTGTCCATACTAGGCGTCCTCTCTTTTTTTTTCTATTTTTATAAATAATTTATAAATCTTCCTGTAAGAGATGAAATACAAAACCAAACAAACAAAACCAACTGAAAAAAAAAAAGAGTTCTAAGATATTATTAAAGCCACTTCCTGTTCTTCAGTACAAAATACACAGGAAGAGATTTTCTCTCATTGTCAGTTTTGCCCAAATTCGGCAGCATTGTCTGGGATGCCACTCGGATCCGCCAGCTCTGGGTAAGCTCCTGGTGGCACTGCCTGGCTGCCCTGGGAAGATGTGTCCCTGGAAGATGTGTCCCTGGAAGATGTGTCCCTGGGAAGATGTGTCCCTGGGAAGATGTGTCCCAGGGAAGATGTGCCGTCCTACCTTTTGGCTTTTAGCAGTCACGCCAGCTGCTCGGAGGAGTCTAGGTGGTCAGGGATAGGCAAGCCAGTTATAATGGTCAAGCATTTATTCCACACTGTGAAGGTGGGGCACACTGGCTGGCCAAATGTAATGTCAAAAGTGTACAGGTGTAGGGAGTTCAAGGCGTCGTAGAAGGCGAGGGAGCCGTTGTCGTAGTCCAGCAGGATGCCGACGCGCCGCAGGTGGGGCGCGGGCTCGATGGGGATCTCTTTGCTGTTGTGCCGCACCACCCACGTGTTGTTGCAGCGGCAGAGCACCCAGGAGGCAGAATTCTTTCCAATCCACTCGTGCTTCGGTGCTGACTTGTAGGAAATGCCAATAGCATACCTGCAAAACAAAAGAACCTCAAGGAAACAAATGCTTCCTGCCGTTTTGTCTCTCAGTGAAGTCAAATGTTAGCCCAGAGGCCTCGTTGGAATGCCCTCGCCTCTTACTGCTGTGAGTTAAGCTCTAATTAAATGATATTTCACCACAACATCTGCACAGGCTCAATTAATAGTTTTCCCTGACTCTCTTTTGGGTCTGAGAGGTCAGGGAAACTCATAGTATTATTTCTAGTTTGGCAGCTGTGGTAATTTTTTTGAGGGCTTGCCTCTGGTATTGAAAAGGAAGATTGTTGAATACTCAGCAACCTAGAGTTCAAATCACTGGACCTCAAATTTCCATTTCCAACAGATGAATACAGAGGAATTCATTGATTTTAAAATACACCGCTATCTGTCAGCTAATCTGATTTCTCCTTGCTCTTAAATACATGGCCCTGAAGAAGGAATTTAAGAGTAAACATCAAAGGATACATTAAACATCACCCCCCACCCCCATTTTGCCATTTTCAGATATGTTTTGCCAGATGTTGGTGTGGCTTTCAGATTTGAATGAACATTTTTGAGACTGAGTTTCAGGCCAAGTTAAGCAACTGTAGGTGAAGACATTTGCTCTGCAAACCATAATTTATGGCAAGATGTGCAGGGCAGAAGGATTATGAAAATGTTCTCATTAATGGATACTGAGGAAAAATACCTGATTTGTCATATATAACAGAAATGCAAGAGTTCCTCACGTTCTAGAGACACTGCAGTATTTGTTGGACTTTCAGCCAACAGAGATTAATGTACCATAAAGTTTTTTCCCCATTCCTTAGGACTGGCACAGACAAACAGCATTTTATTTTTTGAGACAGTGGGAAATACCTGAAGACCCTACTGATTTTTCCATTCCATTAACTTTCATCATGATGTCTTTGAATACCAAAGGATAACATCTCTTCCATTGACTAAAGGCCCTCTGAAATACATCCCTGTATGACACAGAGGATCATTCAGAAGTGAAGGAAAGCAGTCTTCTGTTTCCTGCCCCTTGCTTCATTCCCTGGGGCAAAGACCTACAGCTCTGCTGCTTCATGTTCCCTTCTGAAAAGCAAGTCTGACCTCTGCCCCTGGTAAACTGGATTATCAATTTGTCCTTCGTTTTATTTATTTTTTTCATAGTGAAGGACAGAAAATGTTTTACATTTAGTAGAGAAGTGATCACATTTACAAAGTTTTCTCTGTGTAAATAAGATGAGACTTTTTGATCCCTTCAATTAATAAAAAAGCTTTAAATATACTGTATGTGGGCTCAAAGAAACAACTAATCCCAGCTGTGGAGTGAAAGTCCTGTGAAGGCTGCTAAATACAAAGGTGCATAATCTGACAGATTTATTTCTGGAGCCCAAAGGTGCTGGAGATTGGGAAACTCATCTGACAAACTATTTGAAAAGATGTGCTTGGCCTCCTCTTACACTGCTCCTGATGTCTCTGCTATAAGTCTCTACCAGAGAAACTGTGCCACCACCTGTGTGGTGGGAGCTAGTGATTCTTGTCCCAAGTATCTTGCTGCACATACCAGGTGCTCCCGCTGATGACCACTTCCCAGTAGTGCCGCCCGCTGTCGATGAACACGTTGCCGGCGACGCCGTAGCTGCCCTGGCTCGTGAATCGCTCTGGGGTGTGACTCTTCTTGGATGATGTCTCATCCCGTTCCACTGTCAAGTTATCGTGAGACACCTTCAATTTTCTATGAGCAGATTTGGGGTCCAGTTTAAATGGTTGACCTAGAGATGCAGAGACAAAGATGACAGAAGAATGGGTTTGGCTTTGATTTTTAAAAGGAGAGTGGATTTAGCAAGCCTCTAAGAAGCCCACAAGATTACATAACCATATTAATTTCCTCCTCTCAAGCATTCTTGAGATATACAACCTATCCTGCTCCCAGCAATAGCTAGTTTCCATTGCATTGTCAGTTTACTGTCAACTTCATTGTGTGCTAACTTCCCCGTGTCGATAATCCCTGAAAAGAGCCCTGCATAATCATCATGTCCATTATCTCTGACCTAGAGGTAACCAGAATACTCTAATTCCTGCATGTAATTGAAACCAATATACATGCTAATAAAGGTCTGAGGGTTGCTTTTTTCACAGCATATTAAGTTTAGAATAACTTGTGTTCTATTAATTCTCTAGGGGTAAAGCTCCATAATAACATCTTCATCATTCCTACAAAAAGTACGATTTCAAATCCCACAAAATGAGTTTGAAAATAAGAAGCACTAGACTTATGTCTTTGTTCACTGACAGCTTTATTTGTAACGAGCACAGTCAACAATTCAGGATTGCTTTGGAAGGATGCCCATGTGGTGCTGGATACTGTGCATTAAAAGGAAGGAAGTGAACTGTAACTTGGTCCAAATAATATGGTGCAATAACATTACTCAGGCTGTTGCTCTTGGCAAGTATCTTCGGCTGTAGCACAAGGTCTGTAGACAATAACAGGAAGCTTTTTGGTAAACCAAACCTTGCAAATATATAAAGCCCACCACAATTCTGACAGGCTTGCTCATTGTGTCAGAAAGCAGCACGATCATTTACCTCCACCAAGAGACAACTAGAAAAGTACAACTCCACAAGTGGTCCAGAAAAGCAGTTTTCCCTTCTTACTGTCTTTCATATCAAGGGGAAAATCATGTAATCAGGAGATTTGATGGCATGCACAGAAAATTTAAATTAGACTTCTCATGAAGCCTGTGTGAGGCACTGGCACATGTACTTAAAAATAAGATGTAGACTGTTCAGGGTTATCTGCTTTTGCAATGTGTGTTTAGCTACATATTCTGACCAAATACAGAATAAACCTATTGGAAAGTACTTGGGGACTATTTCTTACTGTCTGACAGCAGTAACATAACCTCCTGCCTGCCTTTCCAACTGCTTAGTAGCCTTTGAATGCTGGGGCAGTACCTGAAGGATGTCTCTCTGCACTAAATTATGTCTGGTCACATTACACAGGTTAATGGCAAACAGGAGGAAATCAGAAAGGTGTACATGTCATTCTCTTCAGACTCCTTCTTGCACCACTCACTATCTCCCCTTTTGAAGCACCCTCCCCTACAATAAGCAAGTTTCAGAAGATGAACAAATCCCAGTGTTTCCTTTCAGCCCTCAGAGCTGCCCATGATGACTACATGACTGAGGGATTAGCTGGGAAAAGAGGGAAAAACAGCTGAAAACTAGTCCTAAAATTGCTGTTCTACATCTGCTAATAATTTGAGTAACCATTGTTTTTTTGAAGTGGGATCTCTGACTAGTCTATCACCTTGCTGAACTCCATAAAAAATGAGGGGGTTGAAGCTAAGAAGTTTTCCAATGTCCTAAAAAAGATATAATTTTGGAGGATAAAATTAGACTAGCAATTATCTTATGAACATTGCACAAAAATAAAATGTTTTACTGCAAACTAAGAAAAGTTTTTGCTTTGTAGAGGAAATAGAATAGAGAGGATATTAAAATAAAACCACAAAGGAGTATTTTCAACCAGCGATGGCTTCATTCTACGTGACATTTCCAGTGACCAAACTACAGATGTATCTCTCAGAAAAAAACCCAACATATTTTCTGCACTACAGAAGACTCAAGCAATCTTGAATTAAGTTAAATAAGTGGCTCTTTGGAAAGCACTTCAAAAGCGTTGAAATTCTCTGTCCTCTTGTACCATTCAAAGATCAGACCTAAAAAGGAAGGCCAGGAAGGAGAAGACTGTGCATCCTGATCTCGTGTACTCACTGTTTGTCTTGAGCTTGCCAGGCTCGCTGCTCCTGCTGCCAGCCTGATTAATGGCCTTGACAATGAAGATGTACTTTGTGCCACTCTGCAACCCGTGCACCGTGTAGTGGTTTTGTTTGATATTAGGAACAATCATCCAGCTGTCGGCTGAGTTGCATAAACCTGCAATTTTGAACAGAGCACATCAGTCGTAACACAAAACACTTTGTAACAGGAGGACATTTAGAGCATTGCCAGGCACCCAACGACCAATATGAACTTTGCTTCTATACCTTTTAAAGTGTTGCATTTACTGAGCCACTACTTAAAGGCACTAATTCATTTTATCAGCCCTCAGCCAAGGACCCTTTTAAATTCTTGCTATGTGAAGTGAACCATAAAAAGTGGGCATTTAAGAAATGGCTCAGCGGAGACACTAGCAGTCTGAGATTTTTCATATCCCAGCACAAGGCATTCTTTATTGCTCAAGAACTGGAGGATTATGGAGATCCCATCAATCTACTGTTTGGATTAATGAACTCAGTTTAAACCTCAGAAAATGAATGTAAGCAGTAAAACCAGGAGGGCTGGGCAGGCACCTTTGCTGACAGCCCCCAGGTATGCATTCTTCAGAACCTGAAGCAAATCATGGGAGGCCAGGCAGGGTAGAGCATGGGCTTCAGGGAAACCTTTGGCTCTTGCACCTCAGACTTTGCCAGAAAGTAATCGAAGTCAGTAAATTTAATGCATGCAACTTTTTGATTTATGTCTTCATGCTGAGATGCCAGCTGGGAAAAAGTTGGAAAATTTTCCATTTATAAACCTTTCTGGTTTATATTTGATTTACATTTGATGCCTACCACAGAAGTATAATACACAGGAAGTAAGTAAAATAAGGGAGTATCAATATCATAAACAAAACAGGAAAATACCCTATTAAAATTCACTTTTTAATCTACATAAGTTTTTTCTACTGTGTTACAAATGCAATGGCAGTCAATCATCCATACATACAGCTCCATCACTGTATATTTGGAACAGCTCCTGGTCTAATGGATTCCCCAGCTTCTTATTGTAGATGTTTACATAAAGAAAAAAATTAACATTTATGAAGAGCATATCTATTCCAAATACTTTATATGGTTATACAGCCAGAAATAGATAGATGCAAGTGGAAGTGTATGCATGTGTGCACATATGTAGGGAAAATTTAACAGAGGAAGGCTTGACTGGATTAGGAACCTGACAGCTGTTGTAATTGACAGACAGCTTTCAGCTTTTAACTAATGTTCTACCAGCAAACCACTCATGAAGACAATCTTTTAGAACTCAGTAGTAATTCAGCTCTGGATATCAGACAATATGAAAACTTCATGTAAAATAAAATTTAAAGGCTACTGGTTACAAAACCTGAAAGAAACAGATCTGTGATACAGGTTTGTGACTCATAGACAAGTCATGGCCATACTGTGAGATTCCTTCCTAACATGATATATGCTTTTCATAACAAAAGATTATTAGAAACAATTAAAATTCCAAATTTCAATCTAAGTATTATGAAGTTTGTGTCTGAAAATTGTCTTGCATTACAAAGCATTTTTGAGAGGCAGGCAGAGCAGAGATTCATCCTGATGTACAAATGGGTAACTGTGGCACAGTTTCAGGTTGGATTCACACTACCTTGCCACCTAATGAAGAGCTACCATGCCTAACTTATTTTTCTGGACTCTGAGGAA
This sequence comes from Muscicapa striata striata, assembly GCA_030060385.1. NCBI lineage: Eukaryota > Metazoa > Chordata > Aves > Passeriformes > Muscicapidae > Muscicapa > Muscicapa striata. Next base: position 940,721 of record JAREIS010000031.1, read on the forward strand.
AGGCAGTAAGTACTTTCTTTCACTTCCCTAGGTATGAACATCCTAAAAACCACAAATGCCTCTCTTGTCCACAGAGAAAGCCTAGGTGACCAGCACAGGTGAGATCTCTAATTTCAGGTTTCCAAAATGATGTGAGATGGGTCACCCATCTATAGATAATTTTTATATATATATATATATATATATATATATATATATATGTATAATTGTATAGAACAATTATCTGCCTTTCTCTTGAATAAAAAGAATCCCACTTTATACCCCACAGTAACCCCAGCTGGGCCCAGCACTTGTAGTGAACTGCTTAAAGCAACATCCATCCATGTCCTCTCTCACTGAGCCATACACACCAAATTATATTTTTATTTTTAGGCTGTATGTGAATGGGTTTCTTATGAGGAAGAAAGAAAATAAAGGAAGCAGCTTCCTGACATAAAATACTTCACTGCCTATTCAGAGGAAATCTTATCTTTTCCCAATTTGCCACAGATATTAAATGCACACTTCTGTGGCTGCCTGAACTACCACATTGATTTTGCATTGAGATCATCCCTTATTGGACTCATAGGTGCTATTGCAAAATAAAGTATGTTTAAATAAAACAAAATTAAGCACTGGATTTAAAAGGAATTCAATATGATCAAGGAATCTTTAACTAAGATGCCTCTGATGGGATACCAAATAACATATGACATTAAGAGGAATGGATACAGACAACGGTTCTAGAAGTGTCTTCTCCAACCACAACCACACTTTGAAAGCAAAGTTCTGTGGTATGTTTAAGCCTTATACAAACTGACTATTATGCAGACAAAGAAATGCCCAGAGTTTTGCTAACTCATCTAGAAACTATTTCTGTATTATTCACTACAACTCTGTGATGGGCACATATTTAAGGCTTGTTTTACACTTTTTGCAATACCCTCCAGAGGCTGACTGCTCCTCAACAAAGTACAAAACTTTGATACAAGTAATATGCAAAGGACAGTGAAGGTACCTCTTGAGTTCATCCCCTCCTACTGTGTGGATTTAAACATACCAAACAATCACTAAAGACCTTACCTACCCTAAACTCTACACAGTCCATGGAGAGAGTCAGAAACCTCCTGTTTGACCTGACTCATGTTCTAGAGGAAAGTTCTAACATCTTTGATGACAGAATACATCTTAGGTTTCTGTTCTTTGTCCTTCCACTCTTAGGCATCCCAGACTGAGTGCAATAAATGTTGGATGGGCAGTGACTGACTGGGTTACTTTGCTCGACAAACCTTGTTGTCTTAGCAAGCTCAGCTCTTGCCTATGCACCAAGGGGCTCAATGATATGTTCTTGTGCTTTCTGACTGTAAGCTCTTTGATAACAGGCTTTAAATTGAACTTTGATTCAAAAATCCTGGGAATGAAGTACTGATGATGCCAAACCACAAGTCCAAACTCCTTCAAAAGGAAGAACAGTTATTAGTGGCAGCCAAGTTAAGCTTTTACATATGAAAGAATAATTTGTCACTGCATCAAAGGAATTTGTCTCCAGTTATGGCCTGTCAGGACAGCCTTTCTTCTCTGAATACAAAAGAACATGATTAAGGAAGTTCAGGGAAATGAACAAGCAGCCTGATCACACTGGCATCCAGGGGAAGTGTTTACCCTCTCAGTTCCCTGCCGGTGGCAGCAGGTGAAGTGGAAAAGTACACATCTCCTCACTGGTGCAACAGCAGGAGCCAAGGGTCTCCTATTGTACCCACTCCTAATCCAGGCTGCATTCAGGTTTCTTGTTTCAAAATCCCAGGGCTTTTTACAGGGTTATGCAGATGGTAAAACAATGTATTTTAAAACTGTAGCCTACAAAAATGTAGAGAATTTAAATTACATCCTGGAATGGTGCAGTGAGCACAGTGATGTCCATACAGGATGTGTGAGTTTTCAAAACAAGTTGCTGAGAGTCTGGAGGTAATAATCTGTAAAGCTATTTCCCTGGTGTTTGTTGTTGATGCACTTTAAAAAACAGACAGGAAAAATCCCAGGGTGAAAATCCTCCTAAAATTTACACTGATAGATTTTATTAAAATATTTTCTTGAAAACTGGAAAAGGAGCACAGAAGTCATGGGAAGGTTATTTAATCTCTTGAGTATTTTTATTATTGTAAAATGTTTTATTTAAATAAATTATTACCAATTCAAATTGGTAGAGCAAATAACATAGGTGAAAGTAATAGATAGCTCTCCACCCCCACTCTTCATTCCCATCTGAAAAAAAAAATATATGCAGAATTTCTGCAAAGCACATTGATTTTTTTAAAGAAATACACCCTTTTAATACTTTTAAAGATGAATAAGCTTTCCTGGTTTTATCTTACATTTGCTTTTGGGTCATTAAAAATTCTCACTAAAATCTCTAGTAGAAATCTGAAGACTGTAAGGAATCTGTTTTTATTAAAATAAAACTTCCAGAAAGAGGCAAAGTCAGGAATATTAAAAAATGATTTGGTGAATCATAAATTCACTCTTTTCCATGGAAGTTTGTGCTCTTAATTGTCTTAGGTCCTTTCAAAAACTTTATCCTTTCTCAAAGGACAAGAAGTCCTGTAACAGTAAAAAGGTTCTGAGAGTAGTACACTGTATCCTTGACAGAGTGATTTTTTAGAAATTAGACTGTATAACTCATTCTTCCACCAGGTGAGAGAGAATGATTTACTGCTTTTTGTCAAGAAGGGAGAGATGTATTTTTCCTGAAGAATTTAGTATCAGATCCTGAGAAAAATTTGAACCATCCTGAAACACACTATAATAAATCCATGATGTTAAAAAAGGGCATACTCAATGAATACTTGAAAATCTGTTGAAATGGGATAATGAAATTATAATGCATGTTAGTTAGCTAGTGACAAAGTAATTTTAAAAGCTTTTACCATATCCAGATTGCAGGTGATTAGCTGCCTCTTAGAAATGCAAATGTACAAATGGAATAACTCTGAGAACAACTTCTTCAGTAAAAGCCTCCTTAATCTAAAGTTCAGTATTGCTCTTATGCACAGAGCAGGTCTGCCAAGCATTCAATAGTCAGGAAGTTTGGCCACATTTGGAAATAATCTTTCCTGTATGAAACAGGATTCAAATGAAATACTCTGTTTGGACCTTGGCCATCAAATGTTAACTTTCCAATTTTTCAGTTAATAAAAAAGAATATAGTTGATTATGTTGGATAGAAAATATACTAAAAAAACATAGTATTGCTTGTTTTTGTTACTGAATTCTTAGCAATCTCCGGATGATATATGCCTCTGGTGGGGGAAATGTACTGTGAGTGGAAAGTGCAGTCAGGCTGGCTATGTGGTTTAAGAAACAGATTCCAAAGTAACAGCCTCCATTAGCACGGTAGGTGGGTATGTATGCAAAGTGATTGCTATTGTCTCGAGGGAAAAAGCTCGTTGGTTTAATGCAATACCAGAGCTACTCCCTGGTGGCTAATTCATAGCTAAAAACCATGGAACTGAAGTCAATCTATGACCCTGTTTACATTATCTGCTACATGCAACACACAACACCAATGGAAATTTTTGGGATGTGACAGAGAAATGAAAATGCAGTTATGTGCAACAGCATGCATATACCATAAATAGGAAGAAATTTTTTGCTAACCCAAAGTCCAAAACAGGATTTAAAAAAACCCAAAACAAAAACCTATCCTCCATTCATTAGAACATGAAGGCTGCAGTGCAGCACCTGTTAATACCACTTACAGAGCGAGTAGCTCTCAGTGTTCAACAGCACTACCAAGGTACACTGTGATATTCTAAGAACAGCCTTGGAAAGCCATTTGTAACAGGTGTGATGTTAAATCCTTTTGCAGGATCAAGAATATAACACAACAAAGGGCATAAACATCCAACAAGCAGTGTTCTGAGTAGAATGAGGATGGGATTGATAGGGCAAGAAGAAACAGTCTCAAATTGTACCAGGAGAGGTCTACATTTGATATTAGGAAAAATTTCTTCATGGAAAAGCTGGTCAAACATTGGAGCAGACCATCCAGGGAAGCGGTGGCATCACCATTCCTGGAGGTATTCAAAAGTCCCGTGGATGTGACATTTAGGGCCATGTTATAGTAGTGGACTTGGCAGTGTTAAGTTAATGGATGGACCCAATGGTCTTAGGTGTCTTTTCCAACCTAAGTGATCCTGTGATTCTATGATGTTAGTGGGCAAATCTCCAGTACCAGTGTAATTTGGAATGACCTGGGAGAGTCTCACGTTTTAGAAACCCAGGCAGATTTGTAGCATGTTGGCAGCATGATCACCATTGGAGGTGTTCAAGTCTATATAAAATAATGAGATTTTTATAAAAGCTTTACAAGATTTAGAAAGGCCTTTCACATATACTTATACGTGCATGAATTTAATTTGGGTTAATATTATAGCTTTCAATTAAACCAGGATATTTGCATAAGAACTAACTCTGTTTTTAAAAAAAAACAAAACCAAAAATCCAAACAAAATAAAAATAAAACAAAAAATCACCAAACAAAACAAAAAAAAAGCACCATTCTTTCATTTCTTTCTACTTTCATTTAAGGTCTTCAGTGCATTTTGTAAACAAAGTTTCTTACAGTGTTAATTTGTTTTCTCTTCAATGTTTTAATTACCTATTTTTGCAAAGTGGTAATATGAAAGTTCAGACTGCATACTGAGCACTTTGTGCTATGCTTGAAAATTATATTGCACCCTGAAAGCAGACTTATTGATACATGCTTTGCAGATCAAAGTTTTCACCTCCACATGGGAAACCTACAGCACAGCCTAAAATAGAAATATCTTGTTATTTATCCACTAGTAAGCAAGGAGTACAATCCCACATCCCAAGGCTGTGGAAAGGGCACAACTTTTGCTGCTGCCATGTTCATACTTAGTGCCAATAATTGACCTGCACAGCACAAAGCCATAGATAAAAATGGACTAGAAAACAATCAGCACACCAGCTTATCATTAAGTCCTCTCTGCTTGGTAGTGATTAATCAGGGAAGGTTTTCCTTCCTTTATCTACCTTGCTTCAATTTTTGCAAAATTACTATTAGACTTTTTTTATTATCCAGCTTGCTCAGATGTAGAAGCATGTGTTGAAGTTTATTTGGTCTTTCCAACAGCCTTAAATTTTGCAATGTATTCTTCAAAATGAGACTCTTAAGGGAAATACTAAATGGAGGTTTTGACAAAACATTCATCAAATTTTCAATAATCCATCTTCTTTTATCAGTCAGTCCTGATTACTATAATACATTCACAGTATGCTACTTAAAAAAGGTATTGATGCCAGCACATGAATCCTCAGATGTCCTTTCAGATGGCTTTAAAATAAAAATCCTGCTCCATGGAGCAGATGAGGTGCACACAGTAACAGAAGAGTCAGTGGGAGAGTTTGGCTCAGTACTCAAACTTGGCATGGACCATGCAATGTTTCCACCAACATAAAGCATGTAAACATGCCCACAGCACTGACTTTCACCAAAGTATCTCAACAAATTTTCTTCTTACAAAAAAAATTTGCAAGAGGAAAAGCATTTCTGCCCTAAGCCTCTCTAGCTCACTGCTTGGCCAGCGTATTTGATGATGGGGAAAGACGAGGGCGGAGGAAGGTTTCAAGGAACAGGGGAAGCACACATTGATCATTTCTCACCTTGCTCTCCCAGGCACCAACAGCTTACAGCTCTGGGACTTCCAGAGCCACTTCATTGCACTTCATTGCTCTCAGTGTATTTTTCTTACATGATCTGTCCAGGCATCTCTTGAACTCAAAAATACAGCAACCTTCTGTGGTGATGAGCTCCCTATCTAAATATTGACTTGAACAAACTCCACATTTTGATTGATATGCTCATTTCAGAATCCTTGTTTGATGAATCAAGTATGTGTCAGCTAGTGGTATTCCCATTAAATATACAGGGACCAGGAAGAAGTTGAATGACTGTTCCAAATTCGTAGTCAATGACCCCAAGGATTGCAGAACACTGAATCCAGAAATATTGACTTAGTGACCAAAGATTTGACAATATATAATTTTTTTTTTTCTGTGAGGAGCAGTTATTTAACAATAAAACAGTCCAAAATCCAATTAAGTAAATTCCATCATTAAAGTGTACTCATTAAAGTGTACTCATTAAAAATGTGCTGTAATACAAAACATACAATGTTTGTTAATCTCATTTTAAGTAAAACCAAATCAGCATATAAATTGTTGTTCCACTGTTTTCTGACTTAGCCTGTAGTTCACTGAGACCTATGCTTTGTAGCCTTGAAGACAATAAAAATCAGAGGGAAGGACTTAATCTGTCTTTCAGAAAAAGGTCCAGATATCAAGTTTATATAAATGGCAATGGGGCTGTATTTCTAACTAATGAACAGTTCAACACAGACTTCCATGTGCACCCTGCCCGACTAGTGCCAAGAATGGAATTGAGTTCTTTGAACTTGCTACATTGCAAAAAGGGACTTGGGATGCAAGAGACATCACAAATACTTGTGATGTCTTTAGTCTTTGAAAGCTCCCAATACATGGCACTCCCAGAAAAAGACACAAGAAATTCCAACTGAAGTAATTCTGAATTTCAAGCCCTTTTAGAATCATTATTGGTTTGGATTTAAAATTTTGGCTTTAAATCTTTCTAGAAAATAATTTTTCTTTTTGTTCTTGACCTAGGAGTATGTTTATCTTTAAAGACACAAGAAAAGTGAAGGTTTATACTCACTGACAACGTTGGCTTGTCCAGTGAAGATGGTGTACTGCAGCTCGTAAGAGACCACACTGAACTCATCATCTGATGTCCAGTGCACAGTAATGGTGTCATAAGAGGCTGTACAGAGCTCTTCTCGAATGGTGGGGGGGTTGGGAGCTGTCAGATACAACACAGGAGACACAATCAGTGAAGAATTTCCCCTCTTCCCTGAGATTAGGGGATGTAGTTTGTGTACAAGATTGTAGAGACATTGTCCAACAGACTTTTCACTAATTCCAGTACTAACTTTGGTTATCAATTAACTGTTAGGAAGGAATTCTTCATAACAACATAACCACCTAGGAACTCCAGATTTTGAAAATATTTAGCTTTAAAGTAGCTTTAGTTTCAGATCCCATAGAACAAGTGATGTACCTGTGGCCACATCAGATGGATACAATGACAAGTTACTTTTTCTAAGATTGTTCTGATCATTTCACCAAACTTATCAAAATTTAATTGATGCATATCAAGAGGGAGGGTCAAAACTCCTCACTGTTGACATGAAAGCAGTGTTTGCCCAGCCTATCTCACCAGAGATTGCCATAAGTGGTACTGAGGTGGTGCATCCTTCCTGGCCCCCCTCTAGGCTGCACTATGATCTGTCATTCATTAGCAACAGGCACTTAAAATATACAATTTTGGGGAAGCTCCCAACACTCATACTTTCATGCTCAATTCTCCCCTCTCCATTTTTATTGATCTCCTAACCAGCCTTTGTAATATAGATAAATATAACTCCTGCTGGTTATAAAATTCACATTTTTCAGTTTTAAAAATGAGTTCTTGTCATAACATAATGACTGTATAATATTACAAGCAAATAGTCACCCAGGAGCCCTCTCTCTCTCCTTTTTCCCCTAATCAACAGGCAAGATCTTTGTGTAGCAAAATATAAAATCTTTTTCCATATTAACACATGAGTTTGTTTTAAAGACCTATTTAAAGAAGTGAAACTCTAAGCAAATTACTGGCCTCTAAATTTTCTTATTTGCAATCTTTAAAAAGCCAAACACCCATATAACAAATAAATGAATCTTGCTTTGAAAGACTGAGAGATCTTCCTGCATGCTTGTCTCAGTGGGAGCTTCATTCCAAATCATCTTCCCTAAAACCCACACCATGAAAAGAAAAATCACAAGTCCTTGTGCTTTAATAGTGTTTCTCCCAGCTGTCACAGAGTGAAGAAGGAGGGCACTCATGCTGAAACAACCAAACTATGTCTGTATTATATGAAAAGAAAGGCAACTATGAATGTTTGTGGTTTTGTTTTGGTTTTTTTTTTTCCTGTCAGCTTTTTAACCTCTGATAGCTACAAATAATAGCCTCAAAAAGAAAGTGCCTTTGAAGGAATTCCACCCTTACTTTTGCAAGATCTTATTTTTATGAAACATCTATTTTTTTTCCATCAAGATTTTTTATAGAACATGTCTCTGGCTTACTGATGTATGTTCCCAAGAATTAAAGTGCAGACAGGCTCCCAAGTAGCCTCTTTTAACCAAGAGGCTTAAGGAAAAGTTCAAATGTCCTTCATGATACGACCATGATTTGTGATGCTCTAAATATTGAATCACAGAAGCCTACCAATGCTTTTTTAAAAACTTGTCAGAGAAACCCTTGTGACAGAGGGTAACAATGAAAAGAAATACAAATATACTCAAATAAGATCAGCTGTGAGAATAATATAATCAAAATATGGGGAGGAGAAAAAGGTCCACAGTTTTCTGAAAGGATTCATGGTAATATCAGCTATGTTCCAAAAATCCTGTAGAACAACTACTGGAGGTTTTAAATTTTTTTTTTCATTCCTAGCTGGGGCTTTATTTCCACATTTTGTCTGTCCTTCAAAGGTCAAGCCTTGGAAGGCTTGGAACACACTTGGAACAAGTGTTTATAACAAATATACAAGTAGATCCATTTTTATTTGTCTGATGATGTTCAATCAAATTTTTTTCTGTCATCTCCTGCACCTAACAGCAAAATATTTTACTGAAGAAATGTACTTAATTCAACACAGAAAATAAATATTAATTTATGGAAAGCAAAAATTACTGAAGGCTTAATAAACTGTAAACTGCACTTAAATCACATCTAAGTATCTTCAACTTCATTGAAAATGGCATCCTAAGTTTGCTCTTTGTATACACACCTGGCCTTATGGCTGGAAATCTGCAATCTGCAGGCCTTTATGTAATGAGAATGTCTGAAAGAGATTTGACCGAAGAAAGACATATTTTTCCTGGCTCTTGTGATTAACCCACACTCACTTGAGACTATACTGCATGAATTCAGCTCTTTGGCAACATTCATTTCATAAACCACTCAGAATAAAACAAATACACCTGCTTCTCCTACAGAAAGGCAGGCAACTCTGCATTCAGATGCTTTGTTGTGATAAAATAGTGTAGCAGCCTGACTGCCAAATTCATCATTCTACAGCACATGCTCCTTTAGAGAGTGTAAATTTGTAATGCAATTAAAGAGTTTGATGTTGGAGTCAGGTCCAATATATGTGCAGATGACCATGACTTAAGGCCATGGGAAAATCCTTTGGTGGTGAGTAAAAAACCACCCCCAGAATCCTCCAGTTCCAGTATGTTCATCATTGCCAGAAAGTTCTCTGCTTCCCTTGTTATCACTGGTTCCTTTTTGCTGCAATAATTTCAATATTCCTAATAACCCTTCTTTATTGGATACCCTCCCTAAACCCCACCCTAATTCCTCCCCTCCTCCAAGTTTATAAATACCCCAGCCATGCCCTAACACCTGCTTTTGGCCATTTGCCCTTGTGGATGGAATGAGCCTCCCTGTACCATCTTTCCTGGTTCATTCAATACAAATGGTTCAGCTTGTTTGTTGTTTTCTAGCTCCTGAACAACCGGGTCAGATTCTCTTTCTGCATAAAATCACCGAGTTCAGTGCAGCCTCTGGCCCAAATTGCCAGGCTAGGAAGAAAAATTGGAGACTGTTAGTTTGACCTCAACCATTAGCTTCAGCATTGCATTTGTTAGTGTGGGATTTGGTTTTTGAATTCACCAGTGCCACAGGGAAGCCTCCTCAAAGACTCCAGTGATCTCAAGGCTGCACCAGCAACTTCCCCTTCCTGACTCGGGTGTGCCTCACCCCTGCTCCAGAGGGGAAGCCCAGCAGGCTTCCAGCACAGCAGCAGAAGGTAATTTACTGCTCCATAGAGGATCAGAGCAAATATCTGGGAGTGGTAACTGCTTCAGACACTCAGACTTGCATTCACAAGCTTTTGTGACTCAACACTCTTACAAGACAGAAAAATTGTTGCTGAAAGCTGTTTTACTTAATTTTGACTCAGAACTGAGTAAACATGCTTAAAAAGTCAGTAACCACACCTAAAATGCCTGAAAGGCACAAATATTACAAATATAGTTTCTTAGATTTGCTCTCAGGAGTAACGGATCTCCTAACCACCCCATTTAGTTTAATACACCTTCCTTTCCATGTCATCTGCATGGCTTTTGCTCTGAAGCAGAACAAATGGCTCACAAGGTCTACACACCTGAGGGGCAGTTTAGGGACACTGCCACCTCTCCCTGGTGAATTCCAGTGTTGATGAAGTGGCTCTTGGGTGCCTATCGAGATTCTACCTTAATCCTCTCGGCACAAGGTCACAGAGATTGACTAAAACCACCTCAAATTCATTTTGTTTGCCCAGTTTCTCCCTGCTGTGATGCAGTGATTGACTTTGTAAAGATTCCTTATGGATTTTGATGCTGAGTATCAAGACCTAAAATAAGAATAAGCAATCTCCTTGAATTAATGGTGCCAGAAATATCCATATTGCTGGTACGACCATGAGGGAGTACATTGATTACTGATTCCATCTTGTATCATGACACATGTATCATGCTGTATCAGCATGGAGGAATTTATAAGGCACAGTTACATCAGATGTAGATAAAATTGTTATGTATTATTAATTTCTCATGTGTGAGTAAGTACCAAGGGCTTGGTCATCTATTCAAACCACCTTGACCTATTCTTTGGGCAGACCAAGACTGCTCAAAATCAACAGAATGAAAAGAGACTGCACCCAAACCATGAGACTGAGCATTGTATGGAATTGGTCTTTGATCTCTCAGTGCTGAAAGAGTTAAGCAGTGACACAGGTTGTGAAGAGTTTCCAGAAAGAAGTTATTTCTGTGTGAAAAATTGCTGGCATATGCTAGGCAATACAGGTTTCTTTGTGCAGTCATAGGTGAAGTGATGGATGAAGAAAACTTATCATTGTTTCAGGTGGAATTTCTGAAGTAGGGCAAATTGCAAGGTCAAAGAATGGATGTTCCTGCAATTGATTTCAAAGTATTAAGACACAAACCAGCATTTTTGATTCACAATGGACAAAAAAAGTCCTTATGACAGTAATATTGTGCAGAGAGTTTGCAAGTCACATGTATTGCCTGTATCTAGCTAGATACATGTTTAGAAAAAGATGGTTTCCAGATGAAGATCTTGAGCAACTGTTAAGATAAGAATGCTTTCATAAGACATCAAGGCTATATATACAGAGAATAGAACAGTCAGATGAAGATTAAAAGTATTCCTTTAATATACTGAGCTTGATATCTCAATGTCTAGCTGGCAACTTTCAGGAAGATATCAGAGATTTTATTTGGATAGCAGAAGCTTTGGACAGATATCTACGGAAATGATAAGCACAGACTAGTTAAATTTATTTCTTCAGTAAAGAAATAGCCTAGCAAGAAAGAAAGAAAGATAGGGTTGAAGAGATGGACAAATATTATACTGGAGGAAAAAAGGAGAAAAAAAAAAGAGGAAAAAATCTCCAGGAGACAGCCAAGGTCAATTGTTTCAAAAGCAACTGACAGCAGAGATAATGAAGCTGGAATTTAGGTTTTGACATTTTGTTCAGAAGCAGTACAGATGATAGTCATAAGGTAGACTTCTTCACTTAATTCACAGCATAGATCTGTGACTAGGATGTAAAAATGGTCTTTGTTTTACTTAACTGTGAAATGTGATAAAAGTAAAGCCTAATTCACTCTGTCACAAAGTGTTCAGTTTTCAATCTATGAAAATTCATGCACCAATCTGAAGGGAGTAATATAAATCTTTCTCTGGAGTTTCTGGACAACAGTAGAGAATAATCAAATGCATTTTACTCTTGGGATTATATATATGTGTATATATATACACCTATATCTCATGTATACCTATATACATATATTTACATAAATGTATTTTAACTGTCTGCATAGGGTGCATTTTATGCTCAGATAATTTGGACATGTGCTTTGCATTTTGCCACTGCAGCCATATGCTATTTATTAATGTGAAGAAAAGCCAGTTAGAACTGTTTTTCACTGGGCATCAAGGGCAAGGATAAAAATGATTTGTTAGAAAAAAACAGCTAAAATGCATTATATATTTGCAAGTTTACTTAGACTGAATTGTGAGCAATTTTTTAAGACTGTGTGTGAGTTAGGAAAAGGCAGAGAAGGAGCTATGTAAATGACACAATCATCATGATGGATCACGAAAAATATCTTTGTAGCAACTTCATTTTGGTACAGATATAGCCTTTGTTTTTTGCATGGTACAGCAATTAGTTTGAAAATATTGACATATGATGTACAAAGGGGAGAAGACCTGAGGGATGTAGGAACAGACTGCCAGACAGAATTCACCTCATATAATTTCACAGATCTAAACCACAGCTACCTGCATTTGAATAAGTATATCTATCCTCTGTTTGGAGACAACTGGGAAAAATAGGAAACTCCAGAACTGCCTCGATATATGTGCCTCTAAATCAGATGGTTATTTCTCTTCTCTGATGTAAAGGAAGATGAGATTGATTATTTTAGAGGTAGATTGCTAGATTAGGGTGAATGAGTCTGTTTTTTGTTTTAATCCTTCCTTTCATTTCCTGGATTTTTATAAATTTGGGGTGAAGACTCAACATGGTGGCAAAATTCCTGCAGATCTGGAGAGAAGCAGGCACCATAACATTTCACTGGTACTGTATAAGAAGCTGAAATTACTCTTATCACATTATTGTTGTGCTTTATTTACTTGAATATTTGTTAGACACTGACTGTATTCATCTGTCACACAGTGATAAAGAAATTTCTTAGCAGATATAATTTCTCTTTTAGATATGGCAAGAGCCCCACAGCTCCACATCAGGCAAGAGTGCTGCTGCCCTGTGGCTTCCCTGTGCATGCACTCATCTTGTGCTTCCCAGTATTAACCTATTCACCATTTATAAAATCACAGAATCAGAGAATACTTCAGATTGGGAGGAATTTTAAAAGCCATCTGGCCCAATCTCCACTCAGTGAACAGCATTCTGTCCAACTTAACCTTGAATGTGTCCAGGGATAGAACATAAATAGTCTCTCTGGCAACCTGTTCCAATGTCTCATCACCTTTATTTTAAAGATTTTTTCCTTATACGTAGTCTGAACTTACAGTCATTTGGTTTAGATCCGCTACCCCTTGTCCTTTCTCAACAGAATGTACTAAAATGGTTTAAGTGTTGAAAGACCACAATGAGGTCTCCTTGGAGCCCTCTCTTCTGCAGGTTGAACAACCCTAGCTTTCTCAGCCTTTCCTCTAGAGAAAAGCCAGAAGCCAGTCCTCTGCTTGGAAAAGATAGTGGCTGGAATGAGGAGACTGCACCCTCACATTCTCCTGAATCAACACAAGAATATCCTCTGAAAACTGGGACAAGTGAATGGACCCAGGAAGTGTTCTCCAATGCTTTTCTAATAGTGCTTTGTGCCTTTCATTGCAAATTCTTGCTGCTAACAGCAGATGCTTAAAGACCCTGCAAAATAAAAACCTACCACATCTCTTCTGTTTTCAATTGAGCTGGAATGAATTGTTCTAATTCTGGCATTGAAATCAAAACACTCTAAATTACAGTAATTTGTTTCTCTTTGTGAGTCATTGTACACCCTGAGACTGCACATTACTCAGACTTTCAGTAAGGGTCTGATCCTGTGGGTTTCCTCAGGCCAAAGATCTCAGTCAGATGAGGTGGGGCTCTGCTGTGGGAGAACCCACCCCACAGCCTGGCTCAGAGCACACCCCAGGCTCTCTAGGTCCAGACACTGCCAGATCCAGTTCTGTGCTGGGGGAAATACACAGTGTCACCCACATGAGAAAACATCTTTCACTGCTGAGCCTGTGATGCTGACTGCTTGAACAGCTTCTGGTTGCTCGTGGGAGCTCTGCCAAGCAGCAATCTGCTGCAGCAAGGAGGCAGCCCCAAGGGAGGGGGTAACACCTGGAGCATCCATCTCCTGGGAAATAGGCTTTAGTCCCTGCTCTCCCTCTTCTGACTGCTTCAGGCTGAGCTCCAGCTGTTCTTTCACTTCACTCTGCTGCAGTGGCTTTTAACCATTTCTCAATCCTACTTCCTCACATTCTGGTGGTGAAGAATGCAAGGAGAGGAGGTAGGAAATGCAACCCAGTTGTTTGAAGCACCTAATGCTTCCTGGGGCATTCTGGGGCTGCTGGAGGTTATATATTCAGGATTAAGAGGGAGCGTGTATTTGGTTTATGTAGCAAGGTTTTGGAAGTGGTTGGGCTGCAAAGGTTCTCTCTGTCAGAAAAGATCAGGAGCTGACTCAGTGTCAGACACAGACAGTTCTGGGATACACCTGCCACTGTCCAAAGCTGAGCCCATCACTGTGCTGAGAGTGCCTCTGTGACAGCATCTTAAAGAAAGAGTAAGAAAGGCTGTGCAGCAGTGGGGGGAGAGAAGAGGGAGAAAATGTGATAGAAAGAACCCTGCAGGTGTCAAGATTGGTGAAGAAGGAGGGGGAAGAGGTGTCCCAGGGGCTGGAGCAGAAATTCCCCTGCAACCTGAGGTGGACTGTGGTGATGCAGGCTGTTTCCCTGTAGCCCACAGAAGAGCACAGGGAAGCAGGAATCCACCTGCAGCCATGGGGGACTCACACTGGAGCAGTTGATATGCCCTGAAGAAAGCTGCAGCCTACAGAGAGAGGACCACACAGGAGAAAGGTTTCTCACAGGAATTGTGCCCATGGGGGACTCACAATGCAGCAGCTGTTGGAGAACAGCACCCTGTAGGAAAAGCCCATGTTGGAGAAGTTATGAAGAGCTGCATTCCATGGGAGAAAGCCCATGCCAGAATAGGGCATGGAAATAGTGGCAGAGATGATGTGTGATGAACTGGCCACCCCATGCACCACTTTGTGGGGAGTGGGTAGGAGAGCTGGGAATGAAGTTGAGTCCAAGAAGGATGGAATGGGGGAAAGTTTTTTTTTAGATTTATTTTTATTTCTCAGTGTCCTACTTTTACAATTAATTTGCAATAAACTACATCAATCCCCTCTTACATTAATGAATCTGTTTTGCCTGTAGCAGTAATTCTTGAGTGATTTTATTGTCCTTATCTCAACCCATGAGCTTTTCATCTTATTTTCTCTCCTTACTGAGGAGATGGAGTGAGAGTGGCTTGGTGACCATCTAGCAATCAGCCAAAGTTACAGCTACAGAGAGAACTGAAGAAAATCCTATCACTACTATTTTATGAGGAATATATAATAGTAGCACCTCAAGGAAAAAAAAAAAAAAGAGTACCTGTAAGGTAATCAAGGCATTCCAACAATTTCTTCTCCCTGGTAAAATCAAGTGCGAAAGTATCAAAAGTATCATTGAGGTTAATTTCAGGAATTAGAACCTGGGAGGATGCAGTTGCCATGGAAACCCTGTAAAGAAAAGAAAAATGTCTTTTACCACTCAAGACACATTGACTTTCATATCAAGGTGTATCTGATTAATATGTTTGTTATAGTTTCTCAAAAAGCTTGATAAAAGCTTATATATGTATTTTATTTATATGGTTTAAGTTAGGAACTTCTCCTGCCACTTTTTTTTTGGACAGCAATATTTCCAATAATATTTTTTTTTATTTTACTGAGCTTAGGCCTATTGTGCAGTGTCAGATAGGATTTTAACAAAATATTGGCCAAACAACAATGTCCCTTGAATTCTTCTTTTTAGTCACCCATTGAACCAAAGAAGAAAGGGCACTATAATTAGCTGTGTTTTAAGCATCCTGACAGATGCTGCATCTCTCCATCCCTTGTTTTCCCAAGCATTTTCCTCCTCCAGGCATGCCTTGGCACTGCTGTCCCAATGGCTTGGTGCATTCCCCACACCTCCTCAGCTGCTCAGCACAGCACACTGCTGTTAACTTCAAAAGGCACAGGAGGGAGATAAAACAAACAGATCTCAGCATGGTTTATTTTAGAAGGCTTTTCCCTGCAAAGCATGTGTGCATGCTTATATTTCCTCCAAAACTGTAAAGTTTCCTCACCTACCTCATTTCAGGAGCTACAGTCACATTTTCTCTGACCAGATGTACTAATATAAAGAGATGAACTTTCACAAGAAAAATGCCATCAGGAAGCATTTTCAGACCCTTCAGCCTGGTTGCTCAAAATGCATTATTTCTGGAGTGCTCGATGCTGGATGTGCTTACAGAAAGTTGGACTGGTTTAAGGAGAGATCACTAAGGCTTATGCTATACAGCAGAAGTTAGGAAAATGTTTTGGTCTGGAGGTAAACAGAAAATTATGCATGGAACCTATGTCTATTATCTGCCATTCATGACATGTCTGATCAAAATATTTGATTACTTCAATTTAAAATTTTCCTGAATTATCCTTTTTCTGTAGACAGGACTGTAATGCTCCAGGACAAACGTTTACTAAGGACTATTTTTTCATATATTTTTTTGTGTAGTATTTTAAGAAAATACAATAAGGAAAGTTAAAACCAGAGCTGTACATCTCATTGTCCTCAGCATAATTTTCAAAAGCTGAGCTGTGGAGGTTTCCTGGTCAATACTCTTGATATACAGTTTTCAGCATTTTTTCCTTTGCAGGTGTAGATGTAGAATTTAATTTAAAGTAGATCCTAGGACTGATTTATTTATTTATTTTTTATTTATTTTTTATTTATTATATTACCAGGCCTTTTTGGACTGTTTTTGGGGATATGCAAAATTTGCTCTATATTTACATGTGTTACAGTCAATTTTTGGTGAGATCAACAATTCAAGATTTCTGACACCATGTCACCATATTGGGTTCAGAGGGTTGAATTCCATCCTATAATTCTGCCTACTGTTGAGACAAACACTGACACTGCACTTGATTGGAAAGGGTTTTTCTAGAATAAATGCATTTCACCCACTGTAAATAATGCACAACTTAATCATCAGAGTGTATGACTTTGTGCAGTTACCTGTTGGGCTTATAACAGAAAATATTTTACTGCAATTACTTTGAAATGTGTGGATGAAGAAATGCAGTGAGTGTGATTTCAGGAGACTGCTTTAGCTGCTGGAGCTCAGAGCCCTGGTGAGACTGTTACATGAGCAGTCTAAAAGCAAACAAAACGTTGCTCATCACATGAGAACTAAGAGAGTTACTTGTGAGGAATAATTTATTAATTCTATTTAGTCTCTTTTTCCATTTGTAATTTGTCTGCTAGCACTTGGTGTTTTTTTGCCCTTGGTTTTATCCACTGCTTGGAATGATTCTCTGATTTTCAGAGTTTTCATAGCCATCTCATTAGACAGCAATGTGTGATAGCCAAGAATTAAGTTTGTTTGGGCACATATGTCAGCTTGTCTCATTTCTGCTCTCCCAGTGTCTCTCCTGTCTCTCCTGTGATTGTGTTTATGATGCAACTGTTCATGCTTACAAGTTCTAAGTGGAACTGAATATTCTGTGGCAGTCAGTTAGAAAGCCCTGTGTCTCCACAAGTTTCTGCCCTGCTGCTGGTTCTGCTGAATACTGAAAAAAGGACAGACCCCCCTACCTTCATCTTTTGATACTTGTAGTTTTACTACTGGCGTCAACTGGGATGCCACAATGTTGCTTGGTGACAGAATATAAACCATGGAACCCACTGCCTTGCCTGGCCTTGCCTTTTTCAGCTGATTTTTAATTCTCTGAATGCGTAATGGGCAACCCAGTGTTGCTGGCTTATTTATAAATTGATAATTAGCTTTGATGAAGAATGATGCAGCACAGTAAGTGAAAGACTTAAAAAAATATATGTAATAATAGCAGGGAATTTAATGTTTTGGATGTGGGGGAAATTGGCTGGAAAATGTGAAGATATAATATAAACCCAGAAATAAAAAAAAAAAAAAAGCTACTTAAAAAATTTTAAAAGAGCATACTTTTGATTTCTTTCTTTGTTGTCCATATTCTTCTTTCTTAAAACTTTAAAATTTTTAAGGTTTTTTTTCTGATTGATAAAAAGCTGATATTCCAGCAGAACATTTCTTCATCAGAAAATCCTGCTGAAACTCAATGGGTATCTTTCAGCATTCACAGCATTGCACTGAAAAGCAGACCAAATTTTCTGATAGCATGGTCCTGGGGATCCTTGAGATATATCCCTGGACTGTTGAATCTCTGTCTCTTCAAGATGCATGGTGTAGGTTCACAAGGTTACACATTTCATCATCTTGTATTTTGTGATGCATTTGCTTGCTATTTTCTGAAGAATATGAACCATTAAGATAATTCCCATTTTCTTCTAAGGAATGTACTTACTGCCTGATTTCTTTCTCAATCTCAGAATTTCTCATGAAGTAGGAATTTCAGCCATAAACCCTTTTTTAAGTGTGTTTAACATCAGACATCTGCTTGGCAATCATTCTAACTCTTTCACTTGTGCATGCTGTTGTTGCTGTAACTCTTATTGCATCCTTTTTTGACTGCTCCTTTTCTCAAAGGGATGTTTTGATTTAGCATTCCAGTAAGGCTCTTCCCACCCCATAGCACAAAGTAGCATTTTGGGGGAATATGTCAACTACCCCCTGCCTTTGACCAAATCTCTGACGTGACAAGACAATGCAGCAACTATGACAACCCAGCTGCCTTAAAGTGAGGCTCTTCTTTTTATTGAGAGGAATGTTTCCTTTACCTTTCAGTGATATTTTTAGCTGTTTGCAGGAAGCGAGCGTGATCGTTCTCCTTCAGCGACTGCTCAGCCTGAGAGATGAGGGACGTGGAGCGCTCAATGCACTGCTTGCAGTTCGCAATCTGCTGAGCCAGTTTTCTCAGCCTCACCACCTCGAGAGGAAACACAGGAAAGCAGTCATGTCTCTAAGGTCACAAATCATGATTGGGTTTGCAAAGCTGGGCAAAGGAGGAGTTAAGATGAATGGCTTTGGTGACAAGCTTTGTGGTGAACTCCATCTAGCCATGTCACATTTTTAATAAGGGACAGGCACAGCCTTTCTGCATGAATATTTTCCACATGGAAAACAACAGGGGAGAGCCAAAACAAGCACAGCTGGCCTTTTTTCCAGCAGAAGGAACGTCATTTCCTGGTAATTTCTGCTTACATGATAACTAAGGTCTATTTAGATAACCATTTCCCTGAAATTCTGAGATCTGTGTTAAAGGCTACTTATGGATTAACTACTTTTTCCTATTACTTAGGTAAGTTTCATAAAAAGAAAAAAACCTGAAAATAAAAGTTAACAAAAAGAGACTGTTCAATTATGTTAGTAATACTTGCCTGACCCTCATTATGTGCTTTAAGAAAAACAGGGTGTTTTCTTGTTGGATATTTTTAACTGGACAAAAGCACAGTTGTGCTGGAGAGCTGATTATTATTACTGCAAACATATGTGCTGGAGATAAACACAGTAGATGTGACTGTAATCATTAGCTGAAAGGTTGGGGAAGGGCACAGTCCTCCATTTAAAGACAATGTTGGCTAACAAAACTTTCAGGAACTACAATAGTTCCTGAAAGGTCTGAGAGTCCTTCCCTTTGTTATCACATCAGGATCATAGTTTGAACAGGAGTAAGAAATAGGAAGGAAATTAAATAATTCTTGAGTTTAGAAAAGCACATTAAGACCCAGTTACATGCAAAATGAGGAAACTAACAACCAAGTGGGTTGGCAGAAATATCCACATTTATAATGAAGATAACATCCCCAATCTCAGGAATTAGGGCACAAGCTATGAAGCTGCTGATTTGACTTTCAGATATATTTGCATCCTAAGCAGTGATGAAGGTATCTTAGTGCAGCTATCTGACAACAAAAACAAGTAGGAAAATAAACATTTTTTAAAAACTTTCCAAAAAAGATACTGGCCAAATGACTTGGATTACATAATATTTGTATTTCTTTAAAGATAGAAACAGCAAAGAGAAGAAAATGCTGGGAATGCAAAGAGAAGAAAATGCTAGGAATGCAAAGATTTTGGTAATGCTGATGATTTGATCAGTTTCTAGGATAAACTAATGCCACAATGCTTCCTGTAACTGTGCATTTGAAGAGATTACAATTCAGTCTACACCAGCCTGACCAGAGACAGGTTCACTTCAGTGTTAAGTCCATCTCTCTATTTAGTAATAAATTAACAAGCAGTGAACTGAAGTAAATGTTAACTTCTGAGTTTTATGCAGTAGAAGGCATGCCATGATTTGTGATGTCTGTATATGGAGCTAGATTTTTCACTTGATTGATTCTTTCTTATATCTTCAAGAAGATGAAGATGATAATTGAGAAAGGAAGAATCTCATCTCACTCAGTCCCCACCCACTTCTGCAATGGTAGGAATGACATCTGCCCTAGGATTATTTTAGTTGATATTTGCTTCTTTCCTGTTACATGTTCTGTGGGATTTTGTAGGGTTTGGGTGACAGGTGAGATTAAGTGTGCAGCTGCTCAGGGTGTTCAGACTTGAACTGAACCTGCAGCCTTGCAGGCACAGCTAGAAATCAGTGTGTGTTTCCAGCCCTGTAGCCACACCTACAGTCCCATGGAGAAATTTGTCATGCTCTGCCTTCCAGAAACACTCTTAGCCATAGGCTCTCTTAAAGCAAGATACATTGGGCAGAGTTTCCTGTGGCTTTTCACATGGGTCTCTTGAGACCTTGAAATCTTTCAACATACACCACATTTGAGTGAAAGCATTCCAGATCTTGACTGGAACTCCACTGATACAACTTTCAGCTCAACAAAATAGAACAAAGAATGGGGAGGGATTCTGATAACAGCTCTATTCAATTAAATTTTTAGTCAGTTGTACTACAAATCTTCCATGCTAATGGAAATTAGAATGCATTTTTGCAAGCAAGAGAGTTTTTAAAAGCAATGTTGTATGTATATTGCACAAATCCAAATGATTTTTGGATTTTCTACTTCATTGGTAGCACACCTGGTCTCTCTGCATAGAGAAAAAGAGTTGAAACAAAAATGAAGGCCATCTATTTCATTTGAAGGGAATTTTATTTTGTTAACAGCATGAGGAAATTCAGGTTTTTTTACACAGTGTACAGGACCTGTGGTTTCAAACATGTTTAAGTTAGCCCTTGCCTACAGGCTTTTCATTTTAAGTTAATTGGTATGTCTTGACAGCCACATGAACCATTTAACCTGCTCTTGACTTTATTCCTTTCCTGAGCTTTTCCCACACAAGAAGAATGAATATTTGACTTAGTTAGTTTAGGAGTTAAACAGTAAACTCTTCGTACATAGAAAATAAAAACATTAATTGAACTCTAATGCATTTCTGAGTTAACAGTTAGCTAGTAAAATATGTTGAAACTTGAATATCGGAGATTTTTCCTGCTCAATGTGTTTGCTACTAATAATAATGGAACTTTGGGAATTAGAAATGCACACCTAATTAAATTTCTTCCAGAGTTTTGAATATTTTTTTTTTGTAAATAAGTCAAGACCTCATATTATCAATAATGACAATGGAACAAAATTTTTATGTGATAATATTTGAATAAAAAGTTAAAGAACCTAGAAAAAAAATATAATTGTGAGACATGATTCTATATGCTGTGGCATTTTATGGAAGTTAACACTTTGGGGCAAATACTGTTGGGCATATAACAGAGTGAAGGAAACATTGAGTGGACATAATTTGTCATTTACCACTCATGACACCATTTCTGGTTTCGTCCTTAAAATCCATAATCACCTGTAGTAAGAGAAACAACAAATAAACCGTTGAGGTCTAATCTTCAAGGATTTAATTCCTCTTTACATGAAAGTATCAGTCAGTAGCCAAGGACTACATAAGGACTTTTACTAATTTCTACCAATAATATCTGCAGTAAAAAAAGCTGCAATCAAAAGGAAATGGTGTTGACCTACTTATGATCTAAAGAAGAAAAGCTTTTACCTTTCCTTCCTTGATTTTAGTTCCAATTATTTGCCGTCTTTGCTGGATTATTTCAATGAGTTGGTCACACTCTTCCATCAGCTTGGTTTCTTGGCGGGATGCATTTACCTACAAATGGAAACCTTATGATTAGCAAAACATTTTTTTGACATTTTCCTTTTCCATCTCCTAATTTAAAAATTGCAATTTCTAAAATATTGTGTTTGGCTTTTTTTTTCCCCTCCTTTCTGTGTATAATCTGTGTTGTTTTCAGTCCCCTCTTTTGGATTTTGTAAAGTACTGAATTGAGTCTCAACGTCTTGTTTGCAGGAGGCAGGACTTGCAAATAGTTAATCAGGTATTTCTTACTCAGGTGAGAAAAGTCTGGTTTGGTGAGTATTGAGAGGTGTCAGCTCTAACACACCAGTGAGATGTGAGGTCTCTTTGGGAGGTGCTCCACATACCACAGTTTGTAGCCACTGCAGTGAACATCAGTGTGCTAAGGGCACAAGCACTGGCTCAGTCCATCAGGTGCAGTAACCCCTCTCACTGCTGCCAGTGCCATCTGAGTGCTAAGAACGCTAGAGGAAAGAAGTCCCAACATGTGTAATGACTCCCATTAATGCTTTCTCATCCTCCAACCATTTGTAGC
This sequence comes from Muscicapa striata striata, assembly GCA_030060385.1. Classification (NCBI taxonomy): domain Eukaryota; kingdom Metazoa; phylum Chordata; class Aves; order Passeriformes; family Muscicapidae; genus Muscicapa; species Muscicapa striata. Next base: position 963,323 of record JAREIS010000031.1, read on the forward strand.
TCAGTCTTCTTGAACCAGACACAATTTTTACATCATTACTAATATTCAGAAGAATTAAATTAAATGGATTTATTTAGTCTCTCCTTCAGATCCTGGAAACTTTAGGAATCTGCATCATTCTACAGAAATGAGCACCACAGTTTAACTCACAGTGAACAACTGCCTCCTTTTAGAGGGATTTGAACCTATCTCCTTCCAGCTACTTTTAATAATCCTAAGTACTTTTACTGGAAAGGACAGTGAACTACTGATACCATATATATATCCACATATTGGTTCCTGAAAGACTCCAGTTTTAAAGATCCAAGTCACAATACCAAGATTGTGTGTTGGCTACAATTATTTCTGCTTTGCCTTAGCAACGAGTCAGACAGAAAATAGTGTGCTCATGTAGTTTTCTATATATGAGAAATGAATTTTTTTTAGTGCAGAAACCCTCACAAAAATTAACTTTCTGTAGAAAATATTGACTTTTGTAAAAAACAAACCAACCAACCAACGAAAAAAAAAAAACCCACAAAAACCAACTTATAATAGAAAAGTTTGGGTTCTCAGATGAATATGTTCTATTTCTGAAGGTGACTGACCTTTTCAGTGCAAAGTCAACATTTTAAACAACCAGAACTTTCATGCTTAGCTTACATATATGTGTAAAAAGTCAGAAAAAAGGTTAAAAATTCTAATTATGTCTACAAAAAAAAAAAAAAAAAAAAAAAGTATTTATTTCAGAGTTATATTTCAATTTGCACTTTGCTAAAGGAGGTCAAGAAGATAAAGCAGCTTTCAGTCCTGGCTAATTGCCCCCAGAGCCATGTCACCTTTTCCACTGGGACAGTAAGAGCCAATGGTGAACACCAACAGGGAATACTTTCAGGTGACAAGTTTTGCACCCCTTGGTTGTTTTTTCATTCCAACGAGCCCTGTGATTCTGCATCAGTATTCTTTTCTTTCCTTCCAACAATGTGTTTAAACATGCATTTACCTGTAAGCACATTATGGAACTCATTAAGCTTAAGCAAATGCTTATGTATTGAAATTTGGACCAGAACCAATTTTACAAATAACCTTCTTATGTGAAATACACAGTATTTCCTCCAGGCAAAGAGAAGACTTGTTCATAAAGACCTGCTTTCATCAAGGTTTTGAATTATCTCTCTCAAACCTTCATAAAATTGAAGTTTGTTTGCACATTTTAGAGGCTTAATTATTAATTAAGACATCAAGATTATAAAGAGTGAATACATTTGTTTCTGGAAGAGGTCAGATGTAGCTGCAAGTGCTAGTGAAGTTGTAGAAGGTATTCCTATGATGCTGTTTTAGGTGCCCATGGCTCTCCTTACATTTGCTGTTTGCCCTGCCTGGCTTCTCACCATGGTCCATGAGGAGAGACAGCACGAAAGCTCCCCCAAAGCCTCAGGCAGTGCCCCTGTTACTGCACTGATAGCTCAGGGAACCTAGGAAAGTTAGTCAATCCACACTGTCCCTCCCATTCCCTCTGTTCCTGTAGTCCCACCACCTCAGCTGCATCATGCATCTTACTTAGGCTTGAACTACAAGCTGCACCATGCACCAGTTTCCCATTCCTGACTTCAGTTTCACTCCAGGGCTGAAATTCCACCGAAGAGCAGGGAATCCTGCACAGGCTCAGCCCAGGGCAGTGATCACATCCACTGCCTGTGGGCACAGCTCCTGTGTCAACACCAAGGTCGGCTCTGCCACAGCCAACTTCAGCACTTAATTACACTAACACTTCTGGCACTTAATTATGGTAACACTTCATGGGATTTTTGAGTAGCTTCCACTCAAAGTGTTACTTCTAGCACCACTTACATCACCAATTCACTTGGTCAAGAAGATCTAATTAATTTTTGGGATAACTGTCATGAAACATAAAGTTACAGGAAGGTTAAGTCAACATTGTTTCATTTAATACTGTGGTTGATTTGAATAATAATGTATTAATTGGATCTTAAGCTAAAAAGCTCAAGACTAAGAAAAACAAAATGCTTGGAAAAAAATCTCTGGATTTCTTAATGCACTGACTGCAGACTTCTCTTTTTCTTTGAAATATGAAAAGTGCACTCTTTTATAAACTCCATTTGAAGACATTTCCAACTTTATAGCTTGGACAAGCTTATTTAAAATGAAAATAATATTCTAAAATTATATGGTACATCTGAGCTTTCTATGAAAAAAAAAACCCTCAACATTTAATCTGGGGGCTTTTCTCAAGCTGAAATACTCCTTAATCATATTTTCAGCCCCCAAAGCCTCTGGTTCAGTAATAACTCTATAATTGAGCACATGCCTAATTTTAAGTGCACTACATTAGCTGTGGCCCTAAAGGAACTATTTGTGAGATTACCATTAAATATTATTTACTTGTATGTTCCTGAGGAGTCATATGTCAGACCAAAGGGCCACAGGCATGGATCAGGGCTTCACTGCACAGGTGCTACAAAAGTACCAGAATCATGCTTTTCCTTCTGCTTGGGTCCTTTGACAAACAGCAACCTTGACAATAACTTCCAGCTGGGCTGGCCAAGGAATGTGAGTTCTGTCTGCTGAAAATATTTGAGGTTTTACATTCTACATTTTTTCCACATTAAAAAACAAGCCCTCTTTCCAAGGAGTTTGTTAAGAGACTGAGAGCTGCCTTATAAAGTCTGGTGACTGTGTCACACACTTTGTGAAAGTCTCCAAATCATAGAGGGAGCTGACAATGAAGGTTGATTTCTTAATCTGAGAATTAACTTAATCTATTGTCTGAGAGCTCATGCTGGACTTGGGGACATCTTTCTATGAAAAATGTCACTAACATTAATAACTTAGTTTTGTCATCAACCGGTTCCTTAAAGATCCAGAAATACTTTGAATCTAAAGTTTTCTGTTTCATTGGTACCATTTTTTATAACCATCTTTTCCATGCCAGTTTTAAAACTGACTTGGAGGCCTTATTATTTAGCAAAAACTATGGCATCTACAGAGAAGAAGAAGGACAGATTCTAGTTCTCCTGCTTTTGTGGGGAACGTATTCCCATTTCTGTAGCACACACAGACCTCAAATAGTTTACAGAAAAAACCCAACAACCTTACAAATTCCAGGTTTCTTTCTAGGTTTCCCAGACATATGGATAGGGACTGTTCCCTTTGCCTCAGGAAGTAGGTGTAGTTAAAAAAAGAAGAAAAATGAGGGCTCCTCAGATGTCTGTCAGGAAGCTGGAAACAAGAAGTCCTCCCAACCCAAAGGGGAGAGCAGGCCAGCTGTTCCCAGCTTCACAAGCTGAGAACTGATTTGGAAAGTGTTTTGCTCTCTGTAGAGGCTTCCTAGGCTTTCATCTTCAGAGACCTGAGTTAAATTGCAGCTTAGCTCATAAGAAAATGAATGTGGTGGTTTCAAAGTCCCCAACAGATGTTTGGGAAATCACAGAACTACAGAATGGCTGGAGATTTGATGTTACAGTGGAGCTTCTATGGTTAATTCAAAGGCAAACAGAATCAGAGGCCTGGATTCATACCCACAAAAACTTCCTCAAATAATATACTGAAGCAAAGGATTTTTTTAGAATACTCCTTGCAATAGGAAAACTCTTCCTCTGAGATTCTTTACAGGTGAAGCAATTCTCTCCACAAGTGGAAATCTTCATGAGTCTTTTTGGCAAACAATCTCTAAATGACAAGCAAGATAAGACATTTTAAATTAGAGGGGGTCTGCTTTTTTAAGGCTATGCTCTCTGCAATAAATTCATCAAAACCAGAGAAATTTTATTTACTGATAATCTGTTGGTTATGCAAAATGGAAGAAAGTAGATTGTAGAAAGAGTCTGATCTTTGGAAATTGAGGTATGAATTTGAGTTTCAGCTTCATGATTTAAAAATGGTTTCAATTCCTTAAAAAACAAATTCTTTGCAGATGTGGCTGTACAGGTAAAGAAGAGGTATGAATTTTTCTTATGTGTTTGAGTTGATAGTTATAGAATGACTATATACTATGGCTATAGAATGACTATATACTCACAACAATTACTGTATACTCAAAAGAAGACAAAAATATCAGAAAAGTAAATTCAATTATTGCACTCAAACCCTATTACATCATTGGCACATACTTCACTTTAGATTTGAGACTGAATTTCTTCTTGCACCAAAACCAGAAATTGAGATTAAAAAACCCCTAACTTTTATATATCTATATAACCCCTAACTTTTTTATATATATAACTTTTATATAATGGCTGATACTTATTTGTTCTGGGAAAACTTTCTTCATTGTCATGTATATGTGGAACACATTTTCTTGGATTAGTGTCCCTAGATGAATTAAAGGATTATGCTCCTCTAAAGAGAGAGGCCTGTTTATTTTACTCCATGTTGTAAAGTGAGTATGAGATTTCTTCATAGATCCACAGCACACTGAAGTATTATTTTAACATCATCCATATGTAATATATTAATTTAATAGAAATACAAAAGATAATCATTAACGCACATTTGAGAAAAAAATTTCTTCCTTTTTGTTTTATGACTATGAGAGTCATGGATTCAAAACTTTTATTTCATGTCCCTTTTTGGTATTATGGGTTGTTCAGTTTAGTTTTCTACAGAGCAAAAGCAAAACTCTTGGAAAATAACTTTTTCAGGTTTTCCCTCGTCTAAGGTTAAATCTGATTTTATCTGTGGTGACAAACTGTGCCTTTGGAAATGTGTGATATTAATCAGCTTGCCAGCTGAATGGATCTTTTACAATATTTTTACTTGGACACGGTGCAAGAAAAAAAAAAGAAAAAATAAATAGAAAATGATCATCTTCCATTTCAAGTGTGCCAGAGGCTTTGTTTTTGTTTGCATTCCACATCTATCTCTAACCAGGAGACCTGTGTTTAGAGGCAGTCTCAGAGCAGGTTAAACAAAGGTCAGTGCAAAAATCTTACTCTGGCTACTTAGGAATTTTGTGAATGAGGGATCAATTAGGCTGGGATAGCTAAACCACTTTGAGTCCGGCAGATAAGACTATCTGCCCCAATCTTGACTAAAAGTAAACCTTTCTTAGAAGAATGAAGTACTCATTTTACTTACTAAAACATTGTTTTAAAGTTTTTTGTCCCACTGTGCTTTGAAGCACATTGTTGAGAAACTAGCCAGCAAGACATCTAGAAGTCCTCTAGTGACATTTACAATCTCACCTTAAAACAAAAACCCCCCAGAATTTCATGAAAAAAAAAAAAGAAGAATCTCATTATTTTCACTCTTTTTTTTATACTTTATTTTAGACCTTTCTTTGAACCTAAATAATGAAAATACTTTTTAATTGAACAATATTTAATTATTTATTGTTTTTACTTTGTTTTTCCTGATGACATCAAGCCTTTGTTCCATATTGAGCAAAATATTCCACTTCATGTGTTTCACTTAGGGTTGAAAAACAAAAACTATCAAATAATCACTGAAGTTCAAAGGACTGCCCATCCTTTCATGATGTTGAAACCAGTGCACTTGTAAACAATAGCTCAATAGTTTAAACTGTCATCCAGGATCCAGGGTCTTTAGCCTAGTGTTTACCATGCTCACAAGAGGACCAGTGCCTTTGCTCTCCCTGCTGCTCTAGTTGCTCTTTAGCTGTTTATGCTAGGCAGAAAAAGGAGGAATTCAAGAGCATTTTGTTCCCATAATGACAACTCAGAGATAGAAGGTTCCATAAACTGACAACATTTTGACTGACAAGTTACAGTCTCTTATAGCAGGCACAAAATACTACCTGCTGCATTAATAGTGGTTAATAGTGAACTAAGCTCCTTTTACTAGTCTAAGGACAAAGTCTTGCAAGAATATCAGTCTATCAAAAATCTGAGCAACTGGATTTGAGAAAAAGGGAGTGGTGGAGTAAATCAGAACTGGCCACCTTAGCAGGTAGTGGCAAGCTCTGCAATTAGTTTATATACAATCTGTGTGACCTCTTACCATAACTACAACTCCAATTTACAGAAGGTACAGAACTGTTGTAGGTGCAATTACATATTCCAGCACGTGCTTAATCTGTACATAAGTTGTATGCATAAATGGTGCAGTTCCTCATTTGTATAGGACCAATTATACATTTCATTAGTAATTTTTCAAAACTATTTAATAGTTCTTTAGGGAAATAGTATTTTACTACTAGGCTACAGCTTACTAGGCATGCAACTTAGGACATCCTTGAATGAATATTCTGTATCACCATATGCCATGCAGCATGTTTTGTCAGTTTTTGTTTCTGAAGTTTCTCTTTTCAGATGCTACATAAATTTAAGACACTGACTAAAGCTTACCTGAGATTTCCATTGAATGAAATCAGCTTTTATGAGAGTGGAGTTAAAAGTAGAATAAAAGTAATTAGAAATCAAAATAGATCATACCAAATATTTAATCAAAATAATGTTAATAGAGAAAGAGTCTGTTGTAACTTCTCTCATTAGAAACTGTGTTGCTGCAGTTCAGACACCAGGATTTACATACAGGCTTTCTAACTAAATTCTACTGTTGAGAACTTCTTAGTTTACTTGAGTTATGACAAAAAATAATCCCAAATCTCAAGGAGTGAGTACCGTGAAAATTGGTGAAAACAGAGCACTCACTGTTTCTTATTGTGACAGACAAAGCCTCTTTATTTTTCAAGTGTCTTTTGGGAATAGTATTGACAGCAGAGTTTTGATTTTGCTGTCTCTCAAGAAACAGAAATGCCATACAAAAATTGATGGAGACATTTTGTTGCAAAATTTGAAGTAGCTGTCTTGTTGCTGAAGTCTTACTAGAAACTCAAAATTCCATTATTAAAAACTATTAAAATGTTCCTGTTTGGGTAATTTCTTTTTTTTTTATCAGCCATATATAAAAACAGCAATGGCAGGATTTTTTAGGTGCTGCCATCTTCACTTGTTTTGCACTACTGCTTTACACTGATTTAAAATGTATCTGATAAGACTGAGTGTTGAGTATCTGTGCCAGTGAAATAAAGGTGCTTTCAATATACTACTTTTTATTCAGGTGATTATACAACATGGCTATAAAAAACACCATTTGACATACACAAACCCAATTTTTGACTGGGACCTTTACACTGAGATTTTGCCTGCAGCAGATCTTTAGAAGTGAGATAGGAACTGAGCATTTCTATTACACACAAAGAGCAAAGGATGCAGCAGTTTGAGGGTTACACAACTAGAGGAAAATGTCTCCTTTTTATACAACCAAAAATTATTTTACAGTGTTGTCCAGAATCTGCTTCCTATGACGTTTGGTGAATTCAAAACAAAACAAAACAAACAGAAAGACTGAGATACAGATGCTATAAAGCTGTCTGCAAGCAAAACCTATTTCCTTTCTCCTCCCCCCTAGATAATTGCTCATTTCTCCTCCAGCTGAGTTCAGATTATGTTTCTGTCTAACAGATGAGAAGCTTCATGGTATTGACTATATAACAGACTATTTAATCATGCATTTCCTAGAAAAGATGAGAAAAAAAATCCAAAACCAAAACTCAAATTGCTTAGAAACAAAGTAAGTGGCATAAGAGGCTCATGCTCAAATTTGTGCCTTATGTCAATGGACACCACAATCTAAAAGATTTTTACAGAAATCTCATACAGTCATAGAGTGGAAATTATGAAAAAGAAGCAAATTTTCTGTGACATAGCACTTTGCCCTGACACAGACACAGTCAGAGAAACCTGTAACACTAAAAGCAAGGGGAGAACTAAACACTGACAAGTGCTCTATCCTCCCCTGATTCAAATAGGAAGTGGCTAAATCCTGAGCTGCATGCAGCTGGAATGGGCACAGCAGAGAGGGATGCAGCCCCCATCACCTGCATGTGCCAGGTGTGCAGGGCAGAGGGCAGTGCTGCAGGGCTCACAGGCAGGGCAGGGGTGCCAAAGGCCACTCTGGGGCCCCTGCAGCACACAGTGGGACAGAGGGAACCCTGGAGGTGGGTTGGTGTGGCCACAGGAGTGCTGTCACCCAGGGTTTCACCTGTAGTGCCATATCCTGGACCATACATTGGTCAACCCCAATTTTACAACACTGTTTTGGGAAGATTTGTACAAGGTCCTTGCAGAAAATTTAAAGACAAAATTATCCAAGATGGATTTTAATGCTCTTAAAAAAGTTTTCTACACATACAACCAGAAGTGTGAATGCTGTGAACTAGATCTACAAATAAATACCTATCCAAGTAGCATCTGTCTCTATTCCATTCTCTCAGTTTGTGAAGAAAGCTCTATTTTATCCTGAGTTTATCATTTCATGCAGCCAGCCCTGCTGTCCCAGGGGAGGCAGCCCTGCTGCTTTCCCTGCACAGAGTAAAGAGCAGAGCTGTCCCAGCAGGGCCAGCCCAGCGATGCTGGAGATGCTTTCCTGATTAACAGCCTTCAGAGTCTGCAAAACCAAGTAATGACAGACAGGATTACAGAGGATGGGAGAGTAGAAAGACAGAAAAAATAGTGTAAAATGAAAAACATGTTAGAGATGTGTCTGAAAGATGAGTAGAACAAGTGTGTCAGCATGCTCCTAAAGAAACAGAAAGATCTGGGACAGAAAAGAGAGTTACAGTCTCAAGCAATCACATTTCAGGGTGTGGTTCCCTTTGAGAAAACCAAATTTTAAAATTAGTTGTCGTAAACTAATAAACTAATCCGTGTTAAGCATGAAAGCAGACATTCAGATGCTAAAATTATTATTATAATAAAATGCTTAATATATCTTAGATAAAGCAGTAAAGAATACAGGTTTGGCTTGATTTATTCACAAAGGTTTTCCTGCTGTTATGACCAGAACCACCCCCAGGAATTCATGACTGGAAGCAAACTTCTTGAGTCTCCCAAGACCAGGTTCTCCATCAGGATAAATCCTGTCATAAATTGATAAGCTCCATCTAAAAATAGGCAAGATTTATGTCTCCATTGCTGTGATGAGAGGCCAAACCAGATACCCCCTCTCCAGTGGCTGGAAGGCCTCCAGCTTCCAGATTATCAACATCACTGATCAGTCCTCGTGTGCTTGCAGGAGAAAAAAATGAAAAGAACTGTTTCAGAAAGGAATAAATACTAGCTTTAAAACATCGAGAGATTGGGATTTGGCTTTGCTATGGATGAAAGTACATTTGGGCAGGATGCATGGGTGGATCACTAATCTGCCATAAAGCTGGTTCCTGGGAAGCCACTGATAGCTCACTTGGTTGATGAGAAACAGTGGCTTTGTGACATTTGGTTTGGCTGGCAAGGATTCATTTATTCAAAGCACACAGAGCCTGTTTGTTGTTCATTTTTGGAAACATCAGCTTCTGCTCCATATCAAACCAAAAAAGACATTCCTTTTTCATTTTTCATGTATTATTGAATTTTTTGGCTTATGACATGATAAAGGCTCATAAAAAATGTTACTGTTCATAGCTACAAATAAATGTTAATGAGCATGACTTTTAAAAGTTTATACATCTCAGAGTAAAGTCTTATTAAATTTAATACAAGTAATAATAATAATAATAATAATAATAATAATAATAATAATAATAATAATATTTTCCTTTCCTTCCTTGTTTTTCAAAGTTCAAACTATATGTGAAACTGAAAGCTCATTTCCTCTTTTTTAAAACTGATTTTAAAGCCCCCAAAATCTAAATCAAAATTAATTGAAATTAGGTAAGGAATATCAAAGAAGGTAACAAAAGTCTTTATATATACTACCTATGTTTTTATATGTTTGCAAATGATTACAATGTGTTTTACATTATTGTCTGTAATAAGTCTAAAAATGAAAAAGAAAGCATTTGCTGTAAAACTAACTTTCTGCTCAGTTTCAACATTTCAGTGAGTTCATATGTCAAAACTAAAACAGTCATTGGAAACTTTTTCTAGTATTTTCTAATTTTACCTTTGCATTGTTAATGTTTTAGCCAATCTATTGTTTAATTTAATTTTTAATTCAGGTTCCTGGCTTGGGTGAATTTCTCTCCTGAACAAGCAAGAAGAAAAACAGTGTACCAACTTTTCAAAAATCTGTGTAAGCCACAGTTTCTCCAATGCTGGAGATATGCACATCATACCTGAAGTTTTCTCAGGGCTCTGAGAAACAGAGATAACTTTACAGTTTACATCCTATCCCCACTTGCCCAATTTCCAGCACGGCTGAGGTCCAAGGTTTTGACTGAAGCTCATTTCTTAATATTTAGCTAATTTAAATGCTAATTAGACTAATTTGATGAATAAAACATGGTAGGAATTCATTAACAACTATGTTGTGCTTGCTTTATGTCTACAGAGAAATTTTCTAAAACAGGACTCCAGGGATAGCAGCACATCTGTTACAGCTGAACAAGTTGGGTTCTCTGTAATACCAAACTTAGAGCTGGTGATATATTGCAGAACTGCAGAGAAGATGGAGGAGCAATTTTAAATTTTCTAGATCTAGCACATATTGTACATAGCCCAGCAAGGAAGAAGAGGCCTTATGCTGTCCTGAGCCCATCTGCTTCATGGGGTTTGCTCAGAGCTTTGGGTGCAGAGGAAGAAATTGTGCCTTATCTCTGTCTCTCAATACCTACTAATGTCATTTCAGCTATTCTGCCCGCTGTTATTGGTGCCTATATAAAGAAATTAAACCATTCCCCTAATGTCTCACACTGTGCGTAGACTTTTATGGTTTTATTGAGCTCTAAGAAGTTGGTGAGGCTCTAGAGAAGTGGAGCAGACACAAACACAGATAAGATGATCTCTTTGGAAGAATAGGGTGTTGTTTAGTGTTGATTGGTTGATTTAGTTTTTTTGGTTTTTGCTTGTTTTTGTTTTGGGTTTGTTTGCTTTGCCTTTTTTGGGTGAACTTTTTCTCACCTTTTCTTGTTGGGGGGAGGGGGAGTATAGGTTCAGATCCCACCCTGCTAAAGATTTTTTTTGATATTCAGAGTGGAATATGTAAGTGAAGTAACTAAAAGGCCTGTAAGAAAGGTCTTCTTTGGAAGATAAATATATTTCATGTATGACATTTGAGTACAGATATGTATTTAGACAGTTAATTCCGACATTAAAAAATCAAACAAAAACAGTGGTAAACAGAAACCTAAATGAGGTTGGGAATCTGGGCATTCCTATTGTTTTGCCTTCATTTCCACCTATAAATATTTCTGTATCTCACAAAGGACCAGAAAACACAAATGTTACAAGCAGTATGTAATGTCTTCAAGTATAGTAGAGGTGGAGGCCGTAACAACACACCATAATTAAAACAGGAATGTAAAGGAGGTTATCTGTATTGAGAATACCACTTATCAGTGAAAAAGCTTTAAGTCAGTTTACCACTATTTAAATTAATTTCTTCACTTGTTTGTTTGGTTCTATTTGTTTTGTTAGGGTTTTGTTTGTTTGTTTAAATGTTTGCTCCTGGATGCTAAAAATGAAGGTAATTAAGTTTATAAGCATTTCTCATGGAGGTCAGTACTCACTTCTACATGTTGACAGGTCTGAATGAGTTTTGCCAGAAGAGTTTCCAGTTCAGTGTTCCTCTTAATAAGGTTGGTGAGGTTACTCTCCAAATTTTGCTGTTAAAATAAAAGAAAAATTTCAAATAATTTAATATTTAGGTGAATATTTGAAAAATCTAATTACACAGGTATGAACATGAGACTTTCATGTTGATATGTTCCATTGCATGTTTGACCAGATTAGATGTTTTGTCTATACAAGACGAGAGCAAAAAAACTCAAATTAAGAGTGAATTCTGGAAAATAGGTTTTCTAAGGACCTAGTAACAATTGTATTAAGCAATTAGTTTTATTCAGGAGGAAAAAAATGAGTAAGGAGAAGATCAGAAAAGGCAAGAACATTTCCCCAAAATAAATATTTATTTTAACTGAGAACATTTTTGGCTCCTTATTTCCTGCTTTGAGTCTAACATCTGAATTTAAAAGCCTGCTGCTGACTAAGGTCTTGGAACTGGTCAGCACTTTCTTCCTAGGATTTTAAGTGCTGGGAGGGCGGGGGTTTGATCTATTTGATTTTATTCCCTAGTTCAGCAAAGTTATATTTTTAAATAAATAATTCTAAAGAAAAATATCCATTCTATGGGTAAGAATGAAATAGCTATTCACAAACTCTGCCTTCACTAACTGTTCTTAAGAGACAACCTGTGGCATGTTTCTGTGTTTATCAACTGATTATGGCTGCCATAAATATCTGTAACTGGTAAAGTCCTTTCCAGCTCACAGATCTGAGGCTGCATCCTGGCTCCCTGCAATTGCATGCAAGATTGAAATCTAACAACAAATGTTTCAGCCTCCCTTCTCCTCCCTTTATCCACAGAAGGGAAACCCAAGCATGACCCATGAGGAGCAGGTCTGTGACAGCTCTGACCCACTCCCTGCAGCTACTGAACAAGAATACCAGAAGTGGGTCCTGTGCTTTTCTCCTCACATGGGCTGCAAGTGTCTCTGCACAACATTCATTAATTTCAACCCTCCTCATCTTTTATTAATGACCTTCTTTTCTTCACACTACTACTTTCCCTCTGGTGTAACTATTCTATCATTTCAGTCCCTGCAGCTACCATTAACTTACCTGACTTGTATAATCCTCCCCCAACTCCCACCTCCATATACACATTTAGAGAGTGTCTGTATGTGTGTGTGTGTGTTCTCTGGTGCTGTAACTCCCTGCCTATTTCATGCTGTTTAAAACATCTTGTTCTGCCCTCCCTTTCTGCAGCTGTGCAGTTCCCTTCCCGTTTTTGCATGTTGCTACAAATAAATGAAGAAGGCAATATTTAATTGCTGAATGACACACACTTTGGCATGTACCAGCGTTGATGCTGTAAGCACTGGAGAGGCTGACAGTTCTGTTCCACTAAGGAAAGCACAACATTTTTATGGCTTTATGTATATGACCCTTCCAAGAAGTGTGATGGGTGCTTGAGGTACATAATTTTGGCATTTTCTTCCCAGCAGAGCCATGCATACTGTGTATGACAAGCTCTGGCTGTAAAAATACCTTCTACACTACATTTATTTTATAACTCATTAAGACAAAGAGAAACGAGAACAAGCATTTTTACCAAACTGTTTTTGCAGGTTCCTACATTTCCATAAGCTATACTGTGAATGATCTTAATTGCAAAGGCATGTTGGCTATGCTATCAGATATCCCTTTGTAGGGCTAAGACTCACATGTAAAGTCAAAATATCACATATAGCTACAATATCAGATAACTTTTGCCTTCAATAAACAGTTCCTGCATTCAAATGTGCAAATGGTCTTGAAATTTTATTTAAAAGGCTTCTTAATCTTACATAATAATTTTTACATATTTTAATATTTTACACTAAAATGTTTCAATGAAGATTGCGTATTCTTCATTGAGGTTATCTAATTTAAAATGTATTATTGGACATAAAAATACTAGCAGTTGGTACCTATATATACTATGAAGAAAAAATATATTCAAAATGGTTGTGGAGCACTGCAATGTTTTTAGATAACTGAAAGTTATTTCTCTTCAACTAAGGCCATTAATACTTGAAGAGTCAGCATTTTTCTCTGAAACAGAAATGTATTGACCCATAGATTATATATAGATTATTATATTCAGGATATTTCCAAAATCTGGATATAATAATCTATATTCCTACAGATATATATATACCTTGGATGAAGAACAAAATCTTAGAATAAGTTTCCTATCCAGTGACTATAAATATAAATCCATATTTATTACTATGGCTTCACACAGGTCTCTTGATACCTTCTGCATTTCCTGACTGTGAAAATGGAAGAAAACTATGAAACAAGTGAGTTGCCTGAGCAAAACTGGAATTAATCCATTTCCATGCTCTATCTCCTTGAACTGTGTAATTTTCAATATGGGAAGCCTGGAATTTTGTTTCCATGCACTTTGGTATGCAAGAAATTGTTTTTTTTTTAAGTCAAGACTAATCAGAATTTTGTTAAATTTTTTTGAAGAACATCAGTTTCTATTAATGCTTTACCAGACGACAAGAACCTGATGGCTGCTCTCTGAAATTAACATCAATCTTTCCAGTTTCACTAGGGCAGTACTGAATGGCAGCTCTTAAAAGTGACCTGATTGGAAAGTTTTAAATCTCATAGAACTTGATCAATTCTTGAAGTATGTTTACCCAGATTTTCTCTTGGCAGTATCTTCATCTAGTACCTTCCTCTATTATTTTCTTAGACCACAGAGCCACCTTAGCTACCATGTGAAATAAAGTGGCAGAGCTTGTGCTCTGCCCTCTTTCTTTACTCCATATAGGGGGACACAGAAAAGGCCTGAACATTTAAATTTCAGAAACAGATGTTTGCTCAGAGACTTTCCAAGGTGTTGCAACCTCATTTCTCATCCACACCAGGAACTTCCCCAGTTGTGTAAGACAGCAGTGGCAGATTTGAAGGTCTGGCCAATTTGGAAAATTAATGTAGTTGTTGTAGACCAGAATTCCTAGGAGAGTGAATTTTAGCCAGGTTTGAAGTCTGAAGAAAGTGTGCTCCCACATTATGATAAGAACATATGAAAATGAGTAGCAGAGTAACCTGATTCCAAGTATCTTCCTTCTTCCCACCTAACCTTCCCCTGCTGTTATGTTGGGCAAATCAAATTACAATTGTATTATTTATAATGTTCTAGGTAAATCATAATTTCTTAAACATTTGCACCTTCCTTATCTTTTTTTGTCAGTTGCTGATTTTCATTGTTATTAAAAACTGATCTTAGAAACTCTAGTGGTGTTTTTTTTTTTTTTAAAGCATAATAGTTGTTCAGCATTTGCTCCGTAGACAGCTTCACGTATGTTAATTCAGTAGATGCAAACTGCTCTGAAAAAGCAAAAGCAAGGCTGAATGCTTCCTGACTTACCAATGTAGATCCAGCCCAAGATCTTGACATTGCATGCATGCTTTTAAATTGTTTTTACAGCATCCAATATAAAGTGAAAAGAATTCTCACTGTCCATTTAGCATGGTCTGACAATTATACAACATAAATATTCCTACAATCATGGCATAAATCCAAGAAGATGGAACCACAGACATGTAATTGAAAAGGACAGTTAAGGATGATGTTTCATTTTGACTGTGCATGCCTATAAAATTATATGATCCAGGGACAGGAGTCTAAGTTTAAAAAATTAATGCTAAAAACTAGAGCAAGGCAACTCAGTATTGATCACATTTTTTAAGCTGCTGTCTAGCTCATGATCATGTTGCTGCTGAGGTATGATCATGTTGCAGCAACGATTGCGTGAGGCTTGTGCCCTGATTGAAGAGGGAGGTCAGGCTAGATCATCATAATGGTCTCTTCTAGCCTTTAAATCTATCAGTCTATGAAAACCAAATGTGAACCCATGCCCTTTACCAAATTAGCAGTCTCACGCAAAGCATTGCTTGTCTGAAATAAGAAGGTAGCACAAACAGATAATGCTAAGCTACTATATGGGTTGGAAATGCTGTCAAAATAAATTAATGTAAGCTTATAAAGAAGAGAAATGCTGAGTTGTGTGCTCCTGCCTTACATCACAGCAGAAAAAAAAAAAAGCATCCCCAAGATCATCTTCTCAGAGATATTTTCCATAAAAAGTGTCTATTTAAAAAGCCAAAAAAGAAAACAGATTGCTGTCAGGTACAATGGGATTTTCAATTCTTTTTGAAGTAAAGCAACTGTATTTTTCCTATTAAAATATTATGGTTTTTTCCTCTGTTAAATACAAATAGTCATTTGAATTTTCCACTCACTGCTTACTGGAAAGCTTTGAGAACTGGTCCACTGAAACTGCTGCACGTGCTAAGACACACACTATGGGATAGAATATGTAATTATAGTCCTGATCACCACTTATACCAAAGCCACCATGACCAAAGACTTTCAGCAGCAAGCACTGACTTCAGTTTGCATTTCCCTTGTTCCTGGTGTAAAACTGACCAGAGTAAAGCATATTTTGAGACTATCTCCTGGTTTAAAGAAAACAACTTTGCCTGGTGGATATTAAGTTTAGTAATTGCATAGGTTTTGTGAGAACCATCACTCTTTAAAAACAGTCAGAGTGAAACAGTTTATACATTTCCAGACTGGGTTAGTTAAAGTGTGCAACTTAAAGCCACACAGTTACACTGCTGCAGATGAGGAATAAAACATTACAAAGCAGGAGTGTGATCACATTCTTACTTACTCAAGCCAGCAGGGAAACCAGAGTGGTGTTGACATGGCAGATCAATCTTTAGTACTTGCAGGCTGGTTAGAGATTATAAATACACTCCCTGTCACTAACACAGTCCATGCAAACACATCTTCACTGAAACGTTTTCCTCCTGATTCAAAGGCATTTTTCTGCATGTGCTCCAGTTATATTTTCACCTCTTCATAGTGACATACCCCATGAACTAGTGCTGTTGCCTCCAGGACTTGTGTCTAACCTATTAAAAAAGTTGCCAATCAAATCCAGAATAACTGCCAGAATATCAAGGGCTGTTTGGAGCCAGGTTTGGGGTACATGTGAGCTTAATGCTTCCTTTGGTGTTCTTTATTTAAATGGACATGCCAGGTGCACATGGAAAAACTTAAACTAATTTTTATTCTATGTGCTTGTCCTGAAACAGATGACTACTCTTCTGCAGTATTCATGCATCAACTCTGCATTTCTCCAGCCAGGGAATGGTAACATTTTAATAGGAATGATTGACCTCAAGTCTCAAATGTGCAGAGCCTGACAACTGCACTCCACATTCCTATGTGTAAAGAAATAACAGCTATGATGTTGATAGATTCCTGGGGACTAGGATTTTTACCTCAAGTGATTATAGCACATCACAAGGAAAGACCCATGAGATACTGCACTGTTAATTAATTGTCCAGGACTATTTTCATTAAAAGTGCAATGAAAATATCTGCATGGGAAGGCATTATGATTCCAATGATGTTAACTAAATTGAGTATTGACTATTTCCATACTTCACAGGGAATGTCACATTTTTTTATTAATCTCTATTTAACATGGGACACTGTGAGAACTAAAGGAAATCCAAGCATTTCAAATTCTTGACCACATAAAATCTTTATTAACTGAGAAAGCAATATTCTAGGGAGAACCTCCAATTACACTCTTGTGTCTCTGCAAAGCCATGCCTCCAAATATACCAGGGGTTCTTGCCATTTGTAAGCGTAGTTCTGCCCTTTTATTTAACTACTCTTATCTGTCTAGGGAGTTGCTCTTCAGTCTTCCTTCACTGCTTCTTCTCTTTTGGAATAGATTTAGCATCTGACCACATTAAAAACTAAAATACAGTTTGAACTGATAGGTGAGTTAATAAAGGTTTGCAAAAGTGTAAAAATATATTTGAGACCACAAAATACTTGACCTTTTTTTTCCTCCCTAAATGCAGGAGTCAAACTGGAAGCTGAAGTGTTAAAAGAGCACAATAAATACCAGACACCCTGAATTTAATGCATGTCATTAAAGACTTATTGTGGCGAGCTAGAGAGCTTATAAACTCATTCTTTTTCCCATGGGCTAATCCAGTACAATGAAGGAGGTTAAGGACAACTTGAACTATTGCACAGCTGTACTGCAGCACCCTAGCTAAATGTACTTCCAGCCTCCCAGGACATGGGATGTACTTAAAACCAGGAGTTCAACATGAGCTCCTTCCCACAAGATGCAAAATGTAATTCTGCTCAAGAAAGATCTGGGAATTTTCCCACAATTTTGTATATAACAAATGACAGGCATCTATATAAAAACAAAACAAAAATATTATCTAAAGGACCAAAATTTATGCAGTGTTATTAAAGTCCTGGTTTCTACAGATATCTGCCTAAACATTTCTGAAAGTTGTATTTATTTAAAAGGTTTTATTGTGGAAAAAATCTGGGTTTAATCAGTCAATACATATTACCACATTTTTCGGTTGAAAAATTCCATCTTACCTAAGTGGGTGTGTGTAAAAACAATTGAGTATTATGCAAAGCTGGCAGGTTAGAAAGGGCAGCTAGATAGCTAAGAAATGGAGAAGTCAACGTGGTGATTAGGTCTGCATTAGGTTACAGTGGTGGAGCTGTCACAAGCCTAATTCAGCTCTTTCTGCTAGCCTGTAATAAAGCTGACACTTGAGGCAGCTGCACCCTTCTGCATTTGTATCTCATTTGTATCTGCATTTGTATAGCAAACAGCACATTGAAGGATATTTATTGATTGATCTCCTGAGGATAATACTTGTCCATCCAGGAAATGAAGCTGTGAGTCCATCTCCTAGCATGGCTAGAAGGTCTGGCACACCCAGGAAGTCATATTGGCTTTGTCTAACAACACTTAAGTTTTCCCTTTCATTTTGCTACTGGTAAATGAAAGAAAAGTATACCAAGAAGACTCTTAGCAGGCAGAAGTATCATCCTCTCTCATTTAATGTACAACACTAAAGGTTTTCCTTCCCTTACCTCATCAGTGCATCCTGATGCACTAATGCACCCTGATCTCCCTCACTACTCCTACTTCCAAAACATCCTCATAACTTCACTTCATTTTTTCTGGTCATGCTGTGACCTGTCCAGCTGCTGCTACAACATGCCCTTCACCTTCTGCTAGACTTTATGAACCTGAGTTGAACTCAGTTTCTGGCTCTTGCTTTGCTGGCAGTGTAAGGTGCCAAGAGTTTCTGGGAGGAAGGTCTGAAAGCAATATGGATGGTCATGAAAATGCTCAAGGGGTGAGGGATGCATGCTACAGACAGCAGAACAGCCAAAGAAATTAATCCTTCCCCTGCAAAGTTTTTCTATTTTTCACTCCCTAATGGAGTGCACATTCACAAATTCAGTGTTAATCCAATTATCATTTGAGAGGCCAATAATGCAGAGATGCATTATTTTTCAACAGTCCTCAATAATGTATATACAATGATTAAAAAATCAAACCAGGCAGAAGCAAACATTCCATGTGGAAGCCACAGCAGACTTGCAGTCCACTTATCTCAATATTGCAGATGATCAGAGATGTATTTCACTTTACTAATGTGATTTAATCAATTTGTATCAACTTTTGAGTTGTTAATGCTAGTATGAACAATTGCATGGGGATACTTCAAAGTAGTGAATTTTAGCTCAAGAAGGTATGTTTGCAAGTAATTTTGTAGTTTATTTTTACTGTGCTCCTATAATCACTTGCAGCATGCCTGAGCATAAAACATAAGCCAGTTCTACTTCATCAATAATTGAGATCCCATGACTATATACCAAACATTATTTTCTATTTTTTATTTCTGATTACACACAGTTTGAAAAGAAAAACTGGAATAAAACTTCAATGAGCTAAGAATTACTGGATTGTGCCAGATTGTTTGTGGTATCACCACAGAACTCTGGTCAAACAAGACATTTAAAAAATACATTAAAAATACATCTTCTGCTGTAGTTTGCAAGGTGACAGATCGTATCATATGAAACCAAAGGATGCTTTTAGGGAAAAAAAATGCAAGTACAAGCCCAGATATGTGCACCTGTAAGATTTCAAACTCACAAACACAGGTCTGTTTCAATTTCTAAAACATGATTTTGCACTCTTCTGAGTTAGAACAGATTTTCACCTGAAAGGCAAAACACAAAGGAAAGGCCTGCTTGTTCTCTAACAGAACTGGAACAATCAATAACAGCTCTGCATCTTCTAACAGGAATAACACTTTGAAAATTTTACAAATTAAATAAGGATGAGATTCTTTGTTTATGGCCTTAATATTAAGCATACAAATTTGCACTAGCAAATTTAGTCATCAGAAAGGAGAACATTTAATCCTCAGAAAACAAAAGCAATTTATAAATGCATATATATACTAGATTTCAAGAAATGCTCAATTAAGAACAAAATACTTATGACTAATAGAGAATAAACCACTTCCATCCACAGTCCCTTTTTTATACAAACAGCAAGTGACAGGTATCGCCCAATCTTTCTTTTACATCTTTAAAAATTCAGCTAAATCATCATAATTTTAAAGGGCCATTTCCCTCCTCTTCCTCCAAAGTGCCAAATGCAAAAACAATGGTCCTCTAGAGGTGTGAGTAATGAAGTGAATTCCAAATTCTGCACCTAGGACAGAGCAACCCAGGCTGTGTGTATAGACTGGGGAATGAGAGACTGGAGAGCAGAGCCAGGAAAAGGGACCTGAGGGTCTTGGTTGATGGCAAGTTGGACATGAGCCAGCAGAGCCCTGGAGCCAGGAGGGCCAAGCCTGTCCTGGGGGCATCAGGCACAGCATGGCCAGCTGGGCAAGGGAGGGATTGTCCTGCTCTGCTCTGGGCTGGGGCAGCCTCACCTCCAGTGCTGGGGGCAGCTCTGGGTGCTGCAATAAAAGGAAGACATTGAACTATTGGAGAGTGTCCAAAGGAGGGCAAAGAGGATGGTGAAAGGTCTTGAGGAGAAGCCATGTGAGGAGCAGCTGAGGTCACTTGGTTTGTTCAGCCTGGAGACTGAGGGGAAACCTCACTGTGGTCATCAACATCCTCACGAGGGGAAGCAGAGGGGCAGGTACCAACCTCTTCACTCTCATGACCAGTGACAGCTCACAAGGAAGCAGCATGAAGCTGGGTCAGGAGAGGTTTAGTTTGGATACCAGTAAAAGGTTTTTCACCCAGAGCATGGCTGGCCACGGAACAGACTCCCCAGGGAAGTGCTCACAGCACCAAGTTTGAACAATGCTTTCAGCCACGTGGTGGGATTGTTGGGGTGTCCTGTGCAGGGCCAGAGTTAGACTCAATGCCCATGCTGAGTCCCTTCCAACTCAGCATATTCTATGATTTTATGACTTTGAATGATTTCCAAAGAATCTTAGAAGTTTTCGTCTTACCTATTCCAGCATACCTAAACTGAGGATGCATAACCAAGCTAGCCTTACATGGCCTGATGATCTTTACATCAGGTGGGATAACAAAAGTAAAATGTAGAAATAGCTTGCCTGAACCCTCCCATATAGCTTTGTTTATTTTTCTGTAAACATTGTAACCATAATATGGCAGGCATTCAGGTAATGAAAAATAAACGACTTTACATTTTGCTGATAAGACTAGCAATTTAGAGAGAAGTGTAAATCCAATTATTCCTAGAGAAAGAGAGAGGGAGATCTTAACGTTTCATTTGACATATTTACATAATGTGACCAATTTATACAGACTCCCCCCCAGACAAATTATTCATTTGATTTATGACAGCCTTTGAAGTTTTGCCTACTATCAAGGCTACCAAATTTTTTGTGCTGAAAACATGAGTCAATGCTGATTATATAAGTATGCTTTTCATGGCACTTTGAGAAGATATAAAAACTGTAAAGCACATGGAAGCCTCAACTTGATGCCTTCAATTAATTCAGTTTGATTTTAATCTCAGACAAAGTTTTCTATGGAGAAAAGATATGAACTTGATTTACCCAGTGTATTATTTCACATCTATATTTTCTACATCCATTGTTTCTGAGAGATGAGCCTACATCCATTGTTTCTGAGAGATAAGCCTATAGACTATAGAGAAATACCTTCTCTTTAGCCATACAAAACACACAAAAAAGCATGCAACTACACAGGTGCTCATATATGCTCTGTAAAGTGAAAAGAGTGAGTAATGCAATGTGCAAGAGGTGTAGAGAGAATATTCTCTGGTGTTTCTGCATATAGCATAGCATCCAGAGCATTTTGAAGTCACACAATACTGATTGAATGCTGAGCCTGATTTCATGTACAATAACTTTTTAATTTCTTCCTTTTTTCATTGACTGAAGTAAGATCTCTTTTCCCTGGATAAGTGAAGGCTCAAAGGGCCTCATAAAGAATATCCTTTTCCTAAAGAGCACCTACAAGCAGACCATCTCTTCACAAGCAGGCACATGAAGAAGATAAGGAGCAATGGGCACAAATTGCACTCGGAGACATTTCAACTCAATGTAAAAAAGACACATTTTACAGGGGGAGCAATCATCTGCTAAAATAGCCTCCCAAGGGACAAGGGAGAGTCCTCATAACTGGAGGTCTTCAAAATGCAATTGGACAGATAGTCTACATAGTCATCTAGGTTCCCTTTTACATGCAAGGTTGAAACAGATCATCTTGGGAGGTCCCTTCCAAAGTGGGGTGCTCTACAACTGATGATTTATTAGCCACTCTTGTCAGTTAAAGTGCTGTTTCTATAACTGATTCATTCTTTTAAGTATGGCTCTGTGAGCGTGTTCATGGGCATTTGTGTACATATGGGTGTGTTTTAGCAAACACTCCAGTATAATCAACCTACAGGTCAGCTTGGCCTCTCATTCTAGCTCGCTGAGCTTCATGGCTGTATTTTGAGCTGATTTGCCCAGTCTGGAACTACTTCAATTATACAACTGTTCCCTGATTTTGAACACTGCACCACCATTAACAGTCAAAAGTGAGTTATGTACAGGAGAGGAGAACTGACATCTCTCGAATTCCTACTGGCCTGGTCCACACTTTCCTGTATCTCCACATGCTTGGAAAACAAAGCCTGGCAAGACTTGCAAAGCCTCAAGATGGCTCTCCCAGAGTAGGGCCTTTGACTCCTCAGTTCTGCACATGAGCTGGTTCACCCTGTGCATAAACATGTAAATCTGTGAGATGGCCAAGAAATAATTGTGCAAATAGCTGAGGAGGGGCCAGAAGAACCATGCCCTATATTGCCTGTGTAACTATGTCAAGAGAGGCTCTACTCTCTAAATTACTGTTACACTCTGACAGGAAAACAAGTTGGTTTTGGTAAGCCTTTCACTTTGTTGTAACTGTTTATGCAGGAGATGGGACATTTTGGAAATGACATATTCTAGATAATATTACTGAATATTGCAATATCAGTTCCATTAACTTCCATTTTTTTTTTCATTTGCTTCTGCCAGAGTGGTTCCTATTGAATGTATAAAACTAGCTTTTACCCATGATTTTTGTAATTAATAAGAAATTTATTTTACTTTATAACTCAATATCTCTGTTTTCTTTGGTTTTATAATAACGTATATGTTCCTGAAGTTAACAGTGACGCAAATCTTCCAAAGTCTTTGTTTCCATAGTAACCACCTCACTTTGACAAAAAGAACCAAATCACATGCCAAATACATGAGGCCCTAAAATGCCTTAAATTTCTCATTTAACTAATTAAAAAACCCCTGATAAAACAAAATTTCTTAATAGAGATAAAAGAGTAATGATGCCTACTTTGTTCGTTCTCTGTATGAATTCCAATTAGTTTTACAAGAGAAAAACATTCTGATCCTTATTTTATAGATTATTCAATTTCCCTAAGACCAAATGCCTTTAAAGAAATATGCACTAAAGGCTATTCTAGTTTTCCTACAGAGTCCATGGGCTTTGAGTGAGAGTCATCAGAAGCCAGTAAAGTTAAGGAGGCCCCTTCCATTATGGATACTAAATACTGGTAAAATTTTTGTTCAGACAAGTAATCTGGGCACTCCAGATAATGACTATTACTTGTTTATTAGAGTGGTAGAAGCTATTTCTCAAACAATGTATTCATGGTTGATGAAGACAGCAAAGGCAAAGATTCCTAGGTTTGGCATAACAGAGGTATGTTGCCTTTGACACAGTCCATTGACATGTGGCAAAATAAAAACTTACTGGATGAACATTCTCAATTCAGACTTCTAGTCCCTTAGAAAAATGTTACAAAAAACCCCCAAAAACTCAAAAAATTGCTGCTGAATATAACTTTGAAACTGCACATATGAAAAAGCATATTTCAATAGTTCTTGATGGGTTTGTCCAGACCTTTAAGGTTGTCTATTCTCATTACTAAATATGTGCTGTGGTATGTCTTCATTGTATGACACTAGCTGCTGGGTGCTTTCCAAAGTAAATAGAAGTCTGCTGCGTTTCATCTTGCAGAGTTCCCTAAAGGTAACCTCAGAAATGTCTTAGGTACAAATGAAATTTATACATTAAAAAATGCTTTGGAGACTCAGGGTCAAACAACTAGCACGAAAATCAGATATGAATGAAAGAAAGAGAAGGGAAATAAAAGAACAGGGAATCACAGGAAAAGCAGTGGATTTCACAACTTGATGATTTTCTTCAAGTAAACTCTGTATTTTGGAAAAACAGCTGTTAACCCTGGCTACTGCAGAAAAGGCCCATGGATCCTGTGGACAAGGAGCTGACCATGTGTTCTCACAGCTAAGGTGGCTGCTGTTGCTTTGAAGGTGTCTAAATGATGCAGAGGTTGCACAAAGAGGCTGTGAGTTTCTAGCCTTGAAGACAATCAAAATAGTCACTAAGCAACCTGCCCTCCTTGTGAAAGGGATTGCCAGACTTCCAGAGGTTTCTTTCAAACTAAATTATCATCTAATTCTCTAATTAAGACACTTATTTTTATAAATCATTAATATTACTGAAATTTTGAAAATCTATAGATAGTTGAGCCATAAATAATTTTTATATAAAGAACTTGATGAAATATACTTTTAGAAGCTAAGTTTATAATATATGACTTATAGTCCAAGTGACAATATTTTGTACATTTGACTGCAGTATTCAAAGTGTGGTGAAAACCATGACTGAATAATAAGGATACATGGCTTTTTCTATTACCTTCATTTAATCTATTCTTTGAGTTTTTATCTTCTGCGTGATATCAAGTTTCAGTGAATAATATTATTTTTGGGTAGTTTACAGTTACAAACACACTTTTTCTGCTTCACCAGGAATCTTTGAAGAAGAACAAGACTGTAATTTATCAAGGGATGCTTTTAGTTTTCAGTGCACTTGTGAGAGATAAATAAAAACAAAGCAGGAATTGCAAGGCATTTTCAGCTTTACCTATTTTAGGTACTCTACTAAATAGAGAAATCTGATTTATTGTCCATCATTCAGTGTTGGTTGAGGTGTCTAACCAGGGGTGGAAGAATTGCCACTGTATTTTCAGGACTTAGTCTGCCAGCACATGGCATCAGACAGTTGTGGTTCAGTGCTCCTGGGCTGAGCTAACGGGGATGAAAGTTTCAAAGAGCTTTAAATTAAAAACCCATTAATGGAGAGGACGGATTCAGACTTGCTTTTAACTGCTTTTAACATCTACTTGCTTGATATGAAAGCTGTAGGGCAAAGGAAAGATAAAGCCTTAAAATGTGTGTGTGTTGCTTTACAAAGAAGTACAAAAGAAATTAACATAATTTAGTCCTATACAGTGTTAGAAAACTGCAAAGACGGAACCACCTACATGAATTACAATGCTTATATAAGACTTATGCCTACTTCTCAGTTTTCCCTGAATAGCCTGGCTGCCCTGGTTTTCTCTACCCCACTAAATTTTGTTGTTTTTTTTTTTTTTTTTCCACAGTCAAAAATGGTACATAGCTGAAGAGAAATCCTTCAACCTTTTGAGGGTATACAGTATGGGTCTCCTAATTAGGACATCCTGTAGAAACACAATTTTAAAAAAGACTGGAGAAAGGGGAAAGAAATACATCCTACTTTTACTGAAAAATGCCCCAATTGAATAATAACACAAGCTAAAAACTGCACACTCCTCATTTTTCCCTAGAGGTCTTGCAAAAGGCTAAATGCATTTTCAGTTTAGACCCCCAGATTTTAAAAAAAATGGTGTGCCATTATGCATCGGAGCTCTAATTAGTCATTTTGATAATAACAATGGAGTTTATAATTTCACACCAGGCTGATCATCACTTGAAACCATTTATTTCAGCTCAGTACATCCCCTGTTAATTGGAATGTTTTGCTAGTGGTGTGTTCCCATTAAGATACAGTCTTGTCATTACAGCCATTAGGTTTGACCTCTTCTCTTGAATCCAGCCCAGGAAACAGCCATCCAGAATCCATGCATATGGATAGCTGGATTCAGATACACTATCTATGTCTTGTTCCTGTGTGAGTTATAGGTTAAATAAAAGAATTAGTATGCAAAATGTTGCAGTCTGTCTTGCATGAGGTCAGATTCTGCAATTACTGTGATCATACCTGGCCTTAGAAAGCAGAGAATTTATAATGTCTACCTGCAGCAAGCTTTTAAAACTAGTTTTACTACACACAAAGGGCTAAATACAGCCATTGGTTGAATGTTAAGAATCAGATAATTTTAAGAGTTGTAGCTCAGTTCATAACTTATCCTCAACTATTTAGAACATATCTCAGACTTTTTAAAGTTGTTACTCATATCAGCAGGGATTGTAGTTTCATCTGTGATGATGCGTATTTGACGTTTCCCAATATTAGGTCCTTGTTTCACATACTGCAATGTCAAACTTCAGTTATATCAGATTAAATTTTCCAGTTGCAGTATTTCCTTAGCCTGATTTTACTTAATTTTCATTTTTAGGGTAACATCAGATAAAACCACCAGCTAATTTCATCAAACAAGTTAAAGAAAATATGCTGCCATCAATGATAAAAAGCTGTGCTCTGCTGCTTCAGTGTTTTGAAATCTGGACTTAAATTTGGCAGGAGATGTTTTTTGTGCCAGGTGCATGCCTTTTTGCCTTTAGCTGCCAGTCCTTCCAAATTCAAACAAGATCTGAAAAAGCTGCACCCTATAGTTTTACAACTAAAAATTCTGAAGTCTGACACCACAAGCTGAGCTCCAGACTCCCAGCTGACCAGATGGGATGTGTACTATCTTGGTACAGGTCAGGGCTACTCAAACTCACCTACAATATCCATGTAATAACTTCTCCCAGCTGATGACCTAAGGCAGGTCATATTCCAGATCTAAAACCAGAGTTTGTCCCTCCTGTGCCCCCAGTTCCCCTCCCTTGAGAACACACTTGTTAATGCAGAGAAGTTATACTGAAAATTGAAATGAAACAAGCACGGTAAGTTAGAAACAGAGGAAGGAGTATGACAAATACATGGAATTAGGTAGACTAGCAATGGATAAAAATGCTCTTGGTGAGGCTAGATTGGAAAGAGGTGCTGGGAAGAAATGGGGATGGATAACTGGAAAAGCAGAGTGAGCAAAAAGCCACTATGAAAAAGGGTGCTGAAACTGGGAGATGGGTGAGCTGGAAACCTCTCTGGAAGTACAACCAGATGAGAGCCTCAAATGGGAGAGTAAAATAACAACATAGATACTAGAAATGATAACTCCAGGAACAAAAAAGGGGTGCAGACGGTGGGAAGATAAAGTGATGGGAAGAAGAAACAGCAGAAGAAAAAACAAGGAAAAGTCAGCATAGTGAGACGAGAATATACAAATGGTAATTACTGTATTGGGTAAACACTGGGAAAATAAAGCCTTGCAGGGTAGAACCACTAGGGCAAGAGAGCAGAGAGGGCAGAGTCCTGAGCAGAACAGTGGTCTGTGGGATGGCAGGGGCTTACCGAATATAGCTGAGCATCCATGGAGGTCCGAGCAGTCTGGGGACCAAAGGAAAAGGTTCAGAATAAATACAGATGTAGAAGCAGGAAAATACTAATCTCGGGACATGGATGCATGTACAACTGGAAAAGGATCTGAGCAGGCAAGGACACTGAGACTTTGTGTCAGGAAAGAGGAAGACCAAGTCTAAGGAAGGAAGATGGGAGTTAGAAATTAGACTCCGTGAGAGGAAAAGGCCTCTAGGTGAATAATTTAGCAGGACTTCATGTGGGTTTATTTTACAGGGAAAAAAGTCTGCACCAGATAGCTTTGTAGTAAATCTCAAATGATCCCTATGATATCAGATATATTTTCCCATTTAGTAAAACATTTCCATCTGCCAGCAGATGTGTAATCATATATTACAACAGAATCACATAAATGAGACCAACAGAGACAACTGGTCTCTCACTAGAGTCTGGTTTTGTTTCTGACAAATATTTTTTGTGACCTCGGGAATACATCTTATGTGCAAAATATGAGAAGTAAAAACCAGAAATGGTCCAATGGTTGTCTTTGAAAATGCTGGTCTTTTGTAGGCACTTAAAAAGGTAAACATCAAAGGATCCTTTTCTCTTCTAAATTATCAACTTTTGATTTCTATGAGTTTTGTCATTGATTTGATTTAGGTAGGATTTCACCCCTTCATTGTTTGCAAAGGAAACTGAAATAAAGCACTTGTTCTCCCAATCCAGCTTTTAATTGACAAAAGAGTGTAATGTTAATGTGGTGTTCTGGGTTTTCATTTGTTAAGGATACCTCAGTGTAAGGATCAAGACTTTGATCTCTTTTGTGGTTTGTTTGTTTTTTTTCTTTTTTTCTGACATTACCAATCAAAGAAGAAGTTAAAGTGGTTTCATTTCCCATAATAAAATAATTCTAAAAAATGTGTTTTGTCACTTTTATGGTTTAACCCTAGCTAAGTACCACCGGCCATGTTGGACAGGAGCTCAAGCATCATGTGGTCCAAACTTTCCTGGCAAAAGCACAGTCTAGACAAGATGGTCCAGCACCCTGACCTGCAGAATCTTAAAACTGTCCAACACTGGGGAGTCCAACACCACTTCCCTGAGGAGATTATTCCATTCGCTGATTGTGAAAAATTTTCCATTCATTTCTAATGAGAATCTCCCCAGAATCTCTCCCCTCATTTTTCCATTGAACTGCTTGTAAAAATAAGTCTCTTTCCTCTTTGTAGTCACCTTTTAAATACTGAAACATGATGATACAGTCTGCCCTAAGCCTTCTTTTCACAAGGCTAAACAAGCCCACTTAGCTGGAGTGAAATCCTTAATTCTTTTGAGGATATACAGTGTGAGTCTCCTAATTAGTACATCTGATAGAAACTCATTTTAAAAAAAGATTGGAGAAAGAGTAAAAAAAGTCCTTGTTTCAGACTAAACACTACTTAGCCACAACAAGTCATCAGCATGTTTTCAACATTATTCTCACACTAAATCCAAAATTTAGCACTGTACCAGCCTGACTCTGCCAGCTGGCTTTAGAGATATTTTAGTTTTTAACACTTGTCATATGCAAAAGGTGAAATGTTCTCCTTCAATACTTTTATTCAGTGCTAGCCATTTCTCTTACCCTGGTAGATATTGCTGTTTATTCAAGGAATAAGTTATTGCCTGAAAGAAAAACTGGTTTTGAAAACAAAATTCATATGCCTGACTTAACCCACACAGAGAAATCCCACCAAATCCCAATTCTCTTGTGAAAAAATACTTAAGCATAACAAGATTTACCACTTCATTAAAAGATTCTGAAAATGGCATAGTGTACATGGCATAGTGAGCATGCTTTTAAAAGCAACAGGTTTACTATGTTACTTTTTTATTAGTCTTAAGGAAGAAACATTCCTGACTGGTAACACCCAGAAAAGAAACGATAAAGAAATCATTATGAGAGCTGCATTATCTTGAGCACAGTCTGGTAGAAAAAAAAAACCCTACAGAGCAAGTTTTTCATATAAGTTGTTTCATTACTTTTATTCACAGGAGTGATGTTTATTCTATGGCCTTTGCCACTTCATATCACTGAGTATTTCAGTTTGTTCATCTATAAAACAAAAAGAAAGAAAATACTGCCTGAATTCTGCTTCATGAGACAATCCAAACTGGCCTCAGGGCAGTACCCAGAAGCCTTCCACAGCCACCCTTCATGTACTGGGGTTTGCTGGTTTTCATGGGGTGGGAACAGGCACTACAAGTGTCCTGGCAGTGTCCTTTACATGTTAATTCTCTCCATTGAATGGGACTGGTTATATACAAGTAAAACAAACAACACAATATGAGGAATTCTGCAGTGTCTAATGTGATACTGTCACTTTCTGGCTGCAATGACAAGGCCAGTTTAAGAAATACAGGTTTGCCCTTCCCACCAGTCTAATGCTGCTGGCACCACTCTGTTCTTTTTTGGCAGCTAGTGGCTTAATTTCAAAAGTTATTAAAATAACTTCAGAATATGCCATTGTTAAAAGGGCCATTCTTGCTCTCACCCTTTCATCAGCACTACAGCATGTGGGACATATGGCCAAGTACATCAAAAATATTAATCTTACTGAAAACATATCCTTCTCCAAGGTGTGATATTGTAACAGCCAGCATCAGTGAGGAGGTGGATAACGAGCTATCATGAAGCAAGTAGTGAAACAGAACCATCTTTCCTATTAATGGGGTCTCAAATTACCTGAAATTACTCACAAAACTTCTTTAAGTGACAATTTCCTCAGAAGTTTCTAGAGCCTACACTATTTTCTTTAGGCTTTTGATTCTTGAAAGTCTTGCAGTCCCTCTGAAAATGAGTAACTCTTAGTTAGAAATGTTAATGTTTCATTTTTCCAGATGCCTTGGATTTGAAGGATACATTTCCAAGGCATGGATTAAACAACTAAAAAACCGGAGCAAAAAAAAAGCCCATTGGAAGAAGTAAAGGGTAAGTTACATTTCAGGTATTAAAAAGTATTTTATTTGCATGGTATTATAGTTCACTTATTTTTCTAGAAAAGCAAACTACAGCTGTAGAATGGTGAGTATCATCAGAACACCTGTCTCTTGAAGTACTGGGTCATTCAGAAAAATTCAGAAATTACAAAAATATTTTAAACAGCTGCTCCCTGGAAAAAAAAATTGTTCCATCTAACTGTGTAGAGTTGTACTGGTAAAAGAGGGAAGAGGAGGGAGTGAAAAAGTAGGTTTTTTAGCACTCTAGAGGGAGATAATATACTGTGGATAGTGAAGAAAACCCTTGTTTCCAACAGAGCTTCATTTAAATTCAACCTTCTCTCTAACCTTGACCTGACTGCCTGTAATACCTCCATGCATCAATCTTCCACATCAACAATAGCTGCAAACTGAATATCTTTAAAGAAACAGAGACAGAAGTCTTAGATACGCTGAAGTCCTACAAATTTCATTGAAACACCAGCTGAATGGGGGAGTGAGAGCTCTGTTACTGGTCCTGTTGAGGAGGAAAACCATGGTGTGAACTGAACTGACTCAGGGGGCCTGCTGCAGCATCCATGCACCCTGGACACATCCCCTGCCCAGCTGGTAGCCTATGCACAGGAAGAGATATTGAGGGCATGCACAGGTTTTCAGGAAAGCATAGCAAGGAAGAAAAATGAACCCATGGAATATGAGAAGAAACTGGATTTGTTCAGAGTGGTAATCAGGGGAAAAGATGCACTCTGTGTAGCTTTGTTGGCTCTGCTGCCCATACAGCTTACTTTGTAATGCACTTGCAACTTTCCCAGAGACTCCAGCCTGGGCTGGGGCTGGGTTATGAGCACCAGGAAAGGAGCTAACTTCTGGCCACAGGAGAAGCAAAAGCAAAGAATAAATTATTGTCTAAATTCCTGAGCATCAACTGCTCTCAAGGCAGAAAGTGTGGTATTGAGCCCAGCTGGAAAGTGCTACAGTGATACTGGCTGTATCCCAAAAATACTGCTGGGTGCCACTATAAATAATTGCATAGCACACCAAAATAGATATGATACTATGATATAGTATAGATAGATATGATACAACAACATAGATATAGATGTGCTATGCATTGTTACAAGGCATACTACATTGCAATATTGCAATATGCTACTGCAGTATCACTAAAGTAAAAGCACAGTTTATGACCTGGAAAGGATTACACACAAGTATTACAGTGAATGCAGCTTTACATTTTTAGCCCATTTTTGTATTAGCACACTTTCACACTCATATTTACAATATTTGTGTGCCTGTCAAATTTGGGAAATGAGTCTAAGTTAATGACAAAGTGGGGGTCCAGGGTGTCCCTCTGGACCTTTTGTGGGTGCAAAGACCCCCCTGTCAGACCCTTTTGGAACCTCCGAGTGAGGCCAGGGGGGTCAGGGGGCTGGACCCTGCCCCAAGGGAAAATCTGCCAACATTGCAGGAAGAATTACAAGTCACAAAAATAAGTAAAGTGTAAATTAGAGTATTAGAATGTAGAATAAGTAGATTTTTGGATTGTTTATGATAAGGGCCATGTGGTCAACATGGAGGATTTGGGGCGTGGTGTGCCTCTTCCTCCTTCTTCTCTGTGCCATCCATGTTGGATGGAATGCTGGCAGCCACAGATTGGATGGGGACAAAACTGGACAGTGTAATAAGGTTGTGCTGTATTGGAAAGTAATTGTAAATATTGAAGACGTAGATTAGAGTATAAAAGATAGGTCGTGCCTCTCCCAGCGAAGCATTTGGTCATGGTCACCTTGCAGAGCAGACCTCTGTCAGCCTGGCTGGGACACTTTGTAGATAAGATATAATAAACAGCCATGAAAAAAAACAACAGAAGATTGTCTCGAGCAGTTTCTCTCTCCGGCGGCTTCAGAAACCACCTACATGTCCATCCGAGGAGGTCTCACGCCCATAAAGAGACCCTTGGATACTGACAGTCTAAATTATCAAAACAATATATTTAGATCTATGGACCAGCACATTTTCTCTCAGCACTTTTAAAGAAGGTTCTCAAGAACTGTTCTCTCCTAGAGAGCTGTTCTTTAGCTAAGTTCTTTCAAAGTATAATGCCAAGCACTCAGCAAATTCATCATATCTTAGTAGGGAGACTGCCATTTGTGATGACAGTGTGCCATTTCTACATTGCAGGTGGGAAAGAGCCTTTTTGTCACCTCTTGGAATGGTCCAGAGGACTTAGGCTGGAATTCATCAATCTGGATGAGCATGTGCTCACTCTTAAATTCCTTCATAATTTTAAGGACTGTGACTCAGCACCAGGAATGCATCTGAACTCCACCACTCTACAACATGCAAAATCCAAAAAATAAGCATAGAAAGTAAAAAAATAGACAGGTAATTAAATAGTATACTAATTATCAACACATAAGAAAGGACCAAACACAAAATATTGAGCCTGCTAATGCCTCTTTCCTTCTTCAGTGTATGAGACATTTATCTGTAAATAAAATGTCACTAGTGAATAATTGTGAAATTAAAAGAAATTTATAGTAATTAAAAGCAGAGCTGAGCACTGAAATATTCCCTCTGGGGACACTTATTCAAATACTGCCTTTTTTAACTGTTAGAGAATTTAGGCTAAAACATAAATAGTGATAATTATCCATAGCTCACAGATGACTAATTGATTACTGGTGAGTGATAGTTGGTTAAAATGAAACTAATTTATAAACTTGTATAGAGCATGCTTTTAAAACCATAATTCACGATTAGTGTTGTTCCAAATGTTTATAAGCCAAAAAATCATGAAACTAACATTTAGAATTTTTCCCTGAATCTTTTGATACTTACTATATTGTTATATGGTGAATCCAAAGCTGAAATTAGTTATTAGTTTTAAAACACCTGTGATAAATCAATTGATTGATATGAAAATTAAGTGACATATGGTATTCTTTCCTCTGTCTCCCACTACAGAGGGTTAGAAGTCTGCTCTGCTAGATACTGCTAGATACTGTATGAATACAAGACAAAAATGTAGTCTTGCCTGAAAGTAGCTAAACATTTAAAGCAAAGAGCCTAGTATTAAAATAACAAAAACTGATGCCATCTTTCATTAAAATTATTTATAAATTCCTTGACATATGACATTATGAAAAAGTAAACATTCAGACTTCATTGCTTTGGAAGTGCTGTCTTTGAGCCTGAAGTGACCTTGCCCTTAAACATTGAGCATTGTTCTAAGTAGAAGGATTAAATATGAAAAATGGGCATTTATTTTGAAAATGGCAGCACTGAGACAATGACAAGATCAAGGGAGAAGCAGCAGCAAAGTATCACTATATAGGCAGTTCAAAGGAACCCTGGGAAGATGAAACTCAGGGAACACCAAAACAGAAAGATACTAAAGTGATGGCAAAGTAACATGGCTGAATCAATACCTGGGACACACAATTTTGACACAGTACCTTGGGCAATGAGGAACAAAATGAGCTGAGAATCAAATTCATGAGGAGGAAAATGTAGGAGCCTGTATGAGGAATGATTAGTGTATACACAAGCAAGAACTTGAGCATGTGAGCACCTGTGTGAGAAAAATAAAGGCTAAAGATATGAGAAACATCAGCCTGTCTGAAAATATTGTTTTAGATAAACACATACATATTCATACACAGGTATAGACAAATATATCTACCTGGGCATGTCTGTATGTATACATACACACACAGACACTTGTCAGTGTCAGGTCAAAAATACCTTGACAAAATGAAAAAACTTCTGTGAATGTCCCATTCTATGGATGCCCATCCTTGCAAGTGTTCAAGGCCAGGTTGGATGGGGTCCTGAGCAGCCTGATCTAATTGGGAGGAATCCCTGCCCATGGTGGGGTCACAGGGTTAGGTCCTTTCCAACTCAAGCCCTCTTGTGATTCCAGGAATGCAGATTGTTCAACCCATGTGACTGCCTGTTTTTCTGCAGATTGCAGTAATTTTCATTTTTGTTTCAAGTTGTGTTTGTATCTTCCCAGTTCTTTTGCCTTCAGACCTTGTTCCTGACTGATCTCAACTGCAATAAGCTAGAGCCAAGCATGCTGATGAGAAATACAGCCTGAGTGTATAGGATGCTGAGATATGACTCTCAGAGAGAAATGTCAAGCCTCCCAAATGCCAGTAAAGGTCACAGTGTCAAAAAATTTAAAAATTAGTTTCTTAGATGCACATTCTCTGAGGGGAAGTCTTAGAGAGTAGTAGACGGATGGAGGCAAGGAAACAGTTGTCATTTTTGAGGAAGGAAGCTCACATGGTTTAAAGAATGAAAGAAAGTGTGGGAGCACAGGGAGGTGAGTTAGTGTGAGAGAAACCACAGTTGGCTGAATGTATCCTAGCAAGAAATGGGTGAAGATTGTAGAGCTTTATAAGAATGATGGTAGAAAGGTAACTGAATACACTGGTCAGAAACTTCATGAAATAAGCAAAATTAGGCTTTAGCTTTTACATTTTCTATTAGCCCCAAGATGACTCTTTTAACATAGCTACATGAACAAGGAACTATGCTCTCTTTCCTGAACTGCAGAGTAATTTTTTATCATGTATGAATATATTAGTGTGAGAGATCCAAGTCCCACCTGTGATTTCAATGTTTATAGTTACAGATTGAGCACATAGTGTACAGAACATATACTTGAACTTTGACATCCCATATTACTGATTTGAACAAGTTTCCTTCAAAGTCAATTAACAGTCCACCTGTAACAGGAACATGCAATTCCAATCACAGTCTTTCATAAAATTCCCTCTTATATATATATATGTTCATATAGAGAAACACTTGTGAAATTCCAACATGGAGTTCTCCCTAATCACTACTGAAGAATACAAAGGTTAATCTGGTTCCCCTTTTTCTTTCTCTCAAGAAATTTCTGGCTTTCTGCATAAATTTTATTAAAAATGGACCATACCTGGAGAAAAAAAAAAAAAAAAAGTAATAGCAGCATACAAAAAACCAGCAATAGGAAGTTCATGTTCAAATTTCTAGTTGTCCCTGCTTCCAGTTCCATAAAGGATCCTATCACCTTGATATCTATAGATGTCTGAAATATCAGTTCTGTAACAATAGGTAAGGTTCACCTTTGGACTCTTTTCTTTGCAGCACAGGTTGGAATGCATTAATTAAGAAAAAAAATCAACTAGAAAACCACAAGTTGTCTCTATTTGAAACTTTACACTGCAATGGAAATTGAAACTTGGTGATCTAACATTGTGCTTAAGTGGCAGGAGATTTTGTTACCGGGTCTGAAATGATCAAAAACTGTTGAAGTGAATTTCAGCATTAAAAGTGGATTTGTGTCTAGGCATTAGACTTTACTTAATTTAAAGCTGGTTTTTTTTCAGGCTGAAGAATGGAATAATAGAAGATAATTAATTGAACGCTAAGAATGGCTGAACAGTATCCAATTTTATTTCACTGAGTCTTAGCTTTGTTTTAAATAAAGTAATTAATAATGAATTCCTCATATAAATAATAACTGTTTTCAATGCTTATCTCATGTTCTCTATGAAAATACAAGAACACAAAATTACTATCATTATGTCCTGATGTTTTTGGCTTTTGATCAAAGATAAACCTAATCTGATCTGCCTGTGCCCTATACTGAGATTTCTACTGGGAGTTGCACTGCAGCATTCATCATTTGTAAAGTTTCAGGTTGCTCTTTTTGTTCTACTAAGGCATAAAACTTTGTCAAACTTCTAAGGTATTTCTATCCAACATAAGTAAAAAGAAAACATTTGTTTAGCTTCTCTCTTTGAAATAAACACTGAAACCTTTGGAATAAAATAGGTGATCCAAATCTGAAACACAGACAGAAATTTAAAATTTTTTTCTTCATTTACATGAGGCAGCATTATTTACTAGCTAGAATACGAGCACAATACTTGTACTTGACAGAAGAAAAAACCCCTGGGCCATCTCAAGGTTTGGCAATGACTGTGAATGAGACAAACACAATGCTTTCTGTTCTTGCCTTAAACTCAGGGTACAGTCACAAAAACTGTGGGAGTAGATTTGGTTTTGAAATTCTTCAAGGAGAGAGCACAACAGAAGTAATGAAAGAACATTTGTGGTGGTTCTGCAGTGTCACGTTGCTTTCACTTCACACTGTGGTTTTCTTTCAAGTTCCAACAAAGCTCTTCTCTCATATTGCCTAAGTTCTGCTAGTACCTCAATTCAAAAGTTTAGATAGAGAATGTAGCTTTAAAAGTTCAGAAAAAAGCCAAGAAATCATGGCTGTAGAGTCATAATGTCCAAAGTAATTTTAATTCTCCAAGCAGTACAAAACCTGTATGATCTCTGTGATCTCTGCTGGAAGTATTAAGGGTGGCTTACAGGAATAAATAGTCACAGCTAAAGTGACAGGCTGCATGTCTGTTTTTCAGGTTGTTTATAAATTTGAGACATGCTACACTCCTACTTTGCAAGGACGACTTAAAAGACACGAAAGTACTACATAATACCATAAAGGGATCCTGGTCCAGCCTATTATTAAGAACCAATAGATTTTTTAAATTTAAGCTTAGGATACCAAGAAATTTAAACAACTAAAAACCAGACTCTTCTCATTTTCATTTTTAATGTGAATCTGCCCTTAATGCACCTCTCTACTTAAAAGAGTATGTTCTTTTCTTACTAACGTGCATAAGTAGGTTTGTCATGAGGAGGAAAATAGCCAAAGAGAAAGGCATGCTTTCAGTTTGTTTCTTCATGTACTGTGGTAAAAAGTGCTGGTTGGAGACATTCCTGGAAAATACAATTGTTTAACAATTTGGTTTAGTGCTTGGAAATGGCAGCCCTGGACTTTATCCCATAAATCCTCATGTGAGTGATACTTATTCCTGCAAGTAGTACAGCTGGACAGAGAAACAGATCAGTCTTTACCATATATTTTCATTACATGGGGCTGAGAAACTATATTGTTTTAACTACTCATGCCTCTTCCTTCTTAAAGGCTTTGACATAACATGTTCAGTCTTTAAAAATTCCATTCCAAATGGTACCACAAAATGCAGGATAACTTTTATTTGCAAGCAGCGTGCATTGAACTGCAATGATCTCTTCCAGGTAGGGGGTCCCTTCACAGTTATCCCATCTAGTGGAACCTAATCATACTGAAGGGTCAGGTTATCCATAAGTGCTGAAAAAACAACTTCCCATTATCCCTAGCCTAGGCCAACAATAGATAAATATCACAAATTATCCAATGCATGTATGAAAGAAGTCCATTTTTTGAACATATAACTTTTTTTCATGTCTTGAATTAACTTTAATCCTGATAGTTTTCACACTGTACCAGAGCAATATAAAATGATATGTGAATTAATTATGAACTTATCAAATAAATACTGCAACTTTAGGAGTCTCAAAGAAAAAAAAAAGTCTTCTACATTAAAGAATGATGTTCACAGAATCAGAGTGGTTTGAAGAGACCTTGTTCCATGCTTCCTGCCCTGGGCAGGGATGTCTTCCACTAGACCATGTTGCTCAAAGCCCTGTCCAGCCTGGTTTTGAACACTTCCAGCAATGCAGCATCCACAATTTCTGTGGGCAACAACTTCCAGTGTCTCACCAACCTCACACAAAAGAATTTTTTCCTAATATCTAAGCTAAACCTACTCTCAGATTAAAGCATTTCCATTTGTGCTATCACTACAAATCCTGGTAAAAAGTCCCTCTCCAGCTTTCCTGTAGGCTCCTGTTAGGTACTGGGAGGCTGCTCTAAGGTCTACCCAGAGCTTTCTCTTCTCCAGGCTGAACAGCCCTGGCTCTCTCAGCCTGTCTGCACTGCTGAGGTGCTCCAGCCCTCTGGCCATTCCCTCTGGAGCCACTCCAGCTGCTCCTGGCTGGTACCAAGGTGAAACAGCAGCAGTCAGTGGCTGTAGGAGGGCTGGGGGGCTGTCAGTGACACAAACCCAGGTGAGCAGCACCTCCCCTCGAGCACATGGGTGCCTCCCTCTGTACCTGGCAGGAGAGTCACCCACTGCTGCCACCAGTCCCCTTTTCTCAGCTGCACAGGTGGTTACACAGGGAGCAGATGGAGCTGTCTGAGTTCCAGTGACAATCCTGATCTGACAGGTATTTACTGTGATGGCACCTCTGCCTTCAGGGGAGGTCTCTTCCACCTGCAGGTCCTTGCCTGTTCAAACATCCATTCTTCTGCATTACTGCCCCCCTCTCTCTGTGTCAGGGGAGCTTTTGCCTGTTTGGCCACGGGCTGTGGGTCCCCTGCTCACTGCACTTGGAACAGCTGCCTAACTCCTTCTCAGCATCTCCAACCCTGGGCAGCCTTCATTCCATCTTCTGCAGCTCAGGCACCAACCTCAAATGGATAGGGTATAGGTACTGCAATCTCCAAAATCATCAAAATTGATGATAAAAACTGGATGATACTTCAAAGAGGCTACAGCCAGAGTAGAAAAATCCAGGGTGGTATTAGTTCTGGTTCCCTAAACATAACCCACAGTATTTACAGTAAGATTTAATGTGGTGATTTTGGATATGTTTTTTTAGATTAACAAAAGTAATTTGAAAGTTTCTCATTAAATGTCATGTCTATATCCCCTGAGTTCTTCAGTGGATTTCAGAGATGTAAACACATTTTACACCCAGAGACACCTTACAGACTGAAATGTGTACTGAGTTGAGCTAGATGTCTCCTCCTGTTACTCTTAGGGCCAAAACAGCACAGAAAGTGTGGTACTGTCAGTGAATTAACTTTAGATTTGACCTACAGAGGCAAGTTTCTATGGGGTAATGTTAAGCAATTCTAAAGGCTCATTGAATCCTGAGGTCTCTTGCAAACAAAGCTGTCAAATTGCAAAGGTGCTTTGTGAAATCACCTATTGTACATCAGCCACTGAACTGAGACTCCAGTGTTCATCCTCTGCCAAGTTCTCAGACACAAACAGCTCATGTTTAACCTCCTTTAACTTTCATGTTTTTCATGTTTAAGACTCTTTTTTGACAGCAGAATGAGAGCTGCAACAGACTGCAGATTGTCACAGAAAGTAAAAGGTTTACAAAACTTCTATTCGACATTAATGCTAGCCTGGGGGTCTTTAGCTCTTGAGTGACACGAAAAAAATATGGCAAATACACAAAACCATTTTGCATAATGACAGTCCCATGTCTTGTAAGCAAAAGGGCATTCTGCTAAAGGGCAAGTTCCTGCTCCCATTTAAGTGAACAGCACAATTTCCATGAACAAGACTGGGGCCTTCACACAGCTTCACATTTACATTTTCTATTCTTACATATTTTGTAGTCTGATTTTTATTTTTTCCTCTCTTTCTCTCTTTCATTTTTTTTGAAATTTAACTGAGCAAAATATAAGTCCTGAAACACTTTTAAATTACAGTAAAACAAGACCTTTCACTAATTAATTTATATATCATAAAAATAAACAGTCCTTAACTTCAGACAAATAGGAAGTTATAATGCTCAGAGTGATCAACAGCAGGACCATGAAACCTGATGTTTTCCAGATAAAAGGTCAATAAATAACTAATAGCCCCACCAAATATCTGTCTCAGAAGCATCTTATTATTATAACTTACTGTATTTTATTATTAAGCATCTGTATTAGAGCCAAGAATTTCTGAAACATTGCAATTATTGTTTTTTCACATGAAATTTAAAAGTAAAACAATGCATTTGGATGCTCAAAGTAAATGAAATTATATACTGTAAAACTTAGGAAAGAATACTCTCTCAGAAGGAAAAAAAAATTAAAGAGACAATGATCCATGTTCTTTAGAGCAGACACTAACTATATTGTGTCTCTTATAACTCAGTCACCAGATATAATAAATCATTCCAGAAATTCAAATTCCTACTGAAATAGTGTTTCATGAATTGGAAACATTAGCAGGAAGACAGGATATATTTTCCAACTATTTTCACCATAGCTTGGCAGGCTACTGGTTTATGAATAAAATAAAAAGAATGAAATGGAGAAATAAAGAATGAAATAAAGATCAAATGCACAATATCCTAGTGACAGAATTCCTTGCACCACACACCAATATGGTTGCAGGGCATTTATATAAGCTTTAAATAGTCACTACAATTATTTCCTCAACAGGGCCAGTTTTTCTAGTGAAGCAACAACACAGTGTTAAGTCAGTCATCAAAAGTAAAATGGACCACTTTTACTATGCAAAAACCTCATTGCAATTACAAAGTTGGGGATGGTTTTGTTTCCACCTATATCTATTGTAATATGGACAATCCAGGGGGTCAGGAGCTTGTGTTATGTAGAAGAGTTGTTGCTAGGCAAAGTTTCCTGAAATAAAAGCTCTGAACACTGGCTGTATATTCAAGAAATCTGAAATACTGAAGGTATATAGAATTTCTGGGTCTGCATGGACACTGTGTGACCCTTGCCAGGGAACTTCTGAAGGCTTATTGCACAGTTGAAACTGAATATATAATACAGTTCATTTTCAGGAAGACTGGGATGTCCTGAGAGCATCAGAATTCCCATGCACAGGTGAAGAGTAGCATGCATTTATAGGAAATCCCAAAGATATTTTCACCAGAAGCTTTCACCAGATGAAGAGCAGCCAAAAAATTATACAACACTCAGATTTTCCTATTCATGCAACACTATTTCAGTAGAATTTGAATTTCTGGAATGATTTATTATATCTGGTCACTGAGTTATAAGAGACACAATATAGTTAGTGTGTCTACATTAAAGCATGTGAACCACCAGAGTTACCACCTGGAAATTCTGGCCTTAAAAATTTGCACAGTTTAGGAGAGGACTGAACTCAGAAAATCTGAGTATATGAGGGCTTTTTATTAGAAACTTGTCAGGGCTTAGAATGTGAAAAAGACATCATAATCATGAATACTGATGGACTTCAGTTGGCCAGAATCAGGGAGCCACAGTAGGTTCCTTGAGCCCTTCTCACCCATGAAATCCACTTGAGCAGAATGGACAAGGCTAATAGAAAACATTCTTATGATTTGATGCAGAGTTGACACAGAAAAAGTGCATTATTAGCATACAAGCCAAATCCAGATGAAAAGCTGAGTAAAAACTAGTATTGTAGCTTGCTCATCAGTAAGAAATTCCACTTACACTTGGAAGGTGCTTTTTTGCAGAAATGGATAAATGCCACCCACTATCTACTAGAGTACCAGTATCTCATGAGAAGTGTTAACTTACAATAGATCTTTCATTGGGAATGGATCCCTGGCTCACACACAGTAACTATTGTATACAAAATTTTAAATTGCCCATTCTAATTTTATTCTGCCACTGTAAATTTCTACTTAAGAAAAAAACCAGAAAATAACATTTTAGACAGGAGCCCTTGTAGAAATTAAACTCCATTGCTTCTCAGAAAGAGAGGTTTATTATGATAGCAGTTAGTTTAAATTAAGATAAATCAACCAAAAATTTGAACTAATCAGATATAAAACTTTTTTCATATTGCTTATTATTTGGATAATTTTAATTCCCAGGACTTTATGGCCTGGTGTTCAGACATCTAGGCTTCTTGATTTTAGCTACAATGAGTGTGAAAACAGAGGAGAGAAGCACTGTATTGGAATTTGGCATGTTCTAAAGC
The DNA here is from genome assembly GCA_030060385.1 of Muscicapa striata striata. Lineage (NCBI taxonomy): Eukaryota > Metazoa > Chordata > Aves > Passeriformes > Muscicapidae > Muscicapa > Muscicapa striata. The sequence goes on from JAREIS010000031.1 coordinate 1,005,283, forward strand.
TGTCAAAAGTCAGTGGTTGGGAATCAGCCCTTTCCCGAGGCATCACAGTACTTAATGCCATTTCTTGATTGTTCTGAAAACCTTGGCATCCAAAAATCTCCCTCTCCTCTACCATGTTTAGAGACGTGGTACTGTGTTCCACAGGACTTGGCAGCATCTCTCCTGGTCCCTTCTGCTGTTTAACTGCATGCTGCCCTGCAGGGTCTGAATCAGACACACCAGGCTGCATGGCACACGTCCAGGGGAGAAGCCTTGGAGCAGTTCAGATCTTCTTTAGTGTGTGGTTCACAAACCACAGAAGCCCTTCAGAGCTCTGAGGCTGAAAGAATGCTCACAGGGATGAGCTGCTGATAGAGTTTCCCAATGCCTCTAGTACAAACCAGGCAAAAGCAGCCATGAGCTTCTGTAAAGAAATTCTGCCTTACATGAACTTATGTAACATGGCTGTGCTGCTGGTGGTGTGCAAAAAAAAAAGAACAATGAAATATTTCCTTCTTCTTTCTCCAGTTACTATTAATTTGTAGTGCCAAAATGTAGAATCCAGTGATCAGAGTGATAACTCAAACAAAGACTAAAAAAGCTGATGGAACGGCAAAAAGTTATTTTCTGCAAACTCTGAGGGAAGCTTCTAAACCTGAGATTTAACCTTAGGATTTGCAAAATTACACAAAAATTATTTAAATAGCTCTGCTTAAGGAAGTTGGCCCACCAGTGTTGTGACTAAATTACAGTTGGTCAGTTGATTAAAAACAGAGTTATCCAGAAATGACTGGATTTGAGGACCACAAAAATCCAGCCACAGCAGCTGGGCTGGAATAGGCCAAACTTTGACCACTGCTTTTTAGTAATAAGTGTTCTGGTTAATGATCTTTGAATGTCAACAGCTGGGATCAGATGGAACACAAGCAAAAGCAAGCTATGGATACGAGGAAACAAAGATGGAATGTTGCAAAGATATTACAGTGATCAAAACTGGATTGACCTCAAATCCCAAACCAGGCTGCAACAACAAAAGAGCATTTTAATGGGTGGAAATTATTTGTAATATATTATTCTCCTCACATAATAAAGAGGAAATCTCTTTTTTCCCTTTTACTGTTGTCTTATATATTGGATTGAAACACTTCCTTCTGGTTCTCTCTGCCAAATCTCAGTATCAGAGGAAATATCAACTCACTATTGTTACTATATAAATTAGTTGAACTTCATCTAAGACCAGTCTGTAGAACTACTGTGCCAAAAAGGGAAAAAAAAATTGTATTCTCTTAACTCATTGCATCTCCATTTTAAATACATTTTACATTTAGAGAATGTAAAGGACTATAAAGAGCTAAATCTGGCAGAACAGAGCAAGCAGCTTATGCAGGTGTCTAAGCTCCACATGGACCAGTCATACTTACTGTCATACTGAATATTACCTGATCCTGCACTACCTAAGGCTGTGATGTAATTGATTTTCTGGGCCAGCAGGGAAATTGGAATACTGTGGCTGTTTCTTTGGTCCCTGCCCAGACTGGGAAAAGAACAAACTTGACCCGGTGTTCTCATTTCTCTGGGAATGAACAGGCAGGCTCTGTGCACAGGCAAGGAGGGCAGGGAGGGACACTGCACCTCCTGTCCTGATGGAGCTGTGTCACAGCAGTGTGAGTGCAGGGCTCTGTGCTCATGGGGGCTTTGGGGGCCAAAGCAGCCCAGCCAGCAGGCTGAGCCCTGAGCCCATCACCTCTGGCTGGCTGGGCCAAGAGATGGGGCCAGGAAAGAGAAGAGCTGGCTCCAAATTTCCTCCAACTTTCTCCTGAGAGACAGTGTCCTTTTGTAGAGGGAGGTTGTTTCCAAGACACTCATAATGAGATTAAAACAAAATACCATAATCCCTGAGTTAGTGGGCAAAAGAGGGGTAACATGATTAGAGTTTTCTCCAGGCTACTTTTTCCTTACCTCAAATGAATTCTGCCATTCTACTAAAAAGTGGAAACAGCCTTAGGATCAAAACTTCATTTGTGATGAATTTGCAGTCACTAAAAATGTTACCCAACTGTATTAACTAAACTGCAGGATAAGGCCAGTCTGATCCTTCCATTAAGTTCAAGATTTTGCCAGCGTTTTCTCAGTGACTTTACAGAGCTTTACAGCAGCCAAATAATCTGACCAAAGAGGCCAAAGCTGAAGTCATCAACAATTAATGTGAAAAAAATCACAAATTGAAGTCATTAAGCAACTGCTACAACATTTTTTGGGGTATGGCACAGGATAGAGGCACTTAATTGTCTCCAGCAATGATGAAGGTATTGCATATGAAATCCAGGATAACTGTAAAGCTTATTGTGAGCTGAAACAACTTGGCAACAAAATATTTCAGCCTCTCACTAAGATTGCCAGCACTGTCCTTTGACAAACTTCTAAGAAGACATGAATATTTGTTTTTCTAGATCTCATATAGCTTTGGGTTTACAAATATATATAAGCAAATTAAACTCATGAAGTCCATGACGAATCTACAAATCCCACCCTGCCTATTTAACTTCCCTTTGTGGCAGCTCACACTCAGGAGACACCAGCCTGTTACTAGAGTAGATTTATGTTTCTGGAACACTTACCTGAGGTCAAATGTTAGAAAATGCTATTTTCTATTTCCATACAAAAGGATGTTTATTGGTCAATACTGAGCAACAGAAGGGTACAGCAGGCTAATTTTTTCTTCAAGTCTCAAAATATGTTTTTTCCCCAAGTATATACATGTAATAGGAATTCCCACCTAACTTTAAACTCTTTCCTTTTAGTATTTTTAATGTTCTTTCCACATCAAAGTTCTTAAGTTGTTCTGGGAACTTTACTATTGAATATGTTAATCTTTAATCTCAACATTTTTTTTCTATCTTTAGCAAATTATTTATTTTAGTTTTCATCAAAACTCTGAAATGTCCCTGTTTGTCCCTTCTCTCAAGCTCCTTTTGCAATTACTTCTGCTGGCAGCTGTTGCTTCTGCAAATTTGCCAGTAACTGCTATGCACTAGGGAATAAAAAAGGAAAAAAGATATCCCCCTCCCTCCCCCCAAAAAAAGAAAGAAAAAGAAAAAAAGGTAATGTGAAGGACTGGACTCTGTTGACTTCATCTGATCAGCTGTCCCTGAACTGAAGTGTTAGGTAAATCCTTTAGGGACATGTAATGTTAAATATTGATGATATTGATGGATATCCAATTATGAAGCCATAATAATGAATATTCATATAGGGAACACAACCTCAGGAGATTTGCTTAGCATATAAAGAAGCACAAACATTTAGTATGCTCTAAGCTACAATATGTTGTGTAAGCTTAATTAGAATGGGCATACTAAGGTTTATTAAACATAAACTTCTAAAGGCTCAGATTTGGCCAAAATGCAAATTTCTCTCTCCTGAAATTAGAATTTAATTTGCATTCACTTTTAAAACAAATTAGAAACACAACCTGCTTTCTTATGAGACTGGGTGACCCCGGTTTTAGTTTTGCAATCACAAAAATGATTGTGATGTGACCCATCACAGCTCTCAGCACTTTAATGGCAGTTTGTTTGATCTTGAACAGCTTTAGCAAAGACAACATGCTCATCACGGGAGTTTTTACACTCATTTGAGCTGTATGTTGAATCTCCTTGTGCCAGTCCTGTCAGCCCTGGGAAATTCATCCCACAAGAGGCCAGCATTGCTGCTTTGCCCCGGAGGGAGGAGGGTGCTGCAGCCACAGTCAGGCATCCACAAAGCCCTGACAGAAGAGGGGGACAAGGTTTCAATGTTTTTGTAAGGGAGCAGGCAGGGAGGACGAGCCAGCTCTGGGCATGGGGCCCCAGAGCTCCCCTTGCCTGATGAGGGCTGTGACTCTGCTGACCCTGATGCTGGCAAAGCTGTGGCTCCTGCAGGCTCCCCGTGGTGGGCTCTCCTTCCTTCTTGACCTTGTCACTGCAGAGAGTGGCAAGGAATCTTTCTGATTCAACACATTCAAGTGTTCTCATCCTGTCCTCCCCTTGCCATCCCAACAGGCTTTCCAGCATGGCTTGGATTAGCCTGAAGTTCTTGTGGTTTCTTGTTTCAGATTTTGGTCTGGCCATTTGTCATCCTGGTTCTGTCTCTCCTCTCTCTGTTCTTAGAATGACAGAACACAGGATCACCTCTTTGGATAAGATTATAAATGCTTCCCTGTCCAATTGCCAGTAATGAGTCTCTGCCAAATTTATACTCTAAAATTCCCCAAGCAGCAATTTAATTACATTATTTTGGATACAGCACCATAGCAGCTGCATTCATTTGATGAGTATTCATTATGGTTTATTGTGAAAACAATGGCAAATTAGCTCTGGTGTGTTTTGGAATTTGCTCTTTATTTAGTTTAGAATAGCCCTGTTTTAGTGAGCATGACTCCCAAGCCCATTTGATCCTGCAGTCTGTGAGAAAGTGGGAAAGCTCTGACAAAAGTTTTTAAAAATCAGATATATCTACACCTGTTGCAGCTCAGCTGTTGAACTCCTGCTGGTTTGTGGTTAAGAGGGAATTACCAGACAGATCCATTCTACTATATTTCAAAGAACATTACAGGACTATTTCCAGTCGTGTATAAATCAAAATAAATACATAAATAAAAAATCCTCAGTCTTGCCCATATTTTTCATTGATGAATATTTTCTGCAGAAAAGTATTATACCCCTACCAGAAATCTAGTATGAGTTCTCAAGGAAATTGAAACCAAATGACTTCTATATCTACTTCCAAACTCAAACTTAAGCCAGCTTTGTGAAGTATTTGTTTAACATTTTTTTAAACTCTCTGGGGGATTTATAGTAAGTTAGGGGGCGACATGAAGCCTAATCATAGGGCAAAATACGCATCTAGGTAAAACCTCCTAAGATCAAATTTGTTCTCCTACCATCATTCTAAAAAAAAGCCACAGATTCACACTAGAAGCTTTTGCCAGAATGCCAACATCATGTGAGGGGCATAATTTCTGCAGGGAATTTTTGTACTGAAAGAAGTCTTTCTATTGATATAGTTACAGTACCACTTTTGTATCTCCATTTATTTTATTTGTTCATCAATACTGGTAATTTTAATGGTAAAAGTATTTTTTTGCTACTTAAAAACACAAGGAAAAATAGTTTATCTTTTCAGCTTTCTTAAAATTCTGTCACATTTGTACATCTTAACCAGTCTGTGTTGATAAAGGGAACAACCCCTAAAAGAGCTGGACCTAGAGAGGCTGCTGTACCCCCTTCTGTTACACTCTGTTAAGGGCTGTAGGTGGAATTCCTTCTCCTTCCTTAGGACAATATTTAAAGCTCATTCAATCACTTTCCTTCCTGTTCTAATCTGTCAGATCATTGTCTTTACTTTGTGCCAGAACCAGACTAAATTGGACCCATCATTGCATAATTTCTACTTGCCAGACATCCAGGAAATTATTTACTTATTATGCAGAATTGTTTTTTTTATTGGTCTTGAGAGCTGGCATAGCTAGGGTGGGAATGAACACACAGGGCATGGGAGGAGGGAGGGATGAACTGCCACAGGAAGGGGAAAACAGTAGATGCACAGAAACCAGACATTAAATTGTTATAGCTGCTGGGAAATTGTATTTAAGGCACGTAATTTGTGCAGCTGCTATCAGCATCCAGGGCAGCAGTTTTCCTAAAATACACTTGTGCAGCCCATGGAGGCTGCTGGTGCCTGGAGAGGGAGAAAATGGCCAGAGTCAGTGCTCCCACCTCAGGTGTGCCTGCACTGCTGCATTGTGGCCAGCAGAAAATACAGGGAATCAGTTCACCTAAGGGTGCACAGCTACTGAAGCTGCTCCAGATAGCAGCATGCAGAAAAGACACAGAGAGCAACACAACTACAAAGAACAATTTCTGGCAGCAGCAGGCTTGTTAAATTAGACCAGTTATCCCATAATATAACTTAAGTGCTAAGAGTATAACAAAAATCCTAAATTGTCAATGATAAGTAATAACCAAGCAAACAAACAAACAAACAAACAATAAATAAATAATAATAATTTTAAAATCCAATAACATTTCTTGAAGCAATGTGGGATTTTGGTGTCTGCCTGAGGTAAGAACTTGATGAATACTTTAAACATAATATAAAGCAAAAATAGTAAGAGAGTCAAATTTTTAAGCCTGAACAGGACACTTTTTACTCCCTCTACCAAAGTGATACTGCTTTACATCACTAGAAAAGAATTTCATGACTTCTGAACCTTAAACAAGAACACTGAAATTATGCATGAAACACCAAAGCTTCAAAACACTTCTCTTGTACCTGCCACACCCAGTTTAAAACAGCTTCCCATTATGGAAGCACTTAGCTTCTCTGGGATTTATGACAGACTTTCCCTATGAATTTTTCTGTAGAAATAATGACTCAGAGAGAGAAGCTCAAGACACCCAGCTTCCAACATCAGATATTTATTTGCCTGACCTTGCAGAACTCCTCGGGAAGGAAATGAGTTCCTCCAAGGAAAACATGTGGCAGCAGATTCAGTGTGCTCTGCAAGCAGGAGTCATTCAGTGAGGCACTCCAGTCAAACCTCAGGGTGAACCAGGGTTCCCACCACGCTTACAACATGTCAGAAAAACCCCCAAACCAACTACATGAACAAACAAGCATTCCTCTCTTTACCTTCTGTTGTTTTCTTCCTTGCAGTGACATTTTCACTGCAAACTATAATCAGAGTCATTACAAAATAAGCTCTCCCACATCTGAATTTGTAACTTGTGACAATAATTTAACTGTAAAACAACAATTTACTTGTACTTGTACTTGTATACTGCAAACACTCAAATCTGCACACAATAGATGAAAAAACTAGACTAAAATAACTTGTTAATTTACTCAAAATTATTTTGATATTGTGCACATTAAAATCTGAAGCCTTCACTGTTGAAATGAAGTATTATGAGATTTAATAGTAGAACTCCAAATTTGTTTTATTTGCTGGGTTGGTTGTTTTTTTACTTTTCCTAAAGTCTAGTAGTGACTTATTTGACAGAAAAAATACATTGCTTTCAAGTGAGAGTATGTTAAATGATTTAGGCAGAGCAAGAATCCATTTAAAACTACTCAAAATTCAGACTTTGTTTAAATGTTTTTCATTTTTTCTGAAAAATGTTTTAGTAGCTTATCATTCTCTTTACCTAACCTATTCTAACAAAAGACATTACCCGAAATTTGTTAACCTAAAGAGGTAGTTTTACTCAGAGTAATTCACTACATGTTCAGACAAATGTTTTCAACCAGTATAAATATGAACAAACTGGAAGTAATCAAGTGAATTAATGGGGTAAAAAAAGGTTCCTCTGATAATATTCTTACCCAAAAGAACTGCAGTAATGAATTGCATCCTGCCTGCATAAGAATTTCAGTGTATCAAAATTTCAGTATGCATCTACCAAGTCAGAAAAGAAAGCTAATTCAGCAGAGACAAAAAAAAAGTGCAAAAAACCACAAAAAGCCTTCATGGTGCTGCTCTGTTTGTTGGATTTGTCTGGAAAGGTCAGTTTTTCCTCAAGAGTGATCATAAGAAATGCTCAAAAGGGGGTGAAAACATTTTTGTGTAGCTAATATAATGCCCTTTCCCCCACAAGCTTCAGCTTATTTTTGAAGTTGAAGGCTGTAATCAAAGGCAAGGGAAAGAACAGTGTTTGCCCATACTTAAGGCAAGAGAAGACTGAATAATCATATAAATTCACCCAAAGTTTACATGACCTCAGCAGGCATCTCATGGGTCCTTTTGGTAAGTGGGCACCTCATTGACCCTTGGGCTGAAGAAGGGCCTCAGTGCAGGAGCTCTCTCACATGAGAGACTTTTCTGTGTAGTTAAAATGAGTTTTGTTTTGAAGTGGGGTGGGTGGTAACCCCCAGTGCCAGCCTTCCAACAGCAAACACTTAATCACAAAGCAAATGCAGCTCACCCCTGCCAAGCTGCAGAGCCCCCTGTGCAATGGGGCAGCCCCAGCACCATCTACACAGGGGGAGCAGGAATGATCACACTGGAAAAACACAGGAGCTTTCACTGCCAAGCATTCACTTCTATCCATCTCTTACTTATCTGTACATACATTTTTCTCCTTTTATAGTTTACAAAATATATAGTATGGAATATATAGTTGTTATATTGGGAAAGGCATTAAAAACATCTATTTTTGGATTGAGAATTTTAAAAGTTTTGTTTTTCTAAAAACTACATTCAGATATTATTTGCAGTATTTTAATAGTTACTTGAATTATTAAAGTATTTTAAATACCTATTCAGATGAACCTTCATTCATATACTGATGAGAATTATCTCTTCTCTTTAGTGAGTTATTATTAGGATAGATACTGCTCAAATTCAGTTTGAATGAGTTATAATCTCCATATGTTGCTGTCTTAATTTGAAATAAATTTTGCACATGCTGTCATTAGCTATAGCTTAACGAGTCTGCTTATGCTTCTACCACAAAACACACATGTTGTGAACAGTTGCTCATCTTTAATCTCTAAGTTTGACAGTATCCTAACAAATAACAAAACTCGGGTTTATAGTCTCACATTTCAGAATAGTCTCCAGAAACACAGAGATGAGTTCTGGTGGGAAGTGTGGGAACCTATGGAAGTTCCAGCTGGTCTGAGAGCAAAGAACTGAGTGCTTACCAAGGGAATATTAACCTGTGTATCCAACACAGCAACACAGCTTCTTCTCTTTTACCTCCTCATAGGATATTTTGATTTCTCTGGTAGCTAATGAGACATATTCTGTTTTCTATATTAATTTTGCTTATTTTAATTATCAACCAGATCTACATGCAGAAAATTTCAAACACATTACAAGTTTGAATGGACATTATTATTCATAGCATGAGATCTCAATCACCATGACCTGCATGGGGTAAACAGGAGAGTTTGACAAGTCTTACGTTTTGTTGTATGTGTGTGAATATTTCAAAAGAAAAGAGAAAAGCTGGATTATTTTGACCAGGGAAGCACTTGTTTTTCTTCATCTGCTTCAAATCAATCATTGCCTTGCCCAGCCCTGATACTCTGAGTGTGTTAAGAAATTTTTCAGTACTATCTGCCATCACAGATGTTCCAGTTAATTTTTGTCAAACAGGTTAGTATTTATCTTCTGAGGCAAAACAGAATTTTAATACCTACAAAGTAAGTACTTAAAAATGTGCATGAATTACTGGTAGAATTACAGTAAACAATGTTAAAAAAAAAAAAAAAAAAAGGTACTGTAGTGCTTAGTGTTTTAGGCATACCCGTGAACAAGAGGCATATTAACAATCCCATCCTGCTATTAAGTCCTGAGATGCAAGAGCTCTACCCCCCAGACTCCCACTCCACCCCTTCACTCAGCCTAAGAGCAGACTGATGCTCCCATCTTCATCTGTCCTGGTACTAGCAATGCTTTATCACCCACAACTGGTGAGCCTATGTTAAACAATGGGGGGAGAAATGATTAATGGAGCAGAACACTAGGAAGTAATTACATCAAAAGGGCTATACATTTTGCTATTTATTGTAATGAGCTGATACATACTTTATATTAAAGATCTCTTTTCGTTGTACAATTATTTTATTTTCCTTTTACTTGAAATAAACCTTCAAAGAAGAATTTGATATCAAAACCATAATTTCATAAAGAAATTAGAGCTGAAAAACTTTTAAGATAGAGAATAATCTTTATCTCATAGAATATAAGGGATTCTCTCATATTTTGGAATTTATTTTTTTCAAATTTAGGGTTTGTAGATTTCAGTCAATAGAGAGAGAGAACTGCTATAGCAGTAACTAACATCAGTTTCAACATCAGAAGTAATTTATTAGACTGGCAAATAAGGCAGGACATACAGAGCCAGAAACTGCAGTGGTACCTCTTCTCTTAGATGAAGAGCACAAGAATCCAGACTTTTCAACATAAGGACAAGGGGAGGTGAGGCTATTGTATTTCAAACCAAAATAATTATATGAAATCATATAGTAGGGCTTCCACTGACTAGTGAAACTAGTCAATATTAATTTCAAACATTCTTTTCATCTTGACCATTATATGATGCAAACAGCTCACTTGCATATTACTGTGACCGTATAAAATGTCTATGTACCTGTCATGCTTGCTGTTGTATTTTGTTCTAAAAATAGCTGAATGAATATTCCTTGATGCTGGGATTACATCTCAAGTACTTGTACAAGACCTTACGTTATGGGAGTTTTTATTTTAATTGATCCTTTGGGGATTATCATAGTATAAATAACTAAATTAATTTCTATACTTGACAGACGTGATTGGCAGAGATGATAGTATAGGGAAACTGTCTAAAAGTCACAAATACCCAGAGATTTTCTTTTTCTTTTTTCTTGAAAACCCCCTCAACTTTCATGTAAATCTGAAACTTTATATAGTATATTATTCCATCAAATTATCCTTGACTTTCAAATTTTCAGCATTTGATTTCTGCAGCCACTCTTCTCTGGGTCACTAAAAGGCTGTGGGCAAGAGGTCTGAAGTAGATTAGAAGACCATTCTGAATATCACTAATTGATACCAGTAATCACTAACAAATTGAGCAGATAAATAACAAAGGAAAAAGTTAGTCATATGCACTCTAGCTACTTCTCTCATCTGTGCTGAATTTGATCTCTCTCATGATGTAAAATATAATTATAGGATCATACTGTTACTTTATGTTAATAGTGCCAGCATACTGTAAGGAAGCTAAAATTGCAAAGTTTCAAAAAATAAGACCAAGACTACATTTAAACAGAAAATTTTAAATTCTCAAGAAATCCAAAATTTGTGAGCATGCAAAAAACCCAAACCACTACACCCTCTTGGTTTCAGTGACAAAATTTTGTTCATGAAATAAATATAAAAATATAAATAGCCCAAAAATTCTGAAGTGTGATAGTCATAATTGAGATGAACAGGGGAAAACATTTTTATATAACCACATGCCTGTCTATGGACTCATTTCTTTTGTCTTTTTCTGACCCCCTCTGATTTTGAGTGGTCAGAATCTCAGGGAGCTCTTATGCAGAAGTCACAGTGCATGTGCAAACACAGGTGCTAGTAGGGGGCACTGAATTTTCTAAATTTTGAAGTTCAGTCCTAGCTGCTACAAAGAATCACATTTTGGCAACTGGGAACAGCTGAAAATGGATTAGTCATCTCTAATGGAGGGGATCTGTAAGGTACAAAACCCAAAGGCCCAGTCTTTCAAGCACATTTGTCTGAGGCACTGAAATAACCCTGCACATGCACCCCTTCCACCCTTGTACACTGAGATATTGCATAGGACCAACATGCCTCACCAAGGAGAAATATGTAAAAAACTAATTCTTCCACTCCAGCCTGTAAAAATTAAAAAAGGAAGAAAAAAAAAAATCAATCCTGCTGGCACCATCAAGGCCCATCATCAAGAAAGTCAGTGATATATTACATGTTTATTAGCTAACCAAGATATTCTAAGCATTCTACTGGTGAAAACAATGTACATTCAATGAAGCATTTGATCTGTAAAAGGGTAAGGATTACTTAAATATACATTATCAGAAGGTGTAAGAATAACTCAGTATAGTCACACTAACTTTTTCTTTGTTCCTGCTTCAATTTTCACTGACTTGAGACAACTGGAAAATAGATTTGTGAGGGGAACATTATAAATGAGATGTGAATGCTGTGAAGGGCAGGAATCCTCTTGCCTCAAGTTCTTGACGTGGGTGTTTGCTCTCAAGGGCAAAAATGTCCCCCTAGCAAAACAAAACACTTCTTGCTTGGATAGCCAAGGGACACCCACAGAGACAGGGGTCTGGATGACTGGTTTGGGGAGGGGTAAATACAGATGGGAGAGAAAAGGAACACACAATCTTATCACCCAAATCAGGCTTTGAGTCCAAAGTGTGTTTAGCAACCCAACATGGCTTTCTAGTCCATGACCTTCTGCAGGAATTTCCCTTGCCATGGACTATTCAGCCTTCCCAAATTAGGCACCATTTCTATTTGTTGTAAATCCTATGTAAGGTTCCCAGTGCTAATGACACATACAATTATTGTTGTTTTGATAGGAAGTGTACATTTTACTGAAGAAAGAGGGTCAAAGTGAAACATAACAGATGTACAGTTGTAAAGCCCAAAATTGGAAAGAGTATACTGGGTACTGGGATCATTGCTAAATTTGTGTGTGTTTTAAGATCAGAAAAAGTTAAAAAAAAAAAAAAAAAAAAAAAAAAAAAAAAAAAAAAAAAGAGGTAAAGAAAATTTTTCAACATAAGATGGAGAACTAAAGCATTTTATTTCTCCATCTCCATCTCATGCTCCTAAAATTGTGTGCCATGTGTCATTCCTGGTCAGAGTTCAGAGTTAAAGCAATTTGGGTTTCCCTTTATGGACCAATTTAAAGTAATAAATTAAATCTTGAAAAAAATCTGAATAAGTGTTCTGCAGTTCTTTGGGAGACATTACATCTAGATTTTGGGGTGGAATTTTTTCCTGCTTAAAATCTATTATTAACAACCTTCATATTTGTCTGAAAATGTATTTGCTGCCATATTTTTAAAAACATTTTCATTCAAATGAGGTTATGCTTTAAAACAAATTTAGAATATACATACTTAGGTATAGACACACACATTTATACCCTCCACACACCTCCCAGAGCCACTGAAGACTGTGTCCATGTTGAGTGGTTCAACCTTACACCCCCAACTATCTTTTTCATTCCCTGGTAAAGCACTAAAACAAATTACTGTCTTATTCTATATACCAGTTATAACAAATGCACTGTTCTGCTAGAACCTGTAAATATTCTGCTTTTGAAGACTACTTGTTTCTTACTCTTCCTGTTACCAACACCCTCTTTGGTAGGCAGATTAAATTTCCTAAACCTGTGCCCAGTGTTCTAAAAGAGTTTGTTGGTTTGTCTTTATATTCATCTGCTTGCTTAACATCTACATTTATCACTCTATCATTGACTGCTTCTACACAAATCCTCATTCCAAGGATGTATCTGTCATGGATTATATTCCACCAACAACATTAAAGCATTGTACTATGTAAAAACACACAATCAATGAAGGGTCAGTCAAGAGGCCATCACAGTACACTAGTTTAGAGCTTGAACATGGACTTAAAGTCTGTTATCTGAACAGTTTGGATCAGAACCATGGAAAAGTATGACAGTATATTTTATTTAACTTCTAGTCTGTCTTCCCTGGAAACCAGGGTCATGAGAACAAAGATAATAATGTTGTACTATTCACAATATTGTTTAATTCTTTTGTTCTTCCTGAATAGATTAGACCTTCAACACCATCATTTCCACTAAAATTAAAGGAAATAAGTAATATGTGAAAAACTTGCCAACAATTAAATTTGTGAAATTAAGCTTTAAAAAACTATGCCTTATATTATTTAAGGAAACTTAGGCAGATAAAACTCCCTAATCTCGTAGTACTTACAACTATTGTAAAATCACAGTTCATTATCCACAGTCATATACATGAAGAACTTAAAAATGTGTCTAAATAAACACACAGACACATTCTCCCCCCATACAAGAGTAATTTTGGCATGCTGTATGAATACTTTCTATTATCCTTCTAAACTCTGAAAAGAAATACCAAATGGAGGAAACAGACAATGCAGATAACACTGAACTAAAGAGAGAATTTTCTAAAGTCTGTCTTAATAATTATATTTCAATGTCGTAAAAAAAGTATAGATGCAAAACCATTCTAGTAAAAGAGCTTATTCCTGCATCAAACCTCTTCCATGCAACAACTTTGTATGTTTGGATCTTTGCAAATACTGAAGCATAGGAAGTTAGTTATATTTTTGCATCTATTTCTGGGTTAAATAATTAAGTAATAACAAATAAAATTCCATAATAATCACTATGACCACTCATCATTTTAATTCATAAAAAATTATACACTGAAATATCTATCAAGCAGTATTTAATCTAATAATATGATAATAATATCAAGCTGCATCTAATAAATAATAATGAAAGCCCATGAGCTCTACACTTTGCCAGGTTGGAAATGATGTTCTAATAATGTGTTAAACTTGCAGAACTGACACTACTTTCAATCTGTTAAGAACAATGTAAAGGAAGGTGCCACTTATCTAAATGTTTAATAACACATCAATATTACACTGACATACTGTGTATATTGATGCTGAATTGATTTTTGCCTTTTTGCTTTTATATATTCTCTATATTCTTTGCATAAATTTTTGTAGCTCTGTAGCAAATTATTGTATTTATAGCTAGCACTTTACCTACTCTATTAGACAGAAAGACAAAATAAATTCCCCAATGACTCCAAGCCCTGTGGGGGTCTAAGGTTGGATTCTCTGGGAAACCAAGGTTGAAACCAACTCTCCAAGACCCATTTTCATGAACAAAGTTTAGTTCCTAAACTGGAGGAGAATTCAGAAAAGGGTAGAGCCAGGGAAGAATGACCTCATCACTTATGTCTCTAATTCGGGATTTTTGTCTGTTATGCTAATTTGCTAAACACATAAAAATTGTATGAGCTCTGTTACGTGTGCATCTTTGGTGCTTTCCATCTAGCAAGTTGTGCAGCTAAGGATTTACAGATCCTTAAAAAGGTAACCCCTTTTTATCACCTAACTGTGTCTGTGATTTTAGAACAAGCAAAAAGGCATCTATATCAGTTGGATTTTATTAAAATAGCTTGCATGAAATAGAAAGTTAGTAAAGTTAAGGATATGCAGAGAAACTATAAACTTAGATATGAAAATATTCAGCTACTAAAAAGGATATATGCATATAATTGTAAAAATAGATAACAAGTAAATCTATTGATGTATAGTTTATATATAATTAAACTTTTGACTATGATTATACTTTTACTGACCTACACATATATATGAAACTGTACATTTTTACTTAAAACACAGGCATATGTGTGTTCCTTCAAATTCAAGATTCTAGATATTCCCTAAGTTAGACATTGCTGAAAATTACCCATATTTCTATGCTAGACAGCTCTACAAAGTCATAAATACCAACATATTCTAGTATGCAATATTAGTATTGGTTTTATATACTGACACAAGCACTGTAAATACAGGCATAGGATGTATACAGATATATATATTAACATATATGTGCATACTACATCTGTATGAAAGTCCAGAAAACAATGTTCCTGGATTGTCAAGCCCACCATTTGTAAGAATACATATTTTTAAATTCTGGATTGTTATAATATCACAATATATCAATTAATTATCAAAATAACCTTTTAAAAATGCCATATAAAAATAGTTGGAAAGCTTCAACATGTATTTTTCCAGAATCATTGCAAAGTTATTTAAATATGAAAAACATTTTTATCGATTATGTGTATACAGAAGGGAAGCAGATTAATTTTTGGATTCTATTTGTAGTAGCTGTGGACTTGACAAAGTCTCCTGCCTTTATACAGTCAAAGGTTTAGAAAAGATGAATTCATTTCCCTATGTGGGAACAATTCCTATTCCTTTAATATTTGTGAGTAGTTGAATTGACACACAATAGAAAAAGTAATCCTTGCATCCTGAATCAACAGAGTAGGAAAAAGAGATGTGTATAGATTTTACCACTAAAACTAGCTGGAAACCAGACAACAAGAAGACCCTTTTGTTTCTGGAATTGCTGAGTGCTATTCAGAGAGCTGCCCTGCTTCATAAACATGCCCAAACAACTCAGCATAAATATCAAACAAAAATATGGTGAACCAAATCTAAGCTACAACAGTTTGATTCACCAAAAGATCTTCTTTGACCAAGCATTAGAAAAATTGTGCCAAAACTATTATTTGTCAAGAAGATACATGTTAGAGGCTCAATTCTAAGTAAATATGAAGACAAATAAAAAAATTAGTCTCAATGGCGTTATGCTGACTTTACATAATTTCAAAATACGTTTTACCATCTATCTTTCTCTTTTGGCTCTTCGCTAATATTAATTGAGCGATATATTTTCATCCACATCTTAAAAGTTTGTTCTTCCTCAAATATTCTCTATTGTTCAAAATAAATCTTATCTTACTGGATTTTTCCTCATGTTCATGGGTTTAAATATATCTATTGAACAATTGTATTCTTATTATTTTTTTTCTGAAAAAAAGGAAATAATGTACATTTAAATTGTCCTTTTCTTTTTATTACAACAAGATAAAAAGTGAAGGATCAGTATCAAAAGTAATTAACCATAAATATTTTCTTTGAAGTAATATGGTGTAGTAAGCATAGGCATTTATTCTTTCTTTATTTAAAACCTTGATTGATTTTGCCGCTTATTTAAAAAAAATTAGTTTTATCACAGTTTTGATCACCACATCATAAATCTAGTGTATTACCAGTATATTTCCTATTCTGTGTTTTGGTTGTGGTTTATTGCTTTTTTCATTATTAACATCTGTCTATGATCAACTTTAGAAAGAAAAACAAAAACCAAAGTGCATCTATAAACATTAAGCCAACAGTGAGCGTGAAGGTGGTATCATGGTGGGGCAGCTAAGCAAGAAAGGATTGCCTCTGAAGAAACACAAATGCCCTCAATCCCCTCTGCCCCAGTACAAGCTGAGAAATAAAAGCACCTCTCAGGGATGGAGGTATAGTTGCCAAAGGAAAGCACTTTGTCATTTTGAGATGTCCACAATTGTTGTTACACTCACTGATAAACACACTTCAGTGTAGATGCCTCTGCTGAACAAGTGGACAGAACTCCTAATTAAGGAGTTTCATTTTTGCCATAAAAGGAGCTAGATTGTAACAGCATCTTTTGTCTTATGCTTGATGAGGGGTGAGATATTGTTTAAACCACTAGCAACACCACTGCAAGAAAATGTAAGCAATTACATAGCTTAACATCCAGAACAGCACCAGTTGCTGTTGTAATGATCAATAGTGTGTTGACTTAAAAAGAAAGATCAAAAGAAAGAGTCACCTTAAGTGGTTTAGCTTTTGTTTATGAAAGATAACATTAACTACACATTTTTTAACTGATCCACTATACTATTAGCTATCTCATTCTTTCAGAATTTTTTTTTAAAGATTGGAGTAGCCTATATATCAAACCCCATGTATACTAAAAAAACCACAGCAGCAGTATAGCAACAACACATTTCCTCTTGTGGGGATTTTCTAATCCCTATCAGCATTTAATTTGCCAGAGGTGTGTGCATATTACCTCTAAGTTAATAAAGACCATCTGCAATCTCATGCCTAATATTATGTTATAGAAACACCAGTGATTCAGGAGGTCATATCACCTTTAAGGAAGGAGGAGGAAGAGACATGAATGTGAAAATGGACTTGAAATTTTTGACCATCAGCTACCAAATGCTGGTGGAACTGGTATCGTTCCTTTACTTCTGAGGGATAAATGCCAATCTACAGAACTGAAAATCTCATTTTCTAAAATTTATTTGTAAACCAGATCTAATTGCTGTGATGGGAGAGGTAATGAGGAAAGGGGAGACATTACTTTCAGATTACCTTCTCGTGAACAAAGAATGGATGCTGGATCTGCATGGAAGCCACCTTGGGCTAATGTTCCTGGACCAGAGCATAAATGTGTTGTATATGTGGCATAATTGGCATGACTGATGTCAACACTGGCACTAGCAACATGAAATAGGCTGCTTCATGACTAAGATGATAGGAACATGACTTCACATAGACTAACAATTATGAGTGTAAAGGTCTTTTATACACTTCAGGTGCAAAGAAATTACGCATCTCAAAAAAATCATACAAATAATATAAATAATGCTACGAGTTGTCATTCTGAGACAAGAGTTATTTGGCTCAAGTCCATGCTAACCATTAAATTAGTACTTTAGTCTTCAGGGTGGCTGGTGGCTTAAAGAACTTTAGTAGGCTTAGAACGTTAGCTGCCTTACTTTTAGGTTAGCTAAATGGTGTGTCATCCAATATGAATGTTATTTGTCTTTTTGAGATACACCTTCAGAGCTTGCTTAGTCATCTTTCCACAGAAAAGACACAGATCATGCAAAAAACACACTCATTTTCTTCCTATTGAGTAGTGTTGAGTCACAATTGATCACAAGGGAGAAGACAGGCGTTTTAAAGTCTTCTTTTAAGACTTGCATTATCTATGTACATCAACACCATGAAATATTTGCTACTTTTTTTTTACACCATTTTTGATGCTTCTCCAGTATTTAATGTTGAAAGTCTTTCATGTTAGGTAGTGTATTCCTATACCAGTACATTCCTGGTATAAAGTTGGTAATCAATACATTGTTATGCCACTAAATTGCAGCACTTGTTACAAAAATAACAACTCTTTGGTAAATAAAAAAGTCTTTAAGTGATGAAAGGAAGTTATTCGGTCCAGGTAAAGAAGTGTCTTATGTTAATATAATCATAGGATATGGTGTGTGATTGCATAGCAAACCTGCACAGAATGTGGGTGCAAATTTCACCAGCGAGCACCTAAAGTTATTATAGACACAAGTGCAGACACACACTTTAATCTGAAAGTATTTAAGTTAGTTAAATCTATAGTCCAGTTTCTTTTCCACGTTCAAAATTCTGTTTAGGAAGACTGGCAGATAAACCGTGCTCTCCATGCTTGTGATTTCTGGATTGCAGTGCATGTTTCAAGCTCCCCCCAGAGCTGCACACAGGCACGCAGACCGTCTGGAGGGAGCGGCTGGAGGAAAGTGTGGGGTGCCTAATTCCTGCCTTGCCTCTGCAGCAGCAGAGGAACCAGCATGAGAGAAATGCACACCCAGGTGGGTGTGAGCTCACCTGCCTTGGCCTCAATGTTCAGCAGGAGCTCTGCCTCTGCTGGCAGCCTGGAGAGCCTCCAGAGCACCCTGAGACCTGACTGCCCACTGCCACCCCGCCCAGGGTGTCCTGCACAGGGCCAGGCTGTGGCAGCCTCCAAGCTACCTGGCAGGAGATGTGCCAGAAGCTTGCTGAAACATGGGAATGCTGCACGATCAGAAACAATTTTGGCTTTGTTTCTAGGATTGCGCTGCCTGCAAGGCTGGTGGGAGGCAGTGCGGGAAGAGCAGACCCGGCATTCGGCTTCCCTGGCTGGATGGGCAGCTGGCATGCCTGAAGCCAGCACAGATAAATGCATCTCCTGTTAGTGCTGATGTGAAGGGCTTTTCACAATGAAAGCAACCTAATGAAAAATAATCAACAGCAAAGCGTACGCGAAGAATGCATGACATTTCAATCAGCGCCTGTGTGTGTGTAGTCAGTACTAAACCTTGCCAGCTGCAGGTAGATAAGAAAATTCACCCAAACAGTACTTTATGCTGCATATTCCTTATTAGTGCTTTAGAGAAACCCAACACAAGTGAGGAATTTTTTTCTTAAGTAAAATCTGACACCTTTTACACAGTGAGCAAATGCACACACAGATCTGTGTATCTCATATGATTAGAGATCGCACACCTGCCTTTGCCAACCACTGCGGGAGCGAGGACTTTAGCATGCAACCAAATGGAATTTTTCTTCCCAACCACACGCTACTTGGCTAAAAAACTGATAGGTAACACTGACCTTTAGTTTGTCGTAGCGGTCACTTAAAGCTGCCACCTGATGGTCACGGTGTCGCCCGACCAGTTTACACAAGGCACAGATTAACTGGTCATCAGTCACACAGTACATGTTAACTTTCTCATCCTCATGCTCCAAGCACATTAATCCCCTGATGTGAGAGTCCGGGATGGGCTCGATGAGCCGGTGGCCGGTGAATGGCTTCTTGTTGGGGTGAGTGGCTTTCAGGCACTCCTCGCAGTAGGACACCTCGCAGGTAACGCAGGTTTTCACCGCCTCCTGGGCAGGGTCCTGGTCGCAGAACTGGCACAGCACCTTCTCGCAGGACGACATGCTGTTGTTATCGAACGCCCGCTCGCGGCGGGTCTCGCTGGGGGAATTGGGCCCGCTGACCGAGGCTTTCTGAAACCTGTCGATGATGTTCTGCAGGGTGACGTTGCGCTTGAGCCCGTCTAGACCGCGCTGGCTGAGGGTGATGACATAGCGGCAGGTCGGGCACTGGAAGGCGGTGATGGACTCCACCGGCTCGTTGGTGGCGCAGTGGGAGACCAGGATGCGGTGCGCGCAGTTGAAGCAGAGGCTGTGAGCGCAAGGCAGCAGCAGCGGGTCTTCAAACAGCTCCAGACAGATAGGGCAGGTCAGTTCTGACTCCAGTGTTTCCATCTTCAGGCAAAGCTTTCCTGTGGTGTCAGCGAAATCCAGGGAAGCTGATCAGCTATCTGGAAACACATGTAAAATTCGATTAGGCAAGAGAAAACATGAGGGGTCAGCCATGGGGGGTTGTCAGCTTTCGCCACTGCTCCCTGGTCTATCAACCCACCATGCCAGACGGGAGAGCAATCAAAAGTTTTGAACCTGCACATACACACATCAAGGTATTTAAACTGTTTTATTTCCCTCTTCTCTGTTCACTTAAGAATGAAAAAATCCAACTGTTCTTCTTTTTTTCCTCTTTCTCTTTCACATGATCAAGGAAAACAGCAGATGTTTCTGTGCATTATTAAAACACAAAATGATGAACTTCAAACAGCCTATTACAGTAAAATTAGATTTCTTTTGCAGATGCTGCTTTTGGCTCACTCATCTATTAGTAAAACTTAAAAAAAAAATCCTTCAACTTTGTATGGCATTGCACAAGGATTACTCCAGAGTATTATAACTGGTAAACTTATAATCTCCATTAGCATTAAGAGTTATTTTATCACATTGAAATTTCCACTTTCTACTACAGCAATAACACAGCATTTAGAGCATGTGTCTGTGTTTATTTGTGCAAATATATATATATATATATATATATGGATATAAACACAAAGAATAATGTTTCTAGTATGTGATATCCTACATATATGTGTGATATATATATATCTTATATACTAATATACTCCTATGTATTTCAAGAACAGATGCAGCTGTATTTATGTGCACCTGTATTTTTGTGCATATACACCTGTATACATATGCCAAAAATATATCACATATATGTTTGTAGTAAGATTAATATAGCCATGGGAACACAGAGTGTTGTAACCGTAAAGCCTAAATGAAGGTGGATTAGGCAGATGCCAAACAGTGGTTTAGCCCAAATTAGTGATGATCCCAACCTCTAATACAAGAAAAGCCTCTAGACAGTAAGATAGTAAAATTTAGTGAGGCAGTGAAATGTGTCATTTGCCTAGGAGGAGTTTGTGTAAGTATCCACTTTTGTATGAGTACTCTCTACTGCTAAAACATACGAACTATGGCTTGTTTTAGTGACCTTATTAAAACCCCGAAGTGGATTTGGACTAGAATCAATGATTTTTGAATGGAGGGCATGGGTTTTGCTGGGGAAGGCAGCAGTACACCCCCATCTGACATGAACTGAAACTTCATTTTGCTTCTTTTCCTGCGCTCAGTGTTACAGAGAGTGGTTTTGAAAGAGTCGCCCTACGCGACTCTCCCTGCCTAAGCTCCCGTCAAGGGCCCGTCACTGCCGCAAGCAGACAGGTCAGTGAAGCAGAAGCAAAGGCTATGCTTCACACTCCCACAGCTATACCTCTTCACAGTGCAATCTATTTAAGCTTTGCTGCCCATAACTGAGGACAGCTTCAGATGGCACAGCTGCATCGTCTTTACACTGTAAAGTCATTGTTCAGTTGTGTGAACTCTTGACTCCTCCCCTGGCCAGGGAAAAAGACAGAAGGACAAGAATCCCCCACAAACAAACCTTGATTCATTAAGGGTGAGAAAAGCTTAGGGCTCATTAGCAGCCTTGGGAACCAAGCGTGCTTGAATCTTCTGTACTTCATGACAATTAGTGTGGGGAGCGTGGTGGCAGTGACAGGAATGCTACCTATAACCCCAACACAAACCACAGCAAAAAGGAAAGTTCAGCAAACAGCAGCAAGGTTCAGACTTAACCATTGGTATTTATCCTCCTTGCTGTGTGGGAAGAGCAGCAAGGCGTCTGTTCCAGAGGTATGCCTAGAAATGAGGATACTTTGCCTCTTTGCACTAATATGGTCTTTTATTCTGCCAAGAAATCTGAGCATTTAAAAAATGCACTGACCCCATCACAAAATTTGCTTTCCTGTATCTTCCATGATGCTGATCTTTTTTTGAAATAAAGTTCGGTTTGCCAAAGACTAATTCATTTATAGCTATCCATCAGCTGCCATAATTGCACAGAGCATCTGGTCAAAATTAAATGTCTGGAAATTTAATATAAGCAGGAAGACAACTCCCCTCTCAGCCATAGTCATACAGCACAGAAGAGATTAAAGCCTTTTCTGTAAATGAAGACCAGTTTGTCTTTTCTCCTCTTCACTCTCTGTCTCACAGAAGTCCCAGAAGATCAAAATCTCATTCACGTTGTTTGAATCTCTTCCACACCACAACTGTCTACCTCATCATCCTTATGCTGCATTGGAAAAGGGAGAAGGGAATTTGGTTTGGCAGGAGACAATGTTTAAAAAGACAAACTAATCAGTGCTCATCTATTGCAGCCCTATGAAAACCTGCCATCCTTTAAGGTTTGTTTCTTAGGACCATGTTCAGAATACAGGGCTTTCTTCTATGTTAATCTTTCTGTACAAAACTCCTTCTGCTCCTCCATGTGCCAAACAGTTTCATTCATTCTGTTTCTTTCTTAAAGCACTTTTTTCAAGCAAAGGGTTTTTTATGGTGGACATATAAAAGAGAGGTATAGATAAACAGCTAGAAGCAGCAGTAAAATATTTGCATCACTGCCTCATAGAAAGATGCTTGAATCACCATCGGGGCTCTACACAAATACCACCATCTGAATTGATGACTAACTCTAATCTATCTGACCTGAATGAGCAGCAGCTGAGCCCTAACTAATGCTATTCAGTATGAGCAAGGGTGCCAAAATCTGATCTCAGACTGTAAACGTCTTGGAATAGAAACCCATCTTCCAAGGTAAACAAAGCTGAGCACACTGATAGAAACCAAAAAAATTACATTTTCCTGTTTTCTTTTCCGGTTGCAAATAAGTCAAAACACACCACATCTACAACTGAATAATGAATTCTTTGAGAGCCCCTCACCAAAGACAGGCTGCATTTTCTGGACAATCAAATGATTAATCCACTGATTAATTCTGCTTTCAGTTTTAAGTAGGTGCTTAAAGTACAGATCAGTGTGCTGATGATCCAGCTACAAAATCTTCCAAATTCACTGACCCTTGCCTTAAGGGTCCATATTGAGTTGGGTTTTTATTTCTTCTTTGAGAATGGTGGAGAATCCATAGCTACAGAAAACTGGAAGATTAGGCAGAAACACAATATACATTGTTTATATATGCATATGGTTGTATTCCATATTCAGTCTAGTTCAAAAGTTGAAAGGCACATAGCCCCCAGACACAGAAAGGGATGAAGGAATTTCAAGTACACAATTTCCTATTGGCAAAAATATGGAATCACTGGCAGAAAATTATATTACCAAAACATCATTGAAATTACAAATATTATTTGTCTACCCATAGGAGGTACTTTTAAGAGCAGATATCAGAATAAAAGAGATTGTCTAAACAAATGTTATTTACATATTAACAGCGAAAATATACTTAAGTAACTTTGAATTTGTGATATCTACCCAGGCACATCTTGATTATGCAGTGTATTATAAACATGCACTAAATAAAATCCCAGCATCAATCTAGTTCTTTGCAAGATTCTACTAACACTAGTGGAATTATCATCTGCTTGCAAACATGACATATTTTTTAGGTGGCATAATACCTTCATTTGCCAAGACATAGCCCAGCAACAACAGTAGGATAACTTCTGAGATAACAGATTTAGGAAAGGAAAAAAAAGTTACTGCATAGAATTAATTGCAGCCAGAGAAGAAGGGAGTGGGTATGTGAGAGAAATAGCTCTGCAGACAACAAGGACAGAGAATAAAAAGAGGGAGCAGATGCTCCAGGTACAGACTTCCCAGCAATCTGAAAGGAGTAAGATGAATGTGTCTTTACAAACAGATGGTGTGAATCTGCTTGTAGGTAGGGCCCAGGGTAGGGTAGGTAGGGAAGTAACAAGAGAAATCATGAGTTTCAGGAAATGTTACTAATTGACATGGAAAGCTGCTCAGCCAAGGTTGTGCTAAATTTCTGAACTTCAAGAAGAACAAAGATTTAATAGAGCTATGTTGTACAAAGGGGGTGTGTGTTTGTGTGTGCATGTTAAGGGGAACATATAACAGGTGAATTGGGAAGTCTGTAGCTTTCAAGTGCCTTAACCAGTGGGGAAAGGGAGAGGGTGATGTAGCCAGGAAAACTGGGATGAAAAGGAGGCTGCATCCTCCAACAATTTGAGAGACCCCATGGAGAAATTCCCTATGGCCTCTCCCTTTGTTAATGAATAAAGTTACAGAACAGTTCTGTCTGGTTTCAGGACATAAACCTCTGGCAATGTGGATTTTTCCACACAAACCCGTGGTGAAGACCATGGTGAGGCAGGCTGTGCCCCTGCAGAGGCTCAGGTGGAGCAGAGATCCACCTGCAGCCCTCTCCAGGCTGCACACCAGAACAGGTGAATGCCAAAGGGAGTCTGTGACCCTGTGGGAAGCCCACCCTGGAGCAGATTCCTGGCAGGACTTGTGACCCTGTGAGGGACCTGTGGTGGAACAGCCTGTTCCTGAAGGACTGCACATTGTGGAAGGGACCCACACTGGAGAGTTTGTGAAGAACTGTACTCATGGGAAAGATTTATGTCACAGCAGTTCTTGTAGGAACTGCTGTCTCCTATGGGATGGACCACACACCAGAGCAGGTAAAGGTTGTGAAGAATCCTTCATCTGAGGAGGAAGGAGTGGCAGAAACAATGTGTACTGTACTGAGTGTAATCCCCATTCCCAATCTCCCACTGCTGCTAGGGAGAACAAGGCACAAAAATCAGAAGTGAAATTAAGCCTGGGAAGAAGGGGTGGAGGAGAAGGTATTTTATTTCTCATTACCTGATTTTAATTTGATTGGTAAAAAATTTAATTAATTTTCCCAAGTCGAGTCTGTTTTGCCTATGACAGTAACTGGTGAGTGATCTCTCTGTGTCCTTACCTTGACCCATCATTCTTTCATTACATGTATTCTCCATTGCTCACTGAGGAGGAGAGTAACAGAGCAGATTTGGTTGGCACTTGGCATCCAGCCAGGGTCAACTCACCACAAGTATAAAACTACACTTATAAATGAATGTGTCAAAAATTCTAGTATCTGGAGATCACTTTTGGTCAGTAAAACCCTACAGAATTCTTCCCATACTGAATAAATCCCTAGATACTACAATAAAGTTAGCAGGCAATGTTTTAGCATGCCACACAGTGTCTCCTGCTCTTCTTCTATTCCAGCTGGTCCTACAACCTTCAGGACAGGTGAGAACAGAATCTATCAGAAGTGGAAAAGCAGTGGAAAATCAGGTCCTGCAAAATTTCACTTTCTACTTTTGTCAAGGTGGAAGTCATGGTATGAATAAAGCTGTTTCATTTAAATTGTAGTGAACTCAGGTTTGTTGTAGGAGGAAGCAGCTGTAGGCTATTTCATAATTTTAAGTATCTTACTAACAAGTAGATCTGGGAAAAAGTATTGAACTTGTGACATGTTCCAAAATTCCTTAAAATCCTCTCTGGTTCTTGGAGTCAGTGAGTTAGGGGATTGTTTGAATCCTTCAAGGAGGAATCAAGGTGCAGGGATTGAATTAAAGCCTTTGGATGAATTGAAGTATATTAAGCCACTTACACATAAAGTAGAAGTAAATCAGTAAGTTTTAGTAGGAGCTGTAGTGCTTTCAGTAAGTAAAAGGTCTGGATTCCACAGTAGTAGCTTGAGTTCTAGTGAAGGTTGAGAGGTTGTAACCTCACATCTGGTAAAATCACAGTTTGCAGTGGTTTGGTGAATTATAGCCAAAATATGCCTAAATAGGCTTGAATTCCATTTTTCCAAGACACGTTTTCTAACAATTTACTGGCTTAAGACTACTATGGAATGGCTGCTATAGTAAGGCCATTTCAATCCTGCTCCTTCAAACTCATATGCAGGATGGACTTAAGACCACTGGCTAATTTACAGATTGAACACCGGAAGATTAAGTATTTTTGTTGGAAACACTTGGCAACATTTTCAGATAGAAAATGAAATTTATTAAACTTCCATTTTATGAATATGAAAAAAATGTAATACAAAATGTAAGTATGTAAGTATGAAATGCAATAAGATGAGTTATGCATGCACATGTGTGTCCACACAAGTATGTATCCTAGGTTTATAGTACAAGGGGAATTGCATTATTCCTAAATAATCTATGGAATGCTTAAGCAGGTTACTACCATAATACAGAGCTGTAGTTTTCGAAGTCATAATATTTTTCTGTTAAGTACACAATGAAAGTAAAATTTTAAATTTTTGTTCCTGTGATAAACCTGCTACAGGCTATAAAAGAAACCCTCAGCTTTCAATTTCTTCTGTTAACAGTGAAAAAAAGAGAAGGAAATGCTTTTTTTTTTTTTTTTGCCATTTTCTATCATTATCAAGGATATACCCAAAATTCTCTGGGGAACAACTTTTCTTTTCAACAAGTGAATATGATTGTTCCACAGTGCATTAATCAACATTTCAAATGCAGTGAATGCAATTGCAATGAACTCCTGTATAGCCTAGGTGGTCCCTAGTCCATTATAGATTTTACTTTCTGCAGCACAGATATTGAAGCTTGTGAGTATCCATGATGTTAACAATTGCCAACAGCACAGCTAGTGAGATATTCATGTAAACAGTGTAGTTTGTGTGAGCAGTGCAAAAATAACTAATAATCCAACATCAGTTATCTTTTTTTTTTTCAGAAATATTTAATGGAAACTTCTACAGCAGTAAAGAAAGCAAGCTGCACACGCCCTGAAGCAAGCAAATACTTGTTTTCCCACTGGCTTTTATCAAAGCAGTGAGAATTAATAAATATTCAAAGGTTAGTGTCTGTTCAACAGCTCCCGATATGCAAAAACAAATGATCAGCATGAAAGAAAAATTACTAGTTCATCCTATTTATACATTTTCATTGACAGAAGAATGATCATCTGAAGTTACATGCAGTGTTTCTGTAATGTTGCAATAGTTGTTTACAACTTTTAAATTACATCAGTACAGCAAAAGCACACCTGCCATGCTGTTTGCAGTGTTATAAAGCCTTGACAACATCCCCTTCTGGTTGAAACATATGCTAGTAGGAGAATGTATTTTTGAAAAGATGAATCCTGTTATGTTATTCAGTGAGACAAGAACATCTCACAGAATTAAGGTTTTTGGCACAACATCACATATTCCTTCTCAAGGGAGATAAAACAATAACTAAGGCTCAAAAACTAACAGACTAGAAAAAAATCTTGTCCTGTAAATCCCAGAGCAAACAATTAATTGCTGATTTAATTTTACATATAGTAATACATTAGATACAATATTACACATGCACATAAACCTATACAACTATACCCTTGGAATGCTTTTTGGTCTTTATTTTTCATGTTTTTGCAACTCCTGTAGCTTTACATTCTTTAGATACAAGATTTAATATTTCCTCAAAATTCTTCAGGGGAAGGAAAGCAATGAATTGTTTCATCTTTAGCACACGTGAATCAGCACTGACCTCCAATTAAATTTATGGTTGAGGATCTGTTCCAAAAACCTCCTCAACTAAATTTGCACTCTTCATTTGAGAAAATGGCATTTATTCAGAGGTATATCATAGCTGTATAGGAACAAGAATCAAGTTCACATCTTGGTCTGATACTGGCAGCATAAGAAACAACAATTGAATGTGTACTGAAGTTCACAATCATTGTCTTCACCTAGATAATGACATTTTAATTTCTCACAGAAGAATACTACGGTCTGGTTTCTTATCAGAAAGAGCATTTAAAAAAACAGTAATGTCCCAGGAGCTGGTATGGGTATGAAGGTGTGACCTCAATCCACCACAGAGAGCTCTGAACTTAAACTACATGCAAGATGTATTTTTGATGAACTAAAGTTCCTTTTATTTATAATCACATTACAAAATACACAGTGTTAACCTCTCACTGTCCTGTTCCCTGGTCCTTATGTGCAATCCTCAAAAAAGCCTGTAAAATATTTTTTTAAAGGAATGAATACATTTTCTCAGAGTTCTACTCTGCAGATTTACAAAGAATATAAATAGATTCTGGCTATTGCAAAAAAAAAAATCCCAAAAAAACCCAAAAAAAAAAAAAAAAAAAACAACCAAAAAAAACCAAAAAAAAACCCAACCCTACTGTGTAACACTGAAGAGCTCCTTCTAATTTATTCCTGCTGTACTCTCAGTACACTGAACTCCCTAAGATCAATGGTGTATTTAAAAATCAAGATTTTAATCAGGTCATAGAGGGGGAAAATAGCTGTGAATCATGGGAAGATGGGAGATAAGGAACAAATTATATCTGTGCTCTGAAGGTTATCTGTTTTAGACCCATGACAGAAACCTGTCATTGGTGGAGGAAACACTCAGCTCAGGCTTCCTGGGCCTGAGAATAATAATAATAATAATAATAATAATAATAATAATAATAATAATCAGCAGGAGGACCACTGCATTAGGAAGGAGAATCTTTAAACTATTTGAGATTGTCTTTGGTATTAAGTGATCTGTGCTTTCTAGATATGTTTTTTTTATTCCAGATATGAAAGGAACTTAAGAATCTAAGAAATTAAGACTACATCAACTAAGAGGTAACTCTTTCCATTGTTCTTGAGCTTTAAAAAGAGAAAACAGAGAATCATAAGAATTTTATTCTTATGTACTCAACAATCACTTGTTTGGCCAAATTTTCTTCCAATTATTATCTTCGAATATCCTTAACTTCTATGGTTCTCCAGTTAAAAATCCACGAGGAGACAGAAAACTGAGGTGAGTTGCAGAAGAAATATCTCAGAGCAACCTCTTTCCAGCTGACACCACTGAGTGGGGATTTTTTTGGATTTAGATAGCTTTGCTTCTGAATTACTGTATCAATACCACCAATAGGCCTCTCAAATAAAAGGTTCTCAGTATCACAAAATAGCTTAGGAGCTTTTAGTAGAGAGAATGGAAAAAAGAACATATCTTAATTATTTAGATGTTATTAATCAATGACATAAAAAAGCCTCACAGTTTATCTAAAAAAATAATAGAACAAAATTGTACATTTCCTGTCAGCTGGCAAGCAGGTCAGTGTTATTGTAACAACTAGAGTAGCACTTGAGAAAGAGTTAGTGGTATACATCTGCACAGCTTTACACTTTTTCTTCCAGCAGCTTTGTAAATACCTACTTTCGAACATCACTGAATGACATCTTAGACAACTGGTTTTCTTGAAATATTTTACTGGGAAGATCACAGGATGATTCTGTTACCTATGAGCTATACATGCTACAGATTCTCCTTAATGTATGCTGCATTTTGTGGACTTTTGTGAATGTAGAATTTGCATACAAAATAACCCCAGTGACCAGACCATCAGTCTGAGCATACCGGTGCCAAATGCACATCTTCTGAAGGAACATCACCTCTCAGCTATCACACTTTAAGCATGTCACTGCTTTAGATTATGTAACTTCATTTACAAGTAAATAAATGGAATTTTAAAGACTTTGCACAAGGAATGAAGCAGGCTTCAGGGAATGATTTTTTTTTTCTGATGTAAACATATATCTCAGCCTTCATCTGTTATTTTAAAAACAGAATTATAATGTACCAGATGTTGTTAACTCTATACAGATGCTAATGCCCCTTTATCTCTCTAACTGGTTTTATGACAACTAACAAGACAATAAGTCCTTGTTCGAAAACACAAGATGAAAAATGTTCCATTTTTCCCAGACTTTCCAGCACCAAAAAGATAATTCATCACAGCAACAGAGCAAACCTCAACTCCTCCCTGCGACTGCTAAACACATTATAAAATACTTCCTAAGTTCCTCGCAATGGCAAGCGTGCACATCCGCATCTGCTGCGGTGCCACGGAGCCACCGGCGCATACCCACCGCTGCATCCCGCCCCGCATCCTCCGTGGGGAGCATTGCTGCGGACACAGGGAGCACGCTGACCCTCCCGACAGCACGGCAGCCCGCCTGGGACAGCAGTGACCCCCCGCTGCCCACCGCTCCTGCGGCAGCGCCGACTGCGGCTGCGAGACAGCCGTGGCTGGAGCACAACAGGAAAATGTCCCCTACAATTGCAGGAAAACCCGCTCCACCTAACCGCCTCCGCCAGGATCCCTATCCTGGGCCAGCCCTCCGTGCTGGCCCACAGCAAACACCTCCTCTCCCTCCCAGGGCCAGCCCTGCTGGGGAAGGCAGGAAGAAGTGGGGCTTCTTGCAGAGCATCCCAGCAAGCCACCAAGGGCTGTGGGGGGACAGTGCCACTCATGGCCTGGGTGAGGTGAGCTCAGCCCTGGGCAATTAGCCCGACTGGCCCAACCTTCCATGCTCAAAAGGAACATTTCCATATTTGCCGCTCTCCAGAATGGCAGAACTCTGCCAAATAATCACTTATTTTTGACTGTTTTATCCAAATGCTGTTCAAAACTGTAACAGTGTGAAGCCTAGCAGGAGCTTGCCAAAAGTGGGGACAATTTGAGAGAGTACAGCACCTATGTGAAAGAATTCTCTTCCTACAAACAGCAGAGAGATCCTGTTGTTTGAGATTCACAGGGTGATACAGGATGATAGCAGTTGCTTCATTTTATTTTTTTTTAATTTTACCTTAACTTGTATGTAAGCAGCAAACTGCAACAGGAAACTACAAATGCTTTACCAAAGTGCCCAGGAGGAATCCTGACTGAGTCACACCAGACATTTGGTCTCCAACAAAGGTGTTAAAAAATCACACAAAGTGGAAACAGCAGGAAAGAATTGCTTCCTTGTGTTCTCCGTTTTTCATGTTGCAATGCCCTCTTTCATGCAATGGTAACACAACAAAGTGAAACAAAACATATCTCAGACATCTGAGCATAAGATTGCAAACCCACACTTGTCCTAGGTTCTTCTTCCATAGAAGAGCCTGCATTTTGTTCTTTTGAGGCAATAAACAACCGTTGTGATTATTTAATTTTCTATTCATTTCATTTCCTTGAAACAAGAGACCAGAAATCTCATACAAATGCACGTTTTTCATAAGGTTTTTAAAGCTTTTTGCTGGCAATGTCTGTTAACTTGCATGTGGAATAGCAGCTTCTATCAGGTGAACTGAGCATGCAGAAAGCAGAGGGACTACGATTATTGGAACCCTTTTCCATGATATTAAATGTCCATGGATAACCTACAGCCAAGTCATAAGCAGCCCAGTAGGAGCCACAGCCCAAGTCTTAGACAGAAGAATTTTAGATTCCTCAACATATATCCTGTCCTTGATCTTTCATTAAACAGCATCATGTAGTTTCTTTGGATTGTCTGTCCAGCCATGCTGGCTTATATTCATCCAGATGCATTTGTGATCAACCAGCCCAAATGATTGTTGATTCCATTATTATCAGATGCTGTCCTGCTGCTCTCTTTGGTCCACATTATATTTAGTCTGCCTTTTCATGCCCTTTGCTTGCAGGCAACCAGCCACAGCCTGAAGCAGTTTTAATTAACAAACATTTTTTTATATTTAAATCTTATTCAGTCATAAAAGTGATACCAATTCCAATGATCTTAATTTTGCTGATACATCTGCATCAATTCCTGAATGACTTTTACTTTAGTTTGAGAGTAACACTGCATGTGTTGCAATAGACAACACTGAGGGAGATTTCATAATTAGAGCCAAGTATCTCTATGTGATGTTTTGTCAGCAAAGGCTGCAGAATACTTTTCACATGTGCTTATGTATATGTATGCACATATACACAGATACATGTATGCAAGTGAATAATTATGAATACAAACCCATGGCCTCAAAGTTGTATTTGTGTCACCTGTGATGCCAGCTTGTTTGAGTTATCATTCAACCTTACCTTAAGATAATGAAGTCATCTAACAAATATCCTCTGCCACACTAATCTCCCTCCTTCCACTTTTGAACTCAATTGTGAACTATAAAATAGATGTCTTCTAACCTTCCTCCTCTTGGTAGAGGTATCTTTTAGACATGAAGCTGGATTCTCATATAGCAGAAGGTCTGAGATACATGACTGAATACAATCAAATTACCACAGTTTAACAAGGTATCATCTCTTGTGCTCAGAGCCAACACAGCTGTGCATTTGCGTTCTTATGATACCCACCAAGAGCTTTGGTGAATTTTACAAAGGAAACAAAAGATATTTCAGCCACCAATAGCTCCTTTCTTGCCACCTTCACCACAGAATCAGTAGATTTAAGTGCTGAACCACAGCTTATGTGTTTGTCTGCATGGTAAAACTACAGAAAATGATTGTTTAAGGTGTGTATGGTTGCAGTAAGTTACCGCAGCAAAAAGAAGTGGGTAGGTTGTGACAGTAATTTCTTAAACTATGTCAAAAGATTCACTAGATTTTAACTGGCAGCCTCCCTAGTTCAAACAGGATGTGAAAAAAATTCAGTCTATGACTCTGAGCTAATGTATTGCTAGAGAGATAAGTTACTGTATCTAAATTTAATATAGCTTAAGGCTCAGAGACTTAATGAAATCCATCTATTGACCCTCTATAAAATTATTCTTTCATCATGCTGGGTTCTAAAATTTTGCATTTCTGATGCCAGAGTCACCAAACTGTCTATTTGCTGTACAGCCACTGTTTTTTATCTTATTCTCATGGACAGGGAACACACATTTTTAGATTGATAGGTGCTGCTGCTGGGCCCTTATTCCAAACAGTCCACTGTCTTCAGAAAGCAGGTGCCATAGTGTAGTATAAGGGATCATATTGAAACTGTAATATTAAAAAACGAAACAAATATGCTAATGTCTGCAGTTTGTAACTTTTCCACAGGCAAGCACAATCACATAAATTACTTGTTCTGTACAGCTGATCATAGGATTCTATGATGAAGAAAACCAACAACAGTGGATTGGTTAAAAATAGTATCTCCCCAGTCTTTCTTCTTTTGCCATATGGTCAGTCAGCACAGAGGGGCTGATCCAAACAACAATTAGCAACTCACATGTTTCTGAATAGGGCCAGAGTGAGAGCAGCCTCATTGCTGTCCTTAACAGCATGTCTGAGATGTAGGATTTTCCTGCTCCAGGCAAATATCTTCAGTACATTTCTGACTAGCCACATCCTCTGCTCACCCCAAGTGAAGGAATTGGAGAAATTACAGATGCTCCTCCCTTAGTGTCAGCATTTGCACCTTGCAATTCTCTTTGAACAACAAGGGCATAAAAGGAAAAAACAAAAGGCTGTCTGACTTTTGGGAAAATTAAGAAATATCATGTCATTAAGAGAGATTCATGTGATACAATTTGAGCTATTTCTTAGTATGAAATTACTTCATATGAATGCTAAGTACTATTTCTCCCTCAAATAGTTGTTTAATATTAATTGCTCTTTGAACTACAAACCTCCTCTGGTCTCATTGTTGGAACTCTTAAGACATTGATGGTCACTGTATGCAGGCACTGCATTTCCCCCCTACTGCTTCATTTGTATTTAAATATAATTTGACCTAATAAGCCATACTATAAATGACCAACCATTAAGGCTCTTTGGAGGAAGGCAAAACTATAATTTCAACAGCAGCATGTGATTCTAAAATACTTTATCCCTTGCTGAAGGAGATTAGATTATAGTACTTGATTAATATTTGAATAGATTATAAATTTCTCTATCAATTATCATATTTCCCCAATTTAAACAAAAGCCTGTCTTTCAAAACAAAACAAAAAAATCCCCTTGCTTAGAATATGCAACAGCTGCTTGTAAATTTGGGGGTACATGAGGGTGAGAGAAAGAAAAAAAGAAAAGCTACTCCCACTGCTACACAGAACTTACTTTTAACAATTCCATGTGATCACTGAAGCCTTTTGCTCAGTGCTGCATTTTTGGTTTTGGACAGAAAAAGAAGATTCATTGCTCTGTTCTAAATTGTTAAAGTAACAACACAGCACTGAATTCTAATCTGACCCCCTGAAGGACATTGAGGGAATGATCAGAGCAGGGGTATGAAAACATGACTTGAACCTGACTATCAAAGCAAGGTTTGAAGAATATCAGTGTGCATGGACATGTTTAAAAATGGGGGGGGAACAGACGACTAATACAGTCAAAAGCACAGGAACTTGATCCTTTTTATGTTTTCTCCTGCAGCATATCCTAAAGGATTGTTTACCCTTTCAGTCTCATCACACGGAAAAGGTTTTGTATTGAAAAGATAAGAAAATTGTTTTCTTTTCCTTTGTTGGTAATTGCTTTTTAGCAGTATGATGCCAAAACAAGCTTGAGCTCTCACTTACTAAATGTGAAGCCTGAAGATTTTAAACACATCTTCTGAAGCCTAAGTCTCTTCAGAGTATTTGAAAAGCCTATTAATCCTAAACTGTGGAGAGGATATTGGGATCTAAAATCTAGAAAACCTCAAAACTTTGGAAGGTTTAGAGATCGATTTTAAATTTGAGGCTCTTAGCAACATCTAAATACCCCACTGTTTTATATTTTAAAAATTATGGGGTTTTTAGCATAACAGGTACATTAGTGTCTTTGGTGGAAATGCTTTACAAAGAAGAGGTCTGATTATGATTTACCTCCATGTGATCCTAGTCTGAAAACTGGGATGGAGATTTCACTTCACCAAACTTGACAAACTCTGCCTGAATCTGTTCATGTTTTTACACCATGGCCACAAGGAGCTGTATTAGAGAAGAAATTTGTTTTCTTAAGCATTGAAATATAGCCCTTAGTATTATGGGAAGATTATGTGGTATGAGTAGTACTATGAATCTACAGTTTCAGTAATTACAAGTGTATTTTAGTGTCACACTCGGCTCCCAGTTTTGCTGAAACTTCATTTCTATTTCCAGATAAAGCCATAGTCCAACAGCTTTCTTTGGAAGGGAGCATCTTCTTACTGAGAACAGTAGAGGCAGTTGCTCTGCAGGCACTAAGAGATAGGATGAGGTACAAGGATTTCTTGGGAATGCTAAATAAAGTTAAGTACATAGACAAATACTTAGAGAATTAGAACCAAACAAGCTTATGCTAGCAAAGTAATCTTTGGTCCTGAGGGTATTGTATATTGTCTTCCAGTGATATTCAAATATTAACTGTACCAGGATATTTTAAAAGAAATTAGGATCATTAGCAAATTAAAATGAATAGCCTAGAAAAGTATTAGTAAAAGAAAGCTGTGCCTTTTAATAAAGAACACTAACTTATGAAAAACAAAGCAAAGCATCAGAGAACTCAAATCCTTATCCACCAGCACAGGGCCTGTTAAGTGAATTAATTGCCTTTCAGATTTTCAAAAACTTCAGGATAGATACCCTTGATGTGCAGGGAAACATATACACCCTTTTTTAATTTTTCTAATAGTTTGTCAAATGAAGAGATGTAACTATTTACAAATGCAAGTGTGTAAAATAAAAAGCTTCTGAATATTCAACGCTCTCAATGGAAAAAAAATTGCTTAAACCATAAAAATTGTATACTTAGTCTACAGTTAGTTCAAAGACTAATTCTTGTAATGTCACATAAGATGAATTTAAACACAGACCACCAGAGACTGCTAAAGAAAACATCTCTGCAAAGGCAGGCCTTGTCAATTATGCTTGATTTATGGGTAGATTCAGGTTTTTTTGATTCTCCAATGAAACGTAAATCACTGTAAGCTATTATGTACTATTTTTGCTGCACTACTTACCTGTTCATCTGACTTCTCCTCCATTCAAAACCAAAATGACTTGAATTCATAAACCAATATGGATTGCAAAGAGCATTTTTACAAAGTTCAAGTTTTAATTAATGAGCCACAAGAGCCAGGAACACTTGTTAAACAAATATCTCTAATTAATCCCATCAATCACTCTCCCTCTAAGTACTCATGATCTCCAAGAAATTAAATAAGGACCAAGTCCTGGACAGCACAGCCATCATTTTTCCTATATATTATTAAATCTCTAATTATCTGGCAACTTTTCTCTTGTGTCACACTCTACATCTTATTTTCTCGTCAGTGTCTTCTTCAGGGTGCTGCACCTGCATCTAGACAAAAATAAACACAACTCAAATCAAATTTCAGATTAAGGACTCATGCAAGTATTCTTTCCCATCACCCTGAAAGAAGAGTCTGTCACTCAAGTTGTGACTCTCCAGAGCTCCTGCAGTTCTCAGTACCACTACAGTCACATCATGGAGCTTTCCCCAAAATTAGTGCTGGCAAATAGATGAAGGAAGGAAACTGCTATATTTCTGTTCTTCAAATAAATCTCCTGCTACTGTAATCTATCATAAAATACAATGTAAACTACAACTAAAAGCATGATAAGAAACAGTGCTTTTGTACTCAAGCAAGAGAAAGAAAAAAGTTTAAATAAAAACAAAGTCTAGCAGGTAAACCATAGAGCAAAGGTCCCCATAGTGACTCAAGGAAAAAAAACCAAACCAGATGGCTATTGAGCAGTAGCAATATTTTAAAGAAGGAATTTTTATGAAACTTCCAGGTCTCGAGTATGACATTTTTCAGCCTAAAAGGAATGACAAAGTCCTCTAACTGGTAGGGGTGTTATACTTCAAGTTTCTGCTAATGAACAGGTCATTAATAACAGCCATTAATTTTAATGTCCTTGAACCTGAATTTTTTAATACAGATATATAATTTCATAGGCAGCAGTCACACAAGATTAACAAAATGTTTTCTTCACAGTTGCCTTGGAAAAGCTATGCCCCATGGAAGACAGGTGAGATAAAAGAAATCTGAGGAACAAACCTATTACTGACTGATCCTCTCCCAGGGATACCCAGTGATGCAGTGGAACAGCAATCCATGTCCCCATCTTCCATCAGTCACTCCTTTGAAAGCCTTTTTATACTTTAGCCCTTTATAACATGCCATTGCAGTGAGATCCACTGTCAGTTTTAAGTTTCAGACTTGCTGAGCAATAATTTCACAACCCCCACTCCAAACAAAAACCACCAAAAAACCTTCCCCCCAAAAAAAACCCCATTGCTATTAGTGCTTTATATAGTGAAGATTCAAAGAATTGGGATCTTGATTCTATGCTTTTAATATTTATTGCAAATTCAATTTTCTATTCCAGGTAACATTTATTTGCCACAGCTATCATCAATTTTTCCTACCTAGCTGTCTTTAGAGCAAATAGACAAAGCACAAGTCCCTTGAAAACAAAATTATGGCTTGTTTTCAGTTGCCAGTAGAGATGGCCACTATGCTCCACAATTTTCCTCTCCACTTGTCTGTCCTGTATATATTATCAGCTCAGGAATGCAATAACTTCTTTTCTTTTCTTTTCCTTTCCTACCTTCTTCATCTAATTAATGCTAACCAGAATAAATATGTCTTTGTGAACTAGTCAGACGTAGCAGCAGCTGCTCTGGGTAGCAGCTCCAGGTGGCATTTTGTGCCCCTCCAGATTTCACAAAGCAGCCAAACAGGTTCAGCAGCATCTGACATCTGACCATGACTTGGGGGAAAAGAGAGGAGGGGGGAAAAAACACAGACAAGACAGGCAAAAAGCCCACCTCTGGATGACTTTCCACTGATGTCTGTGAATCTGTTAAAGAACACGAAGATTTTTTGTTTGCTTAACAAAGAGAGAATAATGCAAAAGAAATCCTCTCAAAAGCTTGAATAATGGACACAGTGCTGTTATTAAACAGCAGCCAGCCTATAGAGAGTTATTTTCTGGGAAACCAATCTGGCTGGCAGCTAACTCTCCCTGATAGGAGAATTACTGATTAGTCATAAAACCACATGCTCATAGGTGGATATAAGGACATAATGTCACATTTCTAACTACCTCTGTTTCTTGCCTCTGTTTTCTATACCAAATAGTATCTTCTGCCTGCATTTGTCCTAGATGAAAAAATTCCCCTAGCAGAACATGAACACTCATCACCTTCCTTCCAGCAACAAGAAATGATGAAAATGATTGTATTACTTGAGATGCTGAAGAAAAGAAGTAGCTCCAATATGCCAGAAAGAACAGTTTACTGCCACTGGAAGTTAGAGCAGAGCAGTTATTTCCCATGAGACTGATGTGTTAAGGACTTGCACTTGTTTTATACCCCTTCCAAGTTATTTGTTAGCATAGAGATCCACACCCAAAATGGTGTTGGAATCATCATCTGGATGCCATGGAATCACACCTGGAATAGAAATCCATTATTTGATACATTCACTTCATGATCACATTTCTTGCAGCTTCTTTTTCCACTTTCAGTTAGGAAAAGACAGCTTCAGTTGTGTCTAATGCCACAAACAGGATGAGCCAGATTAGCATGGGATGGCTATGTTGTCGAGAAACCAGGAGGAGAAAGGGCAAATGGGACAAGGGGCTGGCCAAATGGGGCAGGCAGGTGGCCTGGGTCAAAGAGCAGACAGCTAAGTTCCTCTAGACATGACAGAACAAAACCTTATTTTTAGCCATTAAAAAGCTAGATAAAATTTTAGCCACCTGTTTAAGGTTCTGTCTAGAAAATTGAGTGAAACAGGCACTACAGACTGGGATGGGACAAAATGCTTGGAGGATAGGTCTTCAAAATAAGTAGTGTGAATATCTCTTTGTTGGTAACCATTTCTTCCACTAATAACTCAGAGAAAAACACTACAGCCAGGATGTTCTGGGTTCCTGACCATCAGGCAGCTAAACCACTCCCTCTGGAAGAGATGGGAGTGTGTAATGGCAGTGAACATACAGTTCATATCCAGTTTATACCACTTCCTTCAAACCCTGCTCAACCCTTTACCATCAGAAAAGGATGATCCAGCATTTCTTCAAGACTTTCACAAAGGCCAGACCTACTGAAGCCAAGCAGAAATGGACAGAGCTTGTTTCAACATTTCTGCTTTCTGCTAATCTTGCAAATGCACTTGGAAGACTTCAGTGCAGTGGTGATGGGAAAGTCCATCTTGATGACATAAAAATAGCCCCACAAGCCAGGGCAAGAAATTAAGTCTGTTTTCACTATCTTTCTTTACCCAATTTTAAACAGCAGTTAAAGCTGCTTTTGTTTCTAGCTCATAAGAACCGTACCTTAAAAAAAGCTTCATAGAAACCACTGTTTTTTTGGCTTGTCTTTCAACTCAAATCAGCAACATTGCATATGTGAAAGGGTCACATATGTTCACCTTATTTATAGTATTTTCTGGAGTGCTTTCCTTTCCTAAACTATGTACACCTCTAGAAAATATAGATGAGTATAAATCCCTGACAAGAAGTGTGACAGATCTCCTGTAAAAAAGATACAAACACAATATGGAAAATGAGGTGGCAGCAACAGAGCCTGCCAAGCTTCCAACTCATATTGGGGTGTCTATAACTCAATGAAACAACATGATTCCTAAAGCAGGGGGAAGGCCAGATTCAGAAGTACAATTCTGAGAAAGACTGTAAAAAGCAACTTTTGCAGTCCTAGATGTAGGATAGAGAATCACACAATCAATTATGTTGGAAAAGACCTCTGAGATCACTGAGTCCAACGTATGACCCAACATCACCTTGTCCACTAGACCCAGGCACTGAGTCCTTTCTTAGACACCTCTGAGGAGGGTGACTCCACCCTTCCCTGGCAGCCTATCCCAATGCCCAATTCCCCTTTCTGGGAAAACTTTCTTCCTGATGTCAACCTAAACCTCCCTAGCTAAAGTGACTAAAGACTGCTGTGACTGCAACACAGGACCCAGCACTTCCTCTTGTTGAGCCTCATACCATTGGCCTCAGCCCACCAATCCAGCCTGTCCAGATCTCTCTGTAGAGCTTTTCCATCCTCCAGCACACAGCTTTTCCACCTCAACACCCTTGCCCAACCAGGTGTCATCTGCAAACTGTCTGAGGGTGGCCTCAATCCCCTCATCCAGGTCACTGATGCACGTCCCCAGGACTGAGCCCTGGGAAATGCCACTGGTGATTGTCCCCCAGCTGGATGAACTCCATTCACCATCACTCTCTGGGCTGGTCATCCAGACATTTTTTTCACCCAAAGGAGAATGCACCTTTCCATGCCATGGGCAGCCAGGTTCTCCAGGAGGATATTGTGGGGAACAGTGTCAAAGTTTACTGAAGTCCAGGTAAAGAACATGCACAGCCTTTCCCCCACCCACAAGGCCGGTCACCTTGCCATAGTAGGAGATCAGGGTGGTCAAGCAGGACCTGCCTTTCCTAAACCCACACTGGGCCAGATCCCCCAGGTGTCCTGTACGTGCCACATGATGGCACTTAAGATGATCTGCTCCACTTGGTGCTCCACTGGCACCAAGGTCACACTGGCATCACCCTCTTTGCTCAGGGAGCTGAGTGTACTAGGCATTCATTGAGATACTCTCTGTAAAAGATGAGAAACCAAAACATTTTCCTCACGTTTCCTCACATGGATGGGATGTGTAAGAAACCCTGAGAGATGAAATATTTTAGCAGCTATGCATAGATTCAAAAGGCAGCAGCAGAGCCACCAGTAACTTAAATGTTTAATTTTGAAAGATTTATCCTCAGTGACTCTTTTTTTAGGTAACAAGAGAACAAGTGTTCTTTCCTCACATTGATTTTTAAAAGTAATTTAGAAGTAATAAGTAAAAAAGGAATTTAGAAGTATACAAACAAATCTACACAATACACAAAGAAATAATACAGCAATTTACATCAGAATTAGCAAAATATATAAGAAGTACCAGCAGGGGAGATGGAGAAAAGTACTTTTTTCTCCATATTCACATTCAAGAATATGTTATTCTGTCACCAATGCTAATCTCCTTTGACATAAAGAACCTACTTTAAAAATGACACTCAGCATCTAAGGAGACAGATTAAAAAGTCCACCAAGTGTTCACCAGGAGCCCTGCTATTACTGCTAAGGTTATTATTTCAGGATAAATCCTGTCTCATTTACAAGCTTCCTTCCCCTTCTCCTCCCCCACCTCCCCCAGGGCTGACTTTTGATTTTACAATCCTGCTTTCTCTTTAGAGTAGTGATAGGGGGGAGCTCTCTTGTGAGGAACTCAGAAATTATGGATTGTAAGACTGGCTGAGTTTACTGAAGGAAGCTTTGTTCTCTCTCTTTCCTCCCTCCTGGGGCAAGCTGAGTTTTTCCCTCTTCCCCTCCTTCTTTGTGAAATCCAGCTCATCAAACATCAGCCATACATTCACAAACCCTCCTCTTCTCCACCCCCTTAACTCCACGCCCACAACCCAGCACACCAACACCCAGAAGCAATTGCTTGAATTGATGATCTTTAATCACTATCTTGACTGGCAGCACAGGGATTAAGCTATGGTCCATTTGAGTAGTAGCTTTAAAACACATTAGCCCTCCTGAAGTGCTAGACTCTAAACCTTTTTCTTCTGCTGTGTCTAGCCTGTATCTTGCTAAAACCTATACTGATGAGTGCAATGAGTAGTTTTTGATCCACAGACCATTACAGAAATGGAATTAACTGGCACGTCATTTAAAAAAAACTACAGCTGACCCTTCTGTTCAGAATGAGAAACTTCCTTCTAATAAAGAAAGCCTTTGTTGCTGCCTTTATTACTTAAGGCAACATTTTTTGCTTATTCCTAGATCAAATGATAGTAATTATTAGTTTTTTATTGTTTTATTGTTGCAGATCTTTGTACTACCCTATCATCGCCATTACAACTTTGGAAGGTATCAGATGTAAATAGATGATTGAAGATGTTGATCACAGCATCTTCTCAATTTAGCATTATTAGCATCATTCTGACTTGATGGTCACACCTAACAATATACCATCTGGCCAGATTCTCCTACACTGATACCTTTAATAAGCCAGTGCAAATCACTGTCACCATAAGGCA
The DNA here is from genome assembly GCA_030060385.1 of Muscicapa striata striata. Taxonomy (NCBI): domain Eukaryota; kingdom Metazoa; phylum Chordata; class Aves; order Passeriformes; family Muscicapidae; genus Muscicapa; species Muscicapa striata. Next base: position 1,047,289 of record JAREIS010000031.1, read on the forward strand.
ATTCCTCCTACTAAGGGTTTTTTTTTTCCAGCAGTATCAATATCTTTGCCATTTTTAATACAGAATAGTCTGTCATTTCTGAGAACATCCCATGCAGTAGGTAGTGTTCATCTTTGCAAAAATTCCATAAATGTTTGTGCTTTTTAAAAGGAAAGAATTTTCTGATCTCTTTTTTTTTTTTAAGCCAAGTTTATACTCCATGCCTCTCTTACTCCAGTAGTGCCAGTATGCCTCAAAATGAGTCTCATTGCCAAGATCAGCACTGTGTTAAGTGTCTGATGGTGATTTAATAAAAAAGGAACTAAACTGAGACCACTGAGCTCTTTCAATTGTCATCTAAATCAGATTATAACCTAGGCTTTTCAAAAGTGAATAGAATGCTGCAGACTAAATATCCAGCATCACTTACATTAAATCCCACAGGAGCAAGACATTTTGAACTCCTTAGGAAGCACAGAAAGTTAATACCTCATTTTGCTTTCACACACCCAGAGTACAGAATATATTTAGCAAAGAAACTATTGCTTTCAGCACGTATATTATTGTACATTATTTTGAAATATTGAAGGGCTAATACTCAAAAAACCCCATGTATTTTTCAGATCTATGGCTTTGTATTATATTTGTACTTGGGTGATGAAGTAGTAAGAATTAGCATTCCCTGGAAATGAAGGCACAAAAACATGATTCTCAAAAACACAGTCCTTGTCTTCCTGAATGCTTTATTAGGAAGTCAAACTGGGTTTTTCAACAGTCTCTAGGTGGAAGGTAGCCTGGGCCATTTGTAAATAATCAAAATGTTATCAAAATTGTTTATAATTAAAAAACTCAAATAGCTACATGGTATTAACAGCCTGTCTTTAGATGTTCTCTTTCACTTGTGTGAAAAATTCATATTCTGTGCATATAAGGAAAAGGCAACAAAACCCCCAAACAATTGCTGTGTGAGAGCCTTGAAATTAGACCTACAGTGAAAAATTACAGAGTGACAGACCACAACACCCAGAATGATTTTCACTTACAAAAGTCAATAAGGTAAATTATATTATTCAGGTCTTATACACAAGTAACAGGGAAAAGTGTCTGACAGTATTATGAACAGTATTATTCATGCCTATGCCACCACTAATGGTCTGAAGAGTGTCAATCAGACATATGAAACCTGAGCCCTCCATCAGTGAATGATGTAAATTTTTCAGCTATGTTTGTGTAGCACCCTTCCCCTAAAAAGTTAGACAAGAAAAACTCCATGTCACATATGTTCATATTGCATCAGGAACATGGATATCCTATTTCAGATGCTGAGCAAAACAAGGTTTGAAATAATACAGAGAGAGGAGAATATAAACAATTCAAAGCATAATACTTCACAATCCACTTGAGATTCTCTGATAAATATCTTTCTTTAAATTGAATCAGACCTGTACACAAGGGCTTGAAAAGATTTATTCTGTCTAGTTTGAAGATAAATATCACCCTATTGTAGCAGATGAAGTTAGTTCTCAGTTTCTTGTTTGGTACAGATCCCCAGTACATTGAATGGTGCTTGTTCTTAGAATGAAACATTTTGAACATACAATCTTTTAAAGCATTCTTTCATATATATTTATATTCTACTACTTCATATATTAAGGAATAAGGGCCTGCTTTCAACTTAAATATTTCAGAAGCAAGTATTTGTTTATATCAGAAAAATTCCTTTGTAAAAATATGTAGTTAAGATACAGGGGAAAAGGGTGTCTTTTTATGGTCAGTGTTATCAAACCTCCTTTGGGTTTCCTACCTGCCTTTCTCAGGTGGTTGGGGAGTGGAAAGGAGTTCTGTGATGGTACAGCATCTGGAACAGGCCCACTCTTCCAGGACAACTGGTTAGTGAATAGGTTAGCAGAATGCTCTTAGGGAGAATGGCTCAAATAATCAACAAAATCACACTTTTGCCAATCTGGTGTCTGACAAGACTATTCTCTCACCACTCTCTTTGAAGATATTTATCTATCACACCACTACAGACAGAAATCTGGACATAAGGCTTATTGGTGGGTTTTACTTCATGTATTTTAAGTTTAGGACCATGTCTGACAGTTAAACTAATAATAAGGTTGGATTTCCAAGGGGGAAGTGGTAGATAAATTTTCTGACACAAGTCACAGTTCTCCTTAGAGAACAAAATATAGATGCAGAGACCTATCTGAGCTCTCAAATTGGGATCTTTAGGGTTTTTGCTGACTCAGTAGACAGGATGAATCTTGGAATGGTTTTGGTTATGATATTGGTTTATAATATAGATGGGAAAATTGAAGATAAATTCAGTTTTTCCCTTTCTTACTTTTATAGCTTTTATTTTCCAAAAAGGCATATGACAATATATGTTTTTCATACAACCATTTTCTCTCTAAGATTTTTGAGAAGTAAGTTCCCCATAGTCTTTAAAAAACAAATCCATTTAATATGTTTCTAGTGACCTTGGACATACAGGGTGTTCTTTCTGCCCATCATTTTGAGCAAAAGTGAAGCTACAGTCACATGGCCAAAAGCTGTCATTTGCAAATGCCCATGTATGCCATGACATTTCCAGTGCTCAGTGTGCCACCATCTCCTTCCTGAATCAAAGTTCTCTGCTGTTCATCTCCAAAATACTCAGTTAAAAATCAGAATTGGATGGATGCAGTTCTTCTAAATGATAGCTAAGTTCTGAGTTTTTTTCTTACCAGAGTCATACAACAGGCTTCGTATTTTCCTGCAGCATAAATTTGTATAAACTCTAAAATAATGAGGCCTTAATGGAACATAAAATGATTACATAGCTGTAGGTAGGTAGCTCTTTGCTGCCAGGCATTCCTTAGAGTCTTTGCCATGCATGGCTCATTACACAGGAAACTGTTCTAGTTTCTTGTGCCCAACCCCCAGTTTATGTGTACTGTTCCTTCATGGATCATAATATCTGCCTTTTTATTCCCAGATTTAAAACATCAAACTGCTAAACACATTTTAGTATTTCTTGGAATTATGGGCATTTAATCACTACATTCAAGCAGCCAAGCAGATCAGATGATATATGATGGTTGGTTGAACAGGGAACACTTGTTCATCTTTCTCTCAGTGTTATGAATGCAGAAAAAACATAAGGTGTCATTTTGGAGGCTATAAAGAAAGCAGCATTCAAGCATAACTTCAAAAGAGTTTTAGCCATTGAAACCCAGCAGCTGAGGGCAACAAAAATTTCCCATGGATTTAAAATTCATAGAACTGGCAAATCTTTTGTAGAGACACGGGGTAAAGTTCATGCGTTTCATAGCTTCACTAACTCCAAGAAACAACAGTGCCTTTATGTACTCCTGAGCTTTTCTATTGAAGAGATCTTTCCATGGTTAGCTGAGATAAGAAATAATGCAATGCACATATAATACTTTCATACTTCGGAGCAGCATAACATCCTAAACACATTCATATGCTTGGTCAGCAGATATTCTGCAACTTTGCTTAAGTTACAATGTTTTAACAGTAGAAACCCCTTTCCCACCTTGAAGGAACACTAGCTGCCTTTTGCAGTTTAGCTCCCTGTTAAGTATGGAGACAGCTCTCCTTAGAAGGGGTGCCTGGGAAGACAGAGCAAAGTCTGAATAATCAGGCCCCAATAGGGGTCTGACAACAAAGCCCAGAGAGGAAGTTAAAAGGATTAGCACTATAACACTATTTAGCATTAATACTCCTCTCTCCCAGTCTGACCCAAACCCATCTTCCTCCTCCTAAGCCTGTCCTTCACCATTTTTACAGTGCTAGGAATACCCAAGTTCACTCATGTATAACTTAACCTTCTCACTTGAGGAACAGTCCCCCCATTGTGCCCTAAGAGCCCCTGAGCGTGGCTTGCTCATTAGCTGGATCTGCATTGTTAGCACCATCACTCAGGATGAGCCTGGTTTGGAAAGCTGCATTAGGGAAATGAGCAGTACAAATGCTAATTCAAGGATAGCTGTGCCCTTGCACAGCAGAAGCTGTGCTTGCTGTGTATTTTCCCTGTAGTGCTTTAGTTCAGGTCATGGGAACATTTTTAAGCCATCTCCCAATCCTCTCCATTAATCAGGCTTGGAGTCACCTCTCTGACTAATGCTGGAGTGCATGAAGTCTCATCCTCTCAGATGTAATAGCACAGATGATGAGCTCTGGATGAGCAATAATGACCTTCTGCTGCTAATGAAGTCTTTGGGCCCTGACTGTACTGTATGGGTAAAAAATGTGTATAATCTTGGTATTGGGTTCTCTGCATCAATCATTTCATTCTCCTAATCTGCTGTTAACTGGTCCAGCATGACTTGTTTATGTGGATACAGGCACTGAATATGCCAAAAGCTTCTCACCTTCAGGAAAATCTGACCAACAATTTAAATGTGGAGTTTCAGAAATAGAATATATGGGTAAACATGAAATAATGGGAATGAGTGGAAAAAGACAGGATATATTAATGGCTGCAATCCTGGTTTATGAAGATAAAAATGTGTGGTATGAAGTAGGCAACATTTCCCTCCACAGGTAAGGTTCCCATTAGGATTCTTCCAGGGTGTAATACAGGTCTCAACCATAATTACATTCTGGATGGGAGAAATGCTTCTTCCAAAGTCAACATTTTTGAAATTAAATTGTCAGTTTGTACTCTCACTCAGCTCACCAAGACTAAATATCATTGAGCACTTAAATAAGCTGTAGTGTGAATTCTGGTGAAGAAATCATCCCTGGCTGCCAGGAGAGACTGCAGTACCACTCTGCTAACCTTAGTTGGTCACACTGTCTATAAAGGCTGAAATTCAGCTCACCTGACTTTAGATCAGAAAAACAACATAAAGCAAGATTTTGCTGCATGTCTTATACAGACTTCTTTGAATAGGCTATAACAGGTATCAGGGAAACAAAGCCTCCTCTAAATAATATTAAATTTCCATTCATCTGATGAAGTAGAGGTGTCCAAAACATAAAAGTCTACAGATGACAAGATCCTTGTAATCCTGATATCCTTTCCTACTTGACAGGCATTTCAAGGAATCATTTTATCTTACAGTTTTGTATGGTTTTAGCACAAAGAAAAATCTTATTCCTGAAGTACCTATATCCATGGACTACAAAAGAAGCTAGTAGCAAGTGGGCTATGACATAGCTATCCCCATTGTCAGTGACTATATTGTCAGGAGACTCCCATCAAAAAAGTACAGTATATCCAGAGAATTTCCAGTTAAATCAGTACACTTCCTGGAATGCAGCAATGCATGGTTTAATTAAATTTAGAATGCCTTATTAAGAGAGGGAATCTCATAATATTGCTTAAAACATGACCTAAATAAACAAAGAAAAATAAATTCATAGAATCATAAAATAAAACTCTTTTCTACCTGACTCAAAGATCATATACTCCAACACTCCTGCTATGGGCACCAACATCAATAGATGACATTGCTCAAAGTCCCCTCCAGCCTGACCTTGAGCACTTCAAATGATGGAACATCCAAAACTTCTCTGGACAACCTGTTTAAAAAAAATTCTTCCTTACAGCCAATCTAAATGCACCCTCTTACAATTTAAAACTGTTGCCCCTTGTCCTCTCACCACAAACTCCTCAGCTGTCTTGTAAGCCCCCTTCAATTATTGAAAGGCCACAAAAAAGTCTTCTCTGAGCTTTCTTTTTTCCAGGCTGAACAATCTCAATTCTCTCAGCCTATCCTCACAGCAGAGGTGTGCTCCACTCCTCTGATCATCTTTTGTGACCCTCCCCAGACAACAGGTGCATGCTTTTCCTGTTTTTAGAACTCCAGAGCTGGATGCAGTGCTCCAGGTGGGGTCTCACCAGAGCACAGCAGAGCAGAGGGGAATAATCACCTCCATCAACCTGCTTTTGGTGCAGCTGGGCTGCAAGGACATATTGTCAGCTCATGTCCAGCTTCTCATCCACTGCTACCCCAAAGTGCTTCTCCTCAGCCTTGCTCTCAATCCATTCATCCCTCAGTTTGTATTGATACTGGGCATTGCACTGACTTGACTAAGTTCACATTGGCCTACTCTTCAAGCCCATCAAACTCCCTCTGGATGGTATCCCTTCCCTCATGTATATTAAATGGGTCACTGAATTTCTTGCAAATGTTTAATTACATGCAAATGCCTATGAATGGCTTCTTTTAAATCTACGGATTATCACATTTGGATTTTCTGGTGAAGTTTCTTTTAAAAGGTATGTCTCTCATAGGAAGTCTTTTGCTGTCTTGTTTTGTAAATACTATTCCTGTCTTTAAAAAAACAAACCCTTCTATTTTAGCATTTTAAATAAGGATGAGGGGAGAACACAGCAAACTAAGAGTACTATTGAATTTAAGGCTACCCGAGGTTTTCTTAATTTTCTTTAAAATACCTACTGAAGATCCCTTTTCTCGATACCCTGTTTCTTCATGTTGCATTGACCTTGCTGAAACACTAACACTATAACCCTTCACTTACCCTCATTTCTCAGGGAACAGCAAATGCTCAATATTATTTTCATTATTCTGTATTGTCCTGCCTAGATCAAACCTATGTTACAAAATATCTTTTACCACAATCTATTCAAAGCCTTCCCACCACTTTTCTTTCTTAGTTAAGTGAATACATAATATAGCACCAGGAGACTTCAGCTCTTTATGTCAATCCATCCATCATTTGAAGATAGATTGGACAGATGATAAAGATTAGTTATGCAAGGTATTTTTGGAAAGACATGATTCTGCAGGTCCCTTCTTATATATCTCCTCCCTTTTTGATAAAACTAATAGACCCAGACATCTAAAATCCAGTTAAGTAAGGTAGATAAATATCATGTCCAACTCATGTATTTAAAATTTTCACTCCATTGTTTTCTGACATCAGTTTTCAGAATGAAGTTCCTGTGTTTGTTCCCAAGTTTTGTTTGGGGCAATTGCTGTGGTTTCTGTATCTGAGCTGTTCCCTGATGCCTTCCACTTAACTGCAGGAACTTCTGGGCACTCTGGAGGGAAGTATAAACAGGTATTATAAAACTAGGAGCATAAATTGATTTAGACTGTGTTCTTCCCCCGAGGTGAATAAAGGACATATAGTGGCTGACATGAAAGTAGAACTGCCTGTGTTGTTAGATTAGGGGAACTGGAGGTCACCACCCAAACAAGCTGAATAATAAACTCCTCAGATGCAGTGTGGATGTATGGAAATGTAACAGACCACAGACTGACCCAAGTCCAGGATTCCTGCCCCAGCACATTTGTATTTAAAAGATAAAGATAAATCTGTAAAATATTAAAAACACAACCTTGTACCAAACCTTTGAAATTATGCTTTAAACCATGGCCAAGTTTTGGCATGGTACAACATCTGTGAATTATTTCATCCACTGAAATAAAATGCTCTGAATCTTTGGAAAACATGGTCAATGCATTTTACATGCTCAGAGTCAAACTGATAATACATCTAGAGTCCAGACAGAAATTTCCCAGGTCAGATTTGGGGATTTAGATTGTTTTATGGAGCAGCCTTTCTTAGTATTTGCAATTCCCCCAAATAATTTTCTGCTAGTGCAAGAACACTAGCAATTTCTCTTCCTTATTCTGAGCTATTCTGGAGGCTTTTAAGGCTTTTGATCTTTTATACAACCTCCCTTAAATATTTTCTGAGATACTATGACTCATTTCATTACTTGTATGATTAAGATTTGGAGAGTGGATGCTTCTCGTGCCCTACTGAGTTGCTGGAATTTGTTTTTCCCATTCTCCTTACCTCCATCAAATTTCTTCTGCCCACATAACCAAGTAGTGTGGCATGAAGTCTTTTAATTCTTACAAACAGACATACCAAGAACCTTCCTATATTTCCTTTTTTCAAAAACTGGAGTCTTTCAACAATAAGGTAGAAACAAAGCCCCCAAATACTATAGTTTTCCTTTGTGCCAATTTGCATCCTGTTTCTGAAACAAGAGTTGACAAGACCAACATGTGTGAGCAATAACTGCTATTCAAAGTTAAGCTCTGGAAATGGTGACTGACATGGACCCGGGCATTCCTTTAGCCAAGGGAATTATCAACTGTAGACCAGCCAAAATAAACTCAGAAATTTCCTCTGGGTGTTAATCACTCTAAGTATCGTTCTTTCCCACACACTGGGCAAAGATTCTTGACCTTCTGATTTGGAGCAAAATCACCCCTATTAATTAAATAATTTGTCCATTATCACCTGAAGACATATGTAACCTTTTCACCCTACACAAGAAAGAACACCCTAAGTAAATAAATGTCCATTGTAAATACAAGCTTGTTTCATTTCCTGCATTGCATATGCCATCCCAGTACTGCTTAGTGTAGATCTGCAGGGCATAGCACATTAATACATCTTTTAAATCTCCAATGGATGTCTTTGCCCAGAAATTTCAAATGAAACAATCCAAAGCTAGGAAAATTAATTTTTATTGACCTTTCAGCTATAATGGCTGGACTTATGCCTGGCCTAAAGTACAGCATAGTACATCTCTCCATATCATGATACCACTTAGGTTATATACCTTTCATAGTACCTTTTACTGAGATGACAACACCAAATGTCTTTATCACAAAAAACAGGTTTTCCCATGGAACTGCAATCATGAAATTCTGGGGAGAAATTTTGGTATTGTCACTTCTGCAGGGTGAGTTTTATTCACGAAATGGAAGATCTACAAGCTCATCAGGAGTAATGTCATACAGTTGGAACAAAGCCCTTTTTTAACAGTATCTTATGGTAAAAATTATTCTCTGAATTTTTCACATTGGTGCTGCCCCAGAAGTCCAGCTAAAAAATTTCAGAAATGAAGACCCCTAAAGTTATTGGCATTTTTGACTTTTTAAAGGATTACATTAATCTCTAACCCTCATGGGCAAGGTTTCACCATCTGGTACAGATCATTTATTTGCACATACTGTTATAATGACCTCAAGACTGAAAAAGTCAGAAGCCTTGCAGTTTGATGAGAAAACTAAGCCTTATATTTTAGCTGCTTTTTGCAGATATCAAAATACCAAACATCCCAGAATACTCTTACAAATTTTAAAAAGACACTGCAAAAAGAAGTTTGCTAGGAAAATAGCTTTCTAGAGGATTTATAAGGTAAAACTCCATTGATCATCCCATTACAACTTTACATTGCAATGCAAATGTGAAAAACAAGCACCATTGGGAATGTTTCTTTCCAGAAGTAAAAGGCCAGACTGTTTCAGTGGAGGTTGTGTTTCACCCCCTTCTAAGCCTTCTTTATCCTCTTTACCTTTCTGTCTTCTGCCTTCCTTCTCTTTGTCTCCAAATTCTTGAAGTTTCTGTATTATTCCTCTCTCTTCCATTTGCACTTACCAAGGCAAGTTCTGACTTCGTACCACTGAAAAATCCTATTTTCATCTTCAAGATTTTCAAACAAGGTTCATTCTCAATTTCTACATAAAGACTGCTTCCTCTGCTTTCTTAATGCAGTTTGAAGAAAACAGATGGTTAATCTTTTCCTTCTCTGCAGAGTTCCTCCTGGTCTCCTCTCCCACACAGTTGTTTTTCCCTCTGCGCCTCTCTCTGTCCCTCTCTAATGTACTTTATTTTCTAAGTAACCTAGTCTAGTCTCAGGAATGCATCCTGATATTTTAAAATGTACTGCTCTCAAGAAAAGTAGAGCTGCTTCCCCTGCTATTATGTAGGAATAACACAAACAGTCAGACCTTCCCCTTTCCTTCCTTTCTCTTTCCCTTCCTTTACCCCAAGTACCTCAAAAAATCAAACACACTGTGACGTTCCTTGGCATAGAACAACCAATGGCACAAACATCTGCCAAAAGATGTTCAGAAAGGCTAAAACAGATTGTATATCTTAGTGCTTATCAAAAAAAAATTGCAAATCCAGTTCAGTGTTAGAACGACAGGAAGAGAGCAGGGAAATCAGTTTTATCCCTCTTTATCATGATTAAGCTTCCAGGGTCACACTGACAGGGCCAGGAGTTGTACCTCCCTGATGAGTTAAATGTCCATTTGAAACACGGGTGGGATTCAGACAGCATTTCCCTTCTCTTTCCCCTGCATGCACCTTACAGTTCTGAGAGGTATGGGGTTGTTCAGATATCTGGAGAAGGAGCAGGAGGCCAAAAAATGGGACAGAGAAGGAGGCAGTAACAGAAAATCTAGAGCAGTGTCAGGGTGGGGGAAACCAAGACTCAAAGAGCTAAAAAAAAATCATTGGACTAAGAAAGTGTACTGGAATTAGTCTGAAAACTCAAGGGAATGTTAGGCAAAAAAATCAGCACCATTGGTTATTAGTCTCTTTTGGTGCATACATACATCATCAGCTCAAGACAAATGGAGAAATAAAGTGCATTTCTCCATAAACCTGTTTTCTCCAGTAACAGTTTCCAGATTTTCAAGATCAAAATGACAATCTGTCTTCCTAAAGCTAACTCTTCTACAATATTTAGGGGTATAAATTCATAGAAACACACAATAGAAAACATCATGGAAATAGACAAATTAGACAAAATCCATGATCTAATACCCCAGGATTTCTGGTCCAGAAAGACAGATGATGCTTGAGAAATAACTAAAGCCCTTTGTGAACAATCATGCAATAAGATGAATTTAAACTGGGAAAAACTGGGGGTTTGCTTTTGTTTTGTTATTTTGGCCAGGAAGTCCCACTTGGAGGCTGTAAAGTAACTTTATCAACTAAGCCATAATGTGAGCCTAAACAAAGATAAATGTAATGTTCTGTACCTGGAAAGAAGTAATCCCAAGCAGCAGTACAAGCTGGGGACTGATGGGCTGGAGCACAGCTGTGCTGAAAGGGCAGTGAGCTGCAGGAAGCCAGCAGTGTGTCCCCACAGGGAAGGGGGCCAGGAGGCTGCATCAGTGAGGGTGCAGTCAGTAACACAAGAAATACAGATATTTCACTTCACTCCCAAGGTCACACCTGGAATACTGTGACCACTTGTGGTCCCTCAGCTGGAGAACTTGAGAAGGATCCAACACAGGAATTATTAGGGTGTAGCACTTGACATATGAAGAAAGGTTGAAGGGAACAGGTTTACTCCAACTGGAGAACAGAAGGTTCAAAGGAGATCTAATCACACTCCTTGAATATCTATGAAGTTAGTTATAGAGGAAACAGAGCTACTCTCTAGACAAGGATGCCTGCTGACAGAACAAGAGGCAATGGGCATGAAGTGCTGCAAGAGAAATTCTGCCTGAATTGAAAGGGGAAAAAAAAAAGAAGATTGGAAGAGGCTGCCCAGGAATGCAGTGGAATCTCATGCACTGGAAATTCTCAATATTGTTTGAGGAAATTGCTGTAGCATCCTGTGCTGAAGACAAGGTTGGGCCAGATAATCTCCAGAGTACAGTGAGCACTTTCCATGAATCCCTGCACAGTGTTTCTAGCTGTGTGAATTGTCTTGTCAGCCCACAATCATCATCTTCCTCATGAGGCATGCATGAGGCATGAGGCTTTTACTACTTTGGGGATATGTGATATTTATTTCCAGTCATTGCTAATCCTTCATAAGCACTTTACACTTTAGTTCTCTTTAAAAGGAGGAGGCACATGGGAGGCAATAGTGGACTTTCCCCCTGACAGTTTCTTTTGCAGTCAAGATATTCAAGAAGAGTTAAATTGTGGGAGAATTTTTTTAACCTTCAGTAACAAGGTTTAATTAGGGATCAAGAGCAATTGTTATAGCAAAGAAGAAGCACCTCTGAACACACATTCATATTGGGCTTTTGTTCCAATTAAGCTGGTTAACAAGGGATGTAAGAGCATTTGCATCTGAAATATGCTCAAAGAATTCAGATAGCAATTACAATTTTTAATTTTACGTGAGCTGAAAATTCTGAGTAAGCAGGGCCTTCGAAGATTAGATGTATTCATGCAGGTCTTACTTAGCTCCTTAAAATATTTTGATATTTCAAGAAAAAAGCTTGTGCTGAAACTCAAGAAAAAATTTCTTATTATTCAAGAAAATATGAATTAAAATAAAACCTGTAAAAAAAGAATTGGGAAAGAAAGCCTTATTTTGCTCTCGCATTACTACCTGATCTATTCAGCATTTGTCACAAAACATGTATTTGAATAACTACAATAAAAGACTATTTTGAACAGGGGATCCACCTCACCTCCCCAACAACACTGTCTTCAGCAGAAGCAAAATCAGGATTCAGAGCTGCCCATTTTGGACCAAGAAATGCTAAAAAGCAAAAGGTGCAACCTTGCCATACCCTACATTTGTTAAACACAGTGAGAGATATAGCTGTGAGAAAATAGGTAAAGCTAAGGAAGAGATGGAGCTTTCCTTTGCTAACATTTACCAAAATACTATAACAGCAAAATTTTTCCATTAGAGCAGAGGATAGTAACATCTAATCCTCTGGTTTTTCTATGATTTACCACAATTTGAGCATATAGGTTCAGGTGGCAGCAGAGGAAAATAACCAACATAAACATAAATATGAAGGAAAGGGTTTGTGATTTTGATGAAGACTGAAAAACACACCTCATTTTCCCCTGAGAGAAATATTGATGACTTTGTATGAGATCTTACCTTTCAGGGAAGTATATAGTGTGATTTCTTTAAGCCACTCTATTTTACATAAGTATCTAGATAAAGTTAAAAATGCTGGGGTTTAGCAATTAGAAACCTCTGTGGAAAAGGTGTGCATGGCTACACGAGTTAGCACAGTCATTTTATATTCATTAACTTTATTGAGTTTTAAATACAAAGGGGGAAAGATACTTTTCAGAATTTGTAGATATAATTTTGCTGTGCTAAATTTACTCCTTTTAGTTGCACAGAGGACATATATGAAAGGGAAGCTGGTTTCAGGAGGTTTTTTGTTTTGTATCAGTTTTTCCCAGATCTCTAGAATTAGCCTGAAGGATCCTTTTAGAGAGCAAGTAAATATATAAAATATTAGGACAACACTGCAATGCAAAAAGTATGTTAAATTGCTCATCCAAGGAGATGACATAACAAATACTGACATAATTTCCAAGCAGCAAAGCAAAACTAGGTCAAATCACATTGACCTATCTAACATAATAAGCCCCTTTTTTTCAGATTTTTACAATGTAGACCGTGTCTCCAGGCATTAATGTCCCCTGTTATCAATGTATAGTGTTGTCACTCTGCTTTAATGTCTTATCACCATATTGTGTTAATTAGACCAAAACAATACAGTGCACTTTTGAACTGCTTAAATCCCAGTTTGAAATCTCTATCCAAACTATAATTCTGAGGTTTTCCAGTTAGAAATTCAGTCATTAACCATTTACCTGTTTCAATAGGTGCTGGTGGGATAGGGCAAATTTTGACCTGTACAGTCAAAACCTAGGCTTCCTAAATTGTTCAAAACAAGGTCCACATAGCTGACATCTCTCAGTGAGGAAATGCATGCCAGTATTGACAGCATAACCAATGAACACAGAATCTCTAGAGTATTGCATGGACAAACCTGGTCTGTGCTTTACAGTGTCCCTGCCCAAGAGCTTTATTCCCATGCACTGCCCTGAAAGGAACAATCCTTTTCCTTGCTCAGGGCAGCCTTCCCTTCCCTGTTCTTGTTGCTCCTCTGCACACCAGATTTACAGCACATGTATTTTTCAGTCAGATTATTTCCAGAGGGCTTCTGCCAATTGGCATGTGCCAATGATAAAACCAAAACCCCCTCCTAAACTTTTGAAGCTTGCTTGGTGATGAAGAGTTCCTTGAAACTGGGATGCTGGCTGTTTTTACGATGGAGAGCCTAGCTTTGGCAACTCCAATTCTAAACATAAATGTTTGAAAAAGTGGAGTGTTTCTCTTTTGTTTTCTTCTTGCTTTTTTTTCCTCATGTCTCCAACTACCTCCCAGGAAAAAAAAATCCCCAAACTTATACACAAAAGAAGCAAATTAAAAAGGGAAGAAAAAAAAACACCAACAAAAAAAACAAACCAAAACAATCCTACCCCTAATAAAAACCCAAAACCCCAGACCAAAACAAAATAAAACCAAAAGGGATCATGTTTCCATATGGGATAATTACTGAAAAAAAAAAAAGAATAGAAATTTTTTGAGAGCAATTTTACCATAAAATACTAATTTCTCAGTATTTTTTGAAAGAAAGCATTGGTCTCATAATGCCTCAAATAAAGGTTAAAAAAAAAAAAAAAAAAAAAAGCAATCCCAGAAATTGGGGGTGGGAGAGGGAGGGTCTCATCTAAGCAAGCTCTCACTTCACCTGAGCCCACAAAGTGCATCAGATTGCCAGAACCACAAATGAGTCTGCCCTACCACCCTGGTGTGTGTGGGGGAGGGAGGTTTCTCTAAGCTCCTGCTGCAGTTGTTCAGTAATTAAATACCTGCAGACCCAAAGAGATGAGTCAATGCCATTATTCTTGGGCACCTGCTCAGACACTGGAGCCCCACAGGTGCACAGGTAGCACAAGGCACCCTGGGTGAAGAGTGATGGGAAGATGTTGTTGCCAACAAAGGTATGAGAAATATGTTGGCCTTCCTGCCCCAAAATGTGGAGAAACTGTCATAGTGTGTCACCAGCTCCTTTCTGGGGCCATAAAATATTCCTCCATAAATATTTTCCTTAAAGACTATCACACGACAATAAAAAAAATCCTATCAGCCCCATGGATCTCCTCATTTACTGTCCTTTTATTCCTTTTAAAGGAATAAGAGCCTTGACTTTCTTTTATTTGTTTTACTATCTTAAAATTGTTCTTGCACCCAGTTATCTCAACACTTATTTAATCAACAAAGTTGATAAAACTTTTTCGGCCAAACAAACATTGCCTCCTTGCCAGCTTTTTTCTCCTCCCACATCCCCGGGGAAGATAGAAATACTAATGATAAAAAACCATGACATGACAGCAAATGGGAAAGAATTTTAAAGAATTAAGAACTATTTTTACTGTTTAGAAAAGAGATCAAAATCAGCTTCCTACCATTTAGTGCTTTTCCCAGCTTTCAGACAGGCTGGATTGTGCACTGCAAGCCAGGGATCTCAGGGATATACAGTAATTCCTTACAGCTTGCCAAA
The DNA here is from genome assembly GCA_030060385.1 of Muscicapa striata striata. Taxonomy (NCBI): domain Eukaryota; kingdom Metazoa; phylum Chordata; class Aves; order Passeriformes; family Muscicapidae; genus Muscicapa; species Muscicapa striata. Next base: position 1,062,354 of record JAREIS010000031.1, read on the forward strand.
GCATTACAAGCTCTAAGCTGCACGACTGTAATAAAGACTTCGAACCAAAATCAGGCTAAAGAATGAAATTCTTTACAAAGTCTGAAATTAAGTTCAAACAAACTCCAGTGCACATCCAAAAGGCAATCAATACAGCTGTATGTGAATACTGGTCTGCTCCTTTCTCTCAGCTCAGCCTTCACCCACAGACAAATCAAACTGTTTCTCCAAATGCTGAAGCATTTTGAGCTTCAGCAGATTCCCTGAGCATTTATCACCGCGAGCTCCTTGTTCCCAGCATTTCATTTTCCTTGACCCAGGCTCCAGCAGACCCCTTACCTCTCGTGCTACTCTGTGGAGGGACTCTGAGCTCTGACAACTTTTTGCAGTGCTCAGAAGTTGTTGAAACCCTCTGTGGCACTGCCTGCTTCCCTGTCCCCTGCCAGTGGGGAAGCCCTGAGGCCAGGCAGCAGTGGGAAGGCAGCAGCCAGCGCAGCAGAGGGCTGGGCAGGCTGGAGGGAGGGAGCTGCAGACAGAGCTCATCAAAGGTAGGAGGCCTAGTGGGGATCATGCAGACAGAGATACACATCTAAATAATTCAGGCACTAATAAAAGCTTTAGGTTGGGCTCTGTTCAAGATGTGAAATGAAGCTGAATTTTGGTGTGTTTCAGGCTTCCATCAATGCAGAACGTGGTGTTACTTAATAACCTGACACTGAAAAACCAACATTATTTTAAAAGTATTCCACATAAAGTTAATGAGGAAAGTGGCTATGGATATGTATATTTATAGCTTTAGGTTGAAATTCTATCAGGGAAAGATTTTGAGAGCTTCAAGTCTGACCTCTACAGGTAGGCTGCTGAAATAGGAACAGGATCTTGGGATTGCAAATTGTACAGAGAGCTCTTCCAAAGCAGGAAGGTAATGGATCAGATGCACTACTTAACATCACATTATCATCAGTGCCTCCTGAAGCTGTATTTTAAAAACACAATTATTTGTATCATCCTCTTTGGGAATTTGGCTCCTGCAAATGCTTCTTTTGCAAACTGCATAGACAGTGCAGCACCATGAGAAAAAGCACATCCAGCGTGAATATTTTTACATTCAAAAGTGTAAATGGGTTATGCTCTGCTTTTTATTATTCCTCCCCCTTCCTCACCAACCTTCCACATGATCTACTCTAGCAGAGCTACAGAAACAAGCATTACTTTGAAACTGATAACATTCATTTGCGTTTTGCAAAACCGATGTTTTTAAATGCCCTGATCGGTGCCACCTTTTTCTAATCAGAACCAACCACTCTAACAAACTACCCTTTGTCAGGGGATCTCATCCCCTCTGTTCCCACCAACCTACAGCACATGTTGCTATAGCTACCCTGCATGTCTATTTACCACACAAGTGATCAAAGGGAGAAGACAACCCACATATACACATGGACAAAAAAAATCCTGGCCAGGCTTCCTACTGAGCTATGTCCAGCCACTAATTAACTGATACACTCCCAGCCTGCGGACTCTGTACACTTGTTTTCTTTTTTCTGCATGGTACACACACAAAATAAAGGCAGCATGCTTTCTTCCCTTACAGGCCAAACAAACAACAAAACATCCCAGGATTAACTCTATAAGATAAGGCAAAAGGATTACAGAACTTCAGGATAAAAATACAACTTTTCTACAGAGGAACGCATTAAGAATTTTCAAAGGTATGCAAAAGAAAATAGGAAATAAGAACCACATGCTAAGAACTTAAACAGCTGAAAGGAAAGGGGGTGATTTTGAATTTTGCATATGTTTTGCACTGAAATTGTATACAGCCTTTATTCACTTGGTGAATTATGTGCACACTGAAAGCCATATGACTGCAGATATGATAAGTAATTGTAATGGTTTTCTGCACCTTAGAAACACAGTTTTTAATTTTAAGGTGGCCTGTCAGTTAACAGTTATTTAGTTGAACCTCTTTATGTAACAAAGGGCTCAAGACTCAAGACTGCCTCGATCAAAGTCAATGGTACTTCAATAGGAAGAGGCCAAAAGAAGGAGCTGCATTTTTTGTCAATGACACTCCTGCGAGCTGCACTTCGGGGATATGTTGTGGTTGAAAGGGAACGAAATGAAGTACTAAAATTCATCAAACATTTGATTTTCTGTGAAGTAGGCTTAGGAAAAAAAACACAGCCCACAGTGCCCTCTCCAGTTCTGCAGCAAACTCAGGGAATCCAGCCACATAACTGTGTCCAGCCACACAAAAATGCCACTTTCCTTACTTTATAATAATAAAATGAACTCAGTACAATGCAAAAAAAAAAAAAAAAAAAAAAAATTACCTGTAAAGGCTTTTTTTCTTGTCTGTTAGGTTTTTTTTTTTTTTTTTTTTTTTTTTTTTTTTTTTTTTTTTGCAACTATGTAAGATACGTTTAAAATTGCACTTCTGCTTCCTAACACTAGTACACACAAATGGGTATATTTCCTGTGGATGCTTAAACTTTTACTGATACATTGTGATCAGCACAGTTTTCCAGATAGGATACAAATGTTCCTATTTTGGTTGCTGAACCTTATTTGTGAGGTTATTCTACAAGACAGCAAAGAGACATCTTTTGTTGAGGTTTTCAATGATCAGCCAAAACGGCTGCTTCTTTATACTGCCTCATTCACACATCTCAACTCGGTACTTACACCAACCCTGTGAACTGCTGGAGACTATTGGACTGGCACAGCAGTGAAGTAGGTTGAATCTTATCAACAGCCTGCATATTACATTTCTACAGTAATTCCTCCACTTCAATCGGGGAAATTAGTGCATTTGTCTTTCTATGTGCTATTGTTCAGTAGCTATGGGTTGCCCTTGGGTCAGATCAGACATCAGCGTAGTACATGGTTTCATTCCAACACCTGCAGTACATTGCCATATGCCTGTGCACTTGATGGGTAACTCTGCTACACCAAATAGAGCCACAGTTCCTACCAAAGTGGAAGAACTCACTCCCAAAGCCTGCGAAGAGGAAGGAGTTAACCCACTCCCTCCCAGCTGGAGTAAGGATGAGAAAGAGCACCAAGGAAGGGCAGAGAAAGCAACAGGACAGGTAGGGAGAGTTGGCTATAAGGTGTAAGAGGAGGTCAAAAAGAGCTCTCTGCTGCTCTGCATAGGAGGGCCATGGAAAAGTCACCCTCTGCATATAACTCTTTCCAGCTAGAAGCAGGAGTGAGGGCTGCAGCTGCACGACTTGCCCAAGTGTGCTGTAATGGATTTCCTAAACGTTTTACACGGTTACTCCATACCCATCACAGCCTTCCTTTCCCGCTAGAGCAGGAGTTCTGCTGACAGCCGCTGATCACGCAGTGGCTCAGCACCACCTCGGCATCCAGCTCCCTGGATTCTGTCCCTCGGGCCCTAGCAGTGCCCGCGGACATTCCCTGCCAAGCTAATATTTGTGCACAGCAGCCAGCCGAGCGGGGAGGAGCACTGCAGGCTGTTCCCTGGCCCGGGAGAGGCAGGTGTTTAAACAAACCTGGCCGCGGCTGGGCGGGCGCGCTCCCCTGCGCTCCTGCGGGAGCGCGCAGCCCCGGGACGGGACCGGACCGGCCCGGCAGGAACGAGCCCGCCTGTGCCTGCTCCTCTCCTCAGCGTGGAATGTCCCCCATCCCTCCTCCTCTTCTGGAGGGTACGTGTGTGCCTTAGCATTCCCCCTCCGCCCCCGTTCTCCGTCAGACTTATTTGCCTTGCTCTTTTAACCCACCACTTAGGAATCTTCATTATCCCTGAAGCCTATTCTTTAGGTAGAAATATTTCAGGAGAGTAAAGTGCACGTTTCACAGAGCATTTTACACTTTATTATTGCAGTCCTGTAACATTTCTGCTTCTTTCGCACTCCTTGTTGGTAACCCCCTGTGCCAAAGTACCCTCTTGCGGTGATAATGATTTCTGATGACTACGTGCAAACAGCTGACCAACTTCAGTATATAAAATGCCCTTCATTGTGCTTTGCAAGGACAAGAATTTCCCTCTTTAGAGAGTTATAAAATGGGGTGATTTTGCTAGTGGGAGCAAGAAATACTTTCCCTCTTCCTATCACCCATGCTTTTTCTTTCTTCACCCTTCCTCACCTCCTGTAACTGGAAAAGCAAGAAAGCTGGGATTTCCCACCATGGTTTCAGAAAGCGAGTGTAAAACAAATGTTCCATTTGCACTACAGGTGCAAAATCCTCACACATGCATTTCCTGGACAAGTACTATAAAAATCCCTCTGAGAACTGAATGAATGACACCCACACAGAAAACCTAGAAAACTTCTCATTTCCTCGTATTTACCCATTGCCTACCCAGAAAATACATATTATGAGCAAGTTTAGGAAGTGCACTGCCTTTTTAAACTGGAACAAATCTTTGATTCAGTCTTAAGACACAGCCAGTTGTTCTTCCTCCCACAAGGCTCTAAGTGCACATTGTTGCTGTAAAACTATGAAAAAATTTTGAATCAAAAACATTTTCTCACTGTGCCTTATAACTGTGAGAATGAAAATAAAGGCTTCTTTTGTCTCCTCAGGTGAATAGAAGTCTTTAAAAAACCCTCTCATTTGAATAATCTTAGGGAAAAAAAAACCCTAGAAAACCCATCTTAAAGTACTTTTGTGAAGCTACAAGACAGCTTGAGACTACTACGTTTTAAAACAACCAGAAGATTAAAGCACTGGCAGGCAAGGAACTCATGCAGAGCTATTTAATAAATTATCCTTGGGCTGAATTATTGGCATATTTAGGCTTATAACACAGCAAGTTCTTTCCTTTCGCATGTCACAAGCAGGGCTGCGAGACAGCCTACACAATGCACTTAAACCATGGCAAACTGGAATTGATTTACATAGCTCGAAAACCGCTTCCATGCTCCCTACAAATCCAAAATGTACCATGACTTGCATGGCATCCCTGCCTACCGGGACAATCGGGGGCGGGGTGGGGGAAAGGGTTGGGGAAGATTTTTTTTTCCCCCATCCGGAAACTTACAGTTGTAAGAAGAAAAAGAAGAGGATGGTAGAAAGCAGCGGAGGGCGGCAGGGGCTGGGAGCGGGGGCTCTTACCTGCCTCATGGTGAGATTCCCATCATCCATCCAGCCGGCCGGCGCTGCTCACTCCGCGCTGCTGCCCGCACGGCACAAATCCATCAAGTTTCCCACCGTAAGCAACTTTCCCTCCCTCCTCTTTCCTGTCTATTATTCCCCCTCCCTTTTTTTACTCCTTGCTGGGGGGAGCCCTAAGACAATGTCAAGTTTCCCAACCTTCCAGCCCAGCCTATGGGCAGGCGGCGGCGGTGCGGAGCTCTGGTTTCAAACGGAGCCCCGCGATGGAGCAGTTGGCTGAGCCGGCTCTGGAACAGCCTCGCCAATCAGCAGCGAGGGGAGGCGGCGCGGCACAGAAAGGCTGCTGCCTACACCGGGATTAGGGAAGCTTTCAAGGATTTAAAAGACTGAAAGCAGCTGGAAACAGTGTCTAGGGCTACAAAGAGCGAAGTCAATTTGCGGTGTAAGAGATTATTCCCATTCTCATGTAACTGCTCCGGGTCTGCTCGGAGCTTAGCAGGCTCCCAGGACTTCAGCAAGGATATGTAAATGCCCAGCTGAAATTACTGAACATCAGAGTGATGTAGGAACGCTCGGCAGCCGCCCGCTGAAGTGGCAATATCCCGTCTCCAGAAGCACCGATTTCCTCATGTCACATTAAAAGGAAAATTACATAATGACATGAGCAGGAAGCAAAATACCATTTACATTAAAGGCAAGCGCTTGTCTGTTGGAAGGAACATAAACATACGTGTGGATCCGTAGGCTATGGAAACGTTTTGTTGCAAAGTTTTATTTGTTTCAGTGGCAAACCTTTAACCATCCCTAGCCTCAGTTCATTGTCTGCTTTCCCTTCGTTAGGGAGGGTGGTTTCCACATTCCTGAAGCTGAGTTTTTAATGCAAGACAACCCTGCAAACTTCAGAAAATGCAACTTCAGAAAAACAAAAGTGTTTGTTTTGTTTTGTTTTTTAACGAGATAGCTGCGATCTGCTGCCCCTCGGTGGCTTTCATTAAAATAGACAAAGAAAAGGCAGAATTTAAAATCTCAAATCTGAAGTGCTGTTGCTGTTTGAGTTACACCTCTCATAGAATTATAGAATTCTTTGGGTTGGAAGGGACCTTGAAGAAAATCTTGTTCCAAATTTGAGTAACAAAAAAAAAAAAAAAATCAGCAGAAGCAGAGAAGTGCAAGCCTGCAAATTGATATCAGCCAATCTTCTCCAAAGTAGAGAAGGCTTTTAGCTTTGTATCAGTTCAGACGCCTGTTAGTCATTCTGTTCCGCTCTTAATGGAAATCTGCCTTTTGATCTTAGGGAACAATCAGGCAAATCTGATGCCTGAAGTCCCAATATTATGAATTTGCTTCTGCACTGGTTTTATCTACCAATGAAAAAATTAGTCACAATCCTTAAAAACCCTTAGCAGAACAAGTAATCTTACTGAATTAAGTTACAGGACAAAAAAAAAGTTAGAATTACAAGTTTCCAGGATTTTAATTAAAATTTTCCAAAAATGTATTTTCTTTAACTTATTATAAGATCCAGCAGTGGGTATGTCACAGGGAAAGAAAGAAAAGATCTGAAATATGTATTTATTTCTTTTCCCATTTAAAGACAAGAATGATTTTTCTCACAACTACAACAAAAAGAAAGGAGCTTGCATAATACTGGCAAGGCACTGTCTAGATCAGAAGCATGGCATGGATGGAGGGAAAACTTGATTGCAACCACTACTGCACTTTATCTGGGTCCAAATTTACTCTTGCCTGCTCTGTGTCCTCAGGAGGAAGGATCCAATTATATGATTTAAAGTACAACACCAACCATCTCCAGGGATCAATATAACATGCTGCATAAAGGTAAGAGCAACCATCCTCTCTAGCCAATGTGGAGACAAGTGAGTGATGCCCCAGTGATGGTCTAATGCTGCCCACTGGCACAGCAGCTTGAAGCAGCTGCAATGCAGAGAGTGAGGTGCATTAAGAGCACTTAACAGGAATGCTTCTCCTCTGTTCCCCAAGCATAGCTCAGGGGACAAGAGTCACTTGAAATGCATATGTGGTATGTGAAGACCTTTTACTACTTTAAATCTGGAAGAATCCTCTCCAGGATGCATTCAAAGGAAACATAAAAATACTTTTTCCAAGTAGTTAGGACATTAGGGGTAAACTACTCTGGTGAAGAGGATGTAGTAAAAAGTTCAAAACTTACAAAATTAGTAAGGCTTATAAGGGATTCACACAAAACTCCTGTATTTGATTTCAGGGCTTTAAGAAGGGGATTATTAGGACAGCTTCAGAGTTTCATATGGGAACAAAGCAAAAGTTTCTGTAAGAACTCAACATTATAAAGATAAAACAATTGCTTAACTTTTCTGGAAATGCAGGCACCTTTTCACATACAACATGCACAACTTACAGGATTGGATGGGTATTGCATTTTACTGATAACCCAGCAGAATGTGGCATCAAAAATGGGTTAATTGTATAGCATGCAAACTGATTTCTAGTATTAGCAGAAAAATGAAAGCATTAAAATCTATGACCTCTGTTCAGGGTGGGTGGGGTGTGGGCTAATTTTTTTTTTTAAATCCAGTGTCAGAGACAGCTCCTATTTTATTTATGCCATTCACTTTCCACCTTTGAGGAATGTACTTTGTGATCAACCCACACTCAGTTGCTGGAGTTTTTTGGTGCAATACAGTTTTGTAGTCCAGACCAAGATAAGTCTGCACCAGCTGCAGGAAGTGCAATTATCACACACAGTGAATTCAGAAAACTAGGTCCTGCACTTCACCTCCTAGAATATTATGAGTGGCACAAGAGGAAAAGAGAGGATCTATATCTGAAGTGGTTTTGAGGGTAGTCAGCATCCAAAGACGCAGATGAACAGCTAGGTGTGAGGAAGAAGAATTGCTGTCTGGGATGCAAGAAGACAGGTGCTGGTTTTGACACCTTCCTCTGAAAATCAAATTTCCTATCTATAATCCAAGTCTATGTGTGTGCATGAGAAAGTCACATGGCATTTGGGGAAGTGAAAGGAGATTCTATCCCTGACAGAGGAAACTTTTGCAGTCTGTCCAGTGAAACTAGTGGAGGTAAGAGCAGCCAGTGGAGCTGGTGCCTGGTGTAAGTTCAGACATCACTGGGAGCAAGGACCTGTATAAACCAGACCAAAGTCATTGTAGGGACCACAATAGTGTTAAAGGATTCTTACTGAATTAATCCAAGTTAAAAGTAAAATGGCTACAAGCACACCAAACCCTTGGCAGTTTTATGTTATATGAACACTGGTTATCAGCAGTAATGGTCACATACTCCCCACATCAAACCCCTTGGACTTATGAGTGACACCAGAGACACAGCAATACCAAAGTAGCTCTGACCTTGCTGCTCACTGTGGATGCCTGACACAGCCCTTATCACACACCAAGCACCTCCCAGGCACAAAGGGCAGACACACAAGCCCTCCATCTAGCTTCATATCTCAAGCATTATGTTGCCCCCCACTAAAGCAAAATCAAGGCAGGATTACTTTAGCTGGGCTTCCATTATTTGGCAGCATTGATCAGGAAGATCTTTAGTGTGGTTCATGTTGTTCTGCTCTTGACTTGGCAAAGTAGTCAGCAGGCACTTGTGAGAGCTCAGGGTATTGGGTTCTAACTAAAAATCTTGCCTCCTATTGCTACTTAAGACAAAGATGTATTCTTAGAATATGTCATGAAGCAGCTTATGTAGACAAAAAGCTTTGAGAGTTCCCATAAATGTGCAGAAAACCCCACCACTGTGTAATACCAGTTACAAATTTTACATTATGTAAAAATATCACATATTTTTTACATAGACATAATAAATTAGGTGTTGAGAACTCTTTGTCAGTACATCAACTATTTCTTAAAATTTTAACCTAAATTTAGTGGGATGAGGCTTAGTTCAGTGCTTATCAATGCAGTGTACAGTTTTGAAGGTTTTAAGTTGTGACAAGGCAAAACAAAAATCTTGATACCAAAAATCTAGCACTGCTTCAAAATCTGAAACTTTAGCTCACTAATTTTTTAACCAGATCTTCCTTATCGACTTTCATTGTTTCTAATAAATCACCAAACACAGGAATTATTTTGGACTGGGATCAAATGCAAAACAGCCTAATGTGGGATCACTCAGTTGCTGGAGTTTTTTTGGTGTAATACAGTTTACGTAGTCCAGACCAAGATAAGTCTGCATCAGCTGCAGGGGGAGCACAGAACAGGAAGTGGCAAAAGGACTTTCTCTCATTAGCTAAATTACAGCTGCCATAGAAATTCTCCTGGGCCCAGAGAATTTAATATATGCTAAAGACAGAGAACCACTCTATTTCTTTACTGAGCTGTGCCAAACAAAGACAGATCAGACCCCAGGATCTGATTATATGGTAGGAGTGAAAGAGTTGCAGCAGAGAAAAATATGACCCAGCACACAGATTTGAAAGAAACAATCCCAGTTTGAAAATAAACATCTTCAGGTATGAAGTCAATCACAAATATATTACCTTTAATTTGCAATATAGACAACTAATGAAGATGTGATTTTCAAAATAAGACAACAGCTAGACTGCTGCATTTTGAGAGAAAAATGTAATATTCACATTCAAACTATTGGCATTGAAATTCATTTCCAATAGTTTTTATAGTCCCTCCCTTGGCAGTTTTAAATTGGCACCTGCAGGAAGAGCAGGATGTCCAGAATACAAAATACTTCTTAATAACTCCATATAACACTAGAATACTTAACTCAAGGCAACACTGGCATGTAAAAATAACCTCCAGAAGAACTGGCACAAAATATGAGGTTGTAAGATGAAGACAAATTTATGAGAAGACAGTATTAAAAAAAAAAAAAAAAAGAAAAATTCTGAAATGCCCCAAGCATGAAAAACTGTTCTCAAGATGTGAATGTTATCATGCAATGACTTCAAATTATGTAGCTAACATTTGTGAATGTAAGACTGTACAGAGCTGGATCTCCCAAACCATCTTTCTCAGCTGCTTTTATAAAAATCCCTGCAGTGAATTCAATGAAGACAAACTGACTACACTGGCAGAATGGCTGTGTTGTGGCATCTAAATGCACACACATTTTCTAACAGGGTTTTAAAACTAGGACCAGCCGTGTTAGACATCCTTACATGTACACATACACACTGAAAGCCACACTGAAAGCCACAGTGCACAAAGGTGTCCTTAAGGTGTGTGGAATTCAATGCCTTTCAAGACCCAGCCTTGTGGCAGGGTATCAGTGAAACAGGCAGAGGTGAGAAAGATCAGGGCACCCTTCAGTTCTCTTGGTGGAGCAACCCTTAGAAGACCATTCACCCTTTACAGCATCACTCAAAGTGCTCTGATCTCACCTGGGACTGCACCAGCTGCAGGTAAGAGAGAAGGGAAGAGATCTTCAGGACAGGTCCTTCTCCATTACTTATGCAACCTGTGTAATCCTCAGCCCTAACAGAAAGGTGGTTAAACATCCAGCTGCACTTGCCTTAAGGACTACACTGACTAGACTTTTTGATTAAGGCTTTTTAATCAAAAGAATAATATCTGCTGGATTTCATTTTACTACATCTGCTATGAGGCAGATACTTGATCTGCTAGGCTGAACAAGCCAGTGCACAGTCATGTGTAATAAATTAGTGATCAGAAGACTCTGATAGTCTATTCTAAAACTGTATGGAAGTATAGTAAGCTAAAAAGACTAACAAAGAAAGATGCCATAAGGGTTCAGAGTTTCTAAAACATCTGTTCTCTAGTATATATAAATGCTGAATTAAATGGAAATCATAATTAGTTTACCACTGTTTCTCAATTTGATTTCCTAGGATTTTACAATTAGTTGCTACTTCAGTGATAATTATACTTCATTACTCTTAGAAGTAGTAGATAATAGTTAAATTACTACATTTTTTTAATATTCCAGTCCTTAGAAGCCTCCATGAATAAAAGAATGATAAAGTAGGAAGATAAGAATTGCCTGATGTATCTATAACTTTTATTAGCATAGAAAAAAAGAGAGTAACTTTCTTTCATTGTATTTTGTACCAACTGCTTATTTAGTGACCAGTTGCAAAAGTCAGTCATGAAGTGACTCAAGAGAAGCAAATAAAGATACAGGCAAGTAGCAGAAGTTATAAATATGTGCCTTTGTCAGTCAAACATAGAACAGTACCTGTTAAAACCAGTATTTTTCTCCTGTTCCAGCATATATATCCAAACATACAATCACACAAGTTCGAGGGAGAGTTATCTGGCCACAATTTCACTAAAACAAGTTAAAGCTTAAACTGATAAATTGTCACTAGCAGCAAGCAGGCATCTACTCAAATCCCCATTATCTGCGTGTTAGCTGAAGATCATCAAAACATGCAAATCCTTGCTTTAGAAATAAAAGCCCCTAAACCACAGGTTTAGCAAAAAACCCATGTAACACTCACAATTAAGCCACTCTGCTCTAAAACAGTTTTTTTTCAACCTGCATACAACAGGTTAGATATATCATATGCCACTCACAAATGTGCCAGAAGTGAGAAACTCTAAGCACTGTCAAGACTATGCCATGTCCAGGAAGAATTAGAGAGAGATTGACTCTGTATTGCAAAACTTTCCAAAACAGAAGAAATGCTGGTGTTGTAATATCTTTTCAAAATATCAGCTGGGACAAGGCATTAACACGAAAAAAGTAGAATATTTCTGCATAATTTTAAATTCCTCATATTTCTTGTTCTTGGAAAACATTTCATATTTCAATGTTTTTCTGTATTTCCCTGGAGTGACACTATGCAGTTTTGGTCATATGGAGGTAAAAAGATTAGCTCAGGTATCTCTTTAAAAAACCCAGGAAGCCAGCTGCCACTGAAGAGACAACTAACCAATATTTCAATGACTCCAAATTAGGTATTTCAGCTAAGATCAGTGGAGCTAAAGTTGTCTGAAAGTTCAAGTCAGACTAAAATATTTTTATTTCATTTTTCTAGTCATAAAAGTTTGCCAGCAGTCTGTGCTATCTCATGAAACTTAATTTAAGAAGAAGATTACTTTTTGCAGTTGAAACTCCTGAGAATATTTTTGTAGGGAATTCTCACTTTTCTTTTTTTCCAGTGTCCTGGCTACCCATGCCAGCCCCCTGTCTCATGGAAAAAGGGCTTCTGTGAAACAGGCAGCCTGTTGGAACAGGAGGTACAAAAGTTACCTGTCAGCCATGCAGCAAGGGGGTCACATGGAAAACTTGTGACTCAGAATCATATTTTAAACACTGGAAATATGAACTGCAGCCTGAAAAATACTTATGCCCAGGGTGTTTCATCTCCTTCCCTGGAATTCTCAGACTGCATACTCAAGCTGTCTTTATACTGCTGAGGATAATAAAGGAGAGAATAAAACTAAAAATGCTAAAACATCTTCGAACATTACTGTAATCAGGGCAGCACAGGCTCTGCCATCAGCAGGAATGAAAGACACAAAAAGACTAACCTTTGTAGATGCAACTAAAAGTTTCTGGACTAAATCTAAGTTTTAGAATGCAAAAGTTAGTATTAACCAGACAATACAACAAACAGACCACTGAAATTATTTCCAGAAAGGTGTTTGTGTCTGTGTGTGCATGTAGACATCCGTGAATGCGCAGAGAAAGATGTTCAAATTCTTCAAGAAAAATTTAAGGTATATGCTTGGACTTTCTCAGTTAAAAAGAACTGAGTCTTAAGGTCTCAGTCTTAACTTGAGTCTTGCCTGCAACTGAACAAAATATTTCCTTACTCAGGATACCAGTGGATTGTAGTGTTGGTGGTGAGATGAGGTTGTAGGGGGTGGGCTGGGGAATGACAACAAAAACCTTAGCTCACATCCCAAACCCTTAAATTCTGGCCAGGAAAACTGCTTTATACAACTGAGAATTTGCTAACATATGTGACTCAGGATTTGACTCATAAGCTTCTGAAGTTCACTGGGGTTACCATCAAGGTCAGATTACCTATGAAATATCAGATTACTACACCTTCCCAGTGCTTCAGAGAAACCCTTGGTACTGACCATGTAATATATTTTTGTGGGAAGGTTAACACCAAAATCATCACATTCCTCTAATTTCAAATGAGAAAAACAGGCATACAATTTAGAAGAAAATCAAAAGAACCTTCTTGTGAGAGGATTTTAAATTAAGCAATTCAAGGATGTGGGCAGATATCATGAAGCATTAGTCACAGAAGTTCAGTTGGAGACAGTTTCAGAAAGTCTTTGCTTATCACATTAATGTTTTTCTCACCAGGAACATTGCTTAAAACCAGCTAAGGAGGGTTTGAAATGGTGTATTTGTAAATAGGCTCACTGGGATTGCCCTGGGAAGACTGGTCTGGCTGGGTCTCACGCTTCTATCTGTGTCAAGCAGCCATTTTTTAACTTTTAAACCATTTTCAGATGGCACTTTTATGAGTGCCTGTACCTCATTCCTTTTAATTACAGGAACATATAGTGTAGGTTTACCAGCCTCCAAGAGAATTTTTCTTTCTTTAGCTCACATTTCCAGAGGTGTCACCTATTCAGTCTTCTCTTTTTGTTAAACAGCACTGGCAATAAAAGACAATGACTGCAAGGATAATGCACTTCTCCAGGTTCCATGCAAAACACTTTTTAATCCAAACCTTTGATTCTCAGTTTATAAAACGCCTTTATACAAAAAACCAAAAAATTAAAAAAGCAGACTGGTCCATGAAAACTATGTTTTCATAGTTGGTGATAAACATTTTCATGAAGGTATTCAAAAAATCTGAAGTAACCCAAAAATCTGATTCAGGTAAGACTTGTGGAAAGTGAAGCCCAGCACAGAAATAAAATGCTCACTATTTGGCATTAATTTTTTCATCTCTTATTTTCACAGGTTATTATTAGTTTGCATTTATCATTTCAATGCTGTAATTAGCAGATATTATCCAGAGTGTCTTATTTCATAAATACACACCCTTATTTACAGGGAGACTCAACCACTATAAACCCTGCCTGCTGCACATTCTCCAACATCATTATTTTACACCAACAGCAGGGGAAAAAAAAGCACAGAAGGAGCTGCTACTGCACATCAGCCCAATGCTGAAGGTTAATGCATGCCTTCTAAACTATTTCATGCAGATTTTGATCCCTAGGGCCACACTGTCACATATGCTCATACTCTCCTACTTGTTCAGACATCTCCCTTAGATGTAATTTTGCTGTAATTCACTATGAAACTGCAATGATATGCAAAGGTCCTAACATCCATTTCATAAAGTCTTTTCCACATCTCTTAGGCACAAAGAAGGTCCTTTGTGTCGATGGGAATGCACAGTGATGTCCTGAACACCCTGACATCTTCAGCAATCCAAGCTTTTGGGGCTCTCAGTTTCCCATCTACCACCTGAAATTAACTAATAACTTCATACTATATAGTGCTGCACAGCAAAATGAGACAGGAAGATCCCTCAGCACATACAGAGGAGTTAGGCTGAGCTGTGCAGTCGTGTTGCTCAATTATCAAATCACTTGGCAACAACTGATTTTACTTTCCTCTTTGTGCACTCTGCCTATTCAGAGAGGGAGCACACATAGATAGTGTACTGCACTTCACACTGAAGTGAGAGAGAAAAAAGAATCATACTAAGGATTCGAAAATTAAAGACTCTTGTGATTTAAACACAATTTCTATATTTCTTTTATCACAGGAACTTTTTATTCACTGGTACTATCTGTTTGTCTAAGTATTTAATTGTGTGGAAAAACACAATACACCACAAAAAAGGACAAAGCACAGAGCCCTTTCAGAAAAGGTGATGATACTTCAGCAAGGGAGCTCCCCAGGCCATCCCAGCATCCTTAGCCCTAAAGGCTGTGGGGCTCAGAAATAGCTCCACAGAAAAATTCACCTGCCATATCCTCATATTAGACCTTGGAAGTGTAAAGCTCTGACCACTTGCAGCTTTGAAGCTGAAAAAGGAGACCCTCTGAAATGCAACATCTAAAACAAGAGAAGCTGTCTCTATGGTCAGAAAAATCATTATTGTTACAGCTTTATATGATTTGAAATCCTGCAAATAAAGTAAATGGCACAACTCACAGTCTTTTTAGATTGATAACTGCTGCAAGGATGAGATCTGTACTTGCCTTAATTTGGGTATCTTCCTGTGAGTTCTCATGTTCAACCCATTTGGGAAACTTTTCCCTTTATGTAGGCTTTGTTTGGCCATCACAAACCACTAAAGCCTTCAGCACACTTAACTGAGGGTGGTTATTATGAGCATGCTGTAGGGGAGCAGTGATGCATGTCCACCACCCTGCTGCCACCAGTGACTTCTTGAACACATTCATCTTTTGCTTTTGATAAATCAAACTGATATATATAAATAAAGTAGAAGAGCAAGGAGAAATCAGCCAGTAGGCAGGTGATCTTGAGTCTCAAGCACTTTATGCATTTGTCTTTCAGTGTGGCCATTTCCAAGAGCTATTGGAGTAACTATCAGATTACAAATATTAGGAGGGTATTTGATGCACATTTCATGGAGATGTTGCAGCATCTCAAACAGGTGATAAGGGGTTGCTATGGTTACAATATTCTCTTAAACTGAATACTTAATAGGTTCATAAAGTACATATCCTTACCTGTTATTTAAAATATTAGTTGTCCAACAGGCATTTGCTTATGGACCTCTTCCATTTTTTCATGGACTTTACACTCCTTTAGCTATCAAATACAGTGGATTTTGATACTGTTTAGAGAAGGAGAGGTCACTAACCATTCTCATTCTTCAGAAAAGGGGACAAGTTAGGTAGCTCATTATCTAGCCTGTCTATAATTACGTCAAAAAATAACTGCTCCACTGCACTAGAATTATGAGAACTTTTATTTCAGAGGATTTAATGAGTCATGGAAACAGGCTTAAAAGTCTGCACTAAACAAAGAACTAAACATTAGCATGGCAACAGACCATATAGCTTTTAATGGCCTGAACTCTTTGTCTCACATTTGGACACAGACTCAGGATTGTCCCACCACCAACATTTCATCCAGTATTTCTTTCAGATGGGTTACTTTTTTGCCAGTGAATCAGAAGGTGATATTTAGGAAGTCTATTACCAGGCATGCAAATTGGGGGGAAAATGTGTCACATCAAATCATGACTGTTTACTAAGATGTTACTCATGGATAAATGCTTTCATGCATTTCCTCCTTAGAAGGGCTGGTTGAATGGAGTTACTGTAAAGGGACCAAGTTTCAAATTTTTATACTTGTTTGTACTCTTCATGATGCTATCAAAGGGAAGCTTTAACACACTAACTTATTTTGACTTGGTTTATAAGGATATATAGAATGTAAATAAACATAAGGTTATCTGATTTTTTTTATCATCAAAACACTAATGTTTTGACTTTCTTTGAGTTACTGTGATCACTATGTACCTGCTACCTTATTTTGAAAATTTCCATTGACATCTGATACAGACATAAGATGGACCCCTGCTATTATGAAACTAATCTATTTTTAAAATGGCCCAATTTTTACTGAGGTAAATATGAGTAGGATTACATCCATATGCAACTGATAACCTGACTGTGGTCAGGGAAAACAAAAAGGATCCTCCAAGCTTGGCTAATAACTTATTTGGATATATTTGAACACCTGTTACTATAATAGTGTTAGTAATCAGTTCAGTTTGGAGTAAGATTGAGCAAAAGCAAATGTGCTTGCAACTTCCAGATCTGCTTTCACAGCTTGTTTCCAAAGAAATTCCTGGGAAATGAATTAATGTTTTGCAGTCTGAGGCAGAAAATTTTTATAGCAGGTCTGAGCAACAGGGTAGGAATTCATGGAAGATAATACATTGAGCAGATCTAAGTACTAAACAGACACTTCCCTTATGTATTTTGAAGTGCAGAATGTTGCATATTTCTAGAACGAAAAATGGACATAACATGTTGTTCTTGCAAGGTGTTACCATGTTAACAACTACAGAACCTTCTGTTAAAACTATTAATATGTGGCTTATCACTTCATAAAAACTCAAAATCCCAATGCAACAACAATAAGCACATGTGGTACATATGAAGCCAGTCTGCAAATACAATAATAAGCATTCAGCAAGAGGCATTTTTGTACTGTAGTTAGCTGAGGTAAAATTGTCATGCTTGTTCTACAATCACCACTTTTGTTACCTACAAAATAAAGCCATACTCACTCTGTATTTGGGCTGCTTTCTGAAGTGCAAGAAAGGCTTTTGTTGCCTCCTTGTTCTTCAGCACACACCAAACCTGACTTGGGAAGCTTGAAGGTGATGGTGAAGTCATCTGCCAGAAGGCTTAGCAATTTTAAGGAAATCTGTTCCCAAACCTGCAGCTGACCCTCTGTTTACCAAGAGAGACATCATCCATCATAATGATTCTGTCACTGTGTCAGTATTTGGGTAGTTGTGGTGCTTACAGCATAAGTGCAGGAATAAGCATGAAAAAGTAGATGGGGTGATAAATTAGGAGACTGAGAGATGGGAAGAACTACAAGCATTCCATGTAAATCATAGAATCATTTAAGCTGGAAAATACCTTCAAGATCAAGTCTAGATATTAACACAGCACTGCCAAGTCCACTGCTAAACCGTGTCCCTATGCAGGGTTGGCATCTACGTGAACTTTTAAATCCCTCCAGAATGGTGACTCCACCACTGCCCTGTCCCAGTGCTTGAGAACCCCACTCCTGTGTTAAAATGGAACAAGGAGCTCATGAAAACTGAACTTGTGCATGCACAAATGACAAGGGGGCTGGGGCAGCCCAAGGCACAGCGGGGAGAGCCTGCATCACTCCCATATCCAGCAGCTCAGAAAGGAGCAGGAACTTCTCTGACACCAGCTTCTGAAACTGCCCAAACTTTCTGTTTGAAGGGGAAATCTGAACAGTTTTTGGTTACTTAGCTAAGCTTCAGATCCACTGAGCAAAGATAAAATAAATTTTTAAAAACCACATAGGGCAGGCAGTTCTTTCATCTATAACACTGTAAGATCCACTTCTTGCTGAGATGACATCAACTCCACTTCTAAACTTCTGATGCTTAAAGCTGATTTCTCCATACAAAGAGAAAACAGCATAGGGTCAAACCAGCAACTGCTTTTCCCCAGCTGTAATGGCTGTGGAGAAGCACACTATTGCTGCATTCCAGGAGTTGCTATGTTATACTTTATGCCCCAGCATTACTATCACTGTGAAGTCTCTGTGTTGCAATTCCTCTATACTTAGTCTTAAAAGGCCACAAGTTTGCATGCTTGAAAGTTGTGATACATTTTCTTCCCAGCATATGCCTAACCCCTTGGGACACAAGAGTTTTTTGTTAAGGACCAGCTTTCTGCTTGTGAAAATAAAATTAAATCACTGAACTCTGACCACTAATGCAGAGTATGTCCCACACTAGCCTATAGCAACAGAATATCCTGACAGTCAGCATAAGGAAGGATAAAAAACACCAGCAAGTAAATATTGGGATAACTCAAACTATTCACTTGAAATACATGGATATCAATCCATCATGCTCATTTTCATATTCCTTCTGTCTTTCCTAAATTAATATGTACTTTTCCACCCCCTTCCAAAGAGGTAAGCAGCAAACACAAACACTGAATATTTGTATCAGACAAAAAAACAAGTTTTGAATGTCATGTCCAGACAGGTGAGGAACATATTCAATACCACAGCAGCTATCATATATAACGACCCTGTGGAAACAATATTATTCCACTAATTATTACATCCTCCAAGATCCATGCCAAAACCAGGTCTCCTCATAATGAAATCAACTTTTATCCCTACCTGCGCTCAGAGATTTCTGTTGCTCATTTCTATCTATATATAGAAATAGTAAATATTATGAAAATTTGGCATGTATACCCCTATTTCTACCTTTATGAATAATCAGTTCCATAATATTTGTATGTGAACAGGCTGAATCCTCACCAGTGTGCTTGGAAAACATGCAAACCAAAAAGTATATATCCAAGTTTGACCTCCTCTTGGAGATAGATTTATTGATCTTACCAACCTCTGCCATCTGCAATACAAAAACAATATATCTTAACCTTCAAATGAAACTTCCTCTCCATGCTCATCCATTCACAGTATTTCTTCTTAGGAATTCCTCTATCTTAATTCAGTTAATTCTTCCTCCTATTCACACTTCCTTTATTTTAACTGCATTTGCCACAATAATTTAGCAGAACTTTAGCAGCTTTGGGCAAGAGAGTGGGACAAGAACATCCTGCCACCCCTATATGTGTCTAGGAGCAATGGTGCTGACAAATGATTAGCTGATTTCATACTGGTCTTATTTTCAGTCTTGTGAAAAAGACCTCTGAAATGAGAACAAATTTTATTCAGCTGAGTTTTAATATTTCTCTGTATCTCATCAGCCCTAGCATTAATATGATATTGTGGTGATTCAACCTAGGAGTGTGGGAATTGCTGAGGGATGTGCTTATTTTTCTAACAAAAGTTCAAGCATGCTATTATTAGTAATCTCTGGTATGTCATCAATGTCAAAGGCCAAATACTTTCTTGAAATGTTTAGGAATTGAGTGTGTTCTGAATCTGAGGAGTCTGTTCTCACTCTGCCATGCACATGCACACACAGCAGCATGCTGCAAAAAGACTCCATCTTGCCAGAATGCTCCTGAACACTCCCAGTGCATCTGTTCTGAGAGTGTTCAGGTTCTCAACAGGACAAATATTGACTTCAGAGAGCAGACTAACCTCGCCAGCTTGTATTTCACAAACACTGGACCTGGGAGCCTGAACTTAATCTCTTTTAGAGACCACTTTGCACCACCTACAGCTGCTTGCACAAATAAATGTACCTGACAGCTTAGTACCTCGATAGTACTCAGCCAGCTGCCTTAGCATGTCACCAAGAACACACAAATAAGACACACAGGGGGGATTGACATAAAATTCTTCAAGCAATTGCATCATCAGGTAGATCAAGAAGAGGGTGTTCCTGACCACTCCCAAGATTTGTCCCTGAGCACCACAGATCTACCACATCACTCTTGAGAGTTGGCTCTTAACAGCTCTGTGCTTCCTCACAGACTTTTGGATTAAACTTTCCCTGTCATATTCTAAGAAGAGGAAGTGGGTGACCAATGTGAAAATCAAACCTGAGAGAAATAACCATTCTTTCATTTAAAACTAGCAATAGATTTTTCAACCAAAAACTTTCTTGCCTTTGTCATCAGGGTCATTTATAGAAAATATGAATGGCAGTTGCAAGCCCAAGCCTTTTCTTTCCCAAGAAAATGTTTAAGTAATATAATTATTTCATTAGAAGCAGTGGCCATCTGTTATGCTTTATAAAAAGACTGGCAAACAAAGTTAAAAACATCCATTACATGCAATAGAGAAGAGGAAAATATGTTTATTTAGCAAATGTTAAGGTTTCTGAAAGGTGTTTAATCAGAGTCTGGAATTTATCATCATTTGCTAGAGCTCAGGCTAGAAGCCTAGCATCATCAACACATATTGTCAACAGGCATTAGCAAACACTTTCATCTCCATGTGAAATAAACAGTGATTAAGCTCTTCCAACTACATCACTAGGTGTATCAACCTCCACAAAACATAATATATGCTTTTTTATGTCCTCTTCCAAGAAATACCTTTCCAATCTCTTAGTAATTTTTTTCCTGTGTAGTATAAAGACTTTTTAAAAATAGTCCTTAGAAACAAAAGGACAGAAGAGCTTTCAAGCAGAAACAAATCTTTAAAACATTACAGGAAAATTTCATTTAAGAAGAAAATTGAAATTATTCATGACTTTTAAAAAGGCAATGCCAAAAAGCACATAGTGCAAGTGCAAAACTGAAAGTAAGCCATGGTTTCTATTTTGATTGTTTACTTCTTAACAAATATATAAATACTTTAAAAATCCCCAAACCACAGGATAGTGGAGCTTGCCTGCTGCTGCTGTGGCTGCCAGATATCATCATGGATATTCCAATGGGAGAAGAGAGAATGATGCTAAATAGTAAACCGAGTTTTTTGGTGAACTTTGGTTTGAAGGAAATACACTTAATTCTCCAGCCCTCCTGTAATAACAGCTACATTTCAGTGCTGTTTTCTTTGCACTGACCCTCAGTGCAGCCCAAATGGTTTTCTTCTTGTTTGGTGCTGTTTTCCTACAACATTACTTAAAGAAAGCAATGGCTTTAGTTCTGGGAAAAGGAGGGGGACAGGGAAAGAGTAGACACACCTTTGTTAAAATGTGTATACATATCTACACAAAAAGCTCCCTTTGAATCAAAGAGTAATGTCCATTGGCTGGTTTGTGCATAATGAAGTATTTCCTCAAAATCAGAAGCAGAGGAATAGCAGGAGTATATATAATGGAGAAAACTTTCCCACATGTTTCATTCTATACTCACACATGCAAAAAAATAAACTTTTATTTTGCATACAGGAGATAAAAGGGTTGAAGCCAAGCCAAAGTCTTCGTTTGACTTAATTTGAAATCATGGGGATTTAAAAATTTTTAGGACAAAATTCTCCCAGTAGCAATCCACCTGCTCATGGGTTGGTTTGTAACACTTTCAGAGTGTTACCACACCATGCCTTGAGGTGAGCTGGTCCTGTGCAGGTCCTGACTGTGGGAGATCCTTGCTGAGGAATGGTACCCATCGGGCCAGGGACTGCAGAAAGCTGCACACGTGGCTGAGAAGACCATGTGGGTTTTATGATCACTCTCTTCAGAGCACACTACTGCTTTCTGACAGCTTCTGAATTTCCTGTTACTCATTGTTCATTTGTGACTTTCACCTACCTGTCTTGAAACACGTTAAAATGGCTGTAAGATTTTATTTCCTCCCAGACTTGGCAATAATTAAACATAGCAGGTTTTAATATTTGAATCCATTTCAAGGGAATGAAGATACATTGGAGGCCGTGGGGAGGGACATGTGTTTTGTGAATGAAAAGAGCACATGGAAATGCTTTTATCCCAATAGCACAGGCACTGAGGTTGCTCCAACACAGCTGCAGCTGTTGGAGAAGAGTGTGCAGGCTGAGATGAGCTCATGGTTGGGGCCAAATGGGACAAGGGTCCTGCTCTCTTTTCAAGGAAGATCACCGAGGAAGAACAAGCTGCTCACTCTATTGTCCCTCCATTTCTATTCTCAAATTTTCCAGGAATTTAATGCCAAGCAGCCACTCATAACCAATTTTGGCCCCATCTGTGCCCATGAGTCATTAACTTCTGCACAGTATCTCACATCTTGTTACCATTTTACACGCCACAACCATTGAATTAACCCCACGGAATGCTTGAGTAATCAGCTATAACAATATAAAAATCTGGAGCACAAACAACACAAACAGCAATCTCCAACCCTCACAGCACAGGAGCAGTACCATCTCCTGTCACTGGGACTATAGATATATATATATATATATATTTTTTTTTTTTTTTTTTTTGGTCATCTGTCTCAGAGAGCATACTACTATAACTGAGATGTTACTCTACGGGATAATGAGGAGTTGCCATTCCTTACAGCTCTGTCACAAGGCTTAGGCTATTTGATCTTTTCTGTGAAGCCTCAGCTCCAGATACCAAGTCATTATGTGAGAACCGAAGATTTATTTTCTTTTTTAAAAGGGATTTAGCCTTTAGACTGTTAGAGAGAGAGAGCTGACAGTCTGACCTGAATATAACCCCTACAATTTGAAAGCCAGAGGCTAGAGAAAAGGAATGCAGAATTGTCTTTAACATGTTATGATTTCTAACCTAAAATATTATGATTGTGAAAGAGGTGGAGTCTGGCAGGAGGTTAATGCTTTTTGAAAGCTGGCTCTCCTCTACAGGTAAGAAAAGAGCTCATTTTGTGCTCATGCCTGCCTAGGCAGAGAGCTTTCTGGAAGGGATGTCTTGTGATGGCCAGAAGGACTGCTGCAAGCTCCCTTCCTATGCAGAGGAGGTTGTGCAAGGCATGCTAACTTTCAGGTTAAAGACCTGTAGCTTTAAAGAGCCTGCTGACTCCATAACATTCATCAGCTTTAGCTCAAGCTTTGCAATCTTTTTAAGTGGAAGGGACTACAGAAATCTGTGTTTCTGAGGAAAACCCATGAACTTTCCCACACCTGTTTGCTGTTTGGAAGGGCAGATATCAGAAGGACACTGAGCACACTGATCCTGAATGCATTGCCTTTTGGAAAAAGCAGTTAATTGTGCAGTCAATGTTATCAGCATTTTAAGAAATTAAATTTTAAGAAATTAAAATGCTGATAACATTAAAAAGCATTACCTACCCTGCTGACTTACCCTGTAGCCCACCAGTGACAAACTTTTCTGTGTAACCATCCATACATGTGCATAGCCACATGTGTACCATACATACATTTCTGGGGGTTACATTTTTCCTTTTTTATTCCAGTGTTACACAGAGCACACAAACCACAACAGCCAGCTCTAGGCACATAAGGGAAGAAGCCAGATGGTGGGGGCAGGAGAGAAACCTTGACCTTGCTGCCTGGTTTGCCAGGAACTGATGGGTGCCAGTGGGCACCCCACAGGAGCAAAGAAGGACAGCTGTGTCCAGGGAAAGCTGCTCTTCCCAGCTGGGCTCACAGCTCAGCCCTTCATGCCACTTCACTCAGCAGCTGGAGCAGAGGTCTTGCCTTGACCTCCTTTCCAGCTTTTCTTTTTCTCCCTGAGCAGCACCCTGACCCCATTCCACTTAGTCCTTCCTGAGATGGCTTTTGCCTGTGACTGCTGGTGAGATCTGAAAAGCAAGGCAATTGTTCCCTTTACTCCAACCAAAACACTACAGTTTAGAAACCTCCAGGCTTCTTATCATACCTCTTCATTTTATTTTTATTTCAGCTCCCACTGAAACATCAAAGTACAAAATTACAGATTAATAGGAAGTCTTTGGTGAGTTAATGAGGCAAAATGGGCTCTGGTCACTACATGGTTAAAAAAACTGGGTCCCATATTGATAGCCTTCACCCCCACCTAAAAAAGGGTAACAAGCAGGAAGGATGTTAACAGGGTTATATAGATATGTATAAAAATCAAGCAAGCAAGCAGTTCAACTAATCAATTAAAGTAGAGCTGTTAAATAATCAGATATAAGAGTTGTAAAAGTAGTGCATGCATGTCCCTACAGATGCCTGTAGGTATGTAACCTTATTATTATGATAATTACTTAAGAGTACCTCCCATTATCCTGTGTACTGTAAGGCAGAGAATAAACAGCAAGAAAACCCTTAATTGCATCCAAGCTATTCCACCAAGACTACAAAAGATGCAATTTCCTGGTGCTGCCCCAGATCAAATCCTATCACTTCAAATGCAGTAGCAGACAGATACACATGTTGTTGCTTATTTTTATAGTGAAAATACTGAGTATATATTTCCAGAAGCCTTCTATTAAATGTTTTAACAAATTAAAGAATTAAGTAAATAGAATCAGATAAATCCAACCTTGATGTCAGTAGTATGAAGAGAAACTTATGAACAATGTGAACTATGCAGTCACTGCAAGAAATCTTATTCACAAATTGATTTAGAGGGGAAATTACAGGCATATGCAACTATCGTGTTGCATCAGAAACAGATTATGAGAACCCAGAAATTCAAAAAAGTGTTCAGTTGGTGAAGTCAGGAATTGCAGGCTAAATACATTATCTCCAGACAATGACTGACCCTTTCTCCTTACAAACAACTTTATTTGGGCTCAAGAGGCTTATCAACTCCCACATCCTTTCAGCTACCCCAAATCTCACCATGACCTTTACAGAGGAACCCAGCTGCTCAGCATTTCCCCAGTGTTTGGGCTCTTACTGCCATAAGGTCTTCATTGCTCCATGGAGCTTGGTCCACATAACTCACTGTTCAACTTACTGGGGACTTGAATTAGGGTAGCACAGGGAAGGTTTACCCACATCATGGCAAGAAGATGCACTGGAAGAGTCCAGTGTATTGGAAGCACTCATAAAACAGTGCTGTGCTGAAGTTAAATGTGACAATACTGGCTCTGAATTCAAGCTCCCCACAAGATTAGTCAGCTCAGGTCAGGCACACAGCCCTGACCCCAGGGTGCAGAGACAGAGCCAACTCAGCTATCCCTGCTCAGGTGCCTAAGGAAGGTACTGGAAAACTGCCCACCTTGTCTGGCTGGTTAGGAGCATTTTCTCTCCAAATGACTGCACATATCCTACTACACAGCTCTGTGCATGATGTCAGCACAACTAGACTAAAGTGTTTCACACTGTAAGGCTAAAGCTGAGAAGACCTTTTATTTTTTAAAACTAACACCCAGGTCTTGCTGAATGCTCAGAAGACAATGCCTAAAGGAAAAGAAGAAGTCAACAGTGTTAAGACCGTGGATCAAAAACTCTCAAAATTTTGGTGTTGTCTTTTATGCACGTAAGAGACAGGGAGAAAGAGGGAGAAATAAAAATACAACATTAGTATTTCTGGCCACTATTGCTTTTTTTAGTAAATCAAGCTTTGCTCATTGAAATGCTTTGTGATCTCCTGCTAAACACCTAATACCTTCTCAGCCTTCCTTCATGCTCCCTGTGCTAGCAGTATCTCATATATGTCCTTGTAAGGTGCTTTTGAGTCGTAACAAGTATGAAAAAACACTTCTCTCATATCCTAGTTAATTTTCAAAATACTGCACTTGGATGCACGTCTGCAGCTTTGGCTGTAGCCATTGGGAGTTTTCTGCTCATATCTGCAGGGATAATATGGATCTTTATGCTTTCAAAATGCTCAGATACTGGGGGTGAGGGGGATGGGGGTGGGGTCCTTTCCCCTTGGAGTAATCTTAAAAAATTCCTGCATCAAATTGCATCTATTTGAAACCCCTAAGTGTTCATATCCACAGCAGTCCTGTGGGTCACCTGCCATGGAAAAAAAATTTCCCTGGACAAAAAGGTCTTAAAATATTTTATTACAGAAATACACTTTTCAGGCCTTAAAACAGATTAAACATATGAGAATTCCTAGAAGCCTATATTGTTCCCCTCAGGGATGCCAGACTTTATTTACAAAGCTTATATATTGCTACAGCAAGGAGTTTTTCATGGATGAAAAGTGCTCAGGGCATTATGATGGATAGGTGGATGGCAGTGAATGGGAAAAAAAGCCCACAGAAACCCCACCTGGCTGAATGGCATTAAGATTCCCCACGGGAGACAGATGAGGATGCAAGGTTTTTCTCTACTGTTTGCTCTAACAATGACATACTTAGATACACACATACATATATACATAAATGAAATCACTCACAGCACTCAATAATTTATTTGCTTCATCCTGGCCATGAATGTGCTAGAATAATAAACCACCGTATGGGTGATAGTAGAGTGATTCCACATTATTGTAACTTTGCAACAGGATAGCTTAATATTTGTATCTTTTGAAAAATTCAAAACAATGGACACATATAGCCCTGCTTTAGAATCATATTTTCTGTTGCTTGCTTTTCCCAGTATTAAAAAGGGTCAATGAACACCTTTGCTTAACAGCTACACTCTCAAGGGCAGAAGTAAATCTAGGAGAACAAGGATTACTAATTCTAAAGATGCTAATGGCACATACATGTGTGTAAATAATTAATTGCTTTCTTGTTAACAAGTCCAGGTTTTTCAGTCTTTTTTAGTGACCCCAAGGGTTGTTTTTTCTATGAGAAATAGAAACATTTAGGATTGTATCTCCCTAGTCCATGACTAATTTATAGGCTCTTGTGGCGTCAGGTGCAAAGATTCAAGATTCAATTTGTCACCCCAGGCAATTCCCACTTTAAAAGATGGTGCAGGTATACTGCAGAAATAAATGAGGGAAAACATTAATGGTGTAAAACCAACAGTAGTATCCCCTATGGAGGTCATATCTTTCAAATTCATAGAGACACATCAAGATATCAAATGTCTTTTGTACTGGTCTGGAAAGACCATAAAGCCCTTTAATGATCAGCTGGTTGGGTTTGTTTGGCCTGCTTTTTCCCAGCATTTTGTTTATTGTTTTGGTTTGATTTTGGTGTTTTTGTATTTCATTATTTTTTGTTTGTTTATTTGTTTTGTTTGTTTGTTGTTTTGTTTTGTTTATTAATTTTTTCAATTTGATCTAGCATTTCCAAGCCTACAGCTTTATACAAAAATGACAACATAGAAATGGCATAACAGAAAGAGTCAGACACCTAACAAAATAAAATAATTTTCCTCAATTTTTTACTTTTCCCAGCTAGATAACCAATCACATAAATATTTACTTTCTGTGTACATGCAGCTCAATGTCTGCATTGTTAATGACTACAATTGTACTCAAACAAATGTGTCTTGTTAATAAGTCCCCACCTGCTTCCCAATATGTCTCCGTGGGACTGATTCTGGGAAAACCTCTTCTCATGGGGGAGAGAGGAGCATATGTGAAAGATGTCCTGACCTCTGATCATGAACACTAGAGACCTACTTGGCTCAGAAATTCCAGAATCAGATCAAAACACTGAACCTCTTTGTTTTCCTTTTTGTAAAATAGGATCACCTTGTACAGATTTCCTTATGCTGAAAAATACTGTGCTAATGCAAGCTAATTACAGTGAAGCTATTTGAATACTTCCAGGAGGATGATTGATTATGGAGATTTTACAACATGATTAATTCTGTATGTGAGACATAGCATTTTTATCTCTTTTCCTCTTTGAAATTAATTCCAAGCACTTACATAGAAACACTACTGTAGAAAACAGTTGTTCACTCTTAGGACTTGCAAACTTGGTATCTTAAGAAAATGCTGCTCACATGGCTTCACGACATTTTAATATTTTGCTTTGCTTCTTGATTGCAGTCACTTGAATTTGGTATTTAAGAACTCAGGAAACCCTTAGAAAATAATGTTCTAAGACTTGAAAAGAGGTGCTACAACTTTCCAGAGTGAAACAGGTTACACATTAATATACAGTCTTTACTGTTAACTATAAATTTCAAAGAGTGATTAAATATTTTAGATGTGTCACCTCTTTAAAAACATTTCCAGTCTATGTGTGTAGGGATGGTATTTTATGTTCTTTAAATGTCAAAATAGTTCTGCAGACTTTAACATTATGATGACACCAAATTTAAGTCATTAAAGGAGGGATTTATCTCACATATTAAACACTGAAGTTAGGAGTTAAATCTAAGTACGTGAGCTTCTGCTGTAATGCAGAAAGACACAAACCTCCAGAAGGCACGTATGAAAAGACTTATCCTTTAGAATTAACTATGAAACAATCTGTCATTTTGATTCATGGAGGGTAGGGAAGATAAATCCCCATTTTTAATTTGTTACCCAGGATAGATATCAGAAGGAAAACTAACAAGGAATAATATAAAACATATTAGTAGTATGAATCTAACAAAAGATGAAACAGAGATCAAGCACAGTTTCCTCCACTGATGTTCAAGAGGAGGTAAGGCTGAAGTTATAACCATCTGTTTGAAAAGTTTCCTTCTGGATTTAGAAGAAACAGTTTCCAGTGCTATTGTCCATAGATAAAAAAATATGCAAACTCCAGATACAAAATCATCACAAGCATCAGTGTTTAAACATCTCATAAGATGCCTTCTCTTCAATTTTTCAGCCATTGAATACAGGGATTTTTAGCTTTAATCATGTTATTCATCCAAACAGCCATTTTCAGTTACCACATGACATCTGTAAACTGCAGTAACCTCAGTGGGAGCTCTATCAATATGTGTTTAGGCTTAAAAAAAAAAGTACCCATCAATTTCTATGTGCTTAGGTCAAGAAATGTTGGTAGTATCCACATTAATGCAATATGGCAACTGCAGATAGCTGCTGAATTTTTGAGTGCCTAGTTCCACAAAGATTCAAATTGCTTTTTTTTTAGTCTAAGATATTTCAAGTTCTATATGTCAAGGCAATTTCTATCCCTCCATATTTCAAGGCATGAATTTTTTATTTTGTGATAGTAAACATAAGGGCTTCAATAGCCTTTTAGATTTGCTTTTCACTAAAGGATTCAATACAAATTCTCATCATTCATCTGAAACTTAGAGTATACTTAGAAATGCAATTAAAATATTTTCATAATTATGTACAGAGGACTTCTTTTGTTTAGTGACCTGAGTTGAAGGAAGCAGGATGTTTTGTACTGTAGTATGATGTACAAACATAAGGATGAAGTGAATATTCAATACCAAGAAAATAAACCTCTGAATAAGAGTCCAGACTTTGACTAAAACCTACAGAAGTGGATTGCACATAATACAGCCTTTGAGAGGATATAAAAAATAACAAGATATTGGCAGGCAAATGGACCAAGGAAGCTTCCTGGATCTTTTCCACTAAGAAATTTTCTAAATTTTGGCAAGAGATATCTGTAATTTGTAAGTGGTTTTGATCTCAGGGAATCTTTCCTGCACTTCTGCAGTGAGGGAAGACTTTCTATATGGGAGGCTGTGCTATCAGTCCCTCTGGGTGGAAGGCCAGGATAGAATTTGACACTCATGCAGTGACTGGTACTGGTTTCAAAGATAGTTCTTATCTCTTCTTCTCAGAAACCAAGCAGAAAATCACAATGTTGTGCTTGATTACAGTAGAAAATATAAGGTCATAAAATGCTCCCTGTTTTGCTCAGATGCCAATTCCACAGAACACAACAGATGTTTTTCTCTCTGTCATCACCAGCAGCTCCTACACCAGCTATCATGAAAGCAAGGACAGAAATTAGGCAGTGTGCATGTTATTTTCACTTTTATTCTGCATACTTGTGATAGTGGGAACATATAACAAGGGAGATAATTTTCTGGTTTCATTCAATAAAATAAACATTTTTCCCACTAAAATCAAACATTTCATAACAAAATTTTCCTTTTGAAAATAAAAATAAATATACACCTAACATTTCAATCTACATATTATTTTGTATATTTTGCAGCAGTGAAAGATGTACAGCAAGGAATCAAATGGGGAAAAATTCTAAACATTTTCTTGTCCCACTGGGAGTTAGTCCTCAGACAGGCTAGCTTTTGAAAACAATATTTGATAGTATTCAAGGAATTTTAAAACATATCTGTATGGAGAAAGTTGATTTTTACTTGTAAAATAAATTAGCTGCAGACTAGCAAGCCTTTAAACAAAATATCAGGAGAGACACTGTTACCAGAGATGAAGTCCTGCCCAGCAGGTTACTCAACTACAAAGACATATTTAAATTGTGCTTATCCCAATTCCATGTGGGCTCCTGTGGAGAGATTCCTGGGGCTGCATACATGTGGAACTAATCAATCAGACAAAAACATGCACAGTTCTTAAAAAACATATTCTGTGCTCAATGTGATTTTGGCACAAATGTGTTATTTAACATCACACCTGATCCAGGTTACAAATTGGCTCTAATGAAGATGCTTTGCTACCTCAGGTGTTCTACACATGGCCAAACAGTTTTTAACTAACTTCCCTCATTAGAGCAATTATTAAGGTCTTAGCTTTAACAATGCTATGGAAAACAGCTATTGAGGAGCCTGTACTTGCTTGGCAAAATCTCAGGGGTTGGAAGACAGGCATCAATACCTCATGATGTGCTTCTGGCTAATTAAGATGTTGACTGAGCCTATGTTAATCAAGGTCCATCAAACTAGGCTTCATTAATATGTAAATTGGTAAACCAACTGCCCTACCATCTGAACTCTAGCTATGGGCCCCAAAACAGACAATAACTGGAATTTTAATTTATGTTTTCAGTTGGGGAAATAATTTTCTGAAAACAAAGGAATTGTGAGGTAGAGTGCAAATGTGTATTGTTTCAAAATACACAGGGATACATTAGACAAACATTATAAATATGCATAACAATATGAAAGTTTAAAGATGTGTCAGCAAAAGGACTTATTTTGAGTGATACATAACAAAAGGAAAGCATTTCTTCCCTCAGATTAATTTCTCAGAGGTGATAGTCTCATACAGATGATGAAGAGAGGTACATCTGGAAGTCAGTTCCAACCATTTAATAGAGAAATTATGCCAAATGAGATTAATAGAATATTATGATAGATATCTTGAAAAGAAGTGTTGGTTCAATCTCTTTTAGACTGAACACATATTAACAGAACTTAGAATAACCTTAGGAAGTATAATATTCAGATGACCTAAGATATAATGAGCATGCCTGATGTTTTCTATCAACTAGTCCTAGATGTTACCAGCTCAGCATCTTACCAAGGCCACAAGAATCAGTCCAAGGAGACTGTCTCCCCTGGGCTAGGAGTTTATATAGAATTTAAATAATTGAGATAAGGTCTATATAGGTCTCAGTTGTTTACAAAGACAGTGAAAGTCCTAATTTAAGCATTCCAAGTAGGTGCCTTCAGAAGATAGGACAAATACAATTTCCTCCTTCCTTCCTGCTTTCCTTTTTCTTCCTATCACCACAATGAACAGGAACACTTTAATGTTAGTCCATAAATAACTTTTGCTTCAATAATAGTGACATAATAAAAACAAGTAATAAAAATCAGCAGTTATTCAAATAGTGGGTAGCTGCCTGCAGACAGGCTGACTGTGAAGGCTGGCAGTACAGCCAGAGATGGTGGAGCCCACATGAGCAGTGGAATGAGAGCAGCTGCTGGGGTGGCTCCCTGTTCACGGGTCTGTACAGAGGAGCCTCATCTCAGAGCCCTGGCACAGCTGCTTCTCCAGAAAGGCAATGTGTCACCATGTCCTGTGTCACCTCTCAGGCCCTTGGGGGTGTCTGAGGTACCTTAATGCATCTCTGGTGGCACTGGACTGTGACTTGTCTGTGGGCAAGAGAACTGTACTTCAGGTGTCAGCTGTCACTTGGCATTTATGCACAGTTGCCCATTTTCAGAATCCTAATCTGGAACTGAATGCCAGCCAGGTTGCATTGCATGCTCTCCAGCTTTCACTGTTATTGTTTCTCAGCATCTACTGACATTTCAAAGCACTTTCTGGGCAATTTACTGACTTAGAGAGCAAAGGGTGTGGAGTACAGAAATAGTCATAAAATGGAGTAGCACCCAATGTAAAGTCTAGTATTTGAGAGGTGCAGAGGCAGTCAAAATTCATTGTTCCTTCATGTGCCTCCTGAGAATGCTCTGAAAGTCCTTGAAGTCCTGAAGTCTCAGTTCTTACACCAGTTCTACACTGGGTTTGCACTGGGTAAGAAGGACTAAAGTGGGAAAAAAAGTCCTGCATTTTTGTAATGCATATGAGTTTTGACTTTTTGAGTGACAGGCTGACCCTTAGCTTCCTTTATTTAGCACTGAATTATGATACTCCTATTCATGGAAGTAAAAATAATCCATTTCTCTATTCTGTCTGTATGCAATCCAGAAAACTTCAAAAGTTCTTACAAATCTCCACAGATGTCAGCTATTAATGTACTGGGCTTGGACAGACTCAGGTATTGTTGGAAGCTAAGAGTTTCCCCTTAGGAAATCACTGCTGGTCTTTCCCAAAGTGTCAGCCAAAAGATCATTAAAATTTCAGTCAGTTTTAATTGGATAAGAACACACATCTCTATCATTTCACTCGGCATCAGCTATGACAGTCTGCCACATTCTGTGGGCTGAATTTTAACTTTCTATGGACCAAAAGTCAATCTCTTAAAACCTGGAAGTTTATGAAAAATGAAAATGAGTACTACTTTTCTAGAAAGGACTGAGATTCCAAAGATGAAGATTACTTACATCTAACCAGGAGGTACAACATGCTTGTAAACATTACAACTTTTCAAAGATGAAGGGATATGGCCATACATTATTGAAGCACACCCCAGTAAGAGAGTGGGATGTGTGTGAACTCTTCAAACCTTAGCCATATATCATTACATCCTACAGATCATACATTCAAACCAGCCTGCAGATGACCTCCTACTCAGCAGTTCAATATCTGCCTGTTTACAATGGATTTAAAAACAAAATCCCAGGATATGGAAGACACTGTGATTCTAAGGTGCTGGAGAATATGCAGAAGAGAATGATGCACCAGCAATCATGCAGATTTCCATCACAAAGTTTTGAAATTTACGGAGACATATCTAGAAATTATAAGTATCATTGAAATATATATGACAAAAATACTCCACCTGTTCTATATTCTATTGCTTCATGAGTAAAAAAATACTGAATTGGTGTCTGGCTACTTCCACAGCATTAAAAAAAAAAAAAAAAAAAGATAAATTATGATTTTGAAGCAGCATTCAAAAATCTCTTGTTTTGTCAGGCAGTCAAGTGGGATCTGTGCTTGCTAATTCCCATCCTTTCCCACCAGACTGGACTTCCTGCTGCTCACTGTTTGCAGCATGGCAGCTTCCCAGGAGAGCCCAGGTGTGTTTTCCTCCCGTTAAGAATAAGACAAGTAGAATTCTTTTGGAGTATGCTTAGCCTGACTTAGTGACATTCACTTCAGGTAGTAATTCCTAGGAAGATGAGCAGCCTTTAGGTCTAAGTGCAAGCTTTGTGAATCCTCTGTCTAATAACACAGACAGTGTTAACATGGAAGATGTTTGATGTTTCCATGAGTCTTTTCAGATCTGTTCAAACAACAGATCTTACTGTGGTGCAAGCAAGAGTACAAGTAAAAGAATATTAACAAACTCAGCTGGGAAAAAATCTGCAGTGTGCCAAGTACATTTTAATAAATTTTCATTAATGTTTATACACACATATATAAATATGTACGTAAATAATATAGAAAGCACACCCTTTTTTTGTTGGGTTTTTTTTTGCTCTACATGATGTTTACATGACATTTGGACCAAGATACATGAAAAAACATCACCAAAAATCACCAAACTCCAGCACCAGTATGGCAGCTCCGCCTTCACAATTTCTTTTACAGAAATGTTTATGTGTTTTGAGAAGCAATATTACTGTTTTGATCTGCATAAACCCTTCAGTTGTGACAAACAGCACATAGCTAATGACTGCTGGAACATGCTTAGATTGCTTTAATTTTATAAGTGAATGTTATGTTTGCTTATGTGTTTCCCTCTACTTTTGGAATTTTGTTCTGCTTTAACTTAATAAAAGACATTTATAGTCAAGATTTACTTCTTTATGCCTAAATGTGATGTTGCTAGTGATCAAGGCCATTTTTCCAACAATAATGGCCATTTAAAAGTCCATGTATCTCTGCTTTGTCCATGTATCTCTGCTTTTTAAAAATTTATGGGATAGCTAATTCTCTGTTTCAGACAGGTAATTTCAGGGCTCTTTGGCAAAATAATTTTAGTATAGTTTCTTTATCATCCAGAGGTATAAAATCAGTAGTGAGTTCTGTTAAGTTAGATGCCTATTTTCCTCCAAAATACAATTTGGAAATTTAAAATTCATGAAAACTAGGAAAGAAGTAGCAGCAACTACGTCTCTTTTGTCTCTGTAAACTAAAGGATGCTGTTGAACAGTCTAGAAACACTGAACCAGAGTAATTTCTCTTTTAGAGAACTGAGGATCCTTGACTGGTGTATCAATTACCAGAGAATGCATCCTGCTTCTTGTTTGCTTGGAGTGAAACCAAGGATGTGAAATAAGCATTGCACCCTGGAGATACTCTTACCTTTGCCTACACACAACCTAACCAGAAATATCAGTTTAATGTCATTTGATAGGACTGACACTTATCACTAAGAGTAGGTATAAGCACACGATAAAGACCACCCTAAATTAACTTTTATTTTTAAAGTAAGGAGTACCTCATAGTTGTGGTGGTATTTCAAGAGTCATGGCCATATCTGGTGGTGCAACACAAAGAGATTAATTAAAGTTTCCCTTGCTTCTAAAGCTGTTAATAAGCTGAAGAGAGGGAATATTTTTATTATAACTCCTAAAACACTGCTGTCACGTTCTTATATTAATACTGCATTCTTATATCACTGATTTTTTCTATCCTTGAGCCCCTCTAGCAGATCTCATTAGTGGTTGTTTTTGTGGAGATTTTTGTTTTTGAGCCAAAAGAGAACCATAGTAACTGTGCATTTCCCAAACCATTTAATTCATGAATGGGAAATGGGTCCCAAATCTTTACTCACATGAGTAACCACATTGATATCCTTGGGCCTTCCATTATTAACAGCTAGAATTGTGGGTATAAATCTGCAGGATTTGGATGTGGCACTTCATTACTTCATAGGAGTGAAATCCGTAGCTGAAATCAATAGCTAAGCATGTGAGGCATATAAAAGATACAGATTCTTTCATGGAGGTCTGATTGCAATGCATCCCTCAATTTTGTTTCGGCATCAACAAATAAGCATATCATTGTAAAGAGACATGCAGACTGTAGGCAGTAATTACAAAGACACATTTTAGATAGACATTCTAGCCTCAATAGAGGAGTTGGGAATAGTCCATCAGAAAGAGCAGAATAATAGTGAAAAAGGTCAACACTTATTGAAAAACTAACATAGTAAGTCACAGACCAAGTTTTTGGTTCTCTGTCAATCAGTAGTGTAACTGTTGTCAATCATTCCCTCTTACCTTGTTTGTGATTTTTGAATGGCCACAAAAGAAACTTTTGTTGGTAATTATGGTCTTTAGAATTCTTCTGAGTCACAGGCAGGATTTTCAGAGCCTGCCTGTGCAATAGGCACTGTGTACCCCAAGCTGAGCTCACGTATGTCCAACCAATTCAAGCTAAAGTTTCCCACGATAATATGAAAGGAAATAAAAGATTCTGACCAACACAAGTCACTATTCTAGAAACAACAAAAGGAACAAGATAGCCAGGATCTTCTGGTTTAACATTCTTTTTTTTTTTTTTTTTTTCCTAAAGACAATAAATATGATAACTTTTAGTTTAGAAGGGTGCAGTTAGACAGGATATTCACCTGTGCATCTTGGATCTTCTCAAAGAGTGTTTCTATTCTCTGCCTAACCACATGCTTCCCATTACACTGATAGAAGCATTCTGCTAAAAATTACTGCCAAGAATTAACGCTTCTTCATTTATTTTTTAATTCCTGAATTCCCCTAAGATTTTCTTTTCCTCAAATATTTTCACCTTCCACAGATACATTTTTGTTTTGTTTTCTTTGGCTATCAATTTATCTTGGCCCTGCTGAAAACATGAAACGATTTGTGAAGAAAGGTTCTCAAATAAAACCTAGTTTTGGAGTTGATTCAGCAAAGTAATAAATCTGATAACATCAAAGCAAGAACATCTGAAACTAAGAATTAGGCAGAACAGATTTTTCAACAAATTGCAGCCTCTATAAATCCACCCATTTCTAAACAGCCAAGTCTGTTTGTTAATTTTCCTAGCTTTGCAGAAAAAAAGGCTCAAACAACTTTGGAAAAATATCAGCAAAGTAGTTAGCGGAAACCAGCCCCTGTAGTGTAAACAGTGCCTCTCCCCAAACTGCAGCTGCACAAAGCAGAGACAATGCAGGGACCCTCAGCATCATTAACCAACTTCCCTTCCTCACCAAACAGTGGCTTCGATAAAGCAATTACAATAGCATCGTGGAACAGCAGAGCAAGGAAAAAGAAAATAACCTTACCAGCTTCTCCTACAGTACACAGCTGAAAGGAAAACAAAGCCCCCAGCTGCCGTATCGCACGCAATTGGTCTCTCAGAATGAAGTGACTGAAAGAACTATGAAAGGCTAAAGTCTGTTCAGGCTCTCTTCACTCCCACTCTCCGAGCTTCCTCACAAAGCCATTCTCCTACTCCCTAATCCTCGCCCAGGAAAAGCAGCGCGCACCAGTGACTCCAGCGGGAGCGATGCTCCGGGGGGTGGGGGCAGAATGGAGAGATGCTGGCAGTGCTCCGGCAGCATCCCCAGCCAGGGCAGTGCCCAGCACAGCATCCCCAGCCAGGGCAGTGCCCAGTGCAGCATCCCCAGCCAGGGCAGTGCTCCGGCAGCATCCCCAGCCAGGGCAGTGCCCAGTGCAGCATCCCCAGCCAGGGCAGTGCCCAGCACAGCATCCCCAGCCAGGGCAGTGCCCAGTGCAGCATCCCCAGCCAGGGCAGTGCTCCGGCAGCATCCCCAGCCAGGGCAGTGCTCCGGCAGCATCCCCAGCCAGGGCAGTGCCCAGCACAGCATCCCCAGCCAGGGCAGTGCCCAGCACAGCATCCCCAGCCAGGGCAGTGCCCAGAGCAGCATCCCCAGCCAGGGCAGTGCCCAGCGCAGCATCCCCAGCCAGGGCAGTGCCCAGCACAGCATCCCCAGCCAGGGCAGTGCCTGGCAGCATCCCCAGCCAGGGCAGTGCCCAGAGCAGCATCCCCAGCCAGGGCAGTGCCCAGTGCAGCATCCCCAGCCAGGGCAGTGCCCAGCACAGCATCCCCAGCCAGGGCAGGGCTCCAGCCCAGGCACTGGGCACACAGCACGGCAGCACAGGGCACGGACAGGGCACAGCTCCAGGGTCACCCTCCCAGCCACTCATTCCTGGAACGAGAGCACCCCTGGGTGCTTGCAAGAGTCCCCCACATGCATCTCAGCTAGCCTGCACTGATGTAATTAGGCTTTTTTCCTTCTTTAAAAATTAGCCATGTGACTTCCTAAAGCTCTTGTTGGGCCTTAAATGTTTCTTTTTCGCAAAGAACATGAAAGTCAATCTTAAATATTTCAAACAGAAAGAAAAACCAACAAAACAAAACAAAACAAAACAAAACATAACCCAACAAAGATGTTCCCCCAGGAAATCAATAACAAAATTATAGGAAAAGAGACCCCAGCAGACACAAAATCAATAACGTTCTGAGTCACCATATTAAAAAACCACTGGTGCCTCCCTGAAATGCTTCTGATAGCTAAAAAAACCCAATCAATTGCATTTTTTACAATGAGAAAAGGATTCTATCTTCATTTCCAGTTTATGTAAAAAGAGACAACATTTTTAATACAAATTTTCTGGAAAACTTGAGATAGATATTGAGATAATATCCCCTGTATAGCCTCTGCTTTTCAAGAAAGCATTAAAGCT
Source organism: Muscicapa striata striata (assembly GCA_030060385.1). Lineage (NCBI taxonomy): Eukaryota > Metazoa > Chordata > Aves > Passeriformes > Muscicapidae > Muscicapa > Muscicapa striata. The sequence goes on from JAREIS010000031.1 coordinate 1,100,376, forward strand.
TTGTTAGAGAAACACTGTTGTCATAATAGTTTTCAGCACAAGTTTTAGTTCTCCACAAGATGCAAAAACTCAGAAACAGGTAGCTGCCACAAAGTAAATCAAAGACCTACATAAGCAGATGGCATAATTTCACATCTTCAGTGTTGGCTTTGAGCCTCCCAGTAATAATTTATAAGGAGACTTCCTCCTGCTTGTTCCTCTGCTTGGCAGCATGCTGTTTGAGCCTTTCAAACAAAATAAATAGACTTCAAGCCACCAGCTTCACACACACTAACACTTACCAATGCTATTTCAACCTGACACAAGCTGACTTTGTTCCTCTGTGACCCTGGAGAGAAAACCTAGGTGACAGTTTGATGGATGTGATCTCTTTTCACAATGTGGGTTGTGACATCACAGCCCTGTCTCCCCATTATTGCTTAGCTGAAGGAGGAGACAGCAGCAGAGGAGAATCTTCCACCATACAGAGCCATTTTAACAGTGAACCAAACATGCAATAAACGCCTGGAACACATTTTCCTACCTCAAAAATGGGAATTCAAGGGAATCCCTTTCCACTTTTCTCAGAGTTTGGGTCTAAGGGCAGAAGGAAAAGGCTTCAAGAGGAGGAATTAACCAAAATTGTTTCTTTCAGACATATTTTAGTTTAAGAAAATAGCAATATCACCAGAGAACAAAGGAAAGAAGGAAAGGTTTGTTTCATTTATGACCAAAGAACACTTGGACTGTGGCTTTTGTGAATTATCTCTTATCTGTGCTAATTCAATTATTGAACCATGAATCTTGAACAATTCTTTACCGGACAAAGGTCTCACTGCAGTAATCTGAGGCAAACAATTGCAATGTGCTGTCTCTCATTTATTACCTAAAAAAACATTATAAAATATCAGAGGATTCGTATATCTTAGAATTGGTGTCTGCGGTATTTGAATGCAGATTCTCTGCTAAAATGAATTCAGAAATCTTTTCACAAGATTAACATATTTAAGATAAAAATCCTGCCAGATTTCACAGAACTCTTCATTAAGAAATTGCCTTTCTTTCCATGAAAAAAGGTTGAAAAAGGAAGATGGTGAATGAACTCTGAAATGTAAGGTTCCACCTCCACATCCTAATGCCTGTAGTTGGCCTCTGATTTCCTTAGAGAGGAGCACAGGTTGTTAATATATTTCAGTCTTTGTTTCTGATTGTTCATCCAATCAGATGGATTCATCATGAATACTGGAGGGTGTCAGGTCTCTGATTTTACAGGTGAATACTGGGGCCAAATGACCTGCCTCAAGGAAGTCCCTGGCAGAAAGCCAAATCTCTTCTGTTCCAGAATAGTTTACCCCAGCTCCAGTTGTCCTCATGCTCTAGAAGATGATTTCTGAAAACAGGGACTGGTCTACTCATGTTTGAGACAAAGCTTAATATGACCTGTATTTGTTATCACACAAATTATGTTATTATTTTTTATAGTTTGGGGTTTGATATTCAGAATTCTGTCAAAAATATGGACTTCTGTTCATTCTTTCAAAAAATAGCAGTCATTTCAAAAAGATGCACTTTGTTTCAGGTAAAAGTATTTAAGTGCTTCCATATTTACAAATACTTTTACTTCTGTAGAATATTGTGAGATAGTACCCAACTTATGATATTGAAAGATAAACAAAAGACAGAAGTTGATTGATATTCAAAAAAAGCAAAATCTGACAGATTTATACAGAGGAATATCAGCAATTACAGAGTTTCATCAATTCAAGTCCAATTTTTAGTGTTTTTTTGTTTGTTTTTTTCCTAAGAACCACCTTAGAAATACACTCTTGGTTTAGGTGACCCCATTCTGGGGCTTAGGGGGGTCTCTAACATGGTGAAAGTCATGTGGTATAAATTTCACCCTTTAAAAATAAGTTTTAAAAGATGTGCTTGTGAACCATTTATATCCCAATTACAGCTTCTAAACTGCCACCATTGCTTCATTGTTTCTCCTTAACAATCTGAGAGCATTCCCATTGTAAAGAAGGAAGTACCTTAAACATTTTAGAAACAATAAGGCCTCTTCACAGACCACTTGATATAAATACATTACCTCTAAATAAAAAAGTTTGTACCATCCAGCAGGTGGTTAGCTATGCACAAATGAGATGAGCTCTACTGATCAAAAGGAAGAATGAAGCATGAAAAATGCAGCCACTTGGAAGCTTGCACAGAGGAACAAAAAATTCACAACAGGACAAAAGCAACAGGCACTAAAATTTTGGTAGAGCTCATTTTTCTCATTCTTGTAGCAGAATGTAACTTTCAGACTCATGATAAATATCTGAAGGGAGTTTGAGCTTTAGGAAATAGCAGCAGGTTTGCACATTCTGCTCCATAAGTTTTTCTGTTTGCTCATGACTATGTCCTCTTATCTGTATAATCTGTCCAAATCACTTTTTTTTTGCACAACATTTACTCCTTTCTATGTTTCTAAGATTAACAAAAAGCATAGGGCTCTTGGATAAGGCTTTCATTTGGATAACAGCCATACATGTTTAATAGCAATCATAAGAGCAGTTCAAAGAATCTTTTCTGCAAGCAGAATGGTGCAGGCAATTGTACTGGAAAAGATTCCAGCAAAACTAAAGATTCCTGAGTTCTTTGAGACTCAATGACTGATTAGCACAATCTACTGCAGCTCTTGGTTGGTGTGGGGGTTTTTTTGGGTTTTTTGGTGGTTTTGTTTTGTTTTTTTACCCTAAGCTCCTAGTAATTCATAAAGGCAGTGTAGAAAATGGAATCATAGAATACTTGGGTTGGAAGGCACCTTAAAGATGATCTAGATCATCTGGAGGTGGCGTATCTTTATAAACAGAAGAAAATGCACATTTTAAAGTTACACCAGCTGACTTTTAAGCATTTGCTTGAGAAATGTGAGTTCCACTGTCAGGAGATGCCCTAGAGGGTACACTTTTTAATGGGCTCCTTAACACAGTCAGTTAATTTTAGAAGTTTACTATTCAATGGTAAAGTTGTTTAATGATCTATGCTCATATAACATACATATGTCGAATTTCAGGGATATTCTTTATCTGCTTGACTGGATTTTTCTTCTGAGGAAGCAGTGGGGTGGCAAGTCTGTGAACTGGAAGAGGAATGACTCAGCAAGAAGGAAGGAAGAATTAGCAATGAGAGGAGAACACAGTAAAAAAACCATAGTCGGGTAAAAAGGGAGAAAAATTCAAAACTCAGATGATTAGAGTCACTTGAGCTAGAATGTTACTGAAGTCAGCGTTCACTTTGTCAAGGGTTATCTAATAGCATTTTCCTGGGGTTTGATCTCCATGGATTCAGTCTAAACCCACTTTCTGCTTTTTTTTCAGAGCTGGATGAAAGCAAGGATTCAGCAGTGCAGCTGGGTTTACATTAGGAGTGTATGTGTGAAGCTGAGGATGTCTAGCTTGGAACTTCAAAGAACGTCAGCCAACACTGGTGCATCAGCCTGCTGCAGTAAATATGTCAGCCTTCCCCAAGTTAGATAGAAGAGAAAAATTAAAACAGTCAAGTAAAAGAACAGCATGGAGCTTGCACAACACTAAATCTTCATTCTTCCTTCAGCAATAAGGTACAAGGAGCAAAATAGAGATTCTCTCTAAATTTGGCAAGAAAACACATTCTAAATGTCTTTTCAGAGGCTCTGGCAGATATGGCATGCTGGTGAAAGATAAGCCAACACTATAATTTTGGACAGTGGGGTACACCTCTTGTGCAGCCAGGAAAAATTCCTATAATCCAACCCATACTCTACAGCATTCTGCACCAACCTAGGGATGAGTGGGCAGCATGGGGTCAGGAGACATCCATACTATGGACACCCCTGGTACTTTTTAAAGGTCAGATATTCCCAATTCAGTAAATCACAACTGTGCTACAGACAGACTGATATCAGCAGGCACAGACATAGGCATTGAGAAGATGGCAAGGCCTTTAAAGCCCAACCATCAGGTTTTGTAACCCCTTTAGCATTTAAAGACAAACATCTGCTACAAAATTCTTAGGCTTGGAGCCTCAGACTGTTAAGTCTTTTGGAGGAGACACATGTATTTTCCCTGTAGTTCAGAGGTTTGCAGCCCAGCTGGAACTCCAACTTTTGAATATTACTACAATGCAAACATATACACAATGATTTACATAGTGGTATTCTTGCCCATTTTTCCAAAACACAGAGAAATTAATAGAGTTAACTAGGGTATATTTGGGAAGGGGAGGAGAAGTAAGGAATAAAGTAGGGTACTGACATATGGTATAAATAGCTTATGGGAAACTGCCCTGCAAACTGCTGCAAACACAAGAGTCATCAATGCCTTACAGTTAATCAGACTCCACACAAGAAATCTATTTATACCAACAAGAATTTGTAGTACTGAGCTGGAACATAAGCACTGTTGCAGATTTACTCCCTCATTAAAGATTCCTCCCAGGAATTATCATCATATTCATATGACAAGAAAAAATAACATATGACTTTATCTGGACATTATCCAATAATGTATGCAAGAAAAGTAGTGGAATATTAGGTGTGAGAAATGTGTGAGTTAATACCATGCACAGCTCTTACTGTGAGAAAATGTGGGATTTTGTTTGTTTGTATGTTTGGTTTTTTGGGTTTTTGGTGTTTTTTGTGGGGTTTTTTGTTTTGTTTTGTTGTTGTTGTTGTAGGTGTTGTTGTTTATTTCTGCAAAATAATGAAAGGTAAACCTGTTACAATCCAGGACGGATTTCAGAGAATGTACTAAATGGCAGAGGATTCAGAAAGCAATTATATGGCCTAGAACTGAAATAAGAAGGGGAGAAACTTGAAAAGGCAGCTTTGCCTGGCTGGAGAACCCACTTTGCTGTTTGACTGCACTGAGAGCTCTCATTCCAGGTACCACAAGTGCTCTGTTTCTGTAACATCTCAGCAGCAATCACCATCCCTCTTTCAAAGGCCACTTCACCCTCAGTGGCCCAGCTCAGACCTCTATGATGAGGAAGAGGATGTCATACCTGATGGTCAAACATAAGGGAAACCTCTGACCACTGCAAAAGGGAGCTCCAAGCTGAATCACCAAGCACAACTAACCTCTGGAAATTATTTTTGACCACATGCAAATATCTCACATACAGATTTATGCAGTCAATTTGCCTAAAATATAATTTAGTTTGTGTTTTAAGCTTTTAGAACACTTTATGTTATTCTTTAGCTCAGACTTCTCTGACCATTCTGGTTTTCCTTTCTAATGATGTATTTCCCTTCTGCATTTGTGGTTTTTAATTTGACTGACTAATTTCTGTTTTTCTTATAGCAGCTTACTGGTCCAATTCAACATAATCAAAGTAGTCAGAAATTTTATTATACTCAGCCATGTGTTTCCTTCCACCTGAATGAACTTCCACTAAAGCATAAGTTTTATTATGAACAGCATAAACCTTGTGCTAAGGTCAAACCCAACTTGAATTAATGGACAACAACCAAAATACAGACTGTCCAAAGTTTATTGTCTGGAATGAAGAGAAACATGTCACGAAAAAGGCCAGAACACAACCTCTGCAGCAGCAGGTAAACATTCTTTCTTGCAGCTGGATGATAGAGTGATGTTGGCAGATAACTATGTGACCCAGCTATTTTCAAAATACCCTGAATCCCTCTTATGTGCAGGTGTGATCTCACACTTCTAAAACCCACTGGGATCAGGTCTGAGAGTTTCTGCACAGCAGTTTGTGGAACCAGCACCCTTGACTCCCGTGTAGATGGACCTGCCTGTGAAACTGCAGTGGATCAGGAATAAAGGCAGCGTTTACACTTCCAAGAGCAAATCTCAGGAGGAGACCTGCCAGGGCCAAGGCTGACTTTGCAGGAGGAGAGGCTCCCTCCTATGGCTAAACCGTGCAAAGCTGTGAGCACCACATGAGCACTGATGCTTCATACTGAAAGTCAAGAAAGAAAGAAAACTTTAAAAAATCTCACTATTACATATGCGAGGCACGTAGAAACTGAAATCCAGAAATCCGTATTTTGCAGACACACAAAAAAATTGTAATGATGTAGTAATAATAATAATGGCATTGATCTGAGTTTTCTAGCTAAACACCTCACACTTCTCTACAGAATTTTTTTTTAAAACATTTTTTTTATGCTTTTGCAATATTTTAATAGCTAAAATAGCACGTCAGTCAGGGAAGGGCAAGCTTTCTGAATAAATATGAATGAGAGAATAATAATGAAGCTACATTGCACAAAACAACAAATGTGTTTAACATTTTTTTCAAACCCATTAGGCATGTATGAAGCATAACATCAGAAACAAATAATGTATGTTATTGGATCCCTACTTAAGATCTAATCTTAGCTTTTACTTTTTTTTTCTTACACTGGAAAGCCAAGGTTCTGATACTACAAACTTGGAATTACTGGACTGAATGGTTCAGAAGCACAGGTTCACATATCTAAAAGAAATAGCAACTGTATCCTGAGTCCAAAAATGCCACTTGCCCAAAGAACATAAGCATGCCAAGAAGAGGGGAAAAAATGTTTAAGACAATATTCAGTTATTCATTTTTGACTTGAAACAGATTGTGGTTTTTAAATTTCCTTTATTACAATTACAGCAAGTAAACTCTTTTACCAACTCTCTCTGGGCAGCTCAGCTTACATTCAAGCCTACTAGATCTAAAATAAGTTGTCACGAGTTCTTGGTTTCCATTGTTTTTATGGCAATAGCATTTATCACGTAAAAGAAAAATAAAAATCAAGGATAGTGTGCTTGGAGAAATAATATTAATTCCTCTAAATTAATAATGCAGTGTTTTACAGCTGAAAAAAAAAAAAAAAAGGCACAGTGGGTATAAATGTTTTCCTTTAATTTATTTCCCATTTTAAGAGGCTCTAATCTTAGTTCTTCATTTGTTCCATTTCAGTCTCAACATATGTGAGTGCAAGAGAGTATGTGACCAAGTACAATAAACAACCTCTGGACTGCTAAAATTTTATTGTGGTATACTCAGCACCTGTACTAGCACACTTTTCATTAATGAACTACAGTAAATGTTTATATAACTACCAAGAGAGTTTATTAATGTGAACAAAAATTCTAGCAGATAGATCATCCTTTGCAGCAATTAACCTCTACAATAAAATGCAGTCTGACACATACACAGTTCTCTGAGGCACCTTAGATTAATGAAAAGGGGGATATAAAATCAACCCTGATCTCGTGGTAAGAAATCCCTTTTGTCCTACATACCAGCTTTTTTGTAGAGTTTAAACTATTAAAGCTTTTATGAAAAATAAAAAGGGCAGCTTTAATTTTCAAAAAAATAATCAATTCTTCTGTAAGAAAACTTCATATTCTCTCATGTCTCTACATGTAAGTGGAAATTGAAGAATACCTGGGAAAAGCTACACAGAGATGCTCCAGAACACAGTACCTCCAAGAAGTAATCTGCTGGATAGAAACCTTCATATTGGGAATGTACCAGTCTGCCTTCCCCACCTTCTCTTATTCAAGGATGTGGTGGACAAATGAATTTAATCCTCAGACTGTAAATCTCCTCTGAGTGAAATTCAGTTGGAACTGTTAAATATCACGGACACTAGAACAGTAAGAAGTAACAACACTGTAAGTATTGTATCCTGGGAATGTCCCTCTTCTCTATAATGCAGCTATTTGATCTGTTTTCCATGTGACGACGTAAAGGAAATGATATTGCAAGTGCTTGAAGCTACTTTTATATAAAATATGCAAAATGTGTTGGTTTTCAGTTGTGTGTCATTTCAACCCACACAATAACCTCTTGCTGGCACCAACTCAGCGACAAGATGTGGCGTCTCTCATTCATACAAACAGCTCTGAATTAAACATGGGTACTTGAAGGAATCTAGATTAATCACACATGAAACTTCCCAATTCCATGGATAACCTTTACTAAATAATACAGATATCTCCCTTTTTTTCTGATGATGATGAACTCTTGCAACACATTATTTTATTCCCCTGCACATGTGGAATTGCAACATGCACATATGTATACATATATATGTGCATCCATAGCACAGAAATTACACTAGGAATCACTGTATAAAAAAATCCCTTTATTGGGATTTTTTAATTGACAGGGAAGCTTGACAGCATTCTTCTGTTTTTCTCCCCTTGAGAATTCAGAGCTTTTAGAACAAGTGAAGTCTTGAATATGCACCTTATTTAAATAAGAATGGGGTGAGTATACTCTTTGGCAGTAGCAGTGCCTCCAAAGACAAATGTTTTCTCCTATTGCCAATTGTTTCTCTTGCCAAAAGCCATGCTCTGAGCCTTGCACTCAGGCTGGGAGGCTGCTGAGCCATTTCAGCTGGGCTGGCAGGGGTCTTGCTCTGCAAGGGAGGAGGTCAGTCCTGCAGCCTGGGAGCAGAGGGCAGGGGAGCTGCAGGGTGACCCCACACCCCACACATTGTGCTCAGGGGCTGGAAGTCAGCTCTGCTTATGCTGGATCACGCAGTGAACCAGCCCAAGCATCTGACACACAGAGGTCACCTTCCATCCTGGGGATTCATTCACACAGGAAAATCTCTTTTTCTGCATGTTTCTATCATTTGAATAGCAACTGTGACAACAAGAATGGTTCCCAAAGACATTTGGGGTACTGATGAACTCATTTTCAAAGAGCATTGGAAAAAGAGACATAATTGTGGGTGCCTTGCCATTAACAGAAAACTAAATCTCACAACATGTGATGGTCCTTACAAATCAAAGCAGTAGAAAGGATATTGTGGAGAGAGAGACTAGGTATTAATACACATTTTGAAGCTTGCACTTCACCTCTATTGCTATTGTGTGACCTTGGATAATCCTGATCTCGCTGTTCCTTCCTTACCTGTCCTTGCAGTGGAGTTTTTGTTCCCTCAAAAGATAAGCATTGTTAAGAAAAAGCCATTAAGCTTTATGGGATATCCAGTTATGCTGTGGAGAAATATAATGAGCTTTTGAGTCTACAAATAAAAGATATATATAAGAGAAGATTACCCTACAAAGTCTGTATCTTCCAGATATTCCTTGACTTTTAGTTGCTCTTGTTCTTGTTCCATTTGAACTATTTAAAGAAAGTAATCATAAAGCTACCAGCTCTATTATTGGTATCTTAAGAAATAAATTGGTGGGTAGAGCTGTTCCCACTCTTTAGAATTATTTAGCATTTTTATTTTCCCACCAGGGAAGTTAACTGTATCTTTCAGAAATTATTTATACACCAGTAGTCAAGAAAGTATTAAAAAAAAACCAAAAACTGTTCATTGCTGTTTTCCTTTTATTGCTGATCTTCTCATAGAATGAATAGAAATAACCATAATTAGAAGAGAGATTTATGGGATGTAGTATCTAGCACAGTATGATGCATAATCGTTTTGCCTACACAAAATTCTATTTCTAAAGCATTCATTTCAAATTAACAATATACTGAAATCATATTCAGCAAATCATGCTATCTGCAGAGAGAAAGGTGATGTGTTGAACACCCAGGAGCTACACTGACAGAGTAACTCAGTTTTGCCCAGTTCTCAGCAGTATGCCAGGTGCCCCAGAGCCAGATGTGCCACTACAGTTTCTCCATATTCACTGTCCCAGTACTGGCAGCTTCTTGACAGACAGCACACACCATTTGTAGTACTACAAAGAAAAATCTGGGAGTGAGCAGACACTCTGAGGACATCCCTGAGAGCCAGCAGATTGAACATCATCTAGAGAAAAGCTGCTGGAAGCCCTGTTGTTTGACTCAGTAGGGACAGCACCATATTCTGTGCCAAAGCAGGGACACACTGCATTCACCAGTGCTGCTCCTGCACTCACAGACATCCTGAAGCAGCAGTAGAGAGCATGTTGAAGCAGCTCTAGTGTTCAATCTGCTGCTGATGTGCACTGTGAAAGCCTGTCTGGTTCACAGTTACCTGGAGTTCAAGTGCTATTTCTCATTCATATGACAATCAGCTCTAGGCCTTCTTAGCCTTCAACCCTGTAAGAGACTTAAGAATCCCATTTGTCTTAAACACTATTAGGATCACTGAGGGATTTGCCCTCTATGGCAAACTATAAAAAAGCTGTGACTACCAAAGCCCACCCCAAATATGCCTCCTGGATTTCTGGAATTTGGACTTTGAGTTAAGCCACCTGACAGGACCTTGAGATAAGATAAATGTGGTACTATTGTCCAGTTATCTCAGGTCTAAGGAGAAGTAAACAAGGCTGGGGGATGCCATAGCCCACAGACTGATGCCATGGGCTATGGCATCCCACAGACTCATTTGCTGAGGCCAGGTTTTCACACTCTTTCCCTGCCAGTCAAGGGAGAGGAGTGATGGTGAAACCTCTGGTCCACATAAGGCAGGGAAAGTGAACACCCACCACCAGGTGCTACAAGCTGGGCTAAGTAAACAGACTCTGAGGAAATGGGACAGTGTCTTTTACCATGCCAATTTTCCTCTCTGACACAAACTGGCCCAGTTGTAAAACTTCCCCACCACAGGAAAGCCACATTCACATGGCACATTCATGTGAGAGGCAGCTGCCATGCCTTAGAAAGGGTCATAAACCATCAAAGATGCTGTAAAGGATCCCCAGACTCATCTTAGGGCCTTCCACCAGAGAACTGCATGTGATCCACAGATGCTGCAACAGATCCAGTGCTGCAAAAGGCCTGCAAATCCTCCCTGGCCCCTGCAGGGGTGGTGCTTGGTGTACCCACATACACCTGAACACATATTACCCCACTGGACTGTTCTGGGGAACCCCCAGGACCAAGAAGACCAGAAGAAGAGGACCAGTGGGATGCCACTGGATCCACAGGGGTGGGGACTATCTTTCTACTCTAATCTGTCTCTCTGTCACTCTCTTTCTTTGCCCTTTTTCCTATTTTTCTCTACTTCACATTTATTGTTAAATAAAATCCATATTAATGACTTCAGCATAGGATCTCCTTTGCATATTAATTTGGGCAGAGGCATCTCTCACTAATTACAGAAATCAGATCATAAAGAATCCCCAACATATACACAACTTCAGTGAAAAAAAAATAGCCTAGTAGTTCCCTCTCTTCTCATTTCCCACTATCCCACAAGAGCCAACACCTCCATGGACATGGAATATGTGTTAGGTCAGAATTTCCAATGAGTAGATCTTTTTAGGTTGTACACTGTAGTATGAATTTGGGTGAAATAAAGCAAGACTGTAAATTCCTAGATCTTCAGTTTTAGCCTGAAAGAGTGAAAGTGTCAACTACTAAGCTTGTAGAGTGCCTAGAATAATGTGCTTTTTGAGTACAATATAATATACAAATAATATCATATAATGTATATGAATAATAAAATGAAGCTCTAACTAGATTTAGAGCCAAAATTGACATTTAGGTGAGTAATATAACAAGAGATATATGGGTTTACATTCTCCCTTTTTACAAGAAAGCCATCTGTGAACAGACATATACCTACTATTCCTATTAGATTTGTGTCACTGACAGTGACTACAAAGAAATGAGAGGCAGGAAATGCAATTCATACTCTCAGCAGATATATCTAATGATACTGTATGAAGCATAGATGATCTGTGGTGGTGAGAGGGATATTAGTGTGCAATGTCTGCTTTTCCCAAAGCATTGGCAGTTGCTCAAGTGGAAAAAAAATACATTTTTCAACTAGGACAGATCATCTGTGTGCAAATAGTGGCTCTGGAACACAGAAATAATCAGGATTTTAGGATATTAAATGCTCTTCATCAGGAAATTATTGTTTCAAAAGATTTATTCAAAAAGACAAACATTTCATGAAGATATCTAGCTTGCAGTTTGGAATGTGAATCTCTGTATCTGAAGGGACTGTCTTAAGGACAAGCTATTTTGGGAGTTTTACCCCTTCTGGGGAACAGCCTAAAAATACTCTTCCATTTTTTCTCTTTTATTTTTTCTTGAATCTCAGAAGATTTTAATGGGATGAGAAAATTGTTTCCTGCCCAGCCCTCATGGTGAGTGGCTGGCAAATGATAGCAACACACAGAGTGCAAACAGCTGGATTCAATCACTGCACTTAGTAGGTCCATGAAATGTGATTGTGGAGGCACCAGGTATTCTAAGAACCAGCAAAGAGAGTTCTTGCAGACTCCAGGACAGGCATCTGGCATTAACAGAGTTCTGAGACTATCAGGGAACATGGCACATCTCACACCCAACTGATGAATTAATTAATCACACTGTAATTGTTATGACCTGTGCTTTGCTGTCTTTAGAGGTAAATATTCAGATATGAGAAGACACAGCAAATTCTTGAACTGTCTTGCTGAGATGTTGGTACTTGAAACCAAAGTCACTGTCACACCTTTCTAAAAAAACAAATATGTGTTTCTACAGTAAAGCTACTTTTAGGAGGAACATTGCCTAACATGTCTCACTCACAGCACCATTTGGTGGAAAAATCACTCCATGTAAAAGAAGGCATCTTCTAGAGAAAGATGTACAGATTCAAACTCAAAAGAAATGCATTCTTACCCTCCAGTCCTCTTATCTTCTAAAATTCATTATTTTTAGTATAATATATATCTATCCCACCACATTACTGATTTAATGGTTAGAATAAGTGTTTTCACATCATTGTATAATAAAACAATATTTTCAAAGTGATGTTTTATTACTTTTTTCCCTGATATTGTTATCAGATGAAAGATCAAGAAGTGGTTGAAACTTTAAAAAATAAACACATTACAAATCTTTGCAATTTTCATCTTTGTCACACACACATAAATTGAAATTTTATAGACATGGGAAAAGCTGTGTTAGCTGAAGGGGTTTTGTAAGCTTACTTAAATAACATGTTTTATATCATCAGTCAAGTGCCAACAAAAATATGCAATTTGAAATTTAAAAAAGAGAACCTAAGGAACTCCTTTTTCGTGTAAATTGGTAGCTTATGGCTAAGCAAGAGTTAGTCTAGATTGGCTTCTAGATTTCATTCCAACCTGAACTGTCCTATGATCTTACCACTGGCTTTTTAAGTTCAAAGCTTCTGAAAAGAATGAACAAGTAATTTGACTCCTAGAATAATTTGTAATGAAAAATAAATAAATAAATAAAAAGGTAGAGTAATTTCAACAGCACCAACATGTAACAAAACCATACCACAGTCTTTAGTGCTGCACCTCTGAGATAACTGGACAAGTGACCCAAGCAGCAGAGTGTGGTGTGCCTGTGGTGAGATCCACTGGGATTATTACATCTCACAGTCACCCCTTCTGCCACAGCTAAAGACCACCCACTGATTCCAAGTTTTAAACAAATGTTATAACTGGAGCAGGGGTGGAAACCCTTTTGTAGACTCAGGAATGTGTTATCAGTATATGTTACTGCAGGTTTGGATCAGACAAATTGACTATTAGGACAGATTTACTGATGTAGGCAGGATTTTATAAGACTGGACTAGACACATTTGTTTCCACTTAAAGGTGGAAAATTAATGCCTAAGAATAGGAGTTAATAAACAAATTTAATAATATTCCACTGAATGAAAAAGACCTTACAATTATGAAATAACAACTTCCTGTTCGAATAAACCAAGTCTATATAATTGCATATAATGAAGACAAACTAAAATGCAGTAGTTTTTTGTGTGCAAGCATTATAGTGAAAGATTTCTGAAGAAGCTTTACAGAAAACAGCACTGAGAAAGGAGGAAATAATCCTTCAGTCAGAGGGGGTTCTCACAGCTTCTTTATGCAAGCTTGTCTTCTCATAGTTCCTCTCCCACTCAGGTAAAGTGTACGGTATGAAGAAAAACAAAGAACTAAAAATTGTTAACAGAATCCTATCAGGCTTGTTTGATTTATGTGTATGTAAAATGAAATAACATGATGATGTTATAGATCCAGCAGAATTTGTATTCAATAAAAGCTGAATAAAGCATAAACAGGACACAGAGAATCTACTGAACAATCCTGCACAATCACTAATCCCCACCATGAGTCTCATGCTTTATGTCTATACCTCACCTGAAATGTATTTTACTCTTCTGCTGCCTTGTACCTCCTTTTGCTAGATAAAGAGTGATAAGGAAAAACCATGAAAAAAGTGAGAGGGCATGCTGGACATTTGAGGATAGAGAATGATGTCTGTGACAAATTTGCACATAATGCAGTTCAAATTAATTATGGAGTTTGCTTCCTCACAAGAATATTTAGTGAATTTTCCACATCTCATATGAATCTACCATGTATTATTTAAGCTGAATTGTTTTTATTACCTTTATCTGTGCAGAGTAATAAATTACATCTGATGTTTTGTATTTAAATCCTTACTTTAAGCAACATTTAAGTATGACTTTAGAAAGCACACATATATTGCAGGAAGTAATTCAGCAATTCAGAGAACTATTCAATTGTTCAATTCAGAGAAATGCTTACTGTCATTCCAGACAATGTGAGTTACTAAAGCTAGAAGTATATGCATGATAGACTGCTCTTGGTATGAGTTGTGCCACTCTCTTAATTACTGGATTTTTTACTCATAAATTAATTACTTTGTTTAGCTGTCTGAAGTAGTAATACCACAGAAGGCAATCTGATTATATACTCAATACTAATGACTTAAAAATATGTTAGGCTCATCTCTAAATGCTCCAGTCAGGCTAGAATCACCATTTTGCTGAATCTTAAGATATACAGAGCAGCATCCCCATCCCATGCTATAACATCATGCATACGTATTACAGTTAAAAACATGATAAACAAGAAAGGAAAAATTAAGGGAAATGTCATTTTTCTATACAGATTAGGATGTCTTTATTAGTACAAAGTGTCAATGACCTCTCTATTGCTAACACACTAAATATCTTTCATCTAATTCCTGGGAGCTGAGAGAACAGTGATTCTGTGTATATTTTTTATAATACCTAACTTCAAATAAGTTATTGAATGGCTGCACTACAAATTTTAAACATCTGCTTCTCCACTCCATTCACAAATTCAGCCAGGTCTTCAAACAGATTCATATATGAAAGACTGTATTCCTTTAAAGTTCACATTTCAAGGCAAGTTTTTGGCACATTAATGTAAAAATCCAATAGAAATCCAATAGAAATGAAAAAAATATGTTTTACAATAGCAGCTCAAAAATGCCATGTCTTTGATTATGAAATTCAAAGTACAGTCTTGATTTGTGATCCTACCAATAATATTCCACAGGGCAGTGCATACAGTGTGAGCACGGTCAGAATAACCATCAAGTGGCTCTGAAAAGAGAGAGCACTGCAGAACAGTAAAGCACCATTATTATTTCTCCAATTTTACAGCAAATTACAGGTATTTATGGAGCACAGCACTCCAAAAAAAGGTAAGCAAGACTTGAAAACAATGTTGAAATGCAAAATTAAGGGGGTACCTACATGATTCTTTAACCCCTCCTGAGTACTTAACTGCAAAGAAAGACTGTGAGCTCCTTTAATTTCCTATTTAACCTTCTACAGATGAATCATACTCTAAAATCAGACTCTAGAATAGCTTCTGAGGATTTGGATAATATTTATGTACTTTAGGACTTTTTGAACTTCAACAGAGAAACATCTGTTAGTATCTAGAAAGATGATAGCATTGAAACACTCTTATTCTAGTGTTTCACTGGGAGCCAGAAGACATACCTTTAATATGATAGCTATAACAGTCTAGAAGTAGTTACTGAAAAGAAAAAAGAAGAAAATTATTCAAATAAAAAAGAAAGTCTGCATGGCTTATTGAGCTATCTTTCACAGATTTCATTGCTTAAATGAGCAATGACTCATTAAAAGTCTAATTGATAGCTGGTGTCTGTAGGACCTCTTGTCTTAGCCAAATACACCCACACTTTTTAAAAATGCATATACTCATGACTTAAAATGAAACAGCTCTTGTGGGATCACAGAATAAATTAGGGTGGAAAAGATCTCCAAGACTGAGTCCAACCTTTGACTAACCACCACACTGTCAACTACATCATGAAACAGAGAGTCATATTCAGTTGTTCCTTGAGCACCTCCAGGTGTCTCCATCACCTCCCTGGCCAGCCCATTCCAACACTTAACACTTAAGAAATTTCTTAAGTGAAGAAATTTCTCTTAATGTCCAGTCTGAACCTCCTCTGGCACAGCTTCAGACTGTGTCCTCTTGTCCTGTCACTGGCTGCCTGGGAGAGGGGGTTGACCCTCAGCTGTCCATAATCTTGCAGGTGCTTGTACAGAGTGAGAAGGTCTTTCCTGAGCCTCCTTTTCTCCAGGCTAAACAATTCCAGCTCCCTCAGCCACTCCTTGTATGAGCCACTCTCTAGACCCTTCACCAGCTTCATTGCTCTTCTCTGGATGTATCAGACACAACCTGATCAAACAATGGTGAAATATAACTCCAGTCATTGCTAAGAAAACAGATCAACACACATAAACAAGAGAAGAAATTTAAAATACTCTCTCTTAACAAAGACTTTTCATCCATGACATTATTCTGAAGTATCCTATGACATCAAGCAAACCAACCCAAAATGTGAGGAGAGGAGAAATAATCAAGGATACAAGCTAGTACAAAACTGGATTTTCTGAGAAGGGAAATTTGTGGTCCAGGCACATGACTTGTAGCTAGGAAATCTGACTTTTATTCTCAGAACTCCCAGATTCCTTGCCCCTCTCAAAAAAGCCCTTCCAAAGCTGCAAATGCAGAAACAAATTAAAAACAACAAAAGGATGGTGATGGAAAAAAGACCAACCAAAACAGAAGTGGGTATGTTAATCCAAATTCCTTGGTACTCCAAGTACCACTGTGGATACTTGGTTCAAGCAGTTTGTTCCTGGCAGTCGTGGCTTTCTGTGTTTCTGTTGTCCAATGCACACCTCTGAATGTGCTGGCTCTGTGCCACAAGACCCTGCACATCTACCCCAGAACCACAGACACAGGAGTGTGTAAATAGGCACACAGAGACACATGGAAAAATGTGGGCAGCAGCAGTAGGTACTGGAAATTGTAAATAAAATTGCTCCTTTCTTAGGATGATTTTACCAAGGAATGATAGCTTACACTAAGGATATAATCAGATTTTACACATCTGTGCAGCAAATCAGTCATAGCAATGACTCCAGACTATCTGCCACAACACACTAGCTGCTGTGGGAAAGGCTCCTCTCCAATTTTAACCAGGAATTCTGTTTCAGCCTTGGTTTTTCCAAATTAATTTGTGAAATTAATTCCTTTTTACCAGTAGGCACTTACCACAGAGAATACTTCTCTTTAAAAATATCCTGTATACCAACAGGTATGAAGTGAGAGCTGAACTCCTGGAGAGTCATGGCTATTTATAATTGAAATTTGTTTTTAAATTCTAAGTATTAAATGGCTTAGCACATTTTTTTATGAACCTGCATTTTGTGGAGAAAATACAAAATGTTTAGTGCCAAATATGATGTCAAACCCCCCTGTGTGAAAACAGATATTTTAAAGTTTTTACTCATCTGCTAGATGACCTCTTTTTCCACTTATCTTAGAAATCTTTCTAATTCTCAAAGCAGTGCCCGGAATTATTAACTTTGATTTCTTCAGCCTTGAAAAATTAAATTTTGTTAAAATTCTAATGGAATAATTTCCAGTTGTGATAAATAATCTCTTTCTTTAATCTACTGAATTTTCTTTCTCGCTTTTTTGTTTTGTTTTGTTTTTTGGTTTTTTTTTTTTTTTCTTTTCTTGGCTGAGCTGAGAGGGTCATAAGGAAGATGAATATCCAATTTAGTGTTTCCACCATGAAACAGTAAAAGTTGCCAAAGACAGAAACACAAAGAAAGAGAAGGCTGCTCCTCTCCAGCTCCCCAGCTGTCAGGACAGTAGGTTTAGGATTACAGGGCTAAGTACTGTATCTTATTCAAGAGCCAAAGTTGCTTTTGTAACCACTTCAGATAAAAAAAATCTGCAAAGGAATGTATTCAACAGCATTTAAGAGCTTGGGTTTCAGTAAAATTAATAAGTAATCTTCATATTAGAAATCAAAAAATTGCAGTGAACTGCCAGTCTTGCCTGTACTAAAATAAAATATGCATAAGTAATCCCTGGTTTTCAGCCCTGTATTTCCATAAGCTGTTCAGATCTATGGCATGGCCAGCACACAGATACAAGCAAACACCACCTCTCTGAAGATAAACATCAAAGGTCTGAGATATTATGGTTTATTAGTCTTTGAAAATTAAGTAGAATAAACATCTTTTGTGGTTGGTTAAATAGATGCTATTTGGGCAAGATCCCTTTGGCCAAGAGAAAATAATCAAAAGCAATTAGGAAAAAGTGGTCAATTTTTAAAAAAAAAAAAAAAAAAAAGGGGCCATATATCTGAAGATATATGCTTAATGAGAAGGAAAGAAAAATACTGTTAATGCCACAATTTCCAGTGTAGTCTTCTGTCACATGAACTGTTCTTATTTCAGAGTGTATACTACTCTGAAATTATTAAAGCAAGAATGATAACAACCCCATAGAACTCCCAAGGAAAGGGGTAGGACAAAAGAAAGGGAAATATTTCATTCTTGTAAATATCCTAAATAACTACAAATTAAAAAAACATTCCAATGTACCAGCCATAAGTCAACCAGAGTACCATGTTGGTCGCAGCTTATGTTTCCCATGCTTCAAAACACCAAGCTTTCTAAAACAAAAATACTGAGCTGGCCATCAGATCATAATTTCACTTTAAACCAAGAGAGAGGGAATAGTTGTCTGGCACAAATGATCTTGATTTATGTGCATTGTAGTGTGTAGTGTATTGCAGCTCTCTCTATTTGAAAACTGGAAGCCCCATGATTACTTGCACTAAGTGACTGCTTTAACTAAATATACTCAAATTTAATATTTTTATTCAAAATACTGAGAGAAAACAACATATCTCTAACTGCATGCACTTCCCAAACATATTTAATAACAATTTCTGCTGATCTCTTCTCATTATTATAAATAAAGTAATAACTAATTATTGGGCATTCAAATTATATTATTGTATTATTGTGACCAAGAACTTTGCTCTTGGCTCTTGTTCTGGTAATATTTTGGATACCTGTACTTCTGAAAACCTTTCCCAGCCTGAATACTTCCTTTCAGAATGAAACCAACTGCAGCTCCCTGGGCTAGTAAAAGATCTATGACCACTTACTGCTCACAATTTTAAAGGTTTAAACACAGTTTAAAGAGCAGTTTCTCCTCTGCTCTCCCTAGATCATTCTCCAGAAACATTTTATTTATAGTGATAGTTAATAAATGGTTTTAAAGAATATTTGGAGAAAATTTCCACAACAAAACATGCAAAAAGAATGGCAGCAGTTTCTCTTTAGCAATTTCTGAGATGACTGCAAAGTTGACTTCAGTTCTTGCAAATTCACAGAAAGCTTGCAGGGTTGAGCAGCTTAAAGCTGCCAATGCATAGAAATTGTTTGCCTGGTCATGCAATGTCATCTTATATTTTACTAGCTGGGCACTAATGCCATGCAAAAGCTAGTGTAGTTCTTAAATGTTAAATTTGTCTTTTTAAAAATGTTTATTATCTTACAGAAAATCATACAGATATTTATCACAGTTTGAGGTGCCAGATCCTTTCCCAGCTGTAATCACAGAGAAATGCAACACGTTTCAGTGTCCCAGCTGTGCCAAACAGAAGCATCATGGTTTTCAGACACTGCTACAAATCATTTGGATGGACATTACTGGTTCTCCATAATGCAGATGGAAAGAAAAATTAGTGTGTTTAATTTTACCCTGAATTCTTTCCTGGCAGAAAATGTTACCTGTATATTCTTGTCAGAATTTTGGATATGAAATTCATTGCAGGGCACAGATATCTCCCAGTGACAGGAACAAGAGTTTTATCATTAATTTTTATGGAATCAAAAATAAGACCAAGACTTGGGAAAACCAGACAGGGTTGCACAACATCATATCTGTCAATTTTTGATGTATGAAATTGCAATGATCATAGCTGAAACTCTAGCAAGCTGAGGAACATGTGTCAACTGAATGTTTCTTGTTTAGTGTTGCCTTCTATTTCAAAGCACACAACAAACTGTCACAGATGTTAAAAACTTCTTGAATTTCATGCACTCATGCTCAGCTGAATTCTTTCCCGTAAAAGATGCTTGACACTTTATTTAATATTTTTGTTTTGCTCTGCAGAAAATACAGACATAAAATTAAAAGATGTTTTTTAACATTTTTTTCTTTCCTGAGGAATTAAATGTTATTTACCAATTTCCTCAGCCAATAGCTTTGTTTCCTCACTGTAAACTAAACACCAGTGGACATTTTGTCAAATCATTTTCACTTGAAATTATTTTGCCTTTTTTCTCCTTCCACTGTTTAAAAACTGTACATCAATCTTTAGTTAAACTGGAATGCTACCCCAACTGGATGGGATTCACTGTCACTCCTGAAGCCTGCTCCAGGTCACAAAGAAGTAATGGGAAATCTTAACAGAAACTTCAGTGGCAGCTGGAAGGAGCCTGTGATATGCACCCTAATGGCTTTCTTCAAGTACTGCCAAGGTCAATTAATAGTGTGCTTCAGATTTGCTTATTTGAGCTTATTCATAACGTTGCACTACTTCAAAAGCATATACACAATAAAATGTAGTAAGAAACCAGAGAAATCTTGGTCCAGGAGAACAGGTATGTGCATGGGATCAGTTCCTCCCTCTACCACAAACTGTCAGTGTGGCATTAGGCAACTTGCTTTAGTCCAATCACTGTCTATACCTTGATTATAACAAGAGGGAGTGAAAAATAATTTCTGTGGAAATATGGCAATCAAAGCACCTGAGGATCCATCCAACTGATACCTTGCAGTTACTATTCCAGTATTCACATATTCTTTCATGTATTAAAAAAGCAAAAGCCTTGAGATAAACATCTATGCAGAAAGTAAAAATACAGAACTATATTGTCAGCAGCAGATTCTGCTGTAATAATCTCAAGCATCCACGGGAATGATGGGAAATTATCAATATTACTCATCAATAATTGTATATGTCATTAATCTTTGCATATTAATGTATAGTTAATAGCTGGAAACTAATACTGTTGGCTATATAAGCTGGTAGCAAGAAGTACAACCAGAAACTGAAATAAAGAGGAAATATCAGACAGATGTACTGAAGGAAAGAGAGGTGGCACAACAGTTACTGGCATTGGCACCAGCTGTGAAATAACAGCCTTTTTGTAGCCTGAGAAAAATTAAAAAGTCAGAAGCAGCAAATGTAAATCAGACTGGCTGAACATTGTGTTATTCCATTCAAGAAGTAAAAGTTACACACCTTTATCACTGGGTGGGATAGACCTTTAGGTTTAATTTCCCAGTAACTTCACCCTTCCAGGAGGAAAACAACATGGGAAGAATAAGAAAAGCTATGAATAATTATGCATAAGTGCAGCTGATCCTCCATAAAAGTATGTGAAAAATGCAGTGAAAAGTCCAGCAATTCTTTCACAACCTCCCAGAAAGCAAAGGGGCTGAATAGTAAAAGCTGTTCAATACTCAGATTTAAGGAGAAAGAAGGGAAAGCTGAATGAATTTCCATTACCCTGCAGTCAATATGCAGTATAAGCAATTTTCTTTGAGATTTAAGTGGAATTTCCAGCATCATAAGCCTTCCCTTGTGAGTCCAGCCCTTTAGTCCACTAAAACATCATTGCAGTTTAGCTCTGTTGGCATTTTCAGATGAGGACCCAACCACTGAAGTACTTACTGAGTTTTTTTTTTCAAAGGAAAGAATTTCAAACTGCAAGATGTTTTGGGTTCAAAGAAAAATGAAAAAGCACTTAATTTGTCTACTCAGAAGTACTTTTAAAAATACACAAACAGAAATTCCCAGAGAACCAGTTTGTAATTACTCAGATGTCCTGAGGATGTCTGGGACCTCTGCCCCTCTAAGAAAAGCACAGCTAATCCCCAACCTATGCCAGTGCTTCCTATTGCTATATGTGAAGTCAAATTACAAGATTTGAATCTGGTCTGAGTAATTTTTAAAATATATTTCTCTAGTCCTCTTACACCACCTTAGCTCACAATTTTCACTTTCAAATCCATTTTTTCATATGGGAGGTGAATAATAGAACCTGAAGGTTTTTACATGTTTGATGTGTGGAAGAAGCTGAAACCTGTTACACTTTTAAAGAAAGGTAGAAACCAAAGATTTTGATGTTTATAAATCATTCTACTTAAAATTACTCCATGGTAGTTTTCCAACTAGAAATACACATATAAGTAGCAATTAAATATAGTTTTTATTTTGGAGGGGTTTTTTATGTATTTACAGGCTTCATTAGCTTTTTGCTTTCTCAAACTGTGGCCACAGTTCTCCAACCATCTAGAAATTTCTCTTTTCAATGACTTGTCACTGCCTGCCCCCTTGTTCAAAAATTAGCAGAACAGGATCCTAGGTCAACAACTAACAATGGCAACTTCTGTTTTCTACAATTCCTGACCCCATCTTGCATTCCTAAAATGCAGTGGGGACTTTAGATACTCAAATCTTCTTACTTGCCAAAACCAGAATAAAAGTAACATGCTGTCAGCATGTTTTCCCTCTCTGTTTGAATGTAGCAATTTAATCACTTTCAGGAAATTCTCCAAAGTGATGAGCTTAGAAACAAGGGGTTTGATTCTCCTATTTCTCCCTGCAGAGTACTTTAATGGAACAGAGACATTATTTGTATTAATATATTAATTTTCAGGTTAAGAGCAAGCAGGCTTTTCTTGGAAGAGCATTGTGTTTTGTTAGCAATTTAAAAGCTAGTGAGTGCAGATGATTTTTCAGGGATTCCACTTTGGCCCTTCCACTCAGGGAGGCACACATTACCCCTGCCTCTCTGTGTCCCTGCAGCTGCTGCCCCAGGATTCCCTGCTGGGAGCTCACAGGAGAAATGCAGCAGCTCACAGCAGCCTGTTGGACTTTGCTGGGGCAGCCACATGGGTCCCACTCCTCTGCCCAGGGCATTCCTGGAACAAATTCCATAGAAATGCATCCCCCTTCAAGGGCTGCCTGGTTAAAAGGGGCCATGAAGTTTTGAAGTTGCTGCAATGGCAAATGACAAAGAACATATTCAGGCACACAGTGTTATAAAGATGGAATCAGGCTGAAAACATCTGATCAACCTGAGAGTAGAAACACAAGGGATGGCCCAGACCTTGCCCTGCCTTTGGCCAGCACAAAGCACTGAGTCCTTGTTATTATGGGTGAGAAGCCAAAGGAATGCTGTATGGGTCAAATGAGTTAGGAACAAATCTCAACAAAGACCATGGCTCCCTGAACCTGGTCAGAAACTTCAGCTATTGCAGTGGTACCAATAAAATTTTCTGCAATACTCTCCTTCCCACCCTTCTGCTTTTTTTCAGACAATGAGAAAAAAAAGGAAGTTCTCCCAGCTGAAGGAATGCTGGCACTCTAATGAAGCAAGTAGGAACTGCACATTATATTTCAGTTCCTGAGCATCTCTAACTTAATTTTGGTGCTAAATGGGATGCATTCAGTAGGAATCTTCCTCCTTTGAAAATGTCACCATGACTGATGAAAAAGGCAGAGAAGATAAACATCACAAAATGCTATCAGGTTAAATGTATGAGATAATATATTAACTTTGATGTAAGCCTTTTATGGCATACATAAAAATAAATTATCTTAAAAGTTAACACCAATCACCAAGCACATATATGTGAGATCACAAGAGCCATCAGTGAGTTATAGATCACTATCTGAGTAACAGGACCCACGTGCTCCAGCTCTGGATAAATCATATTTACATAATCTGGCTGTGCTCTCTTGCACATATCTCTGCAAAGCATCATTTCATTATCAAGACTGTTTCTTCCCTGTGAAATGTAAATCTTGCAATAGGGGCCAGCTGAGATGCAGGGCTGAGTGCAATGTGATTCCACCATGCTAATTAACTAACAGGCAGGCTCAATCTCAAAGTAAATGTCAATCCATGTGATTAGAGAAATTGCTGCACTGGCATTTTCTTTACTGCCTAAAGAAAGCTACTTCAGAGTTATTCTTTAAATGCCAAACTACAGCACACTCTCTAGTCCTAGGCTACCATTCAAGTTGGTCCCCCTTAGTCGCTCTATCATTACCCTGATTTATTAATTTTCTCCTTTTTAAAAGTCAAATATTACAGGATAAAATTATAGTATGTGTATACTTACATAGGTATAATAGGAGACATTATCAAGATGCATAATTTAACATGAGTTTTCTTGAAAATTAAAAAAATCAAACAAAAAAGAAGATATTAAATCAAGAGACAAGAAAGAAATCACATTGCAAAAAAAAAACAGGCTTGGTGAGGAGAACAGAGTAAGTTAGAGCTCTCCTTAGCTTATGTCAGAAAAAGACATGGCCTAACACATTCAGTAAACCACTATTATTATCTATCCCAGGAACAATTTAGGATAATTTTCTTACAGTTCAAAGAATGCAAGCATGTAGTTTTGAAGCCATCAGCTTGCTCTTTTTTCCCCTTACTGTCTGAAAGCATTTTCCACAAACATTTTGTTACCAAACCTTTGAAACAAAACAGCTGCAACCTCAGATACTTGCTCCTTCTCTTCTCAGGACAGAGACAAGGCAAGGCCAGTACAACCTGTAGGTAAATATGCCAGTTCCAAATTCCCATCCCAGATCCTTTCCACACCAGTTCCAACTTTACATTTGTAAAGGATCCCCAGATCCATCAAGTCCCTACAGGAAAAGTGGATCAGGCTCAGGAGCCATCATTTAGCACTGGTGGAAATCACTTCTGATAAACAGAAAAGTGGCATTTGATTTTGTCTGTAGCTCTTCAGATTGCAGACATCAATTCCTTTCCCCACACACGTAGAGGTGAAGAGAAAGCAATCAGCAAGAGAAAGCACTCCCCTGGCCACATCACCAAGGGCTGAGAAGCACAACTCAGACTCTAAAGTGCAGCTCTGGGGCTTAATCATAGCTGTCACAGGAAGGGGATACAGTCACCCAGAGCTTCTTCAGATGCTTTTTTAAAATCAGGAATGGATGAACATTGCATGGGATGTGCCTTCAATTCAGTGCCTTGCAAAAAGACACTTTGACTCTTACAGATATTGGTTTCAAGTATAGTACCTACCGGAGTTGATTCCTCCTGAAGGTTTGCTCTATTCTTGTCTTAAAGCTAAACCATTTTCCATGTATAATTTGTAAGTTTTATACCAAAATAGGAAACTCAAAGCAAGATCTGACCATTTTTACTGATCAGATATTGGATTTTAAGGCTTCAGACCAGTCTAGCTTTGGCAAGCTTTGTTGGTTGGTGAGTGAAAGTAGAAAGAAATCTCTATGCAAGCTTCTCTCCAAAACTTCTGTGCTGTACTTCCCCTTCTTCCTTGAAATTTGATCCCACTTAAGCCACACATAATACCACCCTCTTATCTCTCTGTACTGCTGCCCTGGTTTAGCCCCAGGCAGCAGCCAAGCTCCATGGAACTGCCCACTCACTCCCCCACCAGATCAGGGAGGGAATTGGAAGGGTAAAAGACAGAAAACTCATGGGTTGAGATAAAGACAGCTTAATAGGGAAAGCAAAAAGCATACATACAAGCAAAGTAAAACCAGGAATTCATTCACTGCTTCCCATGGGCAGGCAGGTGTTCAGCCATCTCCAGGAGAGCAGAGCCCACCATGTGTAACAGTGACTTGGGAAGACAAGCTCCATCACTCCAAATGTCCCCATCTTCCTTCTTCTTCCCATGTGCTTTATATACTGAGCATGATGTCAGATGGTCTGGAATATTCCTTTGGTCAGTTGGGGTCACCTGTCCCAGCCATGTCTCCTCCCAGTCTCCTTTGCATCCCCAGCTTCCTCACCAGCATGGCAATAGGAAAGGCAGAAAAGACCTTGGCTTTGTGTGAGTCCTGCTCAGCAATAACAAAAACACCTCCATATTGTCAGCCTGTGTTCAGCACAAATGCAAAACAAGCCCCATACCAGCCACTGGGAAGAATGCTAACTCTATTCCAGCCAAAACCAGCACAACTGTTTATGAATTTCAGTCTCTCTCAGCAACAAAACTCTTATTCACTCACATGACTCCTTAAACCATGCATCACCTGACAGACTTTTCAGGAATGGTGTTTGATCCCTCTCCTGGAAGGCTCACATTTGGGTTACATTACATTCACTGGGTAAGGATCTAGATCTTCTCAACTTTTTACCTCTGAGGAAGGGAAAGAGCTCAGCAGACTGGCTCTTATTTCACATTCAACAATAAAATTGGTTATACACATGAAAAAAAAGTTGATCAAAACAAGCTAGATGAACAAGCAGCAGCTCTACATAGAAAAGTGTTATTTCACTCAAAATCTACTTGACAAATAGCTACCAGAAAGAGAAATTTTCCAAAGATGGTGCACTAAAGTGTTGTGATTGTTTCCACTTGGTTCTCACTTTTCTCATTTCAGACAGAAATACATAAATTTTTCCCTGAAATAAACATACTCTTTTCCCTCTTCTACTCCCAAAATATTAATATAATATACAGCTCTTGGGCAAAATAAATGAGCACTTTCCTTCTCTTGTAATTAATGGGTATCACTGTGTCTTGAAATCTCCTCTTGTCAAAACGTGTAACTTGTAGCAGTTTGCTATTAGTAATGATGTTAACAATGATCTGTCAAATTAACTAAAAACCAGTGAATTAGGATTGCTTGTGAAACAGACAGAAAGCCTGATGGGAATGTCAAAACTAACTGAATAGTTTCAACTCTGGTGGTCTTCTAGGATTATATATGACATACTTTGAAAGGTCAGAAACAGTTAATCAGCTTAACGTAGAAGAATTGACCAGAATTGTCACTTCAGAAAGATTTCTAAACATTATACATGCCTTAGTTAAAAAAAAAGGAAAAAAAGAAAAAAAAAAAAAAAAAAAAAAAAAAAAACACAAAAAGAAAAAAGTGCTTATTATGAAAAATCTCTTCAGTGCATTTTGACATATTCTGTTACAATTGTATTTCCACACCAC
Organism: Muscicapa striata striata; assembly: GCA_030060385.1. NCBI lineage: Eukaryota > Metazoa > Chordata > Aves > Passeriformes > Muscicapidae > Muscicapa > Muscicapa striata. The sequence continues at coordinate 1,127,411 of JAREIS010000031.1, forward strand.
AGACCTGTCTAGACATAAAAATATATCTGGAGTTTAGAAGGACCATTATTCATTACAGCAATTCACCATCACCTCACCAAAATAACTCTCATGTTCCTTAATTGAATGAATAGAAGGTTTAGGTTAATAAAATAATTCTTGAACACGGGCTTTTCTTTAGGAAATAGTTTTCCAGTACACATTTCACTTAAAGTAACATCTCCAAAAAAAGCTTTGGGAGCATACACACAAAGATCTGAATTTAAACCTCTGTTTTGAAAGCACAGCCCCTAATCTCCTGCCTAGAAGGTATGCTCCTCTTCGTCCATCCTTGTTTCAAATACAGATCTATAACAGGAAAAAACTCCAAACCAACAAACCACCATCCCCTAAAGTACATACTTTAATATCTACATCAGTGAGAAGGGTAAAATTTTTTATATAAATGTAATACTGCCAAATCTGCAGATTTTAACTATGTGTTTTCTTAAAATAACATTTCATATTAAAATATATTAGCATGTCACTACCAATATTACCATAAACCAGCAGAATTTTAATAGTATATTTATTATTAAATTATTAAATACAAATTTATCCCTATTTTCAATACTTGCAAGAGATTAAGAAAGACTTATTCTTGTACTATCTGGATTTTACACGAGCACCCCAAAACATTCTGCTCTTCACTGTCTTGGAAATAGAAAAGCAGGCTGAGGTTTATGTCTAAAGACCTGACTCAGGGTCACAAAAGGAGAATTCAAAAGAAAGGCAGAGTTAGTTGCTAAGAGACAGCAGCTACTGAACACATGCTGTTATCTAATGGCATGCAATGAAGGCTTTGCAGTGAGAGAATCTGGGATGTATCTCTGTGTACCAATAACTCCTGTCATTTACTCAGGGCAAAATACCATCATAATAGTGCAGGAGGCCCTCATTGTAAGCTGAAGCATACAAATACTTAAAAAACCAAATCAAAAAAACAAAACCAACAAAAAAAAAATCCCCCCTCAAAGTTGTGAGGACTAAATCCCCTTTAATTTATTATTATTTCTTCATGTGGTTTTAAGTTACTAAATGATGAATTTGATTACATAATTCACATCTCTGTTACTAATTTGTTTGATAATAATCTGTACCTTATAATCAGCAATATAAATTTCCATAACACTGAAGCATAGAGAAGAAAGGAGTCTGTACCAGCTTGATCATTCCAGGACTAAAATGGTTGTATGTGATGTTCAGATGATAGAATACCACCCTTTTCTGCAACAAGCTTTTAACTGGAAGAGTCCTTTATAGAAAAAGCCAGCTTTGGGCTTCACCCTGAATACAAGGCAACACAATGCTGGAAGCATGAAAAAGGCAAACTATTTCAACATTTACTAAGTTCAGACTACAAAACCCATAACCTTTTCAAAAAAAATTCTATTTAGAAATTTATTTTCCATATTTATACTGCTTATTGAACTTTAAAGTTTCACTGAAGTGTTGCAGGTATCTCAGGAATATCATGTGGAGAATGGATGGTGCTTCTGCAGCTCCTTTGCTCTAAAAAGCTTCAGATATGCTTTTTCTTTAAGCAAAGCATTCCTTCTCACTCCCATCTCACTTTCTTCTTCTTACTCCTCAAAATGCTAATCTGTCTGAACATACAGAAGAATAGTCAGTTGAAGAGCTGTGAGCAAACCCAGAAATCCCCAACTAACCACTATGCCTGGAACTACATTCAGCATCTTTTCAGAAGTGTCTCTATCCTCTGGCTGTAAAAGGCCAGTGCAAGACTAGTTGAAACCAACCAATAAAGTTGTACATGGCTATAATTGAACAAAATTAATTCCACATGTAGTGTCATAATCATAAAAGAGTTCAGGCTATCTAGTCCAGCCTCCCTGAAATGGGCAGAGACATCTTCAGGTTGCTCAGAGCCCCATCCAGCCTGACCTTGAATGTTTCTATACATGTTTCCTGTATCTATGCTGAATCTACTCACTGTTAGTTTAAACCTTTGCTCCTTGTCCTGCCAAATCTGAATGTGGATAAGGTTACACATGGGGTTACCAAGATCCAAAGACACAGATATACACTCTGTTACTTACATTTATTTATGAAATTTATGCAACTTAACTCTACCAAAACAGCTTACAGAATAAAATCTAAACCAGGCTATTTCCACTATTTTCCCTTGCAACATCACACTAAAAAGGCAGCCTCAAGGTTTCTTGCACAAAGCCCATGCAGAGCCTTTTCCCAGCACTGCTCTACCCCATGCCAGTGGCCTTTTCCAGAATAGAGCATCCAGAGAGTGAAGTTCTTGTTCCTGGAATGGGAATGCTGGTGCTCCCCTGAAGCTGTGAATCTGCTGTATGTTATTCATCCACAGAGCTACAATGAATATTTGCTTCTTAGCAAAATTATTGAACAAATAAAGTGTAATTGTTCCTTTGCAGCTATTGTGGTCAGTAACAAATCCAGCCTGTATGAATGTGCACTCTATTCTCATGCCAAAATTCTCAAAGAAACAAAATGTTGTGACATTCTTCCCTTAATGTATGTGTTTAATTACTGATAAAAGAAATGGGAGTTATAAATGTGAACTAAAGAAAAATTCTGTGCATGACCCAAATTCAATGAGGTTATTTCCCTCCTCATGAATTCCTGAATGCATCAATTTAATTGCTATTTCCTTCAAATATTCAAAGTAGAGGAAACAGAATTTACTACCTGTTCAATTCTAGTTTCTTTTTTGTGCACGCAAAAGTGTTAACTAGAACTCCTGGAAACAAAAAAACCTATAAAACCTATGCCTATAATTTGGATCAGTGTCCACAAACAAAACAGCAAAAGGTGCAGAAAGGCAGAAACCTTCCCCACTCAAACACCAAACTCTTAATGAAAAGGCAATGAACCATGCATTTAATTTTCAAGAATATTCAATCAGAATATTAAAATGCATTATGATTATAAGATGCATCTAAAAATCCCCATCTGCCTTGTATCCATAAAATCTTTAAGTGATTTAATAAGTCAACAGGATTTCCACATTAAACTTACAAATACTTATATATAATCAACAAAATCAGCACATGCATGTGTATGTATGTGTTTGTGCATTTTAAACAGAATAGTTTTTATCTATGAATAAATTCATTATGAATTATAGTCTTCCAATAGTTATGTTTGCAAGAGCAATAATCACAGTTCTGACTCCACTGCAGTCATTTGAAAACCTCCATTTGCTTTTAAAAGGTTCATCTCTCTTCCAAGGGTGTTAAATATAAATAGGTTTGGAATTTAAAGTATTCTTAGATAAATATAAGAAGAAGAGTGTAAGAACAGGCATGGAAGTAAAAGCCTGTTACCTGAGTTTCCATTTCTGTCTCCAAGCAGTCACAACTTCAAAAAAGGGCAGATCATTGCATGCATCAAATAAATTCTATAAATTATATTGTACTATTGAGAGGCACTGTCCCCACGTTATCTGTCTTCTGGTAATGTTTTTCATAGTGCTAAAGAAACATGGTATAGAAAGCATCTGTTACTTTGCATTTCAGTAATCATTTAAATTGAGAAAAATACATGTTTGCTCCAACAGAAGTAAAAGGCTGACATAAGGCTTGGGATTAATTTAGGGTTTTTGAGTTAAGGAGAGTAGGGTGATTTTCTTAATCTTACTGTAGAGACTGAGACTATAAGGGAAAGGTGTGCTTGCATAGTGTAGACCATGAAAAACACACCTTTGAGAATTGAGCCTGTTGCACAGAACCACATTACACACATAGCATGCATTCTTTGTAATAAAGATCTGTGCTTCAGAGAAGCAGTTAAAACCTTTCCTGAGCAGGTTGCAAATCCCTCTAAGAGTTGCACAAACTGAAGGCACTTTGACCTCTCTGTGATGGATTGCACATGGAAGGTTTTCTAAGGAATCTGAGTGCCAACACCTGTTCCAATGAAAAAGGGGCTCACAGTTTCTGGCTCTGGAAATTCAATTTCACAGAAGAGGGTCTTTGACTTTTGGTCTTGAATTGTCATTTTCCACAATTTAACACTAAAGAATACTTTTAACACAATAATCCAGACATCTGAAAAAACCTACCAGAATCTGCACAAAATGTTCTTGAGCTAGAGGCTTCCTAATAAAAAATAAGAATTATATTTTCATTCTATGTCATAGAATGAAAGCATATTTCTGACTCTCTGTTGGTGTATATATCTCTTTGTAACAAATGAAAAAAAAGTTATTTACACTCTATCAGTAATGGAATTTTATGTCCTGGAATTCTTACAGCAGTTGCTAAACAGCTTGAAAATGAAAATAAATAAAATTTCTTTTCAATCTGTTATCATTTACCCCTTCCTTTTGCCTAGGATATATAGTATAAAACACCATATGTGATTACTTCTGACCTCTGAAAGCAAAAGATCTGTTATCTACCAATGTATCTAATATCTGTAACCAGTTTAATATAAAAAAGATTTCTCTCACTTACCTTGGGGTCATATAATTTTTGAAAGACTAATTATAAAAATAGGCAACTAATTAATTTCATTTACAATTTAGAAAGTACTTAACAAGTAGTCTTTTTTTTTCCCCCAAAAAATTGGTGCTTTCAAGTGTCCATAGAATTATGCATTTGGTAGGGGTTCATACTTTAGGAATTAGGAATCTTTAGGAATTCCTTTTGCCTTTTACAATTTCCAGACACAGAGAGCAGAGCCCTGGGAGCCCAGGGCAGGTCCTGCACAGAGCACAGGTGGTACCCAGAAAGCTCCAGCAGCCAAGGATCCTGCAGGAGCAGCACCAGGGAGCAGCACCTGTGCAGCAGCTCAGACCACAGCTGTACCTCTGACTCATCATTCAGGGACATAAAGCTAAGAAACATGACCACAACTGAAAAGGGAGCAAGAAAATGTTGGTGCTTTGAGCTCTGTGTTGTCACAGGGTTCTGAAAGTTTCAGTATCTGAGGGTGAGTAACAGACAGCACAGATAATGGAGAAATGGTTTTCTGCTCTTGCTGATGTCTATTTATTTGAGAGTCCACAACAAACTCAAATGCTGTTTATTCTTACATTCTGGTTTCCTAATCTTGAATTTCAATATTAAATCTGAAAGTAACACTGATTCAGGGAGGCATTCCAAGGATTATCTGAGAATATACTCTGAGCAAAACTGGAACAGAGTGTGAAAGTTTCAAGTGCTAAGAGGAGAAAGACACAGGAAGATACTGAAAGCAGCAGCATTTAACCAGTCTCAGAGAGAGAGCACTTATCTCTAATGAACAAATAGCAGGGAGAAAAGGCAGGGGCATGCACCAGTCATAACAATTACATTGAGAGTCTCTCTGTCGCTAGCTGTCACAAAGACCAAAGAGGAACAGAGCAGATTTATTGCTAGGCTCATGTAGAGGCTAATCACTAATTCTTGCTGATAGTTTGAAATGTTTTGGATGGTTGATTTTGTCCTGTTACCAGACAGAAGCCATGAGCCACTACAGAGAAAACAAACACTTTGTGGCAGATACAATATTCCTGATCAATTACCAGGCAGCACAAGGACCTGGCTCAGCTGCTCATCATTTCAGTTATTCACCAGCAGATGGGACTTACAGCATATTAGTATTTCAGTTAGTCATCATCCTTATGTACTTCATTAGAAAAACCCAATAAAATAAATAAAAACATACAAGAAAGCTCATAATTTTTTTTGACAAGTACATTCCAATTCTGAGAGTCAGGTCTGAGTGTCTAAGGGAATGACAAACTGATTCAATAGCTCTTCACTGCTTGAATTTGAGCTGACTTTTGGCATGGCCCACATTTGGTCTCTTCATCCAGACTCATGCAGTGAGTAGCTATTGAATCAGTCATTCACTTAAACACCTGTGAAATTAATGAATTAACTGATGTTCAACACTCAAAAACCAACAAAACAAAACAAAAACATACCAACAAACAAACAAGAAAGTTCAAAAACCAACAAAACAAAAACATGCCAACAAACAAAAAAAGTTCCAAACAGAAAAGGTAAAACAAAAAGTCCCAAACCAACCAACCAAATAAAAAAACTCAAAAAAAAACCATCTTAGTCATACAAGCAGCAGCACAGGCTCCCCAGCCCCTTGCAGCCTCCATGCCTGAGCCCCAGCTGAGAACAAGCTGAGCTTTGAGCCTGCCCTTTGCCTTTTCATTTCCACAGCACCCTCAGCCTTCTCAAAGCTTGCCAGAGGGAAGAACATTTGTGCAAGATGTTCATAACTGCATGTTGCACATGAGACACCAAGCAGGAATTAGTTTATTAGTGTTGCCAATCTACTCTGATAGGTACTGGGAAGTCTACAATTAAAGGCTTTGTCTCTTGACTTTTTATGAGGCACCTAATAGTCATGGTTATTTTTACTCTCAGAATCTTACAGTTTGATGTTGAATACAGCAAGTTCCCAGACTCCATATAAGCCCATGTGCATACAATTCCATACTCCCACTATGCCTAAGTGACTGTTCAGTTTCAGATTACTGCCAATTAAAACACAGAAGAAGAAGAGGTCCAGGAAGGAGAGCACATTGCACCAAGGTAGGACACATATTATTCTTTTTTAAATTACTGCAGATATACTTGAGACAAGGAAAGCTGTGAGGTTTACATCTTAGGAGAAGGAATCAATTATCTTGCTGCTCAAGGAAAAGGAGGATTTAAAAGAATTCATGTGGCACAGCTGAAGACATCATCTTTCACTGCAGCCAGCATCAGATTATAGGCAGAGAAAAAAGAAAACCAGCAGGAGAAAGGGACTGTAATAAGGAATAATAAAGTAATTTACCTCCTGGATAACTTTTTATTACTAATGATCATAAATCAACTGAAAGAAAAAAAATAGAAGTCAGTGTTTGTCTATACAGATACTGTTCTTACTAACCAAAATCTGAAATTTTAATGCAAATTACTTGCAAAATAATTTCAGCATGGAAAACCTCTCTTGTGCACGCTCCTGATTTGGTAACACAAGGTTTTTATTTTTGCTCAATTTGACCTCAAGCCCTGCAGCTAATCTGTATTTTTTAGTAAGAAAGATGCTCTGCTTCTCTGACTGGACTCCATACTTCCATCCACAGGTTTGTTTCCTTTGTAATGAAATACAAGATGCTTTTTCACTAATTTCCTGCTGTATTTTTATACCATTACCTAAAAGCCATATCTTAGGTCTTAACCCCCATTGATACCTTTTCTCTCTTTTCACCAGAGATATAGTAAAAAATAATAAAAAGCAGGATAATAGCTATGTTATTGAATTTTGAACATAATTTAGTTGGATTTCAGGTTGTTTCTTGAAACTCTAGGAAAATTATACAGGTTTCAAGAATGCAAAGCATACACTGTCAGAACATAACAGAAGAGGAGTGAACTGCTTAAAATCCATACACAGCCAATTAACTTATACAGCACACAAATGATTACAGATGTTTCAAAAATGTAACCTTTTCCCTGTACATGTTTATAATTCACACTGACAAAATTGCCATCTCAAGTGTCAGCTGGTTGAAAAGGTTCAAATGGTGTATACAGATATAACATGCATATGCTTGCATTATTTAATTAAGCAATATTGTGTGGCTGAAATTGTGACAATAACTAAGTCACTGATGTCTCAGGAGTACTGTGTGACACATTGAGAATGCTTCCCAGCACAAGCTTCACCCAGGAGTGCTTTGTTTTCATTCCTCAGGAAAGTACAGCAACAGCAATCCTGCCTCATCATCCAATATTTAACTGCAAATTCCAAGTCCTCATCTTTCATTTATTTGTATCTTGTGGTGGGTTTTTTTTCCCCTCTCAGCAGCCACTATGGAATTGCATACCAAAGATGGATTTAGACACAAAGGTTATCTGGGCCAACCTGCTGACTAAAGCAGGAATAACCAAACCTTCTAGGACTGTCATGTCAGAGCCACACCTCCCAAAGGGTGGTTGTCTCACAGAAGGCTCCCCTTTTCTCTGCAAAAAAGCATCTCAGTGAGGGACACATTTTCTCCATGCCTTGAAAACCACTGCAGGGCTGGATTAAGTGATGCTAATGGGAAGTCCCACATCTAATGTGGAGGCGTGGGAGGGCAGATGGAGGAGAAATAAAGCAGAATTCTTTCTGTTTCATCCTGATCCAGTGAACAGAGAGGAGGAAGACAGCAGCCACATGAAGGAGCAAGAAGGAACATAGAAACCAAAAGCCTGTGTGAGGAAACCAATTCCAGCTCCCCAAATCTGGTGTCATCCAGAGTGCAAGTATCTTTCCACACAGCACTGCTTGGCCTCCCCTCTTCTCTGCCATGTCTCAGAGCTGCCTTGCATGTGATGCTGGTGGTGTGCAGCATGGAATGGAGGAATGGATGCCCACTCACATCCCAGAATGGTGGAGACCATTTCACAGGAGCACTGTGAAATGCACAGAACTCCACTGGGAAGCTGCCTGCTGAAGGCAGGACAGCTGTTGGGCAATGCCAACAGCAGAGACACACTGACCACAAGGGCCTCTCCTCCCACCTGCAGTTCTGTCCTCTTGGGTGGCTTTCACCTCTTTTGTACTGCATAAAGAATATGACCTAATAATCTGGAACTGTTTATCACAGTCCTTACAAAGACAAAAAATAATTTTTGTCATTTATCACGTTGCGCTTGATGTTGGCCCATTTTTATTTTCATTTGCAAAACTAAGCACTGTCTGGTGTAATAGAAACAAGACTCATAATACTACTTACAGTGAATAGTTTGAGCTGGAAAAAAACCTCCCACTTCAGCAATAAATTATCTCCAAGAGTAATTTTCTTGCCTCACACTACAACGCTGCCCCTTAAATATGACATTTTCACTTAAGTAAGAGAAATCATTAAAAGAGAATATTTCTACAAGATCAATTCCTCCAGCTTTGAGAAATAGAAGTCTCAGCTTCCCAGTGACATTTGACATTTTATGAATGTTTCAGTATTTTACTGATCATAAGTGATCCATTATTTCATACAAAAGCTGTATTAAGCAGGCATTACCTTTTGAATATCCCACATAGCCATCAATAAAAGGTCCTTAAAATTTTCCTTTTGTGCAGTGTACATTTGATCATGATAGTTTCCCAAATGCTGAATTCCCAAACTGAAGGCAGGTTTGTCTCCTCCTCATCATCAAGGCAATCTGAACTATAAATTATTTTCATTATCAGCTGTCAAGTCTTCATACAGAAGAAAAGTCATAAAAAAAACCCCAAGAGGGACCACTTAAAGAGCCCCTGTGAATGAGAAAGATCATGATTTATTTTTGATAACAGGATGATTTTGACTCTAATATGCAGTTGCCTTCAGCGCCTATGGTTGTCTCAAGGGTGCTATTTGGATTCTCAATTAAGCTAGTTTAACAAAGAAAGGCAGAGAAATATCTTTGCAATAATAAAAAGAAAATGATGGTCCAAGCCAACATTAAGTCTTGTCGGCCTTTTAAAATAGTAATATTTTCAGACCTGTCAAAGTAAGTGTTCTATCATAAATAGAACTTATATTGAGATGTTATTAAAAAAAAAAAAAAAAAAGCCCACAGAGCACTCTTAAATATCCTTTCATTGTTTTCTTCAGATCATTTCTATTAGATGCACCATTTCTAATGTACTTAAACTGAGTGTAGGCTGTGCAAATTCTTGGATGATCTCAGTGGCTCAAGCAAGCAGTCCCAGCCCACTGTCCCTTCCCCCAACAAGAAACTTCCAGTTTAGCTTACATGGCACTCCAGCAAGGGATCCCAAACAGCACTAATACCAGTGTGATGGAAAACAAGGATTTTAGAGCTCCACAGATCACCTGGCTGGTTATGTCCTTTTCTGACCCACAGTCTCAGGGGAAAAGTCCTCTCCTTCTAGCAGAGAAGGTTGGGAAAATCACCCTTTTTAAAAACACTTGTTTTGAACTTATTTGTGTTTGGAGAAAATATTAGATGTGGGCATGGGACTTCCCCTTGGGAATCTACCAGCAAAACAAACCCTGAAGACACCCATTGATCAAGGGCATGAATTCAGTGTGTGCCCTGCATTCTTGGATAATAACGTCATGACATTTTGCTTTCTAGAGAAATAAGTAACTCTCTCTTCCCTAAGTGGCTGAGCCATAAACAGCAGAATCTAAATTATTTCAGAGAAAACTTCCAGTATTTTTTCTTTATATGCAATAAAATTGCAAAACCTAGCCCATGCTTCTTTTTATCTGTAGAAATGTACAACTGAGTCACTTCTAATTCCAGTTAGCAATACCATTGCTATACATAACCTCCATTTCTTTCACTGCTTTTTACATTTCCTAATTTTGTTTTCTGCTGTGAATAGGAGTTCCTATTCCATGTGAAGGCTTATAGGAAGGACATTCAGAGTGATAATGAGGGCAGCAAATCTATGTTAAATTAACTTGAGAAAACCATGATGTTGTAGGAAGTCTGGGTTTTCAATTAAATGTGATTAAGAAAATAACTACTACCTTACAGATGAAGTCTAGCATCAGAATCTCACAGATTTCAGAGAAACATCATAGGTAAAAAAGAATACAGAATGCCTTTTGTTGGTGGTGGTGGTGTTGTTATTAAGAACCACTCATATAAAAAAAAAAAAAAAAGGTTTTTATTTTTTGCATGGTTTTTTCAACAAATTTAATTTAAGACAGACTAGACAAGGAATGTCAGATCAGGCTCCAAACATTAAAATGTGAGAAAATTTATTTGTCAAGATCATTTTAATTAGATCAAATGGCATTGCACCCAGACCCATATGGGAAATACAATTTTATCACCAAGAGCTTCAGAAGAGTAGACCAATTCTCTGGCTGAACTAACTTTCCTCTTAAGTAAACCAATCATATTAGTGATTATGGTTTCATATACCTGTAGAAATTACAAGCATCACACTTAGGTAAAACAAAAATAGACAAGTTAGTCTGAAGCTTTACCAACACAGGCTTTTAGTGCTGAAAGTAACCAGCATTTCCAGGCTTTTGAGGAGCTCACTGCCACTCCTCCACCCCTTAAAATCTTGGTACCACAAAGGGTTCCCACACATGCATGATATCTGACAATCATAACAGGTAACAAAAGGGCACAGCCACACTTGAGTTTTGTCAAAATTATTTTTAACAATCCCTTTTACCAATGAAAAAACCCACAAAAATCATAATCCTCATGTGGTCCAAAAGTCACCGTAGTTATTGGTTTATAGATTATTTTACTGGCTAGAAGTTTCTCATTTCAAGTAGATTTATAAAATTCAAATATCTGCATACATCTTACTAACTGAAGTTTTAAATAAGATGTTGAAAAATTGCTTGTAATGAAAACAAATTGAATCTTAACTCAAGCTTTGAAAAGTCAGTAGAAATTAAACAGTAAAGAATCTGTATTTTTACAGGGTTTTTTACTTTCAACCTAGAGTCTACAAAGTCTGCTTAAATTCCTTTCCAAAGCTGTACAAAAGCTGACCTGTTAACACTTTATTATTGTGTAAATTGTATTATTAAAGTATGCATTTGTGTTTTTTCTTCATCCAGGAAGTCTGTTTTATAGATTTCAACCTTTTTTTATTTGCATGTTGATTTATATGCATCAGTCAAAAATAAACTATACAGTTAATATAAATAACCTGAACACTATTTTAAGGATCACAAGTATACTCTGTCACCCAAAATGTGGGATTAGGAAGTTGTGTTTGAGATCACTACCTTCCACACATAATAGGCAGCAGTTCTGGTTACAGGAAAAAAAAAAAAAAATTACAGTGCATTAGAACAGCAAAAGAAGGATGAGGAAAGTGCCTTTATAAGCTTTCCCATGTTATAGATTCAAACCCGAGAAAATTACAGCCTCAGGTGTACAGAGGGCCACCATTTTAGGGACAAAATTATGACCCCATGAAGTGTGTCCAGCTAGCAGGAAAACTCATTACTCACTTGTGAAAACTGAAGTATTTGGCTCAAAGTCACCCTGAGTCAATAAGGCAGCCAGGTAGCAATCCATGTTTCCCTCACCCCAGTCCAGCCTGCAGAGCAATATTATCTTCCCAGTTAAATACAATATTGAACCCCAATCCTATTTGCTGTTCTTTTTCCTGACTAAGGTTGTTTTTACTGTCCAAGAACCATTGTAGATGCAGCTAAGAGCAGTGGTGCTTCCAAAGACCTGTGTAGTAAAATATTCACCAGGTATGCTACTGCTGCTCATTGCCTTGCTAGGGTTGAAAAATCCAGAATGGGTAAATTCACTGTGTTCTTAGCATTTTGTTGGGACACAGTGCCTGCAATTATATGAGTCAATTAAATGAGCCTGAGTTTGCCCTCTGGCACTCAGCAAGCAGGCATGGAATATCTCACATTCACATTGCTAAATTCTCATGCTCTCTGAAAAAGGGTGGCCACAGGCACAATCTCTTGCAGGGATTAACCCTGGCTCATCCTAGTCCCCAAACCACACCTGGGAATAAGGAAGGCAGCACTAGTTTGCCAGGTTAAAATCATGTTCAGGTCCTTCCCCATTAGCAGAGACCTGCCCTGGCCTCTTGCAGGCCCCTTCTTCAGGAGTGAATTTCTGTCCAAACTAAAGAAAGATAATTTCCCTTAGTCTCAATTTTCTAACAACACCAATGGATCAAATAGCAGCTGCAGCAACGTAAAAAACCTGATTCCTTGTCAGTAAACAAGAAATCAGGTTTTTGTCATCGTTTCTTTCACAGTTTTGTGAGAAACAACCAGATCTATAATTTCTGGTGCTTCCAAATTTAAGGAAAGAAAACATTCTGCAACATGGCCATTAATGAAAAAAGTTTTGTCAAAACGTTTAGTTTCTCAAATCATAGGGACCCAAATTACATCGCCCATAAAAAGGTAAAAATCCTTTGATTTCAGAGTGGGAAGAAAGATATTAATTAGTTTTGATCTCACTGGCACCTTCCATGCACTTTCTATTGCTCTGCATTCCCAGTACTGCTATTCAAAGGTGGGGGGGGGGAAGAAAAAAATACAGAGAGAGCAAGACCGCTTTCCTCAGTCTGATAAGAACAAAGAACTCACTTCCACATGGAGAGGCTGCTTTTTATAACAAACACACCTCCTAAAAGTTAATTACTTTCCATTTAACACAGGGGGAGTGACTAGAGGCGCTGCTGAAACACACAGTGCCATCTAACGGAGGAACCCCCCTGTGTAACCTCAGCATCCAAACAGGCAAAAACAAAAAGTCCACACAGGATCTGTGTCAAGGCACAAGCACACCAGGAATTTCTCAACCAAGAGATGATTCCTGCCACAAATGTCATCTCTAAGTTTAGTGTTTTTAAATAACCAGGCTGCAGCAAAACCCAGTGGCTGAGGCTGCATTCTCTTCTTCCAGGCTGCTCTATAGCAGGGTACTAAAGGAAAGAACACAAACACAACCTGGTGAAACATTCTAAAAGGACATGTGCCAGCCACCTACAGAAAGCTGGAAGAAAAATAATTAAGCTTCAGTGTTGCTCTCCTCTCCCCAAAATCAGCCCCCCACACAGCAGTAGCAGCACCCATGGGTTGTGTCTGCTCGGGGGCTCTTGCAAACCCCACCATGGACTCAAACTCTACATCAGGAAAGAGGAGGTTTCTTCTATAAACACCAGTTGTGCCAATGAAATGGTAATGGAAAGTCCTTATACGGATTTTCAAACCCAAACTGTGTCATAGCTGGGAGGGGATTTGCAGGTGGCATTACAATTAAACAGTTATTTTTAACTGCTGCTGGTTAAAAACAAAGAGAAAAGACTTAAAAAAAAAAAAAAAAAAAAAAGCCTGCATTTTTAATATTACAAATTACAATGGTTCTTGTATTCCAAAATCCTCAAGCCTTAGAAAAATATCTTAGGAAGGCAATAAAAATTTTAGTTCATTACTCAAATAAAAAGATTGCTGAACATTTCTATGACAGACAGAAAAAAGCATAAGAAATAAACTTTTCTCTGTAGAAAATTCACTTAAAAGCCCTTATATTAGAATGATACCAGGAGACTAATTTTGATACAATTTTAGTCCTTAATTCCCTAATTATTTTAGTGTTTGAAAATTTAAAGTACAACTGCATAGGGTAAAATAATTTGGCATTTTAAAATTAAATAATATTCTCGCAGTAGTTAGTAGAATATTTTCTAAATTCTTATGGTGAGATATATAATGATATCAGCTTATATGACTAATTTGTAACTCACACCTGGGCTGCCACATCGTCCTAGAAATTATAAGGAAGCCCTTTGTTTCAAAGAGAACCTTAAAGTCCAGCAATAGTATATTTATATGCTATATTTTATTTATGGCTGAATCTGTATTTACTTTCAAAACTAAATTCAAAGCACCACAATTATATATTTTGTATACATATATATACAAAACTTTGTCTCTCTGTGTGGTGTCACATCTCTTGTTTATAAAACACTGAAAGTACAAACCTAAATGTTACACCTCTCTTTTTCTTTTCCTTTACATATACAAGGAAATTGTAGAATTATAGAATTTGGCAGAAAGGATTGTAAGTAGTTTTCATGTAAAAGAAATAATTATTTATTTCATAAAAACATAATAGATAAGGATCACAGAATCATTTGGTTGGCTAAAAAATATTCCGTAGATTGTATAAATATCTGAGGCCTAAAAATGGCAAGGCAGTTTGAGATAAACTAGAACCAAATGTATAAATGCATTCAGCATAACTATGAATTTAACAGCAAACTATATTATGCTTGACTGAAATAGAACTCAGTATTTTGTACATTAATAAAGGCATATGTTCAACCATGGTAAAGAACTGTATGTTCCCATGTGTCTTTATGCATACCTGATTGTGTTAGAGATAAGATGATGCTTAAGTAATTTAACTAGTCCATGAGGCTTCAGCCCCTGTTTACCCTAAAACTCATCCTCACACCATCCTTCCCACTTGGTTAGCACAGGGATTCTTTGGTAACGTGGTTGCCCCTACAAGGGATTTGTTTTCTCTGGTATTTATATTTCTGGTACATTAGATGAATCCACTTGGAACATTTGCTTCATTGATGGTATCACCAGTTGATTTTTTTTTTTTTAATCATTCCTAGTATTGGAAAGTTCTCCCTTAGTAATTAGGACTAGACAGTGTTTTCTTCAGATTTACCAGGGAGATTGTCAATAGAGGAATGAGAAAAAACCCACAATAATGTCAAGTTTCTTGGCATTGGTAGACTGACCCTGGCTTAAACTTCAGTTGTGAATTCTCTATGTTCTCCCCTCCTGGGGCACAGGGAATGAGGAATGGGTGCTGCAATCAGTTCACCAGATGTCTCTGACACTCTTCCTCCTCAGGGGGAGCACCCCTCACTCTCTTCCCAGCATGGCTCCTTTCCTCTGGCTGAAGTTCTTTACAAACTGCCCCAGTGTGGGTCCCTTGCATGTGGTGCAGTCCTTCAGGAACTTGCTCCAGCACGTGTCCCCAGGGTCACAGCCCCTTTGGGCACTCCCTCTTCTGCTGTGGGGTCCTTCAGAGGCTGCAGCAGATTCTGCCCCAGCAGGGACCTTCATGGGCTGCAGGGCACAGCTGCCTCACAGCTGCACCACAGGTTGCAGGTGAACCTGTTCTGGCACTTGAGGCACTTGTCCCTCTCCTTCTTCTCTGACCTTGGTGTCTGCAGGTCTATCAGATTCTCACTCCTCTCTGCTGCAAATGCTTCTGTGCAGTACCAGTTTTCCCCTTCTTAGTGAGTTAGCCCAGAGGTGCTGCCACCATCACTGATGGACTCAGCCAGCAGCAGGTCCATCCTTGAGGAAGCTGGACATGGGGAATCTTCTAGCAGCTTCTCACAGAAGCCATTCACCACCAAAGCTTTTCCTCACAAACACCACAGCCTCCTTTTCTCACCTCCACCCTCCCACTGGCAAGGATGTCATCTTCTGGTCACTCTGGGCAGATTGGCTGGCTTTACCAAACACAGTTTTCACAAGGTATGAGATGTTTGGAATAGGTTGCACCATTTCCAGCAGACCTCTCCCTGGTGCAGCCTTGCCATCATGCAGAGTTGTAGAGGAGAGGGAAGAGGTGCTGGAAGGCAGTCCTGCCTCAGCACTGCTGTGCACCACAGTGCCCTGGCACCCCCAGCCCTGCTGTGCTCCACCCCGGGCGTGCAGAGCACACTGTGTCCCCAGTATCACCATGGAACACAGGCACTCTCTGTGTGCCATTGCAGCTCAAAGCTCACTGCTGGTGGGACTGCCTTGCCTCTGGGTTTTAACATGGATATGCATTCACCAAGGCATGGTTGGGTTGGATGCATGATCACTGGTCAGTGTTCCTGCTTACTGATTTAACAGTTGAGCTGGCCAGAAGACCAAGTGGCTTTCCCCAAGTGATTCAGTAAGCCAGGGGCATGTTTCTTATTAACACCAGAAGTATTTCCCACCACCACCTTTAGCCCTGAATTGCAAAGCTGCCTTTCCAGAAAACAAAGAAGCTGAGAAACCTATTGTAAAGTACATTAAATTTCAATGAGTGAATAAACTGTAGAGAGCGTGAAAGTGCAGAATATTGACAGATAAATCTTGAAAGAATAAAGGACAAGAGGTGTTAAAAAAACAAACAAAAAGATAAAATTCATACTGTTACCAATTTAGGAAGGGGCATAAAAGACTTTTTCAAGATTAGAGATTAAAAGCTACATTGATCCACATTTATCCTCGATTACTACTGGGACATGAGGGTTCATCTTCTTGTTTCATCTGCAGACTTCTTTTATGAAAAGTCAATTAAATTCTCCTTTGGTTTAAACTTTGTACCTTTTTGTAAAGTCTCTGTCCCTTGCTTCTCTATTTCTCAGATTCTCCTCTGTAAAGTCAAGATAATGAATGTTTCCTTTTTTCTTACCCTTTATCTGAAATGACTTTCAAGTTTTTAGGAAGCACATCTTACAAAAAGACTAACAGGAGAAAGCCCTATTCTCAGCAATTCCTCTAGACACTATGAGGGAGTTGAGAATATGAAAGGTTGCATAACTCCACCTTAATAAACCAGAGGTTAACAAGACCATAAACCTCCATTTGTAAGTTCAAATGTTCTTTCAATATTACTGCAGTGATAAATAAAACATTCCCAGCATTACAGTTCCCATCATTTAGGCCTTTTCTCTTGATGTCTGCAGTGTGTTTATCAAACTAAAAACAGTCCATAAAGGAGTCCCAGGCTCCAAATATCAAGTCAATACTCTTCCCCGTAAACACAACATCAAAAAGCCAAACTGTTTTAAATACACAAGACTACAAAGTTCTCTTTTCATTTGTTATCTCTCCTGCACCTGCTCTAAATACTTCTTAGCTTAATTGATGGTCTCTAAACAATCTGTGTTTATGTTCACTTTGGAGCTGCTTCAGAAGGAAGATAATAGTTACTGTTTGTTTTCCTTTGTATCCTGGGTGTCACTCACAGCCACATTGAATGGAAACTGGATTTCCATTGCAGACACTGGCAGGAGAGTCCTGCACCCACCACAGACATTGTTGTCTGACTCTGGTTAACAATTCACATATTAACCATGTTACTTTACCTACCTTTTATGTTCAAGCATTTTTATTGCATTCCAGTAAGCCCAACCACCTTCAGGCAACAGCAACATACAGGCTAGTAAACCTTGGCCTGAGGTCAACCACTCCTACAGCAGCTCTCTGGGACTGCCACCCAAGGAAGTGAGCCTTTTGTCCCTGGGGTTTCACTGCCCTCAACTCACCTACAGGGAAGACCATGGGGTTGGTCTGGACCTCCTAGTCCTAGGGGCAAATAACCCAGGAGCACTGTATTTAGTGGGACCTGAACTCTTCCCCATTCCTGATATCTGGAGAGTCAGAACATCTCATCCTTCATGGCCCAGGCTCCCAGAGTGGGTCACAAGGAACAGGAGACATAACCCCAAGCTTTGAACATATTCTCTAGACTTCAAACTGAATCTGCAGAGCACTCAACAGGGTAAGAAAAATAATGTTTGTTGTGTAGCTGAATGACACACCATGAAGAGGAAAATCTGATGTTTTGATAAGGAGAATTTCCATATCAGTTTAATCTTTCATTCTTCAGTGGGAATTAAGTTCAAAAAAGAAGGAAAACAAAGAGAAAAGGTGAAATTTTTAGCTCTTTTGTGGAAAAAAAAATCTGAAGAATGTTAATGCTGAAAATATAAAATATTACTCTAATTAATCAGTGTGCTTCATCTGGCCATTTGGACTCTCTTGTTACCCCAAGTGGTCAAGTTCAGCTGACAGCCACTGAGTAAATGCCACATAGGAAGCTGCAGAGCAGTTGCACATTGGAAGATTTCCATCAGCCCAGGAGAGCTGCTAAGAAGACAGGCTCCAACAGGCTCAGTGCTTGAACTTACATGCACCCAAAAAGATGATGGGGACATTTTAGCCCCTGAGCTGAGGGTCACACCTTGGCCTGTACCATCAGTGCAGGAATGATCTCCCAGAACTGGGACAGGCAAAGCTGTCTTGGCACAGCCCAGCTGTGTTTCATTGTGTTTCTAGGACATCTCCTTATGGCCAGACACCACTTCTCAAAGGAAGCTGATGGTCATTCACAACACATTTCTATACATGCATCATTTGGTAATTTTACTTCTGTATTTGAAAACAAACACCTCTCTTTGGCAAACAAGAAATTATGACCTGCAATATTTAAATTCCCAAAGAAAGTGTGATTCCCAGGAAAAATGTGATTTTCAATATCAGGTCGTGGTTAAGGTAACATTTTTATCAGTGCAGAGTTACAGTTTCTCAGTTACATGTTTCTCAACAACACATTTTCTAGCATTATCACAGAAAATGCAGTGATACCTAGATGGTATGCCTCACTTAACACCAGCATTCTCTCTTAAGGAGCACTTCCCACAAACCAAGAATGACGGGTGTGCAGAATTCTTTGCAAGAGTTCCCTTAATTATCTCTCAACTCTACCCTTCCCAAACTGGGAGGTAAATGACAGGTAGTGGCATTTCACTCACAAAATGACAGTTTTCAGGAAGCATGCAAATGAAAGTACAGATATTGCCAAAAGCATGCCTACCTAACAAGTGTTTTTTAATGAATGGAAAAAGAGACCAAAAAGCTTCTTTCTCAGAACTGTGCTGTTAATATTTCTCTTGTGAACTGAGGGAAAACATGAGAAAATAGTGATTTCAGCTGTGAGGGTTTTTGTGGTTTAGATAAACATTCTTGCTGTTAGGGAATTGATGTCTGACAAATTCCACTCCTTGATTTATCACATTTCACACAAAAATTCATCTAATTGCATATTGTTATTTTTGCATTTACAGTACTATCATTGTAGCCCACCATGATTACAGCACCTGTGAAACTCAATGCCTGGGGGAAAACTACTGTAATAGCATCTTCTTTCTATTAATGGAGTAATTCAATACATTTACCTTCCTGAGCACTGTCATTTTATACAACCAAAGCTACATATTTCCTGCTGAAACACTGCAGGAAACATTCTTACATTGTGCCTGCTTAATATGCTGGGTAATTCACAAGGGAAAAGAAAAGTATTTTAAAAAAATAAAGGCATACTCATTTTACTTTCAGGCAGAAAATCCTTTTTACTAGTTATTATGTTTTTATTTTAAGTATCTGAATAAACCCCCTCTTTCTACAGTTTTGGGGGGTACTTTAATAAAGAATTAACAAATTAATCAAATCAAACTAAGTTTATTTATAAAGATTTCCATATTGATTCAGTTACAATTTATTTTTTGATAGTCATCCTCACAGCCTATTTATAGCATTTCCTGTTACGATTATTATACAAGACTTGTAAAAGACCAAAGAAGCATGGAAATTTCATTTGTTTCCTTCATTAAGTAAAGATTCAAACTCTGTATTTTATTGTGCATGCACAGCTTCTCTTTCTACTCAGTGGAACTGAGGGCCAAGTCACACCCCTATTTACTCGAAGATCTTATTCAAATATAATTCAAAGCATATCTTTCCTCTACAACTCTATAAACAATGAAAAGAATTGTCAGCTTTGGTTTTCAGGCTTTCAAACAGATCATTGACTTGACAGTGCTTAGAAAGTGTGCTCAAAAAATGACTAATGCTACAACTTTAAAGAACATGCTTTCAGACTCTCCTTGTTGTCTTTCTTACAATCACTCTGCAAAAAGGCTAAAATCAAAGATGACTACCCAGGAACAAATATTCCTCTTGAATCTGCTTATCTAGATTTTATCCATTAAAACTGCTTTAATTTAACTGAGCAAAATGATATCATTTAATGACTACTGACATAACTAAAATCTGTCTACTTTTTTATTTTTAATAGCCTCAAACAGATAACAATGCAAAAGGTGGAAGGAAAAATACTAAAATATATAGAAGATGCTGCACTTGTGAGGCAGCTTTGGACTTAAAGGAATCCTAATATGGAAGTCTCATCTTTACTTTAACTTTTTTACACATTTAGGGGTTTATTAGCCTCTGGAGTGTTTTGCTCTTTGTTGGAGATAGTTATCAAAGTACTTATGAACAGAAAAGGACTGCTAATACTAAAAGACACTTCAGTTGGTCTCCACTTCAGTAGTTGTTTTCTTTCACTGCAGCACACACAAACCTGTATATTCACATCTGTACACACTTTTTTTTTTTTTTTTAAGAGTGCAAATCAGAAGATTTGGATGCATCAAGACAAGGATGATGCCAGAATCTTCTGGGGACAAGTATCTCAATGCTGCAAAGTGTGACTGTTGAACATTTACACCAATGGGCAGGTAAGCACCCCACAGTCACTCACCACCCTCATTGGGATGGAGGAAGAATAAAGAAGAAAAACAATCTACAAACCAAAAAAACCCAAGAAAACTCAAAAGATTAAACAAAATTTTTGAAAATCCTTGAATAAGTAGGAGAAAAGGGAGAGGGAGACAGGAGAAAATAAGCAATGCAAAAGCAGTCACTCACCATTTCCTGTGGGTAGATTGATGCCTAGACAGTACCTGAGGTAAAGATGGCTAATTCTCTATATCTCCCTATTTTCCCTTTTATTGCAAGGCATGACTTTATATGGCACAGGATTTCTCTTTGATTGGTTCAGGTCAACTGCCTGGCTGTGAACCCTCACCCTCAGTCTATTCACTGGGGTGTCAGAGTGAGACCTTGATGCTGTACAAACAATGTTCAGCACCAGCTAGAGTATTAAAAGTGTTATCAGTGCTATTTCAGTCAAAATTCGGAAACACAGAGCTGCTATGAAAAGAAAAATTTATTCTATTCTAGCCAGGGCCAGTGCAAAGGTAAAATTACTTTCATCAAACCTGGGTTATATTCAGAAGAAAAAGAACAAAAAGGAATGTCTCCTAAGGCATAACAAATGCTGGCAAGCAGCTGGGCCATTAGGTTTCTTAAATTTTTGGCAGTAGACTGTACCTTTTTCTATTAATTTAGAGGGACCAAAACACCTAACCAGTTCTGCAAATGTTCACTTTGATTACACCATTCCCAAACTTTTAAAGGCAGCCTGAGTTGTTTTTTTTTTTCTAGAGCCACAGTACATATCACTAGGAACTCAAAGAGAGCTTACTCCAAGACAACCTTTCTTACCTGTGAGAAACTTCAAAAAGCATATGCCTGCACATTTGGAATATAATTTTGTGATGTTGCTGCTGCCACAGCCCATTCACTGCTCTAATAGGCAGGACACTTGTAGAAATAACAGTACCAAAGACTCCAACTTTCTCCTGCCAACCTCAGGATAAAAATCATCATGTGCTCACACAATTTACTTGAGGCAAGTTTGGAATTCTAAAAATGGCATAAATTTAAATATGGCACACTTTGTAGCCATAGTTACTCCTATTCAACCTCACTGACACATGGAGGATGTTCACTCAGTCTCTGCTAGCACCCCTAGTACTGCTGTCCAGCAAGGAGAATTAAGTGAGTCAAACTGCTGCTTCACAGAGAAGCAGATATATTTGTAAGAGCCCTGAAAATTTCCCACCTAAGGTCAAAAATGATAAGTTGGAAGATAATCTGAAACCATTTTTCCTTGCTAACTGGTCAGGGGAAGCAGTTGTCACTCCTCTTTTTCTTCTTCTGTACAAGACCCTTGCTTATAAGCCTTCCCTCTTCTCACCTACAGCTGAGAGAGCCTGCCTGTTTACCTCAGAGAGAATAAAAAGAACATATCCAGCCCTCTCTTACCTATCCTACCACCAGCACTTGTGCTTTTGTCCTTGTCTGAAGTATCTCTTATCTGAATCCAACAGTGGAAATAGATTAAACCTTTTATATGCTACTGCCACAGCTAAGGTGAAGAACAGATGCCTGATGGAAAGAGCTAAAGGTGATTCCATTAGGTAAAGGACAGAGAACAATGAAGATCCAGAAGTTCTGGGTTTAAAAATACAGGACAAAAATGTGAAGAAGCAGGGAAATTATGCAACTCATAATTGCTTTCAAGGAGATGGAGTAGTTTTCCCCAGATGGGTACACAGGAGTTGCTGCCCACAGCAGAAGATTTCTGGAGGAGGCTCGGATTGAAGTAATTTGCACATATCAAGTAACAAATTTCTAAATTGCAAATTTGGCAATGACATCACAGATTTAGGAAGCTGGTCTACCACTAAACAGAAAAAAAAAACCCCTTACAGTACATTTCCCTTTTATAAATCATAAAAATGATAATTTCCTGAGCTAACAGATATGTAGATCCGGAGGGATGAAGTGCCCTACCCATTTCACTTTGAAGGCCACTAAGTTACAAAGAAATTCTCAGACTGACACAGGAAAGAAAGCTTACCTTTAAACTTGTTACGTTGTTGGCACTCACAATTCCTGTTTCAAAAATACATTCCAAGGCACCAGTGGGGGAGTCTTGAGAGACTCTCAGAAAAGGCAGCGAGCCAACTTGTAGTTATTTTAAAGAATGCATCAGTTGTCTACAATTTTGCACCCTGGTACAAATCCTGTTTGTCTGAAAAGGATCCAGGCCATATAAAAACGGTCTGTTGGATAGAGTCCAGGGTTTTACAGACTAAAAGCACATAATTTTACAACATTCCACCTCAAATCTTGCATGAAAATGCTGGTTAGTAAATTGTGATAGGTAAAGGGAAGCGAACAACTTTTAACATTGTCAAAACATTTTTGGGTCAATCTCTAGACTGTGGGAAAAGCAATATCAGAACTGTGGGAAGAGCAAAAGGGAAAAGTAACATCTGTAAAATATTTCGTGTTAGAGTCTTTCTGCATCCTTGCAGTGACACTTTACTCTGCTACACTTACAGGGAGGTATTACTCTGATATTTTCAGTTTACAATGTATAGGCTTCTTGCCATCTGTTCAAAATTCAGGTGAGCAAAACTATCTAGCTGCCAGTACAGTCTGTTAAGCTATTCTGCAATATCCTTCACTGGTTTTTTGATGTGCTGAGAATCAAATACAAGGCTTCAGTTCAGAGAAGACCTTCTTACATGATTACTTTTGTTACTATGTTTCTAGTAACCTACACAGGACCATACTATACAGTCAAGTTAAGCAAGTGTGCAAATGTTTGCAGGTTCAGGGTCTTTAATTCTTGTTCTGGTCCACATGACCTAACACAGCAAGTAATATTCACAAGTCCTTTTTATTTGTTAAACACTGAAACTTTGTATGAGAGACATGCAATTTCTTTGCACCACTTAATTCAGAGAGAAGGTCCTTTAATGCATTAAAACTGGCCAGTGATATGAATTCATCACAGCTTATGTAGCTCATGCAGGCACACTTGCAGGCAGAGCATCCCTTTACACTGGCAGTGATGATTCTTTTCTCAGCATGACCAGACATGCACACAGCTGAAACACAACAGGTAAAGCTGCTACATTCATAGAACCTCGTTCCTAACAGGCTACAAGCCTTGCTTAACCAGAGGTCAACTTTACCAAACAAATAGGCTTTCAGCAAAGAGTGACCAGGTTTCTCAAAAAAAAAAGAATCACAACCTGAGCAAAAACAACATCTGCATAAGTGAGGACAAATGCTCAGGGTGCCAGACAAGGAGACAGGCTGACAAAGCTGTGGATAAATCAGGGTGCCATCTCATTCAAAAGAAAGTACTCAAAAGAGACAATGGCGCCCTGGTATTAATCCAGTCACTTTTGAGTGGTAGACTGTAAGAGTAAAGCTGGTAATTCACATAGTTATGGGCTCCCACATTAAAAGCCATTTGAACTTGTTCCAGGAACATAACTGCATTGTATAAGAAGCTGCCAGTTGTACCAGTCTGACATAAAACAAGGTCCCTTCAAATTCCCTTATAGAGTAGTTGCTGCAGAGCTATTTGCCTTATAGGACCACATTTGCCAGCTTCATCATGCCATGATTTCCACAGACTAGGGGGTTTTTTGCATAGAAAGGAGGTACAGGAAAAATTACTTTTTAGACAAAATCCTTTATATCAACAAAGCTAAAACTAGACAAAAAAGTTTTCTTTTCAGAAATGCCTCATTAGACACTCACTTCAGACTCTGATCAAATACTTACAAAAATCACTTGAGATGTGTGCTGTGGGTACTGAAAAAAAAGAAGCAAGATTATACAAAATACAACATTAGAAGCTGTCAGGAACAACTCAAAGCAACCAGGGACTAGGTCACTTATTCAAGACACGACAGACTCACGGGTTAAAATCCCATATTGTCAATAACTTGATATGACTCTGAGAGACTGAATCAGAGCAAATTCATCTGCACTTTTGAAGCCAACTTCTCTGGTTCTCCTCCACACCCTTCATTTTAATGGCTGTTCTTAAGACTGAAGAGCCTTTTTATAAGAGGTGTTGCCAAAAATAATCAATACTTCTAAGAAAATGTTTTGACCAATTCATGCCTTCAACCAAAAACAGCAGATGAAAAAATAAGAAAACAACACAAACCAGTAATATCTAAATAACTGACAGGGGCTTCAACAAATATGGAATATGGCTATTGTAAGTGGCTGAGATGCTCTTTATAGGCAAGCTACAAAGCCCACAGTGGGTTCTAATGCCACTCCATGTCATAGAGGCACCATATCTATCACCTTTTTTCTCTTTCTCATAACACAGACCAATCATGAAATTGGTGGCACACTTGCTATTTCAACATTTGGGTTTTTTTGTGCTTTGAACAGCAACTCCATCCCTAGTTCAACTGTCACACAATTCCCCTGAATCTTAAATGCATACATTTCAAATGCGCTTTCAAATTAAATACAACAACAAAAAATCACCCTGAAAAAAAAATCTGAAAATTCTCCAATAATAGAGTTGGACTTAATTTACTCTGAATGCTGTAAATTTGGTACAACCTGGTTGCATCAGCTCAACTGTCAAAATGCAAGTCAGAATTGAGACATGGAAACCCCACCATGTCATCACATCCATGCCACTGATCCTCTCAGATCTGCTTTCTGAAGAGCCTTCAAACATTTTGCAGACCTCATCTGCCAATAGTAGAGTACACAGTGCTTCACCACTTCCCTTGAAAGACTACTCCATAAATTATAGCCATAAACTGAAGAGGAATTTATAATTGGATACAGATCTCTCCCAAAAATTGTCGCACACCATATATTAATTTCTGTGTGTTGATCAGTGCAGTTTGAATGCTTCTGTAATACTCATTCAACATCCTCTTTGATGCATGGTGTGATGAAATACTGTAAATAATCCCTCTTTGGTGCTTTTGAAATCTTTTCAGACAGTTGTATTCCTTATAACCACCTTTCTTTATAGCAGATAAACAGTGCACTGCAAAAGCAGCACCGTATCACCTATTGTTTCAGTTTATTAGCTTGCAACTTAATTCTAGAACAACATATATGGTGAAGACTGCCTCTTGAAACAGGAAGATGTTTTGTCTTTTTTGTAGAAGGGCAGAAGAACAAATAAAGTGTTCTATAAAATGCGTGAACAGTGGGGTTCAGCACAGCAGTATTTTTCACCTGAAGGGTCAAAAGGAAAGTGTACTCATCATTGCAATTGTATATTAGATCGGAATTTAACCTATCTTACATTAGGCAAAAAAAAGAAATATGCTATGGAAGGAAAAAAAATAAAAGTCAGTCTTAATATTAGATCCCCTATTACTTCAGTCTCCTGCACCTGGGATTTCTTCCTTTAAGAATAAAGTTGGAAGTCACTTTGGAGAGAAGCCAGCTGTCTGGAATCCTTTGTCCAAAACCAAGTGTGGGCTTCTAACAAGTCATAACAGAAAAAGGCAAGATCTTTTCACTTTTTATAGTATCTTAAAAGCTTCCTTTCTCCCTGCAGTTTCACAGAAACTGAAAAGACAAATTAAACCAATGCAATTGAGAACAGAAAAGTCATGCTTCATTTACAAATGTTCAACGTAACCTATAGTGGTTACCACTGTACATAAAGAAGTTCTACCCATCTGAGAGCATGAGAAAATGGTGGCAGGTAGTAAAAAGTGAATATAGGAAACAACAGAAAAACTGCCTTCAGCTCTTACATATATTTGTTACTGTTGATGAATTTTGATAATACAGAGAGATGTTCTTAAACACCCACAAGTTTTAAAAACAAGGTCATTCTCACTTTACATGGACTACTCTATCAATTTACGTGTTCAGAGCCTTGAAATCTTGTGGTCCCATGAACATAGGGCTCTCTGCTCCCCATAGTTCATAAATTAACCTTTTTTCCCCTAGGAAGTGAAGACAGACTAATATAGCTGTTTTGAAAACGCTGCTCATTCTGAGAAAGGAATTCTTAGCTGCAGCTGATGTATCACCAGAAAGAACACTCCATAGTTAGACCATATGATTTCAAGGGCACAGAGTAGGCCTTGGGAACATTCTCCCCTAGATGGGAATGTGTAACACTGTCACCTTCCAGCACTCTGCTCATCAGATTCATCCCCATTCACCCTCCAGTGGAAAACTAACAGTGGCTCAAACACAGGGCCCAGGAACCAGGGGTAAACAACACTGACTTCCTCAGAGTCTGCACCAAACAATTACAGTGAAAGACTGATCAATTTGGACAAACTTTGTTTTTTAAAAATCCAAGAAAAACACAAACCAGATTCTATGCTTATACAAACACCTCAGTACCTAGTTGATATCTTCACCTGTTCATATTTCAAGGGACCCAAGTTAATGAAAGTGCCCGAAGCCTATGGCTGCATCTACCTTTACATGAAGCTTTTAAGGCTTTTGAAAGCCTGTTTTGATTCAGTCTTAGTTTCCATTTGTCCATTTGCCTCCATGTGGGTGGAAAAATTCCTTGATTTTTTTGGGTCAACATCCTCATAATGTAAAACGTAAGAGTGACTTTAGTTAGGCCCACAAGCCAGGGTACAGCTCTCCCCAGAGGACCACAGTCCTGATTTTTGTGACATCATTCTTCCAGTGACACAGGCACTCTAGGAGGGAGTGAGTTTATATTCACACAGATATGTAACCTTGTGGCCATAGCACTGCCTCTTAAGGAGAGGGAAGGTTTCCAGCACGTATCTTGCATTCCCTGGGCAAGTTAACAACAAAAAGACAGATAAAACCTAAAGCCTATAAATCCTATAAGCCCTCTTCTTGGGCTTATAAATCAATGAGCTTTTGAGAGAACAGAAACTGGCAATCACACTTGGAAGAGAATTGCAAGGAGACGAAACTATGCACTGGCACTAAAGAAAGTTAGTGAAGTTTCTGGATCTCAGAAGAGGGCAGCCCATCACCCCCTCTAATGGGGATGTTGTAGGTCTTGGTCTGGGGTAATGATTACAACAGGCACAACAATCAAGGCTTAACATCACACCTCACACACCTTGAAGTCCAGCAAAACCTAGGCTGCAGCACACATCTTTCTCAACCTAGTGTTAAATTATTTCAGTGGAGGAAAAATGCTGAGACACAGTTCTTTAGAAAGTACAGAATGTTTTTTCTTGAATATTGGTTCCACACTTGCACATTATTGTACAGATTTTCTTTTGCAGAATATAAAACCATGAAAAACCACTGACCCAATCCTGATCTAGGAGAAATATTGCTCGGAAGAATGTCATCTTTCAAACAAGTTTTAGCTTTAGATGCAGTCTGTCCAAACATTTTAAAGAGTATTTTCCTCTAGGCAATATGTCAAAAGCTGGGTTGGAATAGACATATGGCTATACAGTTGCCTAAAATTATTGAATATTTTAGTAGCCTGGTTCAATTTAATTTTTGCAAATTATTTTTAGATGCAAAACTTCTAAACTTCAGAAAGTTGTATGGTGATGTTGCCTATGAATATGAAATAACATGATTCTCTCCTGAAATAATTAATGGTTGTAGTAATTATTGCCATCACAAAGCAAGTATTTTTCCTAACACTTACACGTTAGCTGCTTGAGACAGCGTTCCTTTCCTCTGTGCTCAGAATAAGGATTGAATTAAGACAGAAACCACTGTGGAAGACAGTAAATTCCAACAGGAATGAGCAGAATGCATTATGGCATCCCTTTTGCAAGATGGAGTCCCCAGTCAACCACACAGCCTTTGCCCAGAGAGCTGTGAAATTCACAGTGACTGTCTCACCATTCTGGCTAAAGACTGGCCTGAAAAAGAGTTCTGAAGAACAGCCCCAGCTATGAAAGGAGGAGCGAAGCCTTTTCAGGCACTGCCACTGAGAGATGTCTTCGAACAGTGTGGTAGAAAGCAGGCTGTCCTGTGAGCAAATATCTCTGCTGTACCACCTTTGTACCTCCTCCAAATCAGAGTGAAGTATTCAAAAACAACTGAACAGATGGACTGATTCAAATGGATGACTATGGTAGTAAAAAGGTTTACTGTTGATAAAAATATTCACCTATATTTTAAAATCACAATATGAGATAATTTTCCAATTTTAGGAAATGCAACAGTTCGGCATTTGGCATTTCATTAATTAGACACAAATAATTTGACCATCATTACAGAATTCATTTAGTAAACAAACCTCATGAATCATGATCTCAGAAACTAGCTAACCTCAGAAATGCTGAGTCATGAGAAGGTTATGGAAAGTATCAAGTAGAAGAAATGAATCTCACTGCAATTTCCCTGTTTTTCTGTTTTTACATTCTCCTTTTCCTGGATCATTGCCTTTAATCTGGGGCCTTATTGATTGAATGCTATGCCTTGTACTCTCACAGGGAGATTAATGGATATAGCACTGCAGTGAACAGCATTGATTGACTGTAATCAATGACTCAGCACTGCCACACAAACAGGGGAGACAGACTCATTTGCTGCCCATAGCACATCAATAACACATTTTACACAACAAATCAAATTTGTTCTCCAAGGAGAACCTTGTCATGTAACCATCCAATCTACTTCCTACTTAGATTCAGTGCTGAGGAGAACAGCATCCTCTCCCCTACTAACATAATTCCCACATTTATTTACAGTAGTTATGTTATTGCTCTTTTTTTGTAGGGTAAATGGCAATGGTTTCACATGTGTAATATTCACACTTTTACCATGATTTTATTGGGTTTTGTATTCTTTCATGTAATCTCTGTATTTGTTGTTACCAGATGCTAATGTTAAAATGGGAGTCTTAGCAATAACTCTTGAGATTAATAATTTGGTAGAAGCTAAAGTAACATAGCCATTCAGAGTTCCCAGATTCTAAAGCAGTGAGTCTATGATACAGGAATCAGTAAAGAGGGTAGCAGTGGATCCCAGTCTGAGGCTGGACCTGCTCTTCTTTACAGGTAAGGGCCAGCTGTGAGACACCAGTCTCACTGCTGAACCCCTAGCACCTGATTAGAGTATGGAACTGGAGACAAAGTGGACACAAAAGGAAAATGCAGGCCCAGCTTGAGCACTGCTAAGATGTTGGGACATGGACATGAGAGGGGCTGGAGTCTGCAACTGGAAAATATTTCCAGATTTCATGCTAGGGACACAGCCAAAGCCACAGCAAGCAACTACAGTTGTAAGTCTGAAAAGGTCTTCGTGGAGTCATTCCTTGCTCAGCGTGAGGACCAACTACACTTAGATCCTCCACAAAAAATATTTTGTTCAGTCAAAAAAAATCTCTAAATACTGACCCAGCAGCTTCTTTGGGTAATCCATCACAGAGCCTAAATATCAGCTGTAGACTTCTTCCTAGAATCTAATGAAACCCAACATTACTGCAAATTGCCTTTTGTTCCATCCTCAGAGATGAAGAACAAATAATTGCTGTGACATTTATTCTCTTTTCTAGACATCAATTCACCAAGCTGAGCTCATGCAAGTGGCACTTTGATAGGAAAACCAATGAGTTGCCAGATGCAGGGGTGGCTGCTTGAACCAAATGTATTCATCTTTTGTTCTCCTATGAAGGCAGCAGTGGGCAGCAAGAAAAGCCCAGCTCCTCCTTGGACCTCTGGGTGATGGACAGAATATTAATTCATAAGATGCATGTACAGCACACACTGGGAATCCAGATTTTCAATAAAACACATTCAGTTCCTGAAATCTGTGGCACATTTCCCTAGTACAATTTTTGGTTTGCTTTCCATTAGTCTTTCTCCAGTTTGTTTATGTATTTCTTAAAGTATCAAGTATAAAACTGGGTGAACAATTCAGGATGGCATTGATCACAACAGAACAGTGCAAAATGGCTATCTCTCATCCTCTTGCTCATAATTCCTTCAGTAATGACTCCCAGAATGGCTTTCACAATTCAGCATTTTGTCTCATCAGCGACTTGCATTCATTTTCTAATTTGCGGTAGCCCACAGATACTCCTGCTGGCTGAATTATTCCCCATTTTCTATAAATAAATTATATTTTCTTCTCTGACTATAGAAACTCATGCTTCTTCTGATTCCATTATATCTTCTTGATTTCAGACCAGCTTGCCAGCTAGTGAAATAACTTTCAATTTTAGTTCTACCTCCCTCAGCCTGGGTGTTGTACTGGAAACTTGGCAGATGATACTGACTCCACCAATTAAACTTTTTGGTTTTGCAAGCCCTTTCTAGAGAGCTTTTTGTTTTAATTTTTATTATATTACAGCAATTCCTCATACCAACTTTAAAATGTCTGTGGGGGAATAAATGTTGATGGTTCTGCTCAACAGCAATCTTCCATTTTCTCCTTGTGTTTTGTTGCTTTAATTGTCAAGTAACAGAGAAAATGTCCAAATTAGACTCCTTGTGGTACAGAAACAGATGAATTAAACCTTCAAGGCATATTAGCTTAACCTCCAAAATTAAAATGCAAGCTAACAACCGTAAGTCATTTCACTCACTTTCATTCATCCAAATCAATCTTGTTGTGCATCCCAGCAATGTGGAATGATACATGCCAGAACCAACATGGCAGGTCTCTGAAACATCAATGTACCTATGGGGTATTGCTGAAAAATTGCTGAGATCAACAGCTAAACTTATTTCCAAATCCAGGTAACCTTTTCATCAAAGAGAGCACTTTAGAGCATGTGTGGTGATATCAAAATGTGTGTTTTTTCTTACAAGTGTTCCATTCATGCAATAAGTGCAGTGAGATTCTAGAATGAAGGATATATAGCTTTCATAATTTTGTTTTCTATCAGGTGCATTTCCCTGTTCCCATCATCTTTGTCTGACATATGGATGCATACAATCTTTCCTTTTCTATTGTTATTTATGTGACTCCCTCCAAACCATGTAAAACCCACTAAAATACAAAATACTTGCAAGTCTAGACGTGAACTTCTCGCTTTTCTCTTCTGTGTATATCATGTATATCATTCTTTAGGACATGCAATTTATTGGCTCAACTTAAGGCTTATTTATTAAGCCAATCATACATGCTCATTGAGTCCAGTGATTCACATAATGTAAAAACTGAACATCTTAAGCAACACATGTGTAATAAAAGCAAACAGATGTTTGCAGTCTAAGCAATAACGGTGGTGGCATGGCAACATATCAAAGGCAAAATGCACCACAGCCAGAATTTCCCACTGGAGTGTTAAGCACAGCTACATAACTTTGAACCACAACCAATAGGATATCCCAAACCACCCTGTACTTAAGGTAAGAATTCATAACTAACTGCTAATGCCTAAATTTCCCAACTAAAATTGGACAGAGTTTCCCATGAAGGAGACAACTAAGATATGAACAGTATAGTAAAACAACTACTCATTTTACAGAATTAACACAGCAGAAACATTCATGTTGGTTCATACATAGTGAAATTAAATTTGTCCAAAAAAATCCACCTCAGGAGGCCAGATCTGAGGTTTTATATGGAATTTTCCAGTCTAGTCAGCTACAAAACAGGAATGTTACAAACAGCAGCAGGAGCACATGCATCACTGGAGGAGACAGCAGACAAGTCATGACACTTTCAAACTGATACCCTGAGCACTCTGCAATCCAGTGCATCACCAAGCAGAGCACTCTCAGCCATTGCAATGGCTGCAACAAGAGGTCAAAAATAACCTTTCTTTCATAACAGTGAATGTGAACATCATGAATGCTAAATGAAGCTGAACTTAATATAATGTATCTAGTGAAAGCAGCTGTTTTTTTTTTAATATGCCATCTCCCTAAATCCAGCTTTCAGAGGACCAATACAGAAACACCACTGAGTGAAACTACTAGAGAAAAGAGAGTGCAACAACTTCTACCCCCTAATGAACTCATAAATGGAAGATTATCAGTTTTTTCAAGGAAAATCCTGAGTTTTAACTGATTTACCTAAAACCAAGTACCAACTATTTCAGTCTCTGTGCACACAATCACATGAAACAGTGACTTTACTAAAAAAATTCAGCAGAGACTTTAGATGTACATGAAAATGAATATGTGTTACAATTATAGATAGAAATAGATTAGGAAACATGTATCTGCCTCAGTACAGACCTTTAGACTCAAGTATATTTCTAGATATCTTCCTGAACATGAAATAAACTTAATGGGAAAAAATATTTGTCTTTTCTTGTTTATTTGTTACACCATCAAAACCTAGATTTAATATTAATATTTTTAATGAAAGAAAAATAAAACGAAAACAGCAGGGAAATACTTCCTAAGCAGCTGGTAAACTCAGACCATAACACAGGTTGCATATTTTTAATACCTTCCCCTTATGAGTCTCAAAGCAGTGTGTATTCCAAAACTCTAACCCTGATAAATGGTTTTGAAACATAACTTGGAATTAATACTGGAAAAAATAGATTTAAAGGATAAGCTTTCATAAATAAGACTATTTGCAAGATAACACAGGACTAGAGAATTTGTGAAGGATTAATTTTCAGCCTAGTCATTTTCTCAACTTTTTGGAATGAATAAACACACAGGAAGATAGGATAAAAACTCCACATCTTCACCACAGACTTTTCACGCTTTACATTTCCCAACCCTTTTGAATTAAAATACTTGCATTTTTCCTGTCCTAAACAATTACATTACACAATAGTGAACAAATATACAGATGTCACAGACTTCTAATCCAGAGCACACTTTAAAGTTCTCTCATCTTAGAAAGTGCCTTCTTAAGCCATTCCTCAGCTGTCCAGCTTTTTGCCTCCTTCATTTTCATGACTCTTAAGCACTTATACTCACAGGAGCTGTAATTAATGCAATGCTAGGCCAGAAGTTTCTCATGAGGAACACATCATCTCATTTTTAGGTTGTGGTTGCAGACTGTAACCATCATAACTGTATCCTGAAAGTGGCACACCAGAGCCAAGCAAGGCACTGCAGTATGAGGACAGCTGCTGGGCTACAAAGCCCAGCTCAGATTTGGAATGGTATTTTTAACTTTAAATTCCAAATACCTTTACCAAAGCCTGAAAGAGGAGAGGCAAGTTTTAAAAAAGGTTTAAAAAAATTAGGCAACACACACTTTTTGTGGATCACATGATCTCTGGAGAATAGTATTAGGCAGATGACCTGGGCAGACAGACAGATGCCATTTCTATAATTCCTTGTCATTCATCTACAAAACAAGTATTTTACTTCATGCAATACAGTGAATTCTACAGAAAAAGTGTTTTTGCCTTGCTCTCTAGACACCCATCTCCATCCTGAGTTATTCTTAGAGCTCTTCAACTGCAGATGGCAATTTTCAATTAGGTATGTGCTTCAGGGGAAATAAGGAATTTACTAAGGTCACTTAAGGGCAATGAAATCACACATGCCATATAAAATGCTTACACTACAAAATGATAGCATAATGGAATGGTAAAGCCTTTAACAAAATCGTAAAGGGAGCATGCAACTAGTACAGCATGTTCTTTTATTATTTCAAGCTCTCCAGTTACACCTTTGAAAGGTTAGTCTTTTTTTTTTTTTTTTAACAGAATATGTGTAAAGATATCAGGAAAAAACATGATGTACCAAACTGCCTCCTGACAATGTGTAAGAGTACTCAGCTACTCAGCTTCAAATTATACACAAATCAGAAAATGAAAGCAAAAATGAGGTGATAGAATTAAAGTCAAGCAAGACTACAAAAAAAAAAAAAAGTGTCCTAACTTTGTTTTTAGGATGAGCAGATTAGTAAATGTGGGAAAAAATTGAAGACATTCAATATGTTCTTTTATTTCTAAACAAAAATTTTATGATACTATATGCTAAATACATAAAGTACTTTCTGATTTAAAAGTGACAAATTAATAACAGTTCTCATTAATTAACCCATCAGTAATAAGCAGCAAGGTAGAAGATAATTTTGGTTCATTATCAATAGTATGAAGTCCAAGTATTTCTGCTTTCCATCAGTCTTGTCTGTTACACAACTAAAGCTGGCACCACAGGTGCACAGACTTGATGTGCTCATTGCCTTCACCTGAGTTCAACATATTCATCCTCAAAATATACATTTCAACACAACACCATTACTGCACTCCAAACACAGTTCTGTCATTAAAATTATTACAAGGGAATCCTTGAATTAATGAAAAAAATATATTTAAACAGGGTCAGAATGCCTTTTGCTCTTTCTTCTTTAATCAGTGAATAAACCTCATCACCTGTTAACATGGTTAGAGACCCATGTCTAGGGTAGCAGGCTGATTTGCAGGAGCTCAGGCCAGAGAATAGCAATCCAGTCATAGTCACTGCATTTTCTTGTGATTTTAGATAAAACACAAGGTCTATCCCATATTTTAAATGGGATAAAAATATTTTAAATTTTATTTACTTTGAAATTCTTTTCACACTGTAAACAAGCATAAAATTTCCCTGGGATATATCTCCATCAGTTCTGGTCTGAAACAAATTTGCTTTTTGTGCATCCAGGTTAATGGAAACTTGTGTGACACCAGAGGCACAGCACCAAGCTGAGGTAAAACCCTGGGGCAGGCACTGGTTTTAGGCAGGTGTCCCTGATGCTGCAGGCACTGAAGCCACATCATTACACATGTCCTGCGGGTGGCAGAGGCAGGCACTGTGCTGGAAGGAGTGAGAACCAGCTCCTCCCCTGTGTCCCTTGGCAGGGTCACAGGCACAGAGCTCACCAAGGGACAGGCAGGCTGCAGCCCTGCCCAGCCTGGCCACACAGACACTGCTCACATCCTGGGACACAGCAGGCTCCTGTCAACCCCAAACACACTGCACAGACTTTGAACCACCTTTCTACCTTGCTTGGCAATGGGAAATCAAAGGACCATTAATGACTGCAACACAGCTAGACAAACTGATGGGGGCAATGCAATTTCCTGAAATGAGACTTGAAAAAGGTGATTTAAGAGCATGTTTCCCTGGAGTCTTCTCTTGCCCTTTAAATTTATGCTTTACTAACAGCCCTGTTAAAAGTCCTTTCTCTGTACTCCTTTTCAGTTCAAAATAATAAAGATAGTCCACAAAACCGCCAGGATGGAAATGCAACAAGTGAAATTTATGGTTCTGGTCCACCAACCTTGCTTTCCTTGCCATGGTGGCTTCCACCACAACCAAAGATCATTCATCACAAAGAACCCATTAGCTTTAGCCCTGAAATAGGTATTCAGGAATTTGCTATATACTTTGTGGTGTTGAAGCTCCTGTAAAAGTCTCTACTGGAACTACTACAGCTACCCTCTCTCATTCCCATTAAAACCTCACTCAACATTCAAAGTCAGGAACCAACAAAAATCTTTCACATAAATTAATGAGAATCTCTATGAACAGAAGTGACTTAATTCTTTCTTTATTCCAAATTAATTTTAACCAGGTAATACTATATAACTAATCTCAGGGAGGCATTAATTCATAAAAGTTTTATCTATTTAGAAGGAAGAGGGTTTTAAAGTAATAATCATCTTCATTGTAAGTTTCTAACCTCCTAGGAATTTTACTTTCCCACTTTGATGGCTAGGAAAGATGTAGCTACATCTCCCATAACGAGTGCATTCACATGCCTGTGGTGCATATAAATATGAATAATTGTGAAAATAAGAGTGAAATAATCATATATCTATCAGTCTCTAATATAAGAAAAACAAAAATCATTCTGAAAATGCACTCCACCTGACTAGTTCCCTGCAGCTTTTTTTCCTTAGAAGGTACTCCAAGAGATTAACCGAAAGTATTTTTCCATTCCTATGTTTTACACCATAATGGCAGAAAACTTAAATAAAGTTCCACAATGAACATGTGCTGCTTAACAGTAACTGTCCTGATGGACTGCACACCAGTATTCTTACATCTAGAGAACCATTTCAAATTTGTTTTCAACTTTATTTTTCATTATGTCCTGACTAAAATCTTCAGGGAAAAATTTCTCCATCTTTGTGAAGATTTTACTGAAAGCCTGTTTTTAAAATGTAATCATACTGTGCAAATACTTCCTAAAAAATACAAATCCTTGTTTTGAACTCGGTAATCCCTATTGTAGTAGAACCTGTTTAGCTTACATTTCCTATAACAGTACCTGAAGTTTATTTTTTAACTCACTGCAAAATCTTTACTGCCACAGGAACTCCCTGTATTGTAACAAATATATTCCAGCTATGCTGATTTACTGCATTCACACACATCCAAATAAAAACCACCAAAACCCTAGACATGCTAAAGGCGTGCACCTTTTGCAAAAAGCACATTTTAAGATTAAAAAAAAAAAAAAAAAAAAAAAAAGTCAAGAACTTCTTTTCCCAAATATACCAGGATGATAACACCATGGATTTGCAGCGCTTCAGCCAACTGACCAAAGCTTTACTTGCAGTCTCAGCTCACATCTGTGTTCCATCAGAGCTACGAAAGTTTGAGAATCCCTGCGGTAAAACCAAGGTGCACCCGACTCGGGCGCACATGGGATGTCAGATAAGTTACGGGAGCCGCTCCCGCAGCTCCGCAGCCGCACGGAACCCGCAGCCCGCTCCAGAGGGAACAAACCACAGCTGGAAAGGCACATCTGCCCCGACCCTCCCGCACCCGACCCGCCACCCCAGCTGCGAGACCTGCCTGCCATACCTGCTCCTCCATCTTCCCGGGCAGCTCTTCTCTTTTCCCGAGCCGGAGAAGCGGGGCGCGCTCGCTCCGACCCTGCGCTCGGTCCGGCCCGGTCCTGCCCCCGGTCCCGCCTTGCCCCCGGTGCTGCCCTCGGTCCGGTCCTGCCCCCGGTCCCGCCCTCGGTCCTGCCCTGCCCCCGGTCCTGCCCCGCCCTCGGTCCGGTCCTGCCCCCGGTCCTGCCCCGCCCGCCGCCAGCCCTCGCCCCTCGCAGGCACGGACAGCCCCGCCGAGCTCCTTTAGGTCCAACAGGTTTCCTTATATAGGTAAACACCAAGTGCATTCCTGGTGACAGGAGCTAACTGGAAGTAAGCTTAATTTAGTTAACTCCACGCGTACCAAATGGGTCCGAGTGCCTGAAGTTTGCTTAGCACAGCTTGGTGAAGAGTCTTCAGAAGGGAGAGCAGTTTCCTTGCAGTCCTATGTAGTTATTGCATTACTTAAAGCCATAGCAATACTGGCTACTATGTTCACATTACATTAAATACTTGGTGATTTTACAGAGCACTGAGCCTGCATTTTCATCCTGGAAAAGTGGAGGTGATAAAGGTTTGTGTATGCACTACAAGATGACAAAGGTTTGTTTACATACCTTCTAAAAATGTTAAAATAATTCCCACAATATTGAAGCTTCCTTATCATATATCAAATGTGAAAACGTTAGAAAATGAAGATTGCATTACTGATAGCAAAGGATAGATGCAGTGTAAGAAAAGCTTGTTTTACTCTTTCCCAGTTCCTTTTCTATACAGTGTAATAGTTAAGCATTTGGTGACAGACCTGTCTTGGTCAGAAATGTGTGATTGCAATATATTAACAGACACACCTCTACCTAAACAGGGAAACAGAGACAGAGGAAGAACCAAGAACAAGCCTATGCTGCATTCTGCAGAGCAATGACGTGTGTATTTCACTTTTTTTTTTTTTTCATCAGCTTGACGGCTCACTACTTGCTAATCCTTTTCTGCAAATACAACTTCCTTGTCCAGAAGAACTTCAGCAGGCAATTAATTAATTAATTACAGGGAGATCATGTAATATGTGTCACTTTATTATATTCAGGCAAGATTCACTGTTAGTTATGGCATTTCTACAAGCTAAAACACTGTTGATATGCAGGTGGAATTAGCAGAAAGCATGAAGATAGGGAAAAAAGCAATAAAACAAATGATGGAGGAACAAAAAATCATGAGTGAAAATGAGAAAAGTTTCAAGATTTTATAAAATTATGAGAGACTGACTTAAAAAAAATACAATGAGCTGAAAAAAATGCAATTTATTTTTCATTCTGTCCCCTGGATATATCGTCTATAACTCAAAATGCACAAGAGACACAAATTTGGCTTCCTGTTGATGTATGGAGTGTTGGAAACAAGAGTGTACCACACAAAAGCTGGAAATTATCATTATCCAGTGGACTACAGCATTTCTTTTTGCTGCCCAATATATGACTTGAAGATCATTAAATAATATACTGCACAGAAAAGTTATTCCTAATGTCCATTCCTAATGGTTTCAATACTTCTTTAGTTATAATTTTCCTCTTTCCCTGAGGCATAAACATTCAGCCTCATGATACTGAAGGAGTTTATTAGAAGATGAGAAAAATGAAAAACAATACCAATGGAAGTTGTAAGACACTCAATAAATACATCTAA
The DNA here is from genome assembly GCA_030060385.1 of Muscicapa striata striata. NCBI lineage: Eukaryota > Metazoa > Chordata > Aves > Passeriformes > Muscicapidae > Muscicapa > Muscicapa striata. Next base: position 1,166,506 of record JAREIS010000031.1, read on the forward strand.
AATACTCTCTCTATACAGTATTTGGGGAATCATGAACTTGTGGCCAGGGGCTTGGTGTAATGATCTTCATTCAACTCTTTTGGGACAGATAACTCACTTGTGGCTCCACTGCATAAGAAGAGGATCTTGGTCTTGCCAAGTTCATGCTCCTGTGACAAAGTATTTGCACTGGACTACACAGCCAAGTATTCCCTTTCCCCCACTGATCTCATGACCAGTTCCTGAATGAGTATCAGTTTTTTTGCATGAGCCAAGCCAATTAAAATTCATCAGATTCCCAAAACTGCAACAACAAAGGAATTTTAAGAGGGCTACTAGGCTAATAGTAGATTAGATAGTAGATATTACTACAAGCATGGTTGACAGTCTGTCCTTAGGCTAGCAATTTTTCTGTTAGTCAACCCAGATTCCACAATAAACATCACATTCATTTATCTAAAACACTCCCTCAATGAAGGATTTTCCCACCACTTCAGTGCCCATACACGTGCTTTACTTACCCTAGTCTCAAGATGAAAACTCAGCTAACTTTGATACTCTATACCTGACATACTCCTTTATCTCCTGGCATACCTGTTTACCTCCATCTCTTTACCCAAACATCATATTGAGAATCAGTCAGGACATCTAGGCTCTTACAGCCAGGCATGAAATCTCATGCTTCACTTGCTGACCTCCAGTATGTGATTTCATTAGAATGCTGGCAAAAGAATGGAAAGTTTCCTCGAGTCCTGCATATGCTACCTTTGTAAGAGAGAATCTCTTTGCTTAAACAGTACTTGCAGTGAAATAATAATTTATTGCTCAAATGTAAATCAGAATAAAATTTATTTCTATTTTCACTGCGTGTTTCTGCTAAAGCATCAACAGCAATTAATCATCATAATAGATGTCATAGTCAGATCTTTTTTTTATTTCTGAGTTCTTTTTTAAGAAAACTCTATATAATTCTCAAGCAATTCAGCTGATTCTTGAAGCTGAGAGTAACCTAGACTTATTTACTCCTCTGTCACACATACATATCTGCATGTAATGCTAAGACTAATTATGCTAAAACCATCCTCTCCTTTTCTCCAGGAGGAGGTCTAGTAGATTTGAGCTTGTATTCTGCATCAGAAGGTAGAAGAAAAAATCTGAGCAGATCTCTAGAATATGTTAGGTTTAATGCTTAATGGATTTAAAAGATTCATTAGAAATTAATGCAATTGAGGACAAGGAGTTATTTTCTTCACTGCTGTGCTCCAATCTGCCCCCAGCAAAAGCCCAGCATTTAATAGACACTCTCATTCAGTGTCATTTGCTTGTTTCCTGTGCACAATCCATACAAACAGTTTATTGGTGTTAGTTTAGTCCCTGCTGTTTAGATAGTAACTATTTGTAAGCCAAATGACCTTTGTCCAGCAGAGCCAAGAATCATGGTCCCAGGCAGAACCTTGCTTATAAATGAGTGTATTACTGCCTTTCTCTTTACTTCCAGTTGCATGCTTTACTAGCCATACTTGCTTCATCTAAAACATAGTTTATAAGAAATACTTTCTCTTATGAAAAGACTGATGGATTTTCCCTCTCCCACTTCTGCCCATTTTTAAAATATACAGTCATGTCACTCTTTCTGGTTTTGTACCAGAATTGGAAATCTAGTGTAAATTTTCATGGTGAATTTTGGTTGAATGGAATAGGTAATAGTAGAAATGTATATGAAACAAATAATGTTAGTTTCCAATCATCTTACCATGAGTCTCTAAATACATCTGCCTCCAACTTTTTCCCTATTAAATGCTCAGGGTGAAACACAGCAGGTTTAGTCTCCTTTCACTGAGTTCTTACTCAATAACAAGGTTTGCTTCTGAAGTTCTTTGCAGGCTGAAATTGTCCACACTTGAGTGGCTAAATAAATTGGCTCAATTTAGCCAGGTAAGTTTAAAGCAACAGAGATTTCTCAGGTTTCACTGCACAGAGCTATGGCTGCACGTTTTCCAGAATCAAGCTGTTAATGCATTCTCGAAGTTCTAATTTCTTCCATGCAATGGCAACACTTCCTTTCACTTTGATACAGGCAAGATTTCATACCTCATCTTGGTATCTGCATCTTTACATCTTCAGTTTCCCTCAGAGATGTGCATCACTGACATCCCACAATGTGTGTTCTGTTTTGTGGGGTGCAATAAGATCATTCATTCAATAGTTTATTGTTTGTTCTCAGCTATATTACCCAGCCCTCAAATCAAGTAACGTGCTCAGCTAGAATGGCAGCAGTGAGTACCTGACAAATGAGGTAGATTCAGTTCTAACAGCCTTTGTTTCACATACAAGTCTCTTGAAAGATATGCAGTATCACAGTGCATCTCTCTTTCTACATCAAATGATTTTTAGCTTAAAAACCTAAACCCCTGAATACATTTCTATGCACAAGTCCACAAGTTCTATTTCCTTACTGCCATTAAACAATTTATGCATGCAGAATGCTAATATTGCATTTTAAGATACTGTGGTAGTATATACAGATACACTCAGACTTTTAGCTTACAACCTGAAAAAAATTTGAAAAAAAAGCCCTGGTGTTGAGTGCAGCTTTCACCAAGGAAGATAACTGCTGGAGAAACCCAGCTGGGTGGGTTTGACTGGGATGGAGTTAACTTTCTTCTGAGAGACCAGTATGGCTCTGTGTTTTGGCTTTGTGGCTGAAATTGTGTCGATAAAACACTTTTGTTTGGCTGTTACTGAAGAGTGCTTGCACCACCTCAACATGCAAAGTTGCCTTTTCCTTCCCACACTGCCCCACTGCAGTGAGAATGTCAGGAGTGGGCAAGGAAAGGGGAGTGGACACTTCCAGTAACTACAGCTGACCCACACTGGCCAAAGAGCTGTTTCATACCATGTAACAAAATTAATTTAAACCCAAGATAGACTAAGAAGAAGGGGGGTGGCCTCCCAAGGTAACCATTGTTTGGAGACTGGCTGGACATTGCTTTCCTTGCAGTGTGGTGACTGTGTAACTTTGCTGTGCTTCCCACCACACTCACCTATTTGTCTTGTCTCATCTTTGTCTTGACCCTTGAATTTTCTGACTTCTGTTTTTGCCATTTTCTTCCCATATCTCACTGGAGTGGGGGTGAGAAAGTGAACTGTCCAGTCCAGAGACTAACAGCAGAGAAGTTTTGAAATTTCTCTTTACTACTCATCAGTTATCTGTTTTAGCCTTGCAGAAGATACTTCAGAGCAGCTTGTGTAAATGATTCCATCTCATTTCATGGAAAAGTAAAAATCTGTCATGCTACATTGCCCTCTGCAGTGGCCTACAGAAGTCATTTTACTTCACCTTGAAATGCACTAGAGGCATCTAAATGACAATCACACATCTGAGAAACAGCTGAAGTTGTCTCTCAGCCACAAGTTCCTTGTCTGTAACCATGTGCACACAGGAACTTCAGGGAAAACCACAAAATTTCCAGGTCAGCAGGTACACTGGCCACAGACTTGAGCCTGAGAGCAATTTAGCCACAGACTGTAATTTATATACTCAGCTAATAGAAGGCACAGGGGTTTGCTTTTCTTACAGCAAACTAAAAATCTCTTTAAGAAGCTGCATTCATTCAACCGTCAGGCTGAAAATGAAAGTAGTCAAAAAAGAAGAAACTAAAAGGTTAAGTTATTCAGAAGCAGTAACTCACAACTGCACATACTGGGCAGCTGAGCATGTACCTTATCTGGGGAACACTAGCTGTACGAATCAGTTAACTTTATGATACAACCCTTACTTTTTATTATTTCCTGATCTGGTGTTCAATTTTACAGCCTTTATGCAAGTACTTCGTTAATAAAGCATTACTTATAAAATTTGACCACATTACTTAACCTTTACACAGAAACAAAGATGTCAAAACAAGTTAAGGCCAATGACTTAGGGTATTATTTTTACCTTTGGGAAATAAATTGAGCTTTCTTTCCCACCAGTCTTTCAAAATGCATCATTAAATCAGTGTAACACAACAAGTTGCTATCTTTACCCTTGTACCACGTGTTCTTCAGGTTTCAGTAACACATTTACAGTAAACAAGAGCTTTATGATTTTATTAAATGCATTTAAAACTCAAGGTTATGGTACTAGATGAAGCTATTAGCACACAATCCAGCAAAAAAAGCTATTTGCTTCTGCAGAGTTTAAACACTTTATTTGGAAAAGGTAATGAAGTAATCATAATGTTGTTATTAATGAAGATTAGAGATGGATTTAAATGGCATTTGGAAAATAAACCAGATAATTAAACAGGCTTTCAGACTGTGTAAACTCCTTAGGGTCTGGGGAAAGAACTCTCAGAATACCTATACTAAGGACATTTGGAAAACACTAAGTTCTTAATGCCACAGAATTCCAGACAGCAGAAATTATCTTCATGTCAACATCAACACTGGGGACTGTAAGCTCTGTGATGCTTAATGCTGACCAGCTGTGCTTGAAGCTTTGTTTTAAAGTCCTCTCAAGATGTCTTTAACTGCAGCACCTTCCATATTAAGCATACTTAGCTAATGATGGGATAGTAGAAATGTCATTAATGTTTGAACTGACATAACTATCAGATAAGTTAATCAGTAACACAATTTTTCATGGAGGAGAAGGATGATGCTGCAAACAAAGAGTCATTGGCAGATTAATTTTTATATTTCACCCCATGTAATACTGCAGAAAATGGAGGAAAGCATGTGAGATGGAGAATGCTAAATGAGCCCAGAGAGGTGTTCCAGAGCAGGAGTGGGCAGGAGAGGCAATGCAGGACTGCATGTTCCCTTGTTTGCAGCATCCAGCTCACGGTTTGTTGACACACTTTCCCTGGTGCTTTTGGAGGACTCACAGCTTGGCAACTGCATGAATTCACTTCACCTGACTACAAAGGTGAAGTACTGAAAATTGGAGCCCTGCCACTGGAAGCCCTTCTGTGGTTTCTGGAAGAAAAATATTGCTGTTTCTCAGACCCTGAGTAAGTGGATCACCTGAGAGGGGTGCACCTCTTAACCCTTCAGAGGGGTGGCCACACACATGGCTTAGAATGCCAGTCACAGCCCTTAAATTGGGAGATACGACTGCTGGCCAAAGAGAATGTGAGAATGAATTACATGACTAAGAAAATATTGATGAAAATGGATAATAAGCAGATTACTGTGACTCAAACAGCACTATTTCTTGGATGAACACATGGATTAGTTTGATCCTTAGTTTTAAACAGTCCATATCTTTAAGCCTAACTGTGTGCATAAAACCATCAAAACCTAGGGAAAGACAGTAAAAGGCAGACAATAATTTGTTTTCTGGGAGACTGGAGTATTTAAGGGAAAGTGTGGATTTTTTTATTTACAGGTCTTTGTTGTGAAGAAAACCTGAGACACTGTCAATGGCAAGTTTTGTCATGGAGCTCCCAGATGATGAAAAGGACAGAAACCATTCAACAGCACATAGGGACAAATGTGTGTGTATTGCAAAATCAAACTTTTTTAATAAAATGTGATCTGTCCCAGCCACTACTTATGTTAAACAGTGAACTCTTTTGTTCCAAAACTTATTTAAAACAACTAGTTAAAATCCATTTTTAGATTTAGTGTCTAAACAAATGAAAATCAGAGAAAATACTGGTATACAAAGAACACATATTCAAAGAACTGTACTTAAGAGTATGGAGGTAATAAATCATGTATACACATGACAGCTGAAGCCTCACTTTGGATATCCTTTGACCTTCTCACTGTGAAGATGAGAGAGCAGCAAAGATGAAGAACATTAAAAAAGCTGCAAGATATAAGGAATAAGATGGAAAGGACATGTAGTTTAAACAAAATATGGAACTTTTAAGAAGTTTTTGAGAGAAACAAGATAAAAGAGAGACTTGATTGTGGTTGTTCAAGGAAAATGTTCACCTAAAACCCACCAAATTTAGATTAGATGTGAGGACAAATCTCCAAATAAGAGTTATTTATCAATGGAGAAGTCTGCCAAGAGAAACTTCTGGAATATCAGAAGAGGAAATACTTGGAGGGAGATTAGATAGTATGCTTAAAATAGTACAGCAGATAAACCTGTAAAATATGCAAAAGACTGGAGTGGATAGCTTCTTTCAGGCTATACTAACTTCTTTCAGCTTATTCTTCTGAGTCTTTATTTAGGAGTTTACATATAAAAATTCTTCTACAGTATTTGGCTTGTAAGATTAGGAAAGAACCAGTTCTACAAAGACTTAGGCATTTTAAAATTCCCTAGCTGTGCAAGTATCCTCTCTGAATTGTTATTTTAACTTAGTTCATATTATTATATATACATAATATAGAGTGGCCAGAAATGTTCCCTAACTGTCTGAAAATTATTTTGACAGCAAGCAAAGGATTGTAGCTGAAGACCGACAGGTAGGAAAAATCAGAGGTAAATTTTCTTCTACTCTAAAGGAAATGTGTCTCCTCCATTCTTCCATTGCCTCCTGCTACCCAAGGCTTGCTGGTGACACCTGGACCTCCTTAAACTGGAGCCTTCTTCCCAAGGATTTTATTACTTTTACCCATAAACACTCTCCTGGTGTAGATTTAAATGTTGCTAGATAACAGGTTTAGGAGATCCACAGGAAAGAAAAGGGGGAGGCTTCATCATGCCAGACCACTCCACCATTATTCTGCCCTTCTGGCCCTGCCACACAGCATCTGCACTGCCAGTCACAAACCCAAGGCAAAAGGAAACCACTGTCCTGCCAAGCTCCTTGCTCTCTCAAGCAGCATTTAGCACCTGGTGTAGTATGCTGGGGTGGGGAGCAATTAAGCTGAAACTCACTTGTCAAGGCAGCTCTCAGGTGTGTTGCACATGGCACAACAAGCAGCTCTGTGTACATGGAGGCCACCTTACCCTATAGCAGCATCTTCTGAAATCAGATTCCTGAGATAGGAAACATCTTCCCAGATCAGCTGGCTCCACTTCTGAGCTACGGGCTCTTGCTGTATCTGAATTCAGCACTTCCAGGGCTCACTTCAGCTCAGCTATTTTAGGCAACTGCTTTAGGAATTATGCCCTCTAAGAGCCTATTTTTCTCTGGGGACTCTAAAGTGAATATTGATTGTTGGCTCAGTCACTGTCAGCTGATTCCCACCTCTAGATATTTATTTTTCTGTAAAATTTGGCATCACCTTACCAACTACGGCAAGTAGTCAGACAGTAGAAAAGTAGCAGGTCTGTCACTGGAGGAATAGAAGCAAATCTTCAAATAACCTCTAACCAGTCATCTTCACTGCCAGGATCCCTGGAGATGTTATGTGCAATAAAGAAAGTTTAGCTATTTGTTCTTTTGACTAAATATAATCACATCTATAAGTATTTGGTGGGTAGAAGCTGGCTGGTTATCTTACTTTTTAGCTTTTTAATATATTTTTTGTTTAACTTCACAAGGGTGTTGACTCTTCTAACTCTTTTTAGTAGAGAAAAGCAAAAAGCTAGCATTTTTTTCTTGCATTTTTCTTTTTCAAAGCCTTCCTAAAACACGCTGCACTCTTTTCTAAGAAATAGGAAACTAACAGGTCTGTGAATGTTGTTTCAGACCCACAATTTGACTGATTCTAAAAGGAATTAGAGCTGCATGAATAATTCAAAATAATTCCTCTGTTAAAAAATCTACAGACTATTGCACAAACAAACTGGCCCAATCCATGTTAATCACAGAGGTGGAAATAAATTCTCAGTTAATGGCAGATACAGAAAAATAAGTTTAATTTAATCTAACTATTAAGAAACTTAGTCTGTGAGCTGATCTATAGCTAGGAAAATGTAGTCACTGTCCTTGGGGTTCCATTATCCTGGCAATAACATCTACTTTTTTTCTTTCCTATTTCCTCTATTGCTTAAACACCTCTTCTTATTCTCTCTTCCAGTAATATTGAAGGTGTAATTGAAGGAAGAAGTGGACAAAATTGTAGGGCCCATTATGGAAAATGCAGCAGTAAATTTTTCTTAATTAATTTGGAAATACTACCAGTTGTGTCTAAAGAACGAAGGTAGTACTATTTTGTTTGCAACACAGGAGTTTTGAGTTTAAAACAGTGTTAGAATGACAGCCTTTATGAAATCAAAAAACAATTTTATTTACTTTGGGAGCTCATAGGTCAGAAAAAATGGGAAAGTTTAAAGAAGTATCTGTTTTTTATGTCCTAGAGATGCCAGAACAACTTAAAGTGCTTCGAAATCTCTGTGAGCAAGACCAAAATCTCTGTGAGAAATGAAGGCAACTTTCATTCCCTGAAAATGTCACTCTTCTATGCTGGAATATAAAATTTCCGCATGCTTTGTCTCCAAACTTGATTGAAAAAAACCTGACAGGATCTGTTATGACTTGAAACATACACTCCAAAGAGAAGCATCAGAAATTACATAGAACATTTAAATACTGATTTAATTTTGCATAAAAAATTATTTATTCCACTGTTGAAGTAGTTAAATGTACTTCAGTTAACATACTGCAAAATGACAGTGAGTAACTCTTGCCCTTCTTTAAGAAGCCATGCTTCAATGGCCTCTCTCCTCCTGCTCAAAAGGCAGGTCCTTTTTCACTTAAAAAAGGAAAAAAATATTACTCATTCTTCATGGTGTTGAAAGTCTGAAATTGGAAGGATACTAATATGAGATACTATAACATTTTCATTGGTTGTAGGCTTAGAAGAAGCTAAGTCTAGCTACTTAGACCAGTATCTATAGATTTATATATGAAACACTACTATTTGGGGTCATTCAATAATGAAGAAATGATACTGTGATATTGCAAACACGTTAATTTAGAGCAGATAGGGAGTTGAAGCTTTAGCTTTTTGTTTATTGAGCACTACTACTTATAATAATTTCATAAGGTTTGCAATATTAACAGTTATCTCAAGTGAAGTACCAGTTCACTTAAATCTGTTCCATGCATGATGTTTTCTTCAGTCATCCCAATCACCTTCCACTTCTTAACCTGAGCAACTGTATGTAATGGCCATGCCCAACAAAATCCACAGCAGGCTTCTAAAAAGCAAAAATCAGGAAAAGTCACCCATCAACATTTGAAAATGTTATCTTGTATCAAGATTACTCAAAATAATTATACTTCAGTTCATGTTCAGCCTGCACGAAAACTTTGCACCTTACTGTGCTCTCTGCAGATCTGTAGCATCCCCCACACTTCCAAGAAGGGATTCCCAACACCCTTCTCCTCTTCAATCCTTTTCCCAGTACCAGGAGTAGGACAGCATGGAGCTTTCTCCTGGGCAGCCTCAGTACAAGAGCCCAAATGGCTCCAGCAACTGATGTGCTCTCTCATCAGCTGAGCTGCTGTTTGTCTGCATGGCTGGGGATGTGCACACAGGCTCAAGATTCCTATTGATCCTATGTGGAAAGGTGTCATTGGATACTGCTGGGAACCAGGGGAAAAGCAGCCTTGAAGCCTTGGGTTTCTCAGCCTGCTCAAGGACAAGAAATTATAACAATGACTGAACACTTGCTGGATACATGAGAGACGTGATGTTTTGCAGAAAGCATGTTTTCAAAGAGCGTTGCTTTCTTGGACCAATGAGCCTTTTCTATTTTGTTTTGCACAAACAAAATATATATATATATTATATGTATATATATGAATATATATGTATATATATGTATATATATGTATTATATATGTATATATATGTATATATAACTAGTGTTTCTTTAAATAAAGCTCTCTTTTTGTTTCTCCGTTACACGAATAACTATATTGCATTATCCTTTTTGCTACTCTCCCATAGCCCAAATGCAACAGAAAGGCAGCTCCTTACCCTTACCTTTTTATGTATCTGCAACATATTTCTGGTTTGCCAGCAGCAGGAACAGCCAGTCACCCATTACTGTTGGGTGGGAGTGCTGGTAGCTGGGGTGACCCCAGCTGTTTGTTTGTTGAGAGGCTGCTGAACTGTCTGGGGAGGAGGTGATACTGCTGACAATGGCTTCACCTCTGCAGGGTTCAGCTGGCACATATATGATGCATTATGGCTTCCTGTAGAACCTAAAATTAAAAAAAAAAAAAAAAATGTCTAAAATTTAAAAAATCAGGAGGGAGACCACTTTTTTGCAGTCTACAGCATATGAATAGCAGCAGCAATGGGGAAACTCTGCACTAGAGCAACAGGCTGCACAATGGCTTTTTTTGAAAATTGTATGGATTAACCTGAAAATACTTTCCAATATTCATCTTACTTACATATTAAATGGTTCCTTGGCTCATTCCACCTTGTCATATTTGCTCCCAAGCTATGGAAGTAGCAGATTATTAAGCTCAAGGACTGTTCAGGCTCAAGGTTTATCCCTGGACAATGCCTTCAGGAAAGCTGGGAGAACGCAGAACTTTCTCTGCTTTCAGAGAATGGTGGTACTAACAAGCAGGAAAAAGAAGAGTGTTACAGTGTTTTGTAGTTACTGATGCAGATGAGACAGCTTTTGAGATGCAATTCCCCTGTTAAAACCCAGGGAAGACAGTTCAGGTGGCAAATTGTAACGTTTCTATAATCATCCATAATGTACATTTACTTGAAGTCCATGTGTTCCTGCAGTAGCTTGTGCATATATTTACAAGTTGTGTGTGTCTGGCTTTTTTTTTTATTTCTTATGAGATTTATGATACATGTGACAAGCCACCTCATTAGCATGACAGCCCCAGTGTGTATAATACTACAGTTTTAAGACATAGGTGACAGTAAGGTGCTAGTGAATAGATAGCAAAGCTAATAATGTTCTACTTTCCTTCATTTTGGATAGTGAAGACTTTAGAGCTAGTCAGGAATTTTTTTTTCTTCTTCTTTCTGGTTTCTGTGGCTCTGTGGCATGAAGCATGCATCCCTTGGAATTCTTCTTCAGAAGCATGTCAGCTTGAGGTTTCTTCTATTTCCAGCAAACAAGAAGATAATTGAAACCCTTCCTGAGTTACAGCTCTGTTTCCTGCTGGAGAGAGTGACAGATCCAGCAAAGCAGAGAGAACACTGAAATGCAAAAGAACATTTGCATTTTATTCCATTCATACTTTAACATATACAGCAATTCCCTATACCAGACTACAGGTTCTAAGAGGCAAATACCAAGAGATGCCTGAAAAAAAGACAGGAGCAGAAACTTCCTTATTTTTCTGCAGCCTGTGCAAGTGCCAAACCCATCAGCCTACAACAGAGCACCCCAGCCTGGCTGCTGAGGGGCAAGGAGGGATGCAGATCCAGTAGCCATTCACCACTGGTTTCTCTGCTGAAAGCCATTACAGCGACCTGCCAGTGTAGCAGTGGGTTGGTTTGTGCCAGGAACACCTGCCTGGAATGAGTGGTGTGGTTATGCCCACTGTGGAGATTGCCTGGCTTCCCAGCTGCATCTCTGAGACTCTGGAGTCTTCTCCTCTTAGTCCCTTTATGGTGGGACCCTAATTTCCCCTTGTGAGTGCACCCATAGACTGGGTGATTACAATGTAAAGCCCACCTGAGACATGGCAGCTACAGAAATCTGATATGATCATAGTATATAATGGTTTTTTTCTGATGTGGTAGGACACTGAGACTGAGCTGGCAGCAACTAGCTGGGCTGGATTTTATTTCTTCATCACAAATGGAAATGTTTATATTTCTAAGAAACAAAAAAAAATTCCACAAAAAAAAAATTATTGGAAAGTGTTTTCCAGACTACAGATGAACTCTTCTATCAAAGAAAAAGCCAGCTGCTGAGTAGGGACCACAGAACTGTCAAATCTGTATCCATGCTATGCCCATCACACACTCTGAAAAGGAATCTGTTGGCAAGCAGCAGCACAAATTTGCTGCCCCTTGGGGTGTCCAGCAGAGAGCAGGGCAGCCAGAACAGCAGTGCTGTGCTGAACAGGAGTGGGGCTCTGTGGGAGCTGGCATGGTATGGCTGAGCTCAGCAAGGAGCTTCCACAGCCTGTCCTTGGACTTAGGATGCATCTCTCACATGACTGGACACCTATATTTTCATGAGAGTTAGATATGTAAAGTTTAAACCTACACAAATTATGAAAATTCTACCTTTGAGTTCTCTATCAAATTCATGCACAGGCTATCCTAAATACAGGTGAGATTTCTCTATGATTGCAACATACAAAATATTGATCACTGTATTTTACATGATGGTAAAAGTGCACATTTTTTCCCTGTTTTCATACTGAGAAATAAAGATCATCTGAATGTCAGATTGTTTCTGTCTTACACTGGAATTATATTCAAATATGCATAAACAAATAAAGCATCATTATTCAATTCTTTAAGTGGTGTTGAGCTTTTTGCAAAAATATTCAAGATTTTTTTAATGTTTAAGTTCACCCTGCAGAAATTCTGATTAAATAAAAACAAAGAAAAATAATATTGCGAAATTACATGGATATTTTTACAATAATAAAGACTGTACTCTGCCATGAGCCAGAAAGACAAGAGATGTAGCTTTCAGTCTCAGACTAAACACTGATTCCATCTTTTTGGCTTCTGTTTAAAAATCTAATTGATTGGAAGAGAAAGATGGAAAGAAAAGATTTCATGATTTAACAGACCAGTGTAAAAACAGCTACTTCCTTTTGATTGCAAATATAGTGCTTGCATTTCCTAAATGTATGTTCTTTTTAGCATAAGTTGTGTTACTAAATGCATAGACTAATGTGTAGGGATGTGAGTGGATAATACACTAGGAGCAAAATTGAAAACATAACATAAAATGTAAGAAGGAGACAGGCCTGCACATAATTTATATCCTCAAAAATGTATTCCAAATTCTGTTTTATTTTTTCCCATAAAATAGAAGGGGGAAGAGAATGGCAAATTTTATTTACATTTTCTTCCAGTAATAAGAAAATAGTTGGAACTTTAGTAGAGAAGTGAAGCATCAGCTGTTTTTAAGAAACTTATTGCTCTCAGTTCAGACAGTGTCTGAACAGTTGTGAAACCATTTCCTGGCAGGACACATTTAGCCAGGAAAAACTCTGAGGGGATCATCCAGTCACTAACAGGAGAGTTTTACCTGCCCACAGCAGAAGCAAGACAATGCTTTGTGTCATGTGCAAGTGCAGAAACATCATTTCTGTATTTTAGAGTTACAGGCCAATAATTATGGACCTCATCAGAGTGAGCTAAGAGACAAAATAGCCCTTGGCATCAGTAAATGCCATCTCAGGACTAGGATTTAATTCTCATGATTGGTTTTTGTAGTCCAGTTTTTAGTCCTGTAGGATCACACATTTGGCACATATGAAGCAGAACTGCTCTCCTGGGGATGTCTACCTTTAACCAAGGTGGCTCAGGTGTGCAAGGTGTGCATCAAGCAGTATCAAGCCAAGCTTCTCAGTTACCAGGATTTTTGGTGGACTCTGCAATCCTTGAGTTTGATAATGTCATAATGTCTTCATATTTGCATACTGGCTAGCTAGATATTCCTGCTGAAACAGCCCTAAGTGACAAGCTATCATCATTGTGACTTCAATACATTCTGTTTCCAGCCTGTACTTTGAAGTATCCCCTTTTTATTGACCTGGTAGTTGATAGTTCATGCTTTCAAACATGCATCAGGTAGATAATACATCATCCTTCATGTACACTTCAAAAAGCAGCAATGTTCCCATGGAGTGCAACTGCAGAATCCTGGTCTCCCACTAGCACAATAGCCTGGGGTGTATATTAGAGCTTAATTTGTTTTACATATGGAAGACTTTATAAATGTACCATACATATTTCCATGCTGTGGTTGGATTTTATGGAAAGACTGCACAACTAGACGATAAAAAATATAATGTAATTCTTGAGCAATTCACTATAAACTGAATGTTGGAGAAAAGCCCTTGGGTAAACAAGAGCACCAAAAATGCTCATAGAGTGACTGTAGGGGCATGGAAATCATATAGAAGCAAGAGAAAAAGCCACCTATGTTAAGTCCCAGGAGGAGAAACACTGCATTTTAAAATAAAAAGAGTCATTTCAGCATGCTGTGCAATAGGCAGCACAGTAATAGACCACTGTCATTTAGATGCCACTGAAAGAATTGTTTCCATCATCAGAGTGCTGGTTCTCCTTCACTGCACCTCTTTGCCCACTGTTCTGCCACCTTCAAGTCCAGTAATGAAATCTCATAAAATGAAGCAGACACCACCTCAGACTACAGTGCACAGACCAGTCTCAGGCTACCTGTGAACAGAGACTGGCATCTATGGAACACATGGACTGAAACCTGCTGCTCCCCCAGCCTGCCATCATGCAGAGCTACTTACAGGTCTTTAAACGTGTTAATGTAGTACTTCCTAACTCTCCACTTGTTAGTACTTTAATTTCTCCACTAAATTACTTCCCAGACTACACATATGTTATTGGAATTTACACCTCTGTGGAAAGCATGCCTGGGGAGGCCAAGAGAAGCCATTAATTTACACTTACTTTCTACTTCAATCAGCCTGCTCTTTCCTCATTTTGTCTCAAACTTCTCTTTACTTACCTTCATTTTCTGCTTCTCTCACCTGTTTACACCAGGAAGGAGAAAGGCCACAAAGATATTAGATTTCAATTGCCCCACCCCATGCAATGTTGCAAGCGGCTGAAGAAAGGACCTTTCTCTGGAACTCAGCTGTATTTGTTTTTCACCATCTGCAGCAGCAGTAACACTGTCTCTCTCAGATTTATTTTCCATGTTTCTGGCTGCCCTGGCAAGCTGTGCCTGTCTCAGTCCCAACCAGAATGATGCTTGGCTGCTTTGGGATGACGTTATCATGATTACAGGTGGTGGGGCACCAGAAGATAACTGAGCCTCCAAAGATCATGAGTGAAGCCCTAGGTAGCAGCTTGGAGAGGGACTGGATGGTATGAAATCCTGCTCCTCTCTCACAGCTACTCCACTTCCCCTTATTGTTTCTCTCAGATGGGGAACCCAGGACCTCCACACTACCCCCATGCACCAAAAACAAGCTCTGCACCTGACGTTTGCCTCCCTCGTGTCTCCCTGGGGCAATGCTTCATGCTTTTCTGAAATGTTTTTAGATGGATCAATATTTTATTCCATTATTGTGAAAAGCAAAACAGGTATATTGTTATTAATTTATTTTTTTTCTTTTCCAGGAGATCTCACTCTATTTACATGGTTCTAAATAATCTTAGAGATGCTAACAGGAACGTCCCTGGCCTTGCAAAAACATCCATCTCTCAGCAGACCAGCTGCCTCTTTTCACTTGGAGTATGTGGTGCTCACTACCATTTTCAGAGTGTCATTGCTGCCAGACTTTGAGCTTGTAAACATCACTCTGATTTTCCCTGTCTCCATAATTTCTTTGTTACTTATAATCAGTATTATTGCAAGTTGTTCCTCTCATACAGAACACCATAAATTGGTCTTAGTACTCCTGGATTAAACTTTTCAGCAAATGTGATTATAAACCTCCCTGTACATACCACGTCAGCTGTAGTTCTAGTCGGGTTTTCCACATGGACCTCTCTCAAAATTTATTTTAAAGCTAATGTGGTGTTTGTTTCATATGGTTTGGGATGAGAATTTTCATCTGATACCTTCATGCTCTGTACCATATAGTAATTCACTTGGGCAATATTTGCTTTAGGGAGTCAAACCATCTATTTTTCATTCTTGTCCTTCTGTCTAAATGATTTGCCACATGCTACAAGGAGAACCTAGAAGTGTATAAATAACCTGAAAGAAAATTAAATTATCCATTCCTGGTGTAATCACTCTTTCTATTATTCTGGAGCATTTCAAACAGACAAAAACCCACTCTGTTTCTATTTCCAAAGCTTGTATGTCATCCCTAACACTGTCCACAACAGTGATCCCTTGGAAGCTAACTTCCACTTGGGAAATAAAACTATCAACCTCAAGAGGAGCAGGTGTCAAAATGCAATTGATGGGTGAGCAAGCCATGGGTTTGGAAATCCCACGCAGGAAAGAGAGCAGCAGCAAAACATGACAATGGCAAGGAGAGCAGCAGAGCCAAATGTGAGTGGCTACTGAGGTTTTTCAGGGCTGTGATCCTGCACAAGCCTGTGGCTCTGCCATGAAGAGGAGGTGCTGCCCTTGTGCTGCCCTGCCACCAGAGCTAGAGCACAAATGGCCTCGCAGTGGGACAGGTCAGGGAAGCACTGGAGCTGGAAGACAATGCTCCTGGATGAATTTGCTTTAGAAAGAAATGCTCCTTGACCTTCCTTCACCCTGAAGCATCACATGAGCTGGTGCCAACAAAAGAGATGAAGTGTAAACAAGGATTGTGCACCCTCCTTTTAATAGCTGTGTGGATTTATCCTACAGTCAATGATGGCACAAACCAGTAATTGGCCTGAATTTTTTAAAATTCCTTCTCTTTGTAAAATTTGATACCAGACAGAGGGAAAGCAGGCAAAAAAACATATAGTAATTCTGGGTATTTATACATAACATTATATTAATGTTATATAGGTTGAAAATCCTGATATCTTAATTTTATAATGCGTCATCTTTAACTCATATGAATCCTGAACAATTGGTAGCAAAGTCCAGATCATAATTCTTTTTTCAATCACTCAACTCATGTAACCACTTTAACCTCTGTAGACTCAGTTTTTCATAATGAATTTTACATAATATGAAACTTTTTTGTTCTCTTGCTTTTGTTTAGGCTTTTGTTGGTAAATAAATTACAACTAACAGTGAAACATAACTTAAGACCTCCAAATATTACTTTCATAATCTGCTCACAGAAACGATTCTGAAGTCAATAGCAAACCTCAGTCCTACTTGTGGGACCCATTTCTGCAGGTCTGTAACCACATTTGCAGGAGGACTGAGTAACTGCAGACACAGCCCAGTGTGTAGCTGCAGCCAGCCAGGGAAGCTGACTGAGGTGCCAAAAGCAGAGTCAGTGTGTCATTCTGCTCAGACAAACCAAGCCAAGCAAGAGGACTGTGAGCAACAGGAGCAGAGCTGCATCACAGCCTGTGCAGCTTCTCATGCAAGACTCTCTGTGGAGTGAACCTAAGTTCACTTTTGCTTGCATCCTACCACCTTAAGACATCCAGATTGCTTAACTTGGCTACTCAGTTCTCAATATTTTGACATGCTTTATATCACCCATAAATTTTATTCACACTGCTTTTATATTTACTTTTTCAGTTATTTATAAAACAGTACTTCATTGTCTTGTCCTGTAACTCATCTCTGCAAAATCCTGTTTGAAATGCTTCTATTCAATGATAAATCTTCCATGACACCCCTTCGGTGAATACCAGGTATCAGGTGTCTAAATCCATTAGTGTTTAATTTACACTTAATCAGTATCAGATAGTGTTGACTTCTAATCACAATAACGAGTTCAGGGCTTTATGAAAGGCAGCTTCTATGGTATGTACACAATTGCTTTAATGAAGTAAACTTATCAGAGGAATGAAACCAGATCTACAAGTCATAAAGGCTGGTTGGCTCATATTTCTATCTTTTGAATTGTAAAGAATTAAATCCCATATCAGCATTCTGATGTTCACTCTGCTGTCTAGGGCTGACATCAGCCTGGTTTGTCTAACAGCTTCAGTTATTCTGCCTGCCCTTTTCAGATACTTGCATTACCTTAGCACACACCCTCCTGCCTGGGGCCTCTTTGCCATCAGATAGGTAACTCAGGGGTTTTGTTTGAATCATATGATACTAATAGATTCATCCACTGATATGAAAAACATGGGCTTTTCCATATTCTTCAGAAAGTCTCTTTCTGAATAGCTGTTTTATTAATTGAAGTATCATCACAGAAGGCAGAAATTGCTATGGCTCTAGCACATGCAAAAATTCTAATGTAGCATGACTATTCAAAATCCTAGCCATAGAAATATTTTATTCAAGGTACAGTAGTATAAGTATTAATACGTGATTTTGCAAACAGCCTCACTCAACTTAAAAATGGTTGGAATATAAATATTATAAAGTATATGACTTGGAAACAGTGACAACAAAACAAAATATTTTTTCTAAGTTGTTTTAGCCATAACCACAAAAGTACAATTTTGCAAAATGTCCAAATCCCAGCTTTGCATACTAGAGGGTACAAGCAAAAGAAAAGAAGCTCTTAGAGTGACAGACAGAACGTTAATGCCTCCCCATCTGTAGGCATGCAACTCCACAGCAGTATCAGAAAAGAGTTCACAGTGTTAGCAATTCATTTTCAGCTGCCATTTAAAAACACCAAGTCCATTTAGTCTACCTGACCTCCAGTTATGTCAGATGCATTCAGCTTTCTTTGGAAAGATCCTCTACATTTTTCTTTAAGGGCACAGGAAGCCTAAGAAGAAAAAGTTCAAAACATCTGACAAATGTTTCTGTCATTTGATTTCCACTGAAGAGAGATGCAATTATTAACATTTAGCCACATCATATTTTGGTATCAGCCATAGCATTTTCAATTAACCTATTCAAAATCTGGTATTTTCAATTAACTGAAGCTTATTCACATCTGGCAAGCTAGCAAACAGAGCAGGAGAGTGTTACAGCAGCTTAGCAGAAGCCTGCCATGAATACACATTTGGACAGCCTGGGAGAGCATCAATGTCATTCTGGGAATGTTCCTGGCATGGTGAAAGAAAAACATCAAAGACATTACTACTGATTTAAAACTGCCTCCAAGAGTGCAAGCTGTAGTGACAGGAAATGGAAAAATTAGCCTCAAAGGGACTGTGAAGAAAGAGCTAGACCAGCATGATAGTGGGTTCCACACATACAGCTTATGTTTTGTCACAAAAGCAAAATAATGTGCTTTTTTTTGGCCGAAACTCAGAAATAAGTCTTCAGGGCAGCTCAGAAACTGCAGGAACCAAACCAAGTTTGGAAGGGACAGCTCATAAAGGAAGCCTTGTCATATGCATGGTACATCTAATATTTTAAAAGGCTACTGTAACCTAGATACCAGCATATAAAAAGCAACAAAAGACTAATAAGGTCTGAAGATGGAACCCTGAAGAGCTATGAGAAGGAAAAAAAGTTGTGCAGAATAACTATCAGTGAGCTCTGCCTGAGACTACTCCAAACATGCCAAAATAATACTTGTGGTAACCCAGCAGTGCCTTTTCGAAGTTGACATTGCCTTGGTGTGATTGATGGAATCAAAGCTTCCAATAAACACAGGGAAAAATAAGGACATAACTTTGATCCCAGGGTAGGCTGAGCTCTATTATAATCCATGGAATTACTATGCATGATTCCCATGCCTAAGGCACAAATGCAAATTCTCAAGAAGTATATGTTATTAAGGTTTAATTGGAAGAATTAATTGACAGAGGGTTTTCCAGTAGGAAGATTTATTTATAAGATGTGTTTTTGTAAACCATGGAAACAGACCTGTAAGTTCCTTTAGCAGTTTCCAAGCTGAACAACCTAGCTGCTAAAATATATTTTGGGGAAACTGTTTAAGTACACAGCAAAAATACACAGAGTAAATTTCTGGCTACAGGCTGAATCCAATCACTGCACAGCATCCTGTAAGAGCACTTCAGTACAATATATCATGCTCTTCACTCTTTAGCATTTGAGTATTGCTCCACAAAAATTAATTTCCTGTAGGGAAGAGAGGGCATTAGATACACTCCAACTTAACTTGGCTCCTCACTTCTGGGGCATTCCCTTTTGTCCTAGGCCACCCAGTCCTTGAAAAAGTTGAAGGAGACTCACTGCACCAGATTTCATGAGCTTCAATGAACTCTTTCAGCCTGCAGGGACTGTGAGAATGCTGCAAAAGACTTGTAGTAAGGCTGAATTTTTTATCTACCACTCCTTGCTGATTCACATGATCTATTCCTATAGAAACTAAATATTATGTATACACAGTCAATTCTTGTAATCCTGTTCTGTTTTGGAGGTATCAACATGGAAAGCAACAACCAAGAGTTTTGGGAAAAAACCGATCTTCATATAATTTCCTTGGGACATAGGTACTTATTTTTATAGCTCACCAAACAAACTGTAGGTCTGGGGCATTTTTGGCTATGTCTTGGATTTGTCTGCCAAATTTATAATCACTCTTAGGTTTCCCATGTGTCCAAAAGATCATTCCAAACAGCTGCAGTACTTGGCCCAGGGGGCCTGTATGACCACATCAAGAACCTCTGAGGAAGAAAAAGAGCATATGCTGCAAGATGGCAGTGGCTGAGGAGTAAGTGTGCATTTGGGATACAGACAGCCTGGAAAAGCCAAGGGGATCATTCTTGCTGAGAGTCAGTCTGTGCCAATAATCAGGGCAAATGCAGTCACAGTCTGAATGGCAGAGAGGGAGATGGGCTGTGTTAAGGGACATAGGACACTAGACCACATCTTGCATGCAATTGCACTTGGAAAATCCAGGGCAGCCAAGGAAGGAACATGAATTAAAAACACTACATGCAAGTGAGACTACTAAATGCCCTATGTAGACAGCTTACATTTTTATTAAAAACAAAAAATCCAGACGAAACCAAATCTTTGCACGTGTGCTGAGCAACATTGGCAAATTTCTTCATCATTTAGATCTCTTCATCAAACAATACCTCCAGTCACAAAAAAGTCAGAGTACACAAGAGGTAATATTAAAGAATGACAAAATTCCCTGGTTTCCACCAGCAAATCTGCAACTATGATCACAATACCTTTTTTTTTCATATTCTGAAGCAATAAAAGAAAATCAGAAGTTACTGAGAACAAATTGTACAATAGATATGCTTTTTAACAGCATTGCCCTTGCTGTTGCCAGGGCAGAGATGTTGTCCTTTGCATTAAAAAAAAAAAACTTTTTTCTTATGGTATAAATAATACAAAATTCTGGGCCACGGTGAAAAAAAATCCAAGCATATTTTAGTCTGACTCACATTAAGTCAGGTTTTTTTTCTATTCAAACTGATTGGCAGTAAAGTCCAAGTTTCCTAATTGTTTCAGGCAACCTTCTCAAGATTAGCTGCTCTGTCATACCTGTTATTCGCCTAAACCGAGCGTAGATTTCAATTCCCTGACCTTTTAAAAAACATTTGAACATGAATCTAATTTGGTTATGCCATGTCATTTTTTCCTCTCCAGTGGGGAGTTTTTATAGCATGTTGGGACATTTAACACTGAATTACATAGAAAGTGTTGCCTGAACATGATATTGTACTGGATCTTCAGACAATGAAAACATTATGAAACCTTTATAGGCATCATTCCCACTAGAAAATATTTTCCATATTAAATGTTGCTGGTTTTTTACTCTGAAGTGCAATCAATGTTTTACAAAAAGTAAATATAAACTCATTATCCAAACAGATGATAAAAAGCATGGACAGGCGTGTATGACTCTAAAACAAAGAGTTACACGAATCTTTGGACTTTCATTATTTTTCCCTACACTATACATAGAAAAACATTCCACTACCACAAAATTGAGAGGAAATCAATTCAGGTGGGAAGAATTTTTGAGATCACAAAGGCCAAAGATACTAAAACAGGCACAGACATAAACAGTGGTACCCCAGCAGTGTTACAATTAAATATTGGTGTATTGCCATTTTTACACCAGCATAATCAATTTTAAAGAGTCTTAATCAGCTTAACTGAAGTGTTGATAATGTGCAACAAAATGTAAAGTGAATTGCTGCTCAGGCTATCCAAAAAAGTCTCCCCCTCATCAGTCCCATACCCTGAACTTGCTTACATTCCTGTATGCATCAGCAGACTGGATTTAGGATTAAGAGATTCAGACCCAATTGAAACATGGCAAGTCCTTTGACTTTAGATTATGCTCTAACATGCACCTTCATGTACCTTACAGAACTGCATGCTAAGAGTGTCTTCATTCACCTTTAAGCCTTTAAACCTGCCCTGAACCACACTGGTTGAGCACAGTCTTTTTTGCCTCTTCATTGGCAAGCTCCAGGGAGGCAGCCAAGGAATGGAGAAACCTACTGGGCTCTAGCTCAGCACATTATTTCTGTCGCTGTCTCCAAAGTAAGTGTTTGAAGAGAATCAAAACATGCAAGTGGAAAATCTCACAAACAGTGGTATCAGCAGAACATCTAAAACACTGCTGCTTCTGCATTTACTGAGAATCCATGGTTCCTGACAATTGTCCCAGATCCTCAAAAGGTGTTCTCAGAACATTCTTCAGAACCTGTTCCAGTAAAACACTGAAACAAGTTGCCCATAGAGATGGTAGATGCCTGATCCTTGGAAACATTCAACATTAAGTTGGGTGGGACTCTGAGCAACACAGTTGAGTTGAAAAAGTTCCTGCTCGTTGCTGGAGTGTTGGATTAGATCCCTAAAATCTAATCTAATCTAATCTAATCTAATCTAATCTAATCTAATCTAATCTAATCCCCTAATCCCTTTAAAATATTTCTTCCAACTATTCTATGATTCTATGAACATATAAAGATGAATGCAGGAGTTAATTTTTTAGTAGAAGAAGCTGTCATTGGTATACACTTGAACCAAGATATTGTTGCTTTTAGTTTACATGGCTTTTTTCCTCCCATTACTTTAACATGAGAACTATGCCTTTCTTTAAAATATAACTTTATAGATTTTCAGCAGGTGGGATATTTTACATTCATTTAATATAGCTAATTATGTTTTTAAGATGACACTATAAGTATACTTTTTTGCTAAATAAATCTGAAAAACCAGTAATACGAAATAGCAATAGCAGAGGTGGATCATTTGATAGAAATATGAAATCTTTTTTAAGTAATTCTAGAAAATTTCAGCCCCTGAGAGGAAAAAATAAAATTCATATGTAACAGTAATTTCTACTGTAACATAATCTTGAGAAAATAGGGAGAACTCATTAGTAATTTAAAAATAATACTAAGTAATGGCTCATTTCAGTTGTCTGAAAAGGCACTCCATCTTCCCTGCTGCATTCAATTTTCACTATTGCACAAAAGTAACACAATAAAAAAGTGATGAAGAGTCAACTTTACTTTTAATATTGATTCTTTCAGGAAAAAGATGAATTTAATAGATTATGGAGAATAATCTTATTATACCCTTTTCCAGACATGAGATAGAATTTTTTTGTCCCATTTACGCACTAGTATATTAAGTTCCTTTTTTAAGATTATATATAGATATATATTATACATTATAGATAGATATAGATATAGATTAGATATAGATATAGAGATAGATAGATAGATAGATAGATAGATAGATAGATAGATAGATAGATAGATAGATAGATAGATAGATTCATTCCATAGTTTCATTATTTCCCTTCTTTACCTCATATGGAAGAAAAACTCTGAGACACAACTTACTGAAAGGGCAGAGGATCTGATTCAGGCATGGGACCTAAAACAAAGCTTGCCAACAGTTACCAATGTTTCAGCTTTTTAGCCTGTTTCTAGCAAAGGGAATGCAGCAGAAGTTGAGGACAGATGAGGACAATGGGGCTGAACTAATTTGCTCCATTAGCAGACATGGTGACTCCAAGCTGAGGGAGGCTGAGTAACAGACATTGCATGACAAGACAACGCTGATTTTCACATACGACTCATGCACAGAAATTTCAAACTGGCAAGAACTCAGGGATATTTGTACAGCTTCAAAAATGAGGAAAAGAAAGGGAATAGACTTTGTCACTGTTGTAAACTAAAGGTACCAGGAGATACAGGCAAATAGTTACCCCTTTTCCAACTCCACTGTCTTATCCTGGATTTCTTTAAGCTTTTCTCTGCCCTAGTTCAAGAAGATGGATGCAGGCAACATGAAATCACACAAAACCTGTGGTTGCATCCCTGGTGGTTGCAGAATGGTAAAGGTGTGCACATCTAAAAAGTTGGTGGCAAGGCACTGTTTCCATTACCATCACCTGGATGTCAATATTGCCAGAAATGTATAGCTAGATTGCAGCACATCCCATCACATCTGCAGGCTAAGACTGAGCAGTTTTTAACAGTATAACCTGCACAAACAAGGATGTATTTATTAGTCATATTATATAAAAATTTATGTGCCTTCCTAAGCAATTTGAGACAGAAATCTGAAATACATAAACACTTGAGAATCCGATGAGCAATCAAGTACTAATACAGAAGCATTTCCCCTCCACTCAAAATTGTTAAATACTGTGGGTCATGTTGTAAAGTACCATAGTAGAGAATTTTAGAATTATGCTCTTTAAGTTATTATTTTTGTGGCAAGAGGACTGCTAATTCCTCTCAGTCATCCTGGGTCTTATTGCTTTTATAGTTTTATAGACGTCGATAAGAGTTTACTCAACAAATTTGTAGTTAATTTCAACTCCCTTTTTTGCAAGTTTGGGGTCAGCAAACAGATGTAATTTTATTTGCTTCCACAGATTCCTTTCACTTTGGTTATGCTTCAATAAAATGTCAAGGTACAGCTCAGGGTGTTTGCTCAGTTGTAACGAATTAAGTGATTGAACACAGGATTTTAGTAAACCTACAAAAAGAGCAGCAGAAAACTTCATAGTGGTGCAGCCAGACTCCACTAACTCCTAATAAAAATGCACCCTTAATAATTTTTGTCCAAGTTGATACCTATGAACACCACAATGTATCTTTAAAAAACTAAAAAAAACAACCCCCAAAGTTTTCAAACAGGCTACATCAACAACAATAACATTTGCCACCTGGTGTTTTCCTCTTTTTCTGCATATTCTTGTGCGCTTGACAAACCAAACCAAGAGGATGACCTCCTTGACTGACATAGTTCCCTGAGCTGACTAAGGTCAGGGAAACCCTAACAAATCAATTTCCTGACTGATGGGAGAGTTACAACAATATAATGGAGAAGTGGTATGGTAGGATTCATCTTGGCTACATTTCTTTCCTTGAACTTTTCAGCTTATGCAAGACATTACATTACTTCAAAATTTGTTGAACTGCAAATAAACCTCTTTTCTGGTAAATTATATAAAATATGATCCATAGCAGGAATATTATATTATGTTAATAAGGCAACAATATGGTTTTGTGAGTTGGGAGTTATAATACTACACTATTTCTAAATCCTTGATAATTGCAGATTTTCTATAATTTATATAACATATTCAGTGTGTTGTTTTATAAATCCTCTTGAACTCAATTGCAGTTTTAGGACTGCAAAATAAAATTTCCAAATACTCAACATAAAGTATCCAATATAGCTGAATTAGCATCTCTCTGCATATTGGAAGTTCAACAGAAGTTCAGCTGTGTATGCAGTTACCCCAGCAGTGACTGCTTGGGTCAGGGCTCTTCCAAGGTGCAGGATGTGATGCATCTCAGAAGGAAAGTAGATGCCACAAGATGGAAAGATTCAACCTTGTCTCACCCATAGGAGTGCCACTGCTTGAGCTCAGTAAACCAATGGTTTCAAAGTAGCCTTTCATATTGCAGCATAATAAAGCATAAGACACTTAGATGCGAATCTCATTGTTAATATGAAACCACCAGATGCTAAAATGACTGAGCTGAAATTCACGAGAAAAGCGCAAATTAAGGGACTGCATACCTGTGAAGAGACCATTTTTGACCATTTCTAGATCTCCTCACAGATGGCAATAAAACCAAAGCCTAGTTGCATTACATTTCTTCCCAGCTACCCATTGTCAGTATTTGACTCTGAAACGAAGATTATAGAGGATTGAATTGACCAAGAACCTCACTCACCTTTGCTGTGATTGTGATAATTGTACAAAAGTAGGTCACAACATCACTACAGGTGAAAAGTGCTCTGAATGAATGAGATCTACAAGGAAAATGGAAATCTACAGAAATCAGTTGAAATGCTTATGCTAGAGATAAAAAGCTATACAACTTCTTAAAGAAGTCCTACTAGATATAAAACCAATTGAATCACTTCTGTGACTTTTTAACCATAAATAATTTGATATGGGTATCTACATCATCATATCATACCAATCTCTGAACTAAATGTATGCTGAGGAACTCCACAGCTGACATTCTCAGTAGAGCCACATTGTTATTACCAATCACTTTAAACACACCATTGGAGTTCAGTAGAAATCAAGCCCTACTCGTGCTCCATTAACTGTTTTGGTAGAGAGAGCTTTTGCTCAGAGCTCAAGTTCAGCAGGAGAGCAGAATAGGATTCTTAAGTAATTTTTTTCACTCCATATCGAAATATAGTATTTGACCACCTGGAAATATAAATGACACAAGGTTGCTGAAATTATACAGCTACTTTTTAATCACACATGTAGTTTGCTTTATAACGCATTTAAAATGTTAATTTTTTGAACATTTTATGCAGTCATTAATATTTTTCATCTCAATGTACTTTTAAAAGACTCCAGCTTAGGATCTACTCCTGTAAATTTCTGCCTCATCTTTTACAATTACAGCAGCAAAACTGCCCATTTTCCCTACATCAGCCACAGAATGAAACAAAACAACTCAAGTGCTGCAAGTATCCTTTTGCAAACAGCTTGACAGCTCTACATACTGGTTGAAAGTTAGTAGAACACAGTTTATTTTTAGGAAAACTTCAGTCTTCCTTACTGGAATTCCATTTCTCACAGTCTAAAGAATACAATTCTGATCACTGCAACCAATTAGTAACTTTAAGTAAACAGAAAAAGAAAGGCTGAAAGACAGCAGTTATTAACTTTATTTGCATGGCTAGGGGAGGAAAGAATTACCTAAGGCTTCATCCATTTTTCCATTAAGGCCTAATTTAAGACTTTGAGTCATAAATACATTTTAGGAGAACAATTTACAAGTAGAAATGAGTCTCCAAATGCTTCAAAAATAAATCAATTGAAACAAATTACTGAATACCCAAAGGATGTCTAATTCCCTTATTTGCCACCACCTACCATTGCAATTCATACTCAGGGGGATGACACAGATACATTACCTAAAGCACTGCATTTCTGATTTGTTTTTGATGTGTTTACAAAGTTATATTCATTCACATAAGACTAACAGAAAACTCACAGATGGATGAGGTACAAAAGTGGGTTATTTCAGCAGAATGGAGACACAATATTTTCTTAAATGACACCACCAAAACCCAGCCCTAACTCTGAAGGTACATTAAAGACAGCTCCCAACCACTCAGTTCCCTTCAATTCCTTGTTTTTTCCTAATTTAATATAAACATTGCACTGTGTTGTTTGGTTTTAAGCTTGAACAAAAGTAGGAAAAAAATGCAGAGATGTTTCACACACTGTAATATCCTGAAGATACTTCTTTTTATGATCTGCCAGACAAATGCAGATAAAGTGTGGATTAAAGATTATCATCCCAGTTTAACCTCTGGCCTGAGTATTCAGTCAAAACCTAGCAGGCAACTGAAAAGCACAGCAAGGAAAATTAACTTTCAATTTTCAATAGTGGACCAAGCATGAGTGCAGACTTTAAGTCTTTGACAAGCAGAATGTCCTCTTTCATTGTTTCACTTGGGAAAAAATGAAAATATCTTTAAGATGTCATACAGCCAGATATTTGACAATTTGAAATTAAGATAGGTGTTTCTGACTCTGGAGAAATCTGAATTCCACTGTATTACCAATTTACATGAAAAGAACTTGCAAAATGACATCTCCAGACCAGAGGGGAGGACAACTTTCTTCAATCAAAAGAGAAAACATGTCAGCTTCTGAAATGTTAATATCTAAACAATCTTGCACATTGATTTTTGCAGCTACAAGGAAAACTCTGAATCTTCCATAAGTCAAACATCAAAATTTTATCCCTTGCACAGGTATCTGTGATTTTTTGTTAGCTAGTCAATGGGTTAAGCGACCTCCTCACATAGAACCCCAATTTATTTAAATGTTTCCCAATTAAGATGTCAAATTTAAACAAAGTTTATGATCCTTAGCATCCTTCTTAAGTTATGAGAGCAAAAACAAAGCATGTAGAAAACTGAAAAATAATCAAAGATGTACTCCCATCTCTCTTAAGTCATAAATTTAAATTACTTGCATTTAAAACTTTAGAGTTAGGTTCTTTTAAATGCTTGAAAAGTTAAAAACTATGCATACCTTCTACCTGCCTAGCCAAAAAGGAATTATATTAATGATCTTATATTTAGTATTGTAATTCTCTACTGGAATGCTTCTTCCATCATACTTTACAAACAATGTAAAGTATGAAATGTATCAAGTAACACTCCTGAGACTCAGCAAAAATTATTTTCACAGTAGAGGTTGTTTTCTCATAAAGTTGGAGTGGATCTCAACTCTGCCATATACCTGGAGACATTTCAGAATATTACCCCATAAGAGGAGAAAGCCCAAAATGGCTTTATATATTTCAATTATAGGTGGATACTCATACATCCATATCTATGTTTATAGCTGTGTCTTGACACAGAGATACACATTTAGTCTGCATATGTAATATATGGTAATATACATACACCTCATGGATTTGTATACATATACATTGTACACGCATTCTCACAAACACTTGGCATTTTAATATCATCCCTCATAACTCAGCATGGTGCTTAGCTTTCTTAACCATTTGATTTTGTCTTTTTAAATACAGGAATAAAAGCATGAAGTAATTTAGCATCAAAATGATCTCCTGGAAAAATAATCTTTTAGTTGTAAAGAAAGTGTGCAGGAGATCATAATTTTTTCCATATTCTTGCTCTCCAAGGCTGCACACATTCTCTCTACCCCAAGTTTCTTCCTAATTTTGCTGAGGGTGTCTCAAAAGTAGATCTCTGTTTCAAAGTGAGGTCATGCTACAGCTTTCACTGCTCAGCAAGTTCTACTGACCAGCCTTCTTACCAAACTTCCTTGTTCCAATTTTTCCTCTATTGACCAGTTGATTTGGTGTGATCAATGTAGTCAGTATTATCTTGCTTCATCACTACTATCACTCACAAGTTGTTTTCCTTTTTTTCCTTCTGCCAGCTCCTTTTGCCTCTCCATCTCCAGCTGGTACTACTCTTGTTCTTGGCTTTAAGTTATGCCCCCCAAAGTGCACATACAGCTTTCAAAGTCACTTCCTTCCTCTGGCACTCAGCCTCAGATCTACCTATCACAGAGAGTTCCTCAGTGACCAGCTGAGGACTGGTCTCACCCTTCCTTCAAGCCATTCTCTCCACCAGCACTCCTGTTCTGCCTCTCCTGTCCCATGAGGTGATGCAGAATTGCATCACAATTGCCACTAATTGCAGCTTCCATGCCTGGCTCCCCAGTAATTGCTAAGTTTGGCACCTTGTGATAGACAAGACACCTTGAGACAGGCATCTGCCATGAAGGTACTTAGCTCTGAGCTCTTTCCACCTTTCATGGCCCTGAATCCTCAGCTCTGTAATTGAAAAATCATTTCCCCTCCCCCTTAACAATGAGGAGACTGCATTGCTAATGTTTGTGGAAGAGTGCTGCCTCTCCAGTGATGAAACCAATAGGGAACAAAGAGCACACTTCATCTCCAGACAGGAGGAACAATGGGTTTACTGTTGTACCCCTGTGTGCTACTTACCATCTCCAGGTGCCCACCTTAAGGTTTTACTGCATTTTGCTAAAACTCCCAGGTTTACTTTTCTTACTGCTAGGTTTGCTATTCTTACTCCTTTGTAACTAATTAAAATGATTAATGAAATATTTCTGGCAAATACACCCACGCCTCCCATGATACCACTGCACACCCAGGCTTGCAAAGCATAGACAGGAATGAGGACAGACAAGTTTGATGCAAAATTCATTGATGGCTACTCTCATTTGTTCTAATGGACTTATGTTCAAGATTATTTGGCTCATTAGAACAAGTGAGAATCTGCCACAGTATCCCTAATCTTTGTTAGCAGATGTCTGTCTTTGGACCATATGTTGAGTGTAATCACTTTCAGTTGCCATTTCTACTGCATGGTGAGCAATTTGGCAACTACTTCCTCTCATATGAGAGGCATCTGGCACAGACAAAAGCAAGCCCTGTGGATTTCTCTAGCAAACAGAAAGATATTGAAAACAAATTATGTATATCAAAGACTGTATCTGGAATGGGCAGATAGTGCTTCCACAGCTATTTCCATATTTGTCTTCAATTATTCAGTTTTCTGTATGCATAAAATTCATTATTATAGAAAATTCATAATATACAGAAACATTGTCATGTGTGACTGCACAGAAGCTGAGCAGTAATTTAATCATATCATGATTTTCATTAAAGCATTGGTACTTATGTTGTTCTGGGTTTCAAGACTTTCCCCCACCTACCATACAGTGATATTTTAGTTCATGTCCCAAATTTTCACTATCACCAGAGTGTGTTGGTCTTTCTGTATCTCTTCTGTATCTTTTGATAATGAGCACTAAATAAGTAAATCTTGTAGAAAATTAGTAATTAATGCTATGGAATCAAGTCAGCTCTGTGAAGTGTTATATGTCTGTGATGAAATACATGAGGACAGTGAAACTGCTCATAAATATTCCTCACAGTCTATTTTGACACATTTCAAATATTTCTCAGAATTTAGAGTTAATTTCTTTCAGTTTTGACAAACATCATTTGATAGATGAACATAAACCCAACACAGTGTTATTCACACTGCTTCCTTCTACTTGGTTCTCATGTTCCATGTCAGGTGTTACCATTGCTACTTCACTATAAAAGCACTGATATTTCATCCAGTAATGATTAGTAGGAATTTTCCCTTTAAGGTTTCTTTTTGTTTTAAGGTCCTTTGTTGCTAGAGGAATGTTTCTTTCAGAGACAGTATACAAATGAATTTTGATGCCCTATAAGGCAAAGCTCCAATTTATAGCAGTTTAAATGAAATCTTCCCTTTCTGCCACTTGATAAAAGCCTGCTGTGTTACTGGCATAGCTGTGAGTGCCTTAGGGACTTCTGCCAACTCATCTATGCCAGTGACACAACTTACTTTTGCACCTCTTTGACCAATACCATTATTCTGAAAGAAATATGATCTGTGGGAACAACTTCTGCTCAAGAATTTAATTTCCTGACTGAGGTTCAAATTCCAATTTCCAAGCACAGTGACAGAAATCCAGTGTAATATCAAACATCAGGATGACTCCAAATCCCATGTCTATAGTGGCAAGTTGCTCAGTAGATTGTACACAAATGAAAATGAGAACAGAATCTGAACTGCTGATGAGAGAGAGCACCACAAAGATTCACTTGTTCAAAACCTCACAAATTGCAGGCAGACTTTACTCAGCATGCGTAAAGGTGGCAGACATATGCCAACATTTAGAACAAACACACTTGCTGATGTTTTAATCAAATCTTGGTTCAAATTAAATTGAAATAAGCTTAAGAACTCTCAACGTCATTAATTGTTCAGTTCTGTGCGTGCAGCATGGATGGGAGGAAAGAGACACATGCTGATGAGGGTATATTAGGAACAGCATCCCAGGAGCTTGTTTCCTTAGCAATTTACAAAGCAAATGAAGGTAATGTGAAACTTCAAACTTACAATATCTGCTTTATTAGACTTCAGTTTCTTGTTACTCTTTTCTCATTAGAAAACTCTTTTAAACACTAAAGCCTCTATATAACTCCTTTGCCTCTTTAAAATCCCTTTCTCTAAACTCCAAGGCATGTAGTAAGCTTCAAGCGTGGTACATGAATTAGCTCCTTGTGATTCTGTCCCACAGAGGGTATTTTACTGATCTAATAAAACCACAATGAAATTACTGTACACAGCCTAATACTGAGGCCAAATTATTGATTTTTAAGGCTTCATTTTCAACCCTAAAGTGGCAGCATGCTGGAAACCCATGCAACTATAGGTGTCTGGCAAAGAACCAGCCAGCCATAGTGACACACTGTTTAAGCATTACATTTTCACCACTGCTCCAAGAGCCAGGAAATGATGTGTGCCTGTGGGTACATATAGTATAGATGCCACTCAATCATACTCCACCTCTCCAATTATTTTTATTGAAGTGGGGTTCTTTAAAGCATTGAGATGTCAGGACAGTAAGAAGAATGATGGCGCCTCAGTGGGGACATGACAAAAGTGTAATTTAGTACTATAATTTGATGTCAGTCCCAAAGTGTCATTTATTCAGGTTGAGAAGCTTGAGAGGAAGCTTAACTATCTGATTAAAAAAAAACAAAAGCACAACCCAATTGGTCTTGTCTGTGCTACAGTATTAATTTCTACATTAATCTTGCTTCAATATAAGGAAATGTTTGAAATTTTGCCTATGAATATCTGTTCATGAGGGATTTTGTATCATAGTGACTGCATCCATGACTGATACAAAAAATTGCCTTAATTTCAATAAACTTGAAATGAAAGTGTAATAGTTCATTCATACAACTAATTGGTGGAAAATTTTGTAATATACTATTAGAGAATGATTTCAGTGTTCACATATATTATAAAGCATTCAGAGAACATAAAATAGCAAAGCAGAAACAATGCATAGGGAAAAAAAGGTCAAGAATTCATATCCCATCCTGAAATCTATTCCCAAAGGAATAGCTTAAGTGCTATGTGAAACTGAACAACTTACTTCCCTTTTGTTTTAACCCTCTGAAAACAATGGAATATGAGAAGAGAAAGAATTAGTGGCAAAGTGTGTAGTACAAAGTTAAATAGAACAAACAAAGTAAAGAGAAGAAAATAGACAACAGTTGAACTTCTGTGGAACTTGGAACTCCAATATAATGTCTTAATTTAGTTTTCTTATTAATTAAATCCTCTTGTTTCCAGGAAATCAAGACAATTATTTGATTTGACATTTTTCCAACCAGTATTTTACTCACAGCAACACATAATTGTCTCTAAGGAGGCTTAGTTTTTATGTGAAAACAAGTTTTTGGCCTGGATGGATTAATAGAGAAGGTCTCAATTCATACACATATCAAACAAGGTCTTCTACCTTCTTGCTACCTAGACAGAGATTAGCCACTATAACTTGTCAGCCTCATGAAAGAAGCAGCCAAACTGTATATGCAGTGCTAAATACATGGAAAAAAACAATGTATATGAAATTAATACAAAAAGAGTGTTTCACAGATACTCCTGGGAGTAGAAGCTAAAAGCCAGCAGAAGAGGACATTTTGCAGAAGTTTTTACAAGCCACTAGTAGTGAGACAAACTGTTTTGTCATTAGGGTGTACAGCCTAAAAGGGTACTCATTGAATTATTATGATGGTTGACATCAAGTTAAAAGTGTCTCTTGGTCTCTTCTGCTTATAGAAGGACTTGCCCATCAAAAAAGTTAAAGCACCAGAATCGAGATTGGACAGAAATAAGGGAGCTGTAATGCTCATTTTGGGAATAAGCTGTAAGGTATGCTATTATCATCTATCAGATCTCTCAATGTATGTTTAGTGCATCTGTTTGGTTTTAAGGCATGACCTTTTTTGTCTTCTAAGCACAAGAGCTGTGTGCAAACCTCTGAAAATACTTTTCATAGTGGTCCATCGCATTGTGTTTTATGTAAATATTTTCCCCTTCTCCAATGCTAGAGTCTGCGCTGTTATTTCAATCAAATATTTACATTTCCATAAGTGAGGGAAAGATTAAGGAAAAATGAAGTCATATCTCAAATGCTTGTTGTCCCACTGTCATTCATA